>CAWVRF010001324.1:0-686448 GCA_963932465.1 Maratus speciosus
ATTCGTTTTTTGCAGATATCCTGGTAAACGGCAGGTTTTATCGTAAAAATAGTTATTATAAAATTGGAAATCTTGGAATTTTCTACAAAAAAGATCTTTACACCGCCCCCCCCCCCCCCCCCGCCGTTTTTGAGATATTGTGATTTCAAAAATTGTAAAAATCTAAAAATTTTCATATTTTGCATAATATCTACACTTTCTAAATGCAGTGCATGTTATTAGCTGTTGAATAGAATAAATATAAGTGGATATAATAAAATTAAATATAATAAGGTCAAAGGTCAAAGATTAAGGTCAAAATAGACATATAACATAGCCAAAGCTGGAGGAGAGCTGAAAATTTGCAAAAACCTTTAAGATATCGTTCTAAATGAAATTCCAAAAACATTAATCGATCTGGCTGGGGCAAAAAAATTTGTTCAAGGTCAAAGCTCAAAGATAAAAAAAATCGTTTTTTGCAGATATCTGGTAAACGGCAAGTTTTATCGTAAAAATAGTTGTTATAAATATTGAAAATCTTAAAAAAAAAAGATCTTTACAGCCCCCCCCCCCCCCCCCCCCCCCGTTTGTGAGATATTGCGATTTCAAAAATTGTAAAAATCTAAAATTTTCATATTTTGCATAATATCTACACTTTTCTAAATGCAATGCATGTTATTAGCTGTTGAATGGAATAAATATAAGTAGATATAATAGAATTAAATATAATAAGGTCAAAGATACAAAAAATTCGTTTTTTTTTTTTTTTTTTTTTTCAGACTCGGTAAGCTTTATTGTAATCATGATTATTATAAAAATTAAAGTTTATTATAGAAATTGGAATTTTCTACATAAAAAGTCTTTACACTTTTAATAATTTTAGCTTACTTGTTAATTAATCGTCTGCGAATTCTACTTCTTGAGTTGCATTTTCATCGTCTTCTTCCTCGGGCTGCTGAACTCCTGTACATTGCTCTAACAGATCAGATGGATCTAGTATTTCTTCACTGATGTCAGAAGCAGCATCATCTGCTGTATTTGTAGCAACATTAGAGCAAGACTGCCCGTGACAGTTGCTACATATTGATTAGCAGAACAAACCAACTTTTTTGCAACCGCAATTGAAATTACAACCCTTTGTGCAATTACAGAAAATGGTATGGAGCAATATTTCTGGTTCAGGCGGGAGTAGGGTTTGAATTGGCTCCAAGTCGTTATTTTTCAATACCCATCCCCAGTTTTCAGGGTCAAGTTTATTACCTAGCCATATTTGGACTTGGTAGTAAACTCGGTACAAATGTTGCCGTCGTCGACGTGAGTACGTTGACGATTCCTGGAGACTGAGGTCCTCGCTGGATGGTGGATTTGGTTATTCCCTCGCGGATTTTCAGTTCCTATGCCGAAAGATTGGCTGTCCACGAGTGGGTGATTTCGGTACCAATATTGGTGAGCAGCACTGGATGTTGGTGGAAGGCAGGATAACTGTACGACTTTATTGTGCCGTGTACTCTTCGCAAAACTTTGATATCTGTAGCTATCGATCGAATCAATTTTTTTTGGAGCTCCGTACATCGCAAGAAAGAAAGCGAATTCCGTTAGAGATAATGCTACCCGGAGAAGAGTCAATTTTCTTAAACACTTCAGCACAGCAAATTAAGTCCTTACTTTTTTCAAATAATTAAAATATTTGAGTTTTGCTTTTTCAGAAGATAGCTGACGTCGTTTCGCAACCGGTTATTGCATGTAAAAAAAATATATGATCTCTACACTTAGGATATAACTCCAAATTTTTTGATGAATACATTTTTGTTTCTATCTGAGCTTTTCCCCGGTTTCAAGAAATAAACTGGTTTATCAATAGAAGTTCGTGCAGTTAATATGATTAACAAATCGACATCTTTACCAACAATATGGTTGTACTTGTATTTGACTGTTCTATAGCTGTTTCAACTATAAGAACGTCAGCATCATTATCAGCTTGCTTAACAGAAATATCAGCCGCATTTAATTTTTCACATAACATTGAAATAAACCGAGTCTTGTTATAAGTATTAGCAAGGAATTGTTGTTGGTTCATTGAAACAGTCATAAATCGATCAAAAAGATCATCAGCAGAAGAAGATATTTTACTAGCCCGGCCACGTTGTTCTGCAGCTTTTATATTTTTTTTTATAATCAGCATAACCGTCAAATACTATAATAACGTTGTGACCATAATGCTTATGTACATAATGAATATATTTATCAAAAATAACATTGAATGTTTCTTCTCGATCCCACACAACACGATGTAAAAGATAACTTCCATCGATGATAAAAGTCGCATCTGCTTTATCAAATTCAACATTTACACATTGAAAGCACTTGTAAACGGCCGATTTTTATGTTTTACGCATTTCACTTTCATCAAAAAATGCTAATGGATACGGAGCTAATTCATATTCGAAGAATTGCTCTAGTTGATTTTTAAAAGCTTTAGTAACGCTCATGCGTTGGAATAATAATAAAGGATCTATAGGTACTTTCTCATCATGAACTTTTCCAGCACTACTCAACGTTAAAATGGGGAATACTTTATCAGCGCGCTTCAGTTTGATATTATTAAACGTTTTGCCAATGATATTAGCCATAGAAGCAATTCCAACTTCACGAGCATCATGACAATTGATTTTGTCATCACCAATGATTTCACTTTCGATTGACATTATTTTCTGAACCTCAGGAAAAGGATCATGTAATGAGAACCACTCGAAGAGTTTTTTAACATCTGCAGTATCTCTTTTCATGCGTGAATCACTTGCATCTACATGCTGATTTGTAGTATCCATTTTAATATTAGCAAGATCTTCCAATCCTTCGCACACAGTATTCATTGCATGCATGCTATAAACCCATTTACTTATTACACTTTCTTGCGTACTTCTTCCTCTCCCCCATTTGTTTTCATTGATTTCATCAGTGATTGCTCAGTTATCATATATTTCGAAGTTCCACAATTTAATTTTTCAGAGCGTATAATGGTAAAGAATCCTTGCGTAAACTTACTGAAAACACTAGGATCAATCGAATTTTCTAATTGTAGCATATCCTGGAGGTACAAGTGAGCATATTTGGCGTAAGGAAAATGTCCTGATGCGTGGAAGTAAGGAAACATTTCTTTAACGCTATTCAAATGTGCATGCCAATCTCCCATACGTTCAGCTCTTATAAACTCCTTCGCTATTGATACCATACGAAAATATTGCATCCAAAGTTTGGCTGTAGGGCCTCGTCCTTCATATTCTTTCAGTTTTACATTAAACTTATAAAGTAATGATTTAACATCTTCGTCACTATTTTCAATATCACCATATGAATTAGTATTATTTATTACATCTTCAACCATATTCTTAAGATTTTCACGCATATTATCATCAATGGCAAGTTTTTTAGATATTATTGTTGCTAAAGTGAGATGAACTAATGCATGAGTTCTGACTGCTCTGGCGTAAGCATGACCATTGAGCATTTTTTCTAGTGAATTAGATGCATAAATTAAAGAAAGTGCCTCTCTGATACCACTTCCTTGCATGATATAACCAATGGCCCCAAGACACGACATAATTAAATGAAATCCTCCAAGTCTTACTACAATCTTTGATAATTCAGATCCTTGAGGTGCAGCAGATATAATTTCTCGTGCTTTAGCATACAAAGGTTGATCAAAAGTAATAATACATATATCGTGGACATAACTTTTTAAATTTTCCTGGGCGTATAGTAAAGTAGGATATATAGTGTTGAAGTTACAATTTTTATTTTACAATTTTTGAAATCGCAATATCTCACAAAGGGGGGGGGGGGCGGTGTAAAGACCTTTTTTGTAGAAAATTCCAAGATTTTCAATTTTTATAACAACTATTTTTACGATAAAACCTGCCGTTTACCAAATATCTGCAAAAAACGAATTTCTTTTTTATCTTTGACCTTTGACCTTGAATAAAATTTTTTGCTCCAGGCAGATCGATTAAGATTTTTGGAATTTCATTTATAATGATATCTTAAAGGTTTTTGCAAATTTTCTCCAGTTTTGGCAATGTTATATGTCTATTTTGACCTTAATCTTTGACCTTTGACCTTATTATATTTAATTTTATTATATCTACTTATATTTATTCCATTCAACAGCTAATAACATGCACTGCATTTAGAAAGTGTAGATAATATGCAAAATATGAAAATTTTAGATTTTTACAATTTTTGAAATCGCAATATCTCACAAACGGGGGGGGGGGGGGTGCGATGTAAAGATCTTTTTTGTAGAAAATTCCAAGATTTTCAGTTTTTATAACAACTATTTTTACGATAAAACCTGCCGTCTACCAGATATCTGCAAAAAAATAATTTTTTTTTATCTTTGACCTTTGACCTTGAATAAAATTTTTTGCTCCGCCAGATGGATTAAGATTTTTGGAACTTCATTTAGAATGATGTCTTAAAGATTTTCCCAAATTTTCAGCTCTCCGCCAGTTTTGGCTATGTTTCCCTTTTTTTTCGTCTATTTTGACTGGACTATAAGGGCAATGGACACTAATAAGGAAATACAGATGGTAAATTCTTACTTTATTAATTTTTAATTTATCATTAATAAACATTTATCTTATAATAATCGAAATCACTTTAAACAAGAAATAAAAATCAAGCGTCAAGCATATATTATGAAACACTTTCCAACACTTCCCAAATACTTTAACAGTACTTCACTGTATATTAAGGTAAAAAAGATACCTAAGTAATTGTTTTAAAAAAACCCATGAAATATTTAAAAAACAGGTTTTAGAAATTATCGTACATGGTCGGAAACGTACTTCAATTATTTTGTACAGACCTGTATTTGATCTATATATTCATATGTATTCTACATAGTTACTTAAAATTTAGTATAGTAACAGAATGCATAATATGGTGATAACTCACCGTTAGCAATTTTTATCAATAATTGGAAAAGTACTTGAATTTTTTGACAACCCCGTATATTACCGGCAGATTTTATACACAACACTTATTAAGTTAAAATGTAATTCCTGCAGCAAACCCACTTAAAACTACCGAAATCACACTTTTAGTAACTATCACCCATAAGTGATCATTTATCATGTTCTTTTTGTGGTCCTATATATTATTTTATTTATATTCTACAAAATCTCTTAGTATACTAAATATAGTTCAGCTTGAAACTGCATAAATCATTTAAAAACCACTATTAAGCAATTCACGCTGATACGCAGTAATGCTTACGAAATCTTTTGCGTAGTCCAGTATGTGATCTATAGCATTTATGCATACCCTATAATATGCATTAAAAACGCATATCATATCTGAAAACTCACTTCCGGTAATTATCGCTAATAGACAGTAATTTGATACAGTACTGCAACCGACATCTTTTGTGTGTCCTTGTAAATGATGAACGGTAAATGCACATCATATTCGTCAGAAAGTATCTTGTAGTCAGTAATGTATATCATTTTTATTATATTTGAACTAGTGTAACATAATTAAAATATAATTTAAATCCGTATGCAACGTATATAAACCGGATTAAACGGATTATATACGTCCGTATGTAATCCGTGACCATTATGTAATGGAAATTTTTTGTGTGGCCCTATAAATGAATAATAAAGGCTATGCACCTTGTAGTCCACAGAATTCGTATGTTATTGCGCTTCATAAATGCATAACAAGTACATGATGTTTGAAATGGCGCAACATCATTAAAATGAGCTTGAAACGATTTTTTCCCATTGACTGTAATGTAACGGAATGTCCTTGTAAATTAACTATAAAGGCTACACGCTTCATTTTCAATAGGGTTCATGCTATAGCAAATGTCAATAACGTTAAAATTACAGAGCAATCAGCGTATATTTACGAGAGTTAAAGCACGGACATACGGGCAGAAGGCCTGAAAAACCGAAGTCCTAAATGCATTTCCATCATGTTGGAAAGTGTTAAATAAAAAGAAAAGTGCCCAGCTAAACTGATGGCATTGAGCTCACAGGCTCTTCGCACTAATTGTATATTATACTCTTATTTTAAAGAATAATGCCCCTCAAAAAATAAGTTAAGGGGGATTAGCCCCCTTTATCCTTAACCAATGAATCCCCAAAACTAATCAGGGAAGCTCCTTAACATAATAAACCTGTATACCAAATTTGGAGCAAATGGAATAATCCTGCATGAAAAACCCATTTATCTAAATTAAGGGGGTGGGGTGGACTAGCCCCCCTTTTCCCCCTTTATCCTTAACCAATGAACCCCCAAAACTAACCAGGGAAGTTTCTTAACATAATAAACCGGTATACCAAAATTGGTAAGCGAATAATTCTGCATGAAAAACCCATTTATCTGAATTAAAGGATGTGGACTAACCCCCCTTTCCCCCCTTTATCCTTAACCAATGAACCCTCAAAACTAATCAAGGAAGCTCCTTAACATAATAAACCGGTATACCAAATTTGGAGCAAATCGAATAATTCTGTATGAAAAACCCATTTATCTAAATTAAGGGGGTGGACTAACCCCCCTTTTCCCCCTTTATCCTTAACCAATGAACCCCCAAAACTAATCAGGGAAGTTCCTTAACATAATAAGCCGGTATACCAAATTCGGAGCAAATCGAATAATTCTGCATGAAAAACCCATTTATCTGAATTAAGGGAGGGGGGGGTTGGACTAACAGCCCTTTCCCCCCTTTATTCTTAACCAATGAACCCCCAAAACTAATCAGGGAAGCGCCTTATCAGAACAAAACTAGAAAAAAAATTTGAAGCAAATAGGATGTTTCTATCAAGAGTTATAGCGTTACATACGTACATACGTACGTACATACAGAACCGGCGGGCACATAAGCTCTCAGGCTTTGATAGCCTGGGAGCTAAAAAGTATTAATAATTTATTAATGCATTTTTTTTTCTGTTGTACTTTTGATATAGAGATTGATTATTTTTTTTTATACATCATTCATATTTTGTTGTTTTAATACATTTATATATAAAATAATTGGGCCCACTTGCTATTGCAGTAGGTGTCTTGTCAAATTTATTAGAAAATATAAAACCTTTAATATTCATACAAAAAAGGAAAATATTTAGATGCAAACGACCGATACTGCATAGTATCACATGAAAAGAAATTAACTAATATGTTACTTCATGAGAAAATAATTATATTATATTTTTCAGCTTGCAAATGTTAAAGGTTTTTTTTTTTTTTTTTTTTTTTTTGTAACAGGAAAAAAAATCAATTCTAAAAAATGATTATCAAATTTTAATTTTTCTCGTGTCAGAGAAATCGTCGTAAATTCGGTAATCCTGTGCTAGTGTAATCCTACAGGCAATAAGGCAAGAAAATATGCAATAACAATTAATGCCTATAGTATGATTTCTCATCAGTGATAAAAGTTTTGTTCACATTTTAAGAAATTTTTTTTCAAAAATTAGACGTAAGTTTTCTTTGTTTCATATATAGTCCTGTTATCGCGAATCATTTTAAAAATTTGGACATACGAGTATATATTTTTTTTCTTCGGGGAATAGTCGACGGTATTATAAGACTGGAAGAGCGTTAGAGGGATTCTCACAATCTTTTGACATTTCAGGAATAAAAATCTGGTGAAATTAAACTTACTAAAATAACATTTTAAACTTATAAACAAATGACTTAATCATTCAAAATAAAGAAAAAATTGTCAGCAGCAAAAAAAGTTTTATTTAACTTAGGTTTAATTTAAACTTACGAGTTTACTTTTCCTTACAATTTTACCACTATAATTTTTTATTTTCTTCTAAATTTTTACTTATAATGAATTTGCACAGTACCCACAAGACATTCAAATAAGAAATAATAACAATGCAGTATTTTTAGTATAAAATTTTGGTATAACATTGTCTTAAAGGGGTGTTAAAGAAGGTACGGTAAGGAAAAAAAGAGAGATGGTAGAGGAAAAAAGGGACGGCAAGGAAAAAAAGGGATGGAAAGGATAGGACTGTAAGGAAAATTACCACCTATTTTTAGGAAAATCATGTTAAGATAGCCACAATGTTCATTGATTTTTAGAAACAGTTATTTACATTGGATTAAATGAAAAAAAAAATAATTCACCTCGAAAAGTGCAGGAATAAATATAGGGGACGATAAGACTACCAATAAAGTCACGATGCTTGAAATTGACATTTAAATGCTGATTTAAATTCTGCAGTAAATTTGTTGTCAAAGAATTTTAGCCATGCTTTCTCTAGCATGAGAAAAAAGTATGAAAAAATTCTGTGGCTGCACCTGAAGTGATTTTCTGTAAAATTTTAGCAAGAGGGATGATAAGGAACCTAAAAGCCAGGGACAGAGTTAAAAAAATAATAACAACCCTAAAAATGTGTGCATGTTAATTTTTTGCTACATGTTTATATATAAAACAATAGACCCAGTTTCGGAAAAAAATTACATCGAATTACTTTTATCGAAACAATTTTATACAGACAGCTCCAAACTTAAAAATCATCATCAGGGACACGGGAATTTCGTGGTATATTTGGACCCCTAATATCGTTACTTATCTCGTTAATATTGTTATGCAGTCATGCAATGGGATGTTTTCCAGTATAAGAAATGAAAAAAGCCAAAGAATATGTACTAAAATAAAAATTATTATTCAGGGACAAAAAAATATAGAAAAATCAAAAGATTGTGAGAATGCCTCATTAATTAAAGAATATTTGTATTTATCTATTCCAATTGCATACAATCGATGTATAGCGATATGTAGATAGCTATAAATAATATTTTAATAGATAGGTATATAAACATAGACCGATAGCTATAAATTGATATACATATAAAAAGAGAGAGATAGCTATAAATAGATAAATATAGACAGATAGGAGCGCAGACAGTCAGAGAGAAGAAGTGAAAAAAAAAGAAAAAAAAAATCAAACAGACAAAGGGCTAAATAATTTAACTACGATATTACTATATAGGTGGCGTGTTTTTTTAATTATTAAACGAAAACGAGATTCTAAAATAACAAATATAAGAACCTGTTTATTTATCTAGGCAAACACAAAGTTGTAAAGTAATGTATAAATAATTCTTCCTGCATGTAAAGTTATACATATTTACAATCCACTGTATTTTGTTTTTATTCAACCTGAAACTTTAGGAAAAACCTGAAACCATGAAAAAGCATGAAGCCTGAAAAGGAAAAAAAATATATTCAAGTAAGTTCATCGCAAGTTTACTCATTTTTTGTTGAATTTTTTAACAATTAGAAATCAATTTGATCCGCATTACCAATAACAATTGTCGAACTAATAAACTGAGGTATAAAGACATTTTATAAAGAACAATCGTAAAACAAACATTACCCTTTTCATAAACTATACAAAATTACAAATTTCGAGTCATCGCAAAGTATTTCTTTTTAGACCCCGGAATGCTATTTCTTTCTCCCAGCTTATTTTGTCTCCAAAAAATAACGTTACCTTACAGACGCTAGTCGTAAAACAAAGCATTACGATTAAATACTCTTTAGCAATTTTTTAAATTTCTAAGCATCGCACATTTTCAACTTTTATACCGTCGTATTGGAAAAAAGAAGTTCTTTTAAATGCATTTTGATTGAAAACTATATCTCCATTTATTTTTGAGATATTTTTTTTTTTTGTAGTTTTTTAGCGACATTTGTTTCATTTTGGCAACTCAAGTACTCCATTTCTGTAGAAAGTAAAGGAAAAATAGTTGAAAATAGCAATTATATCTTTTTGTTGCCACTTTCTCATAAAAACTGAAAAAAAAAATTAAAATACGTGCTATTTTGAAAAAATATTAATGAATTGCTTTCTTTTTGCTGCATTTGTATATTATTCTGAGATAGTGACGAACTACCCATACTTTATTGCAGATGTTTATGATTGGATCGTAAATGAGGAATTCTTCAGCGGATTCGGATGACGTCGTTTTATATAAAATAAAATTGCGTGTTTTAAGTCTTAAAACTGAGCTACAGTAGAGTCCCGATTATCCGAGTTTCCCTTACCCGAGTGTCCGCTTTCATCGAGTTATTTTCTTTTGATGGACTGATGGCTTCTATTATTATGAAACAGCCATTATAAATGAAGTGTTAGGTGAAGATGAAAGAGCAGTCGTAAAAAGTTAGAACTTTGATTTTCTGGTCCGAATGGGGAAAAAAATGGCTATAATTTTTCTTTCAAAAAAAAATTATGGCCATTTTTTCCCAGAGTCAGAGAAATCAGAGTTCTAACTTTTTACGACTGCTCTTTCATCTTCACCTAACACTTCATTTATAATGGCTGTTTCATAATAATAGAAGCCATCAGTCCATCAAAAGAAAATGAAATAATGCAAATGTTGGGGGCGACACTAAATTCTGAAAAAGAAGAATTCCTGTTCTCTAGTTTCTTCCTTACTTTCTTTCTGAAAAAAAAAAAAAAAAAAAAAAAGATGAATAAACTTTGTAATGATGAGCTCAGAACATTTGAATAGTCCCTCACTCTTTTGTATTGAACACATGAACATTTCTCGAATACAGATAAACTCACGGTTCGATAAAAACAAACAAAAAACACCTTTATTTATTTTATCTGAGTTTACAATTTGAATCGTAAACATTTCGTGCCAAACACCGCCTGTAATTCTGAAAGAAGGAAAACGCCAGCGCAATGGAAATACAATTCAGGAATGGCATATTCTTTTACTACCCCTCGCCGGAGTCTCTTTTCTACTTCTGCAGGTGATGTAAAAATTTCGATGCTACAAGCAGTGACATAAAAAATTGAATTTTTGATTCTAAAAATTTCTTTACGGCCTCTCCGTAGACAAATAAAATAAGCGTTGGGTGAAAGCAGACAGTAGCTGAAATTCGCACGATGGCTCGTTTTTTCCAATAGGCCGCCGATTCCCCACTCACTATTCTATCTTACTGATTTTTTTTCTTCCCTTGTTTCTTTACTCTTTTTGTATTTTCGTTAAAAGATTGCCTCCCACTTATTTCGATTTCCCATTCTTTTCGTTTAGCTCCACCCCAGCCCAATCCCTGAGTAAATGGGAAAATGTAAACTGTCCCTCACATCGTCAGCATGACTTTAAAAATTGGCTTTCACTTGGATACTAAGGTTTAGATTCGGGAAAAAACACAATTTCTTTAGGGAAACAATGACTCCTGGATCCTAGATCTGGCTGTTTATCATACTTTACTTTATAAATTCAAATACATAAAAAAGTAAAATAGAGGTATGCTGTGCAACCTAGTTTTTAAATGCGGATTATTTTTATAATTATTATTATTTCTATTATTATGGCAAGACGAGCTGTGTATGCACGTTTTGTTTTCCTAATTAAACACTTGGTTCGGTTTCCGTTTACAATCGCTGGACAAACGTCGTGACATAAATATCGTCGTTATGACATATACTAGCTTGATCCATTTAAAGTAATCACTGTTGTAGCGATTATCATGTTGTGAATAAGGTTTATGAAACATTCCTTAATAGTCACAATTACTTTTATTTGTTCAAAAAAGGGTTGTTATATCTAAGGTTGTTACATGTCCAAAACCAAATTCCTGAATAAATAGGAAAAGGTAACCTGTCTATCAGTAATGTGACATGTCATCTTTCTTGTCAACATGACTTTAAAAACTGCCTTTGGCCAGGATCACGGGAGTGAAAAATTCCTTAATAGTCACGATTGCATTCATTTGTTCAAAAAAGGGTTCTTAGATGTCAACAACCGAATTCCTGAGTAAATGGGAAAAGGTTACGTGTCTCTCCCGAATGTGACATGTAAACTGTCCTATCAACATGTTTTTAAAAACTGTCATTCGCCAGGATCACAGGAGTGAAAAATTCCTTAACCGTCACCATTACATTCATTTGTTCAAAAAAGTGTTGTTACATGTCCACAACCGAATCCCTGAGTAAATGGAAAAAAGTAACCTGTCTCTCACCAATGTGACATGTAAACAGTCCTGGCAACGTAACTTGAAAAACTGTTTATTATCAGGATCACGGGAGAAAACACTATTTCTTTCTGGGGAAAAAATGTTCTGGATCTTAGATCTGGTTCTTTATTATTATATTTCCTAGCTTTCCATCGTCTAACTTACGTTGCCACGCCTTCTAACAGAATGTATTTATTGAATTTTGTTAATTATAAAATAGCAGATACTTAGGATTTTTTTTTTCAACTGAGTGTAAAAGTATCCATGCCGGAAGTCGAGCCTAAGATATTTGGCTTAAATTGCCAACGCTATGCATTTAAGTCAAAGTTGTTGGGTTCGACATCCCGATCTGAGAACTTTTTCATTCAATTGTAAAAAAATCAAGTCGTATGATATCTTCATCAATCAGAATGATTGGATTAAAAATAATGAGATGTAAAATAGATATCAATAATTTTTATCTACTTTTCATCTAAATTTCTATAGAAAAACACGATACTTTCTTCAATGTTATTCAGGTATCCTTTTTACTTTCTTCTATCTTTACAAGAAGAAAGTGTTGGATTCGTAAAAATTTTCGACTTTCGGTTTTCGACGGTCTTACACGTTCTAGGGGTCAGAGATTCCGAAAAACATGTTTTTACAAAATGTCTGTCTGTGAGTCTGTGCATCTGTATGTGACACAAATTTTGTGGCGTTCTATCTCAAGAACTAATGCACGGAATTTAATAAAAATTTATATTCCGTTAGTCCCTGATATAAATTGGTGCTGATTAGTTTTTGGTGTAAATCGCTCAACAGGTGGCGATGCTATGCAGCCTTTTTCACGATTTTCGCAATAGTTCAATCTCCAGAATTAATGCACGAATTTTCATCAAACTTCCGATTCAGTTAGTCCTTGACATGAATTGAAGTTTTGTACATTTTGGTGTAAATCGCTCAACAGGTGGCGCTGCTATACTGCATTTTTTACGATTTCCGCAATAGCTCTATCTTAACAATTAATGCTTGGATTTTCATCAAACTTCAGATTCAAGTATACTTTGATATGAATTAGTGCTGTTTGTGTTTTGGTGCAAATCGCTCAATAGGTGGCGCTGCTATGCTGCACTTTTCAGATTTTCCATTATAGCTGTATCTCAAGAACTAATGCAATAATTTTCACCAAACTTCAGAATCAGTTAATCCTTGACATAAATTGACATTTTGTACATTTTAGTGTAAATCGCTCAACAGGTGGCACTGCTATGCTGCATTTTTCAGAATTTCCACTATAGGTGTATCTCAAGAACTAATGCACGAATTTTCATCAAACTTTAGAATCAGTTAGTCCTTGACATGAATTGACATTTATACAGTTTGGTGTAAATCGCTCAATAGGTGGCGCTGCTATGCTGTTTTTTTGTGATTTCCGCAATAGCTCTATTTCAAGAACTAATGCTTGGATTTTCAACGAACTCCAGATCCATGTATACCTGGATATCAATTATTGCTGTTTATGTATTGGTGTAAATCACTGAACAGGTGGCGCTGCTATGCCACATTTTTCAGAATTTCCGCTATAGCTCTATCTCAAGAACTAAGGCACGAATTTTTATCAAACTTCAAATTCAGATACACTTTCATATGAATTGGTGCTAAATTGGTGTAATTTCTTGTACTATTTAAATGATTTAATTGACGTGATTTATATAGAAGAAAGTGTATTTTTGTGATGGCCACAACATGTTAATTTTAAATTATTTCCATGATTTTTTTTTTTTTTTTTTTTTTTTTTTTTTTTTTTTTTGTTTATAGTTTAATTTTAAAAATATAACTCTCGTAGTAAAAGTATTCATAAAATATACTTTATAAAATAATTATTATTTTATTAATTTTTATATTATTACTATTATTATTATTATTATTGATATCGTAAATTTTGAAGATAAAGTAATATTTGTTCTTTTCCGTGCTCAAAAAGGTAAAAACAAACATAGAAAAAGTGGTTTATTTTCAGAATCTGTATTTTAATTAGAAAACATTAATGTAGAATCGTTTTAATTTCGTCAAAGTGGTGTAATATTCATTTCACAAGCTTCGAAATTAAAAATGAAATCTTAAAATAACAATATACATTTCAGAAATAATGTTTTGGATCAAAAGTCGCTTTATTTCAAAATGTAACTTTAGCTTACCTTTTAAATACATGTTCTTACTTGAAATTTAGCATTTAGTAAAAATAAATTTCAATATTTTTTCTAAATGGACATGTACAATAATATTGGACTTCATTAAGCGATTTCATATTTTAATTAAGTAGAAATGCATAGTTTTACATGATTCATGATGTGAAAGAATATATATATATATATATATATATATATATATACGTATATATATATATTTTATCTCCACAAGTATTATTACATACGAAAAACTAACCAGATGACATCGTCATATTTTAAATCATTAACCAGTTTTCTTTCAGAAAATATTAGCATTTTATAGCACTTATACAAAATAGTGTGATTTCCACAGAATTTACCATTCGCAAATTCATGTTTAGCATCCTTTTACCTTAAAATCTCCCAGAAATTCTATGTAAGAAAGTTTAGCAAGTAATTTTAATTAGATATTGGGATTCACATATGAGATCGTTTACATGTAAAGAAGAGGTGAAATCACTAATTAAGCAATAAATTTGCCTTTCACCTCACATCCCTCTAATTTTTAAAGGCGCCATGATTATCGAAAAGCGAAAGAGAAGAAGTAAATTTTCTTTCGATTTTAAAAAATGTAAATCTATAGTTAAAAATCTCTGAAACACAATCTCTGTCCCCCATTGGAGCATATTCCTACAAATAGCCAAGCACCCATAATCCAAAATTACAACACAACAATCTGTACGAAGATATTTAGCTTTAACTGGACTGTTTTTTCCATAAATAGATTTCTTGCGCAGTTGAAAGAAATAAGCAACTCTATTGCTTAAATAATAAGCATTTAGGCTTCGAGAGTCTTCGTAGCGTGATAAACATTTTGATATCTACAACTATTAAAAATGTGGTACCATGAAATAAAAATGTAATAAATATGTGAAAGGTAAAGATATTTCTTTTACTTTTATTATTTATTTTTTACTTTTGATGCTTCACCACGTTTGATTTTTTTAATACCATTTTTTTTTCAAGATGTGATTTTTTTTGGAATAGAAACATAATGTTGTATGTTGATTTTTCGATTATTCTAATCAATTCAAAGACACGTCTCAAGTGATCTGTTAATAATTACTATTTACTAATGTATCTCTTTAGACAATATTCTTTATCACGAAAACATAAATCAGTATCCATGAACGGAATAAGTATAAAATAGAATAAATATAAATAATAAAATAGAATAACAGAGATGTAAATTTATTCTTTGTTTAATCTTAGAATACGCGTATGAAATTTCGAGCTCGCGAAGGAAATTTAAATGATCCTATATATATATATATAAACAAAAATAAGCGAATTGGGATCATTAGAAGTGTTTCTACTAAAAAATATAATAAAAGGTTAATTGCATATGCTATTAAATATCGAAAGTTTTTGCTTAATTGATGAAGTTATTCTTCTTTAAATGTTAAGTGAACGAAGTCACGGGTAACAGCTAGTAAATTAATATTTGTTCTTTTCCATACTCAAAAAGGTAAAAACAAATATAGAAAAAGTGGTATTCTTTCAGAATCTGTATCAAATTTTAACCATAGCTAAATTAAAATAAATAAATAAATAAATAAATAAATGAAAGGTCAAGTGCGAGTATTACTCGCGCTCAGGGGGTTCAGTACAATAAATATGAATTATTAACTCTATTATTTAAAAAAATCGTTGCTAAAAGAATAATAAGACTTCGTAAAAAACAATACAACGTAGGTTTGGGTATAGCTGTATATACTAGAAAAATATGAATGGGTTTACCATAAAAGTTCAAAGAGATATGAAGCCTAAACAACATCAAATATTGCTATTCTGTATAACTCATTTTTTAATCTTATTCTAATCTGTTTATGATGACCTTAATTCGGTACTGACAATAAAAGTACAGATTTAAACATAGTAATTTAAACTTCATTTGGCATTTCATAAAACTAAATTCAGCGTAGTAATAATCTTTTCTTTTTGCAGTGTATCTAAAACAAAACCCTTGTTCAAAGTTTTAACCTTGCATTCTGCTAAGCGCGCTTCGAAAGGAGGTCGCAAAGTTGCAATGCCGCCTTGGTCCGTGCCGCTTTTTCCAGAAAGGTTTTTAATTAAATTTAAAGACACGGGAGACATATTGAGAGATCCACTTAATGCAAACTAGTCGCGAATCCCACAGTATTTGCGTGATTAATTCTAATTAAATTATTCTGTTTTTAGCAATTTGATGTTTATTGCTTTTATACTGCTACTGGACGTTGCACATACACAAATATAGCATTAAAAGTTGTTATCTAGGCTTTGAATACCGATAGTACATAGAGAACTCAGCCCCTGTCATTATGGTATGTCCAAACCGTCCGTGTCTTTAAGGGTTTGGCAGCCTAAGAAAGACTGCTCAGGGACGGCTAGGCCTGCCCCTTACAGCTTAACGTCTCTCCCGGAAT
This sequence comes from Maratus speciosus, assembly GCA_963932465.1. NCBI lineage: Eukaryota > Metazoa > Arthropoda > Arachnida > Araneae > Salticidae > Maratus > Maratus speciosus. The sequence goes on from CAWVRF010001324.1 coordinate 16,590, forward strand.
ATTCCCCGACAGGTAGGGGCTCGTTACTGAGTCCAGCCTTGTCTGGCCGTATGCAGACGGACATACACAAGAGGAGCAAGGAGCGACGCTTACCCACCAAGGGAGGCCACGCACAGAACCCAGAATTTATTTGAAAAAACAAAGTGAGTTTACAAACAAAAGGCGAATATCTGCCCCGCCAGGAAAACGCCTACTCGAGACAGAGGGCTGTAGTATAAGAACATTTAAGGTAAAAAAAAAAAAAAAAAAATACATCACTGCTTCTGACCGGCAGAGGACGAACCCCTCTCGCGACAAGGTGCGACAGGAAGGGAAAAGAATGATTTGCGTGGCACAAGTAAGATGGCACGTGCAGATACTCAAGCATCCATTGGAGATGTATCTCTTGATGGAATGGTGGAAAGCACGAGCAGAGGCTCTTGCATTCGTAGGAGACCACACACTTGATGGATAGGAGAATTTACTGGAGCCTACAAAGAGGACTGGATTCTGGTGCTGTTTGAAGCTTGATGTGGTGGCAGTGAGACTGGATAAGCAGAACCAGGACTTTCGTTAAGTTTGTTAGGTAAGTAAGGAAATTGTGGATGCGTTCTAATTTGTTGAGTAGGAGGATGCGTGAAAGGACATTTTGGATCCAATTGACTGACAGTATGTCTGGACGCCTCAAGTGCCAGCGTTGCGTGAGAGTACAACTGTAGTACGCGTGACTTAGAGTGCCAAGTTCACCGCAGTCGCAAGTGGCAGTGGATCTTATCTTGAAGCGGTCCAGATATGCCATGAAAGGGCTATGTCCTGTTAAGAAGCTGGTGGTGTAGGGTGTTAAGTTATATAGTGTGAGAGAAACTTTAGAAATTAGTTTATGTGTGTGCCTGCCCTTGACTGAGGTATCCCAGTGCTCTTGCTATCGCGTCAGTATCCTTGCTCTAAGGACCCTTTTGACGTATGACTGGGGCACTGGGAGGTCTGTGTCTATTGTTTCATTCTGTGTGGCCTTCTTCGCTAGGTCGTCTGCTAGCTCATTGACAAAGATTCCTTTGTGAGCCGAGACGTGACGTAGTGAGATACGATGTTGGAGATTCTTTAGTTTTGGTTTGATTTGCAGTACGAGAGGATGCTTTGTCCTGTGTGCCTGTATTGCTTGCAGGCCAGAGAGGCAGTCGCTGTAGATGGTAATACTATTGCTAGGGTGGGATTGACTTTAAGGGTTAATATCTCGGCTAATTACAGACAATTTTTTTTAAAAATTCATTATCAATAATGCTTTTATACTTCTGCTACGATAGGTACCTCCAACGCACCTCAACATTTTTGCTGAACACCCGCAAGTCGAAATTAGTGTGTAACGGAAAAGTGCCCTTTTCTCAAAAACTATGTGACCTAGTGTAATCCCTATAGTTTACCTGCAAGATTTGAATTAACGTCTACTACCTCTAATTTTGTCATAATTTTAGTTTCAGTAGATTCGGCAATAGAGGGTGGGGGGACATATTTTTGCACTACGTTTTCGACGATATCTCTGAAAATAGAATTCCTAAAATCAAAAGAAATGTATTTTTGAGTTCAGCGTTACGAAAGCTTTTAAATAGTACCCCACGCGATATACAAAGAAAGGATTTTTTTTAAGTAACTTAATTAGTCCCTTTACATTTTTTTCTAAATATACTGTGAATGTTTAATAATCTGTAAATGTGTGGGTCAATAGTCTATATTACTTCGCCCAATTTGAACTTTCCATGTTCCATAGTTTACGAGTAAAATGGCTGTGACAGACAGACACGGAAGTGATCTTATAATGGTCCCGTTTTTACTTTTTAAGTACGGAACCCTAAAAATAAAGAATTTAAATTAAAAAATGAATTAAACATGTATATAAATTTCTAGGGGCTTATGTGTGAGAGAAAAAATGATTAAAAATATAATTTTTACTTTTTTTTAAAATTATTTATTTCATTAGTAAATATCACAAATAATTATTTGTGCCCTCTACAATCTTAAACTTTATACTTTGTACATTGTTGCATTTACAATATTCTGAAATATAATACTAAATTAAATATTTATACAAGACAAAATTTGTATTTTTCTTAGAAATTTAATAATTTATAAAAATAATGGTTCATTTTAAACAAATTATTAGTTAAACAAATTAAAAGTTCGCAGTAACATTCGCAATTGCCTTATCTCAGAACAAAATTAAAAATGTTAGTAAAACATCAATTCATCATTTAAACTTTAATATGCAGAAACTGAACATGGAAAAAAATTCGTTTAGTGTCCTTATGTACAGATTTAATTCAAACTAATGAAGGATACTAATGATAAATTCATCAAGGTGTGAAGTGAAAAGAAATCAGATATCCCTTGATGATGAGCAGGATTTGGTCGAAAGGCTAGGGACTCGGGTGAATTCTTTTACATTTAACATCTGTAAATTGGTTTTAATGCCTTAAAGCCTTTTAATTGTTTTTACACCTGCTACTGTAATAACACTATGAATCATTTGATGTATTCATGTTTTTAACTTCTAGATTAATTTTGTATATATCTGAAATATATAAAAGTAATCTTTAAAACTTCTTTAAAGTTTTCATAAGATTTTTAAAATACATCTTTAAAGTTTTTATTATTCTGGAAAAAACAATTTTTTCATTATTTCCCCGTTCGATAATGTTTATTATACAGGATGAGTCTAAAATCATGGTACAAACTTTGGGGGGTGGTAGAGCTCCCTATAAAAAACAATTATTGTATAGGAATATATGACCGGAAATGACACGTTGAGGTACAAGCACCAGAGGGGGCAATTTGGCGCTTTTTTTTTCAAAATTTCTCATGCGTACCAGAAAATTCCTATACTATTCTTTTCTTTATTTAAGACAGACATTCCATGATAACTCAAAGAAAAAATTCTTCTTTGAAAATTTCCGGTATGAAATCGAAATGTTTGAATTAAACAACAACTCCATTTCTATTTCTTTTCATGTATTTCCTATATGTTTGACAGATTTGCCAGTTTTGTTCTTCTTTTTATTCAAAAATTCCGATTTCATACCGGAAATTTTCAAAGAAGAATATTCTCTGTATGTAATCATGAAATGTCTGTCTCAAACAAAGAAAATAATAGTATAGGAATTTTCTGGTATGAATGAAAAATTTTGAAAAAAAAAAAAAAAAACCGCCAAATTTCCCCTCTGGTGTTTGTACCTTAACTCGTCACTTCCGGTCATATATTCCTATACAATAATTGTTTGTTATAGTGAGCTCTACCACCCCTCAAAGTTTGTCCCATAATTTTAGACTCACCCTGTATATAAAATGTTTTAAGGATATTTTGGTGAAATTTTGTCGGGATGCTTTCCATATCACTCACAATGGTCTGAATTAGACTAAGTTCTATGTGATAATATAATTATTTTATAAGTATTGGAATATAAAAACAAGAAAGAAAAAATCATGCGCCAAGCATAGATTATGAAACACTTTCAAACACATTCAGAATAATGTAACAAATCCGCATCGCTTAAAAAACTAAAATAGTACGTCTAATTCAAGCATATGGAAACGCATAACACATTTCAAAACCCAATTTCAGCTGTTCCCAACTACAATCGGAAAATTACCCTAATTTTTTGAACAGCCCTGTAAAGATATATAGATTTGTACCTATTAACTACAGGCATGCCAAAATTTTATTTATTTAAGAAATACATATGCTTCATTTGAAAATTCCCCTTCAGCAATTTCTTTTAATAAGGAGAACGGTACGTGAATACTTTTGTGCAGGCCTGTATAGGAGTTATAGAATTTAAACATAACGAGTGACATGTAAAAAATTAGTTTAATTTAAAAGTGCATACCAAATTTTAAACCGTACACTCCAGCAATTATTACTCAAAGACCGTACTGTAACCGATTTCTTTTGTGTGACCCTGTAAATGAATAAAAAATGCTATGAATGCCCTGTTCTAATGTAACTGTAGTGAAATTCATTGATTTATATCAGTTTCAATAAATTTGAAATAACGTAATGTCATTAAAATACTCTGCAAACGATTTTTCCACATGTGCATAATGCAATGGAATACTTATGAGTGCCCCTGTCAATGAACGATTAATCCTACATACTTCCTATACAATACCAAACATGCATTGTTGACCCTAAATAACCATTATGAATTGCATGAAAATCCGAGTATATTTACGGGAGTTAGAGCGTGGACAGACGGACAGACAAACCGGATGCATAAACACTTTTCAACTTTTTTGGAAAGTGTTAAAAACGGTAACTTTAAATAAAAAATATGTATTTTTGTTTACATATTTCGAAATATTTCAGTTAATTTTTACGATATTGTAAATCTCCTGGTTCAGTGCACAGGTAAGTGTAATAGTAGTATGTAGTACAAAGGAAATTGAAATAACTTTAGTTGAATTGAGTGTGCGCTGTGTAGCGTAAGAAGATATTTTTCAAAAAAAAAAATTACCTTATTTTTTTTTTAAAGGTTATGAAGATATTTGTAAGATTTTATGTTTTACATTATATTGTATATTACAATTGAACAAAACATATGTGTATTTATACAATATTGTACATAAAAAAAAACGCTTCAAACGTAAGTAGATTCCTTAAACCAACATTTTTTTCTTAAATATATTGATCCATTTTGAGATAGTATACCCCATTAATACTTATACTAGGATGTCACTTGGGAAAATCAGCATAATTATGCACGCTTTTACGTAAAAAAAAAGCCTTCGAACGCAAAGGGATTTGTTTAACCAAAAATTATAAATGTATATAACCATTAAATTAACATTACCGACCACCAGCAAAAACTGCGAAATTATGAATAAAATGACATTAACAAATTAAGTCCCGTCCCCCCCAGCACACTTAACATCGATTCCAAAAACATAGTAAAATACAGCAGAATTTGAATGACAGAAATGAAAAAAAAATATATACCAGATGTTATGTAAAAAGTATAGTCCCTTGTACTATCTTATGAGTATAAAACGGGAGAAAAAAAGAATAAATGGATACCGATAAAAGTAAATGAAGGGCTTATATATTGAATTACTTTATCAAGCGTACATAATTCACATATATAAGCAAGACAGTCGTCTTCTGTGAGAAAAAAGCTAAAAGCAGAATTTTCCCCCCTGTACCCAAACGACTACTTGACCATGATAATAGAAGAAAAATGAAAACAGAATAATATTAAATGCCTTGAAAGGGAAAAAACAATATAACCTATTAAATAATTTATATTATCTTGTATAAATGAAATAAAGTAATATTACTATGTTTACCCTATATAACCCACATTATTTAATTCGAAATCGCTCCTGCACATGTTGTACCTACCGCTATAACTTTAAGTTTATTTTTTCAGTTAAGTTAAAACATACATTATATCTAATGGTTGCAGTTATTCTTTTTTTTTTTTTTTTTTTTTTTTTTTTTTTTTTTTTTTTTTAAACCATGATAATAAATGCATTAAATTAATATAAATAGAAAATCATTTCAATATTAGTATTTAAATTACATATTGACACTTTTAAATTTATTTAACTAAACGAAAAATTCCCAAATCACTTAGCCTACATGATAACCTTTAATTGGCTACACTGTCATCTAGTGTTGATAGAAAAAATGAAAGAATATTACTCTTAAAAGCCATAAACGTTTTATACATTTTTGATGCTGCCATCTATTATGTAAATTTAAAAGTATTTTGATCTAAATACAAAAGCTTCCAATTTTTTCTTTTACAATTACCAATATTTAAAAGAGAAAAAAAATAACTATAAAGAAAAATCAAAAATCAAAAATCAAAAATCCCATTAATTGAATTAAAAAAAAAAAAAATTTTCTTTCGTTACTCCCTCCATTCCTTTTCTTTTCCATACTCTTTCTATTTTTAACAATCTTTAGCCAATTTTATAATTATTATTATTAAATTTACGGACCAATTATATAATTATATTTAGTTGTAGTGAAAAAAGATGATATCCCTAGTAGTTGATTTTTCCATATATTTAAATAAAGGCATCATAGTAACATTATTGAAGCTAATGCACTCAAATTTTGCCATCTGATTTACCCAACATATCCTAACATCCAAATATTACAATATTATATATCATTATTCACAACAATATTAAATAAATATAAAAGTTATTAGATTAACCACATTATTATTCTTAAGATACTATTATGTATCATAAAAACATAAATACACATGCCTATAATGAAATTTAACTATAACAGATGTAATATCAAGTTATTAGAACGTAAATAGTATATTAATGCATGCAATTTACTCTTCTAACCTACCCAATTAATCTATACGGAGAATTTAAATAATTTTATAACATTGATAATAATACATAGCAATATGCTAAAACATATAAAATAAATTGGTACTTCTTAGTTATCCCGTCGACCAAATTACAGTCGCCAAATTGTAAGATTAAATGCCAATAATGGTTGCCATTAATCAATTAATTGCAAGATTAAATGACAATAATGGCCAATAAAACAATTAATTCCAATGATTAATTCATTTGTATTTTTATTAATGTTTTACTAATTTATTTGTTTTTTCGTTATTTAAAATAAAAAATTATGTCAATGTGTATAATTTGGCGAGTGGTTTGGCGATTTATATAATTTGGTGAAATTGGTCGACGGGATAACTAAGAACTACCAATAAATTATATATAATATATATATATTTATTTATTTAACCACTAAAAAAACATTAAAAATTACCACCAAACATAAAGAATAAATAAATAAAATGAAAAGAACAAGAAAAATGGATATTTGTAGAACATGGACAGAGTCTTCAGGTCCCAAATGCCTAAAGTGTCACAAATAAAGTGTGTGGTTTCATCTTCATATTAGCCATAAAAAAGCTAAAGAATATGAATTTGGAACTGCCACAAACAGAAAACCGGTAAATAAACCATTAAACACCAATTAAGTGCAAAATTAAACAAGATTAAAAAGAATAGACGAAAAATAAAAAACAAATTACCAAGTTATAATACATACTGTCATAGCATTAGGTACAACAAACACACTCATTATGCATTTTATTCTCATTTAAGATAATATATTATTAAAAATTAATATGATACTGTTCTGAGTAGACTGAAATTTAAATACAATTTAATCGTTAACTTTATTAAATATTAATGAATAAGAATAAATTTAATATGAATTGATATATAAATAAATTTAACTACACCATTATACATATAAAAGTATCGAATCAACATCCATTATAAAGTGTGTATTAGCAACAATCAAATACCCCATTTTTATTTATTTATTTATTTATTTTTTAATTAACCATATAAATATATATATACAGGGGTCGATGCAGGTTTTTATTCTTGGGGCCCATTTTGTGAAAACTAAAACTTATTTTTGTGAATTTTTTTATATTTTGTGAAAAGTAACATTTTGTAACGAAAGTTGAAATCCAGTTACTCAAATTCAAACCAAGAATTTACTAACAAAAACTTCTTTAAATCCCCTTGCTAAAGTTTTTGTTTTTCGTAACCTGGATTTATTTACAAATTACACATTTTAAAACAGTTTTTATGAAAAAGAATGTTACGAAGGGGGCCTATTTTATTAAAAGGAATTTTATGAAAGGGCCTGTTTTATTAAGTTCATTTTTGTGAAGGGGCCCATTTTATGAAGATTATTTTTGTGAAGGTGCCTATTTTATTAAATAGATTTTTGTGAAAGGGCCCTAAATAGGCCCCAAATTTTGCCTGGATCGACCCCTGATATAATATGTATATATACTGATCCATTTTGAGATAGTATGCACCATTAATACTTATACTCGGATGCCACGAGGGAAAATCAGCAACACGCTTTTACGTCAAAAAAGGAAATGATTTTTTCAATAGTGCTTAAATAAAAATTCCATTAAAAGAATCATGTTTATATGAGCTTAAGGAGCTGAGATATATTTATTTGGCGAAAAATATTTTGAGCAACCTCTCCGAAAATATCGCTGTATTTTCAGAAATACCACACCCCTTGTCATTTGATTATTTTTGAAAGGTTGGTCGGGCTGAGAGATTTCACTGCTGAACGCGGAAATTTTCAAACAATTCTTTTATTTCTCTTATTTTTTCCGGTGGGGAATAAGTCTTTTTCGTGTTTTCCCCCACACACCTCCGTATTTTACCGGCCAACTGTAATAAAGAAAAGGGGAAAGATTTCCCGAGGGACATCTTCTCATACTGATGTCTGATAACGAGAAGAAATTCCGTTCGTCCAAGAAAAGTTTGATTTCGTAATTTTATTATCTATGCCACTTTCTGCTTCTTTTTCCTCTTTTCCTTTTTTTTTTTTTTTTTTTTTTTTATCTATTCTTCCGAAACTCCGCTACGGTCAATGACGTAAAATTTTCAGTAGGGGAGTGAACTTGGGGATCTTTTCTTTTCCATCCCTAAATGAATCAATGAGATTTTATTAGATTCATTAATCAAATTAAAGAAGTTTTTATGACAACGGAAGCCAATTCCCGGGTATTTAAACACTACAATAATATTATTATGTATGAAAATTCTTTCGATTTAATTATTCTCATGGAGTGATAATTTGATTGTTTGAATTATGATTCTTTGTTTAATCGTCAGAGAGAAAAAAAAAAAAAAAAACCCCTAGATATTGGATAATAATTTTTCATGCCGGATAAATCATGTCATCTACTATTCTTAATAAACGCAACATAGAAATTAGACTAAATTTCAATTTAAAAATTCGAAACACTCAATTTAGAAATTTGATTGCTGTCTATGAATGATAAATCCTGGAAGAATGCTTTTAGTTTTATTAATTCTTTTTCTAGCGGAATTAACTTTTCATGTGCTGAATTATGAATTCATAAAAATTTTATCTTCTAAAGAATTTTTCGTGAATTGGCTAAACTACAAGACAGAAGATTTACATAATCATTTAATAAATTTTATAAGGACTAGCTGACCCGCCCTGCGTTGCCCGGGCCCGTAATAATATTCTTAAATGAATCTAAAATTTTTATCGCAGGTCAGTACAGAGGGGGCCGGGTGAAGACGGTGCAAATTACCAGGGCCCGACTCTTGTTCGGCTCCAAAGTTGTGTAAGGTCAAAGGTTAAGTTTTTTAATTTTTATGTCTCATACTTTAAACTTTTTTATTCCAAATTAACTGATGAATTTAATTAAAATGTAATTATATTTTCAATAATTTAATTTTTTATTTAAAATCTTTATATGAAAAAGCAATTACAAATACTACAACATAAAGTGTAATACTGAAAAAGAAATAATAAAATTGTAAGCAAAATTACTATATAGATTTTTTTTAAAGTACCATCCAGCAAATTTATTTTCTAATAGAGTAAAGCCGGTTTATAACGGAATCCTGCAATAAACAAAAAAAAAAGTTCCAGCATTTCCCCCCCCCCCCTAAAAAAATGCTATTATGCTTTGTTCAATTTAAATAACCTGCATAAAACGGAATTTATCACTGGTCGTATTCGCTTCCGTCTAAGCAGGTTTTATTGTATCTTATTTCTGGGGAGGGGTGGGGGGCGTAATAATATTCTTAAATGAACCTGAAATTCGTATCGCAGGTCGTACAGTCAAAACTACCTGTCCGTACAAAATTACTTTTTGCGTCATGACAACATTTTGTAAACTGCTTGCTGCTGTTTAATTCGCATTTCCAATACAGTGCTTTATAGAAATTGCACGTTTCACCCACAGTTATGCATGCCCCGGAATGTTTAAATCAGTAATTTGGATTTCAGAAGCAACGCGTGCATGCTACAGTTATTAAGCCTATTTTGCCGATCGCATAATGGCGTTCTCGATCAAATTCTATTTGGATTTCGAATCGACTCGAATTCGGCTTCTTCTTCACTTTCAAGCATTCACCGAGATTTTTTACGGGCATTTCAAGTGATATTTTGAAGCTACATAATTGCAGCGAAAGATATTGTACCGAAAAAGCGAAACGTAAACAAACACAAACCCGATCGCCCTAAATCATGCCAAGGTCGCTTACACAATAACCAATCAGATGCGTTTTTCGAGCGTTGCCATTAAACAATAACAAATAATCGCGATTTCTGTGCCACGTACGTTAGCGTAATATATATATATAGATTTTGGAAAGATTGAAGGATTTAGAAAGATTAATTAAATTTGAATTTATATGGATTGTGTGCAATATTTATAACCCCTCTTAAATCTTTTATTTTAAATATTTTTCTTAGTATTTTGTAGAATTAGGAAATGTACAAATATAATATTCTTAAAATAGAAATATAGAAATATTTCCGAATTGAAAAATCCCCTACCCCTCCCAACGCCAAGAAAGCTGAAAAGGTGCAAATGCAAAAGAAATCATCCTTTAAAAAGAATTTTCGTGTTGTGCGACCAATAATGCTTTTGGAATAAGATAAAGTAAAGTATCTATAACTCATTCTAACCTGTATGACTACTAATTGGTGTATTAAATGAATTTTATAACAAGTTATTTTAACGGCACTTATAAGTAACGCCAGTAGATAAAGGGTTGAGCTTTAGTATATTAAAAAGTGTGTTCAAAAATCTGTTGATAAAGTAAACAGAGCTGGACAAAAAAAAAGAAACAATTGCAGTTTATGAGCAGTAATTGTTAAAAGTGAATTTTCAAATGTGCTACGGGTCTTCCAGCCGAATTAAATTGTAGTACATTCTGTAGCATGTATACAAATTTACAGATCTTATACAGGATAGCGAAGCAGACTTCGAATATCTTGCCTACTGTGGGTAGTAATTGCTGAATTTATTAGGTGCGTTCGCAATTATATAAATGCATAGCACTTATAGTCGCCGCTCAGTCCGTCTCTGTATTCGTCCGTCCGCGTATAACACAGCAAAAACTACCCAACCGAATGATCTGAAATTTTAAATATATAATTGTTGAAAAATTTTGTCGAGTCATTTCAAATTTTATGAAAATCGGATGTATAGTTTAATGACAGGGACAGTCAAAATTTTCCGTTACTTGACGGCCAATGAGAAAAAAATATTTCAAGTGCATTTTAATGATTTTACAGCCTTTCGAACAGAATGAAATGGATATGTATTTATGAAGTGCACTAAAACATGCATTCAGTGCAATATGCGGTCAAAAAATATTTATAAAATTAGTTATAGTACAAACGCACTTCATTTGCAATGTTTGACGAGCAATTTCCAACTTGTTTGATTTTAGATATGCATTTTCAAGCTCAACTACAGTAGTAGTCTAAGAGATGTTTCTAGAATATAAATAAAATCATATGCAGAACAACGCAAAAAATGAATACATGACTGCCTATGGATGATAATTTTTGGACGTATAATTTCAGTAATTTTAAGCGTGTGTTAAATTTTAGCGAATTAAGTTCAAATTAATGTGTTACGTTTATAAATATCTGATAATTTACAAGAATGTACAAAAGAATTCAAGTACGTTTCCTTCTACTTGCAGAAATTCCTGAAGGTAAAATTTTAACTTCGTTATGAGTTTTCTTGCTGTTCTAAATTTTTAACATACTATGTAGAATATATACAAACATATAGGCAATATACAGAGCTGCACAAAAGTTACTGAAATCTGATTTTCAAATGTGCCCATGTTTTCAAAATGTTTTCTTGGGTGTCTTATTTACATTAATAAACGCGGAAGATTTGTTAAATTATGTTGGGAGTGTTGGAAAGTGTTTCATAATCTATGCTTGACGCATGATTTTTTTTTTCTTTTGCTATACATAAAATCCTGAAATTGCTATGTGTGACTAATGAAGGATTTTGAAATTGGTTAGCATTTTTCCTTTTAAGATAAATGTATCATATCATTAGTTACAAGTGATTGTTGTCTCATGGCAGTCTTTGTTGTGGTGCAGATTCCCAAAATTCAATAGAAATGACAACCTTGACAATATTTTCTGAATGATCCCCTGCCTTTGTTCGAAAAGGGAAAAAGATATTCCTGATTAAGAACACATGCCTTTTTTTTACGCTTCCGTTTAAAAAAGAATTCAGGAATGCAGAAGAACATTAAAGATCAGCAGGCTTTCTTTCATCATTTCAATAGGGATAAAAAAAAAAAAAGGACATAATATAATTTTTTGTTTTCGAAATTTTGTCCTAGAAATGGACAGTTCACATATATATATATATATATATATTAAGAAATGTATACTAACTTATGCAATGGCGTCCAAAAAGAGATAATTTCCCAGTGGCACACTTTCATACACCGGCCTTCCATTCTTATTGCGTGGATACTATCGGTAAAATCTTTAGATCCATTTAGATTCAGATTGAGAATGGGGTAAAATGGAAAATGCCTTTCTCTGTGTCTCATATATTCTTATTTTGACTCCTACCTAATGATAGAAAGAGTCCAATGTCACGGGAATTTTTATATTTGCTACATCAGCTGAAATTTTAACACCTTAAAAAATTCAAAACTAAATGGTAGCCTTTCAGTGTTCTGGGTGTTTTGGAGATAATTTATTAGCCCCTGGTATGCTACTTCTTTCTTCCAGCTATTAAAGTGTCGTCTCCAAAAAATAACGTTCCGTTGTATAAGACAGACGTAAAACAAAGCAGATGTATCATTGTACTATTATATACTCTACCGCAATTTTTTAAACTTCTAAGCATCGCACATTTTCAATTAGGTAAAAAAAAAGTACTTTTTAATGCAATTTGTTTAAAACCTGCATCTGAATTTATTTTTGAGATATTAATTTTTTTTTTGTAGTTTTTAGCGCCATTTGTTTAATTTTGGCAACTCAAGTACTCCATTTCTGTATAAAGTAAATAAAACATAGTTGGAAAATAGTAATTATATCTTTTCGTTGCCATTTTTCCAGAACTACCGAAAAAAAGGGAATTAAAATACGTAATATTTAATATATATATATATACATAAATGAATGATTTCTGATAAAACATGGAGCTATTATAAACTATATTTAATTTAACCTCTTAACTGCCACGGACGTATATACACATCTTTAGAAAATGCATGCATCTATTAAAGGGATGGTGAATTCCAATTAAAGCGAGGCAATTTTCACCAGCTGAGCCATTATATATAACAGTATAACGTGCGCATTTTCTTACTGTTATTTTAGAAAACTAATATACACCTTCTATAATTTCAGAAATATGCGATTTAAGCAAGGTACTGGAGATCGCGCAAGATTTCGTTGGCAGTTAAGGGGTTAATTATCTCTATTACAAACAATTAAAGGCATATAAATCATAAAATGGCGTTTTTTTTTTGTTTTTTTTTTGTTTTTTTTTTGTCGAATTTCTTGAATGACGACATCTGTTTTTCTTATAATTATTTGTGTATTATTCAGCGATAGTGACGTCTTATGAATAATTTACTATAGATGTTGTTTAAGACTGGATTGTAAATTAGAAATTCTTCAGAGGATGCGAATGACGTCATTTTATATAAAGTAAAAGCGTGTGTTTTAAGTCTTAAAACTGAAATATGTTTTGTATTACCTATATTTATATGCGTATACATATTTCTTTCATCGGGGGCGACACTAAATTCTGAAAAAGCAGAATTCCCGTTTTCTAGTTTAATTTATTTTTTCTCACTCAGCAGTGTAAATTTTTCTGACACATTCATGGATTCATTTTTGTACGGAACAGCATGAAGTTAGTATCCGAGACTGTTGAAGTGATTTTTATTGAAAAGCGTTTTCGTTTTTCAATAAATGTATCACATCTTAATCTAACTGATGCTAGAGTTATTATAAACAACTATTGTCTCATGAGGACCTACTAGGTGCGAAAGTTTAGTTTAAAACGTCAAATTCGGCAGCATTTTATGATACAGCCTTTGCTTTTATTGAAAAATAAAAAACGATTTTCAATTTCTTAGTTTCGGAAAAAAACCCGCCAACAAATATTTCGCTTTCATTTCCAATAAAAATAAATTCTGAAATGTGTCTGGAAGTATCCAGTTCGAATTTGACAAGTTTTAAAATAATATCATTTCATTTATTGCGGCATTTTAGCGAACATTGGAAACAAAAATTTTCATGTAAAAATTCGGAAGGAATGAAAAAAAAAAATATGTATTACTTTTTTAAGTCTTGTCTTACAAAATGATATTCTTACGGAATTTCGAATCTAGTCAATGCCGTCAACAAAAGGGATAATTTCCCAGTGGCACAATTTCTTACGCGGGTCCTCCATATCTAATGCTTTAGTTACTATCGGTAAAATCTTTACATCCTATTGGATTCAGATTTAGAAAGGGGGAAACGGGAAAAATTCCTTTTATCTGTATATCGTATGATCTTAACTCATTAACGCCGGTTGGTATGAAAATCTGCCATTTTAGTAATACGAAAATTTTAAATATGAAAACCAGTATTTTAGTAAGGAAACTTTCATATTACTTAATCTCAAACTTTGAGACATCAAATAAGTTAAAATTACAATATGGAAAAACTGGTGTCAACTAGTAGCGAGGTGATAAAAATGTGTAAAAGAAACTCGTCATTAATGGGTTAATATTTCGCCTTGTAGAATATGTAGGGTGGTCATAATTACGTGTTTGAAGGGCTCTACAAGTTAAACTATTTGGTATATTTTTTAAAGCTTTGGTATTTATACTTTTCGGAATCTGCAATTAAAATGATTAGTTTGAAATTTTACCGATTGATGGCGCTTAAATTTTAGAGATTTTTTTTTACTAGCAAATATCAACAAAAATACCTCATTTTAACCCTCCAGCACTCGCGTCGGGTCCTAGTAACCCGAGTCTTTTTCAACTATATTCATTGTCTTGTTTATCGCTATCTCCCTCTACACCATTTGCTTTTCTTAAAAGGAATTAAGATACTCTTCTCAGTGTATTTTCAGCAACTACAAAACAGGAATTCTGCTTTTTCAGAATTTAGCGCCGCTCCCGATGAAAAAAATATATATATATATATATAAATATAGATAGTACAAAACACATTTCAGTTTTAAGACTTAAAACACACGGTTTTATTTTATATAAAATGACGTCATCCGCATCCGTTGAAGAATTCCACAAATTTTTACGCATCATATTGAGCGGCATATCATTGGATAGGTCTTTCAAAATTAAGACGATGTTTCATTGACTATTTTACAGTCAGAAGCTCCGTTTAAATGTTACACAACCTTGAAGTTGTGTAGGTAGGATCTCTAGCTTTACTGCAACTCTAACCATTATAGACATCTATAGGCCTCATCAAAAAGTGTTTATAGATAGGAACTAACAATTAAACACAACTTAAAAGTCATCAATACAATTAATTAAAAGAAATAGGTAAGCATTATAAAAAATAGTTTAACATTGATGAGAAATAATTAATTAGTTCGCTTTGTACGCAGTCGGGTTTTTTGAATTTTTAACTTTTTTACTTGTTTGGATTTGTGTATTATTCAGCTGTAGTCATGTTCTATGCACATTTTACTGTTTAAGACTGGATCGTAAAAGAGGAATTCTTCAGTGGATGCGGATGAAGTCATTTTATATAAAATAAAAGCGTGTGTTTTAAGTCTTAAAACTGAACCATTTATATTTATATGCATATTTTTTTTATTTAATCGGGGGCGACACTAAATTCTGAAAAAGCAGAATTCATGTTTTCTAGTTTATTATTTAATTTTGTTCAGTTAATTTGTGGAGTTTCTTTCAACTGGCGGCCCAGGCATTTGCTCCATTTGCAGTATGGTAATCCTTGCATATAAGAATGAATATCAGGATGTTTGTTTTTTCACTTCGGTAAGAATAAGAACGAAAACAATACATAAATATATTTTTTAAGTTTTATACCAGGAATCAATAATATTAAGAGCAATTTACGAATCTATGCAATGTCATCCACGAAAAGGTGTAATTTCCCAGTGGAACCATTTCACATGTGGATCTACCATTCGTATAGCGTATTTGCTATCTATAAAACCTTTAGATCCAATAAGATTCGGATTGAATAAGGGAAAAAATGGAGAACATTAATTGCCCTGTATCATATATATTCCTATATTTCTATTGGTACTATATTTTTATTGTCCCAATGTCATGGGACTTTTTAAATTTGATGTAGATGCTAAATTTTTAGCATCTGGAATCAATAATATTAAGAGAAATTTCCGAATCTATCCAATGTCATCCACGAAAAGGTATAATTTCCCAGTGGAACCATTTCATATGTGGATCCTCAATTCTTAAAGCGTATTTTCTACCTATAAAATCTAGATAGAATGAGATTCAGATTGAATAAAGGGGGGGGGGGAGAATTAATTTCTCTACATCACATTTATGCCTATTTTTCGACTGGTAGAATATTTTTAATGTCCCAATGTCATGGGACTTTTTTAATTTGATGTATATGCTGAACATTTGGCGGTTGATTTTGTTTCTTGTAAAAATAAACTTTGAAAGGACAAAAAACAGTTTCTTTTTTAAAGTTTTGTCGCAAGAATACGTAATAGTAAGAGAAATTTTCAAATCTATGCAATGTCAACCACGAAAAGCTAAATTTCCCAGTGGAACCATTTCATAAGTGGATCTTCCATTGGTAAAGCGTATTTGGGGCATTCTCAGAATCTTTTGACTTTCATGTCCCTGAATAATAATTTTTATTTTAATACACTTTTTTGTGTTTTTTTTTATTTCATATACTGGGGAACATCCCATTGCATGATTGCACAACAATATTAACGAGATAAATAAGTTTTGGACGATGTTGGGGGTCCAAACACCTGGAAAACTCCTATACCGTCCCGTGTCTCTGATGCTGATTTCCCCTTTTTGTGGGGGGAACCGTTCCATATGTGAATCCACCATTCGTATAGCGTATTTTCTATTGATAAAACCTTTAGGTCTAATAGGATTCAGATTGAATAAAGGAAAAATGGGTGAAAATCGATTTATCTGTATCATATATATGCCTATATATCGACTGGTAGAATATTTTTATCGTCCCAAGGTCATGGGACTTTTTTAATTTGATGTAGACGCTAAAACTTTAGCGCCAATTTTTTTTCCTAAAAAAAAAAAAAAAAAAAAATCTTGAACTTTCTTACGGGTGTACTCAAATTCGTCTCTGTTATATTGCGTCACACTTTTGACCTTATTTTTATTCGTAAACGAATAAAATTGATCGTTCATTCAGAAACTCCGCAATCGAATAGCGTTTTCTCATTTTTTTTAAGACCCATGATCTTTAATTAAAATGTTATCCCAACTAGTGTTACCAGGTGTCCCGCATAAATTGGAGATCCAACTGCTCTGGCCACCAGTGTTTAACCCCTTGAGGGACGGTGGAATATAATATATCCCACCGCCCCTCAAGGGGTTAAACACTGGTAGAATATTTGATAGATGTTATATTAGGGATTATATATATTAAGGGAAGATTTGATGATATTAGGTGGGATATAATATATCCCACCTAATTTTAATTAAGATTTACACCAGAAACTTTTAATAAATTTTTACTATTATAACTTTGGTGAATAAAAGCTGAAAAATTGCTTTTCCTTATTTTAAAATAAAAATTTTCCAAATTTCCATTGGGAATTCAACATTACAGAATACAATTGCTTGCCCAAAGGGTTAAAGGTAATTTTCTTCGCCTTATCTAATGGAAAATTATCTGCGCGCAAAGATGCGAAATAAACTGTAAGGAATTAGTGATATCCAGAGTATTTCGAGCCCTGATACGCGGGACACCTCTCAGCGTTAATCACAGCGCAGGCATTTTAATATAATCTCCTAATGCAACAACCTAAAAATGCCGTCATGAGACACAAATCGTTCATAACTGAAGATGTAATATATTTATGAAAAATGAAATTTTCTATACAATTTCAAATCACTTCAATAGTCATGCCTACAAGTTTCATGCTTTTACTCTAAAAAATAAGTCCGTGAATTTATAATATTGTGTTCAAACTATTTCTCGCGATTGAACGGGGGAAAATATTTTTTCAAGACAGACTTAATGAAAAAGCATTTGTTTCAAAATTTTACAGTTTTTTATACCGGGTGTCCTAAAAAGGACTGACTGATTTTAAAATTCAATAACTTGCAAACGGTGACAGATATTTAAAAAATTCTTGCAGGAGGGTTATGCATGAGATCAAAAGTCTTTTTACAGTGATTTTCGATTTTAGTTCGAATTACAAACAATAGATGGCACTGCGATCAATAGACGCTAAATTCAGGCTCAATTTTTGGTCCTTCGGGATCCACTTAATACATTTCCATCTCCTTTTTCTGCATTGAAGGAGAGATCGACCAAAAAATCGAGCCAGTTTTTAGCGCCTATTGCTTACAGCGCCATCTATTGTTTGTTATTCGAACTAAAATCGAAAATCATTGTAAAAAAACTTTTGACCTTATGCATAACGCTCCTGCAAGAATTTTTTAAATATCTGTCACCGTTTGCAAGTTATTGAATTTTAAAATCAGTCAGTCCTTTTTAGGACACCCGGTATAAGGGTCAATATCTGAAAATTGGACAATTTGCGTCCACTGTTAATAATATTTGATTAATTATACTAAAACAAAAACTGAAAAATGTAATATATTGTAACATTTGTTATAACAATTACCACTGATAAATGGACGTATTTGAAAATATAATTCTCCTTTATTAGTGTAGATTGTATAGTAAAGTATTGTAGCAAATATATTTGTCCCTGAGCTTGACCGTCATCTCAGTCCCTCTAAATACACATTTAGGTCAACAGATACTAGCTGGCGCTGGCAGAATTATTTCCATTGCAACAGCAACGAAAGTTCAACTAGTCACCATGGATGAAGGTAAATTGTCCTTCTCTTTGTTTCATATTTAGAAATATTTAGATTCTGTTCTGAATAGGGATGAGTATTTTTTATAGCATCATTCATGTTCCGATATTTCACTTTTTATTTAAAAAAATAGCTAATTGCAACTTAATTTATGTAACATACAAATATCAGATGGCCTATTTAATAATTTACATGTGTGCAAAACGATTCAACAAAATGGCTGTGCAGCTGTTAAGACAAAAAACATCACCTCAGGCCCCATCATTTCAGTCCCAATTATTAGACACCGAAAATGATGTTAACAGACACTTTCTCCCATAAAAGTTTATCCTACTCATAAAATATATATACTTGATCTGAAACCACTACAGCATTTAAATGACAAAACATGTATCATAGTATGTAATTGTATGTGGTAGTTGGTACATTAATAATAATAAAAAAAATTGGAATGAAATTGTCCTGTTTTCAGATATTGACCCATACGTATATTCAAAATTATTTAAAAGCACAGTCGTGGAAAAAAAAAAAGTAAACACCCCCTACTAACTCCTCAACAAATTGTCGTAGAAGAAAGTTACTGGTACCGAACGATTGGAAATAAAGTCTACTTTTAAATGATGTATATAAAATTTGCTTAGGGGGCCATCTACATATTAAAACGAACCATAACTTTGTTTTTTTCAATAGCAGTACACAATTCTGACAGCATAAATGAAGTCTATACCCTTCAATTAGTCTAAAAACAAATTTTTATGCAATTCGTACCATAAGTTACCGAGAAATTAATTATTTTAAAACGAGCGTACTTTAAGGGCTGTATCCAAATTGAAGTTCGGTACTCGATTGTTAACAGAGAGAGCTCCCTTCTTGATCAAGGCAGCTTAAGCAGTCAATTAAGCCTGTTAGATTACAGGATAGCATAAGAAATTTCAAAATATTTAGCCACTTCTATCATAGACGGCCAGCTAAACCATCATTTTTCCGTTTTTTAAGCATAATTTGAAAACTACTTGGAAGAAAAATGGGAAATTTTGGATTTCCATAAAGCAGCACTTAATAAATCTGAATCCATCAAAAAAATTTTAGGTTGCAATTCATATTTTTTTTTAATATTAATTTCATAATTCACATCTGAAAATTATAAAAATTGCAAATTCAACGTATTTATGTTTGGGTATATTAGTATTATTGCTACACAAAAAATTAGAGCATTAGGATCATAATTTCAGAAGTCATAAATAAAAAATATGAAAATGTAATTTAACATTAGAAGCACTAAATTTTGAATGTTTATAATTTAAAAACTTATCATTCAAATGACTTGAAATTTGGTGTCTAGGCGTAGTTTGAACCAAAGATTCGAAATATCTCGTTAAAATTGGGTATTGCCATTGAAAGAAATGAAGTGTGGATTCTTTTTAATATGTAGATGGCCCCCTAAACAAATTTTATATACGTCATTTAAAAGTAGACTTTATTTCCAATCGTTCGGTACCAGTAAATGTTTTCTACGATAATTTGTTGATGAGTTAGTAGGGGGTGTTTACTTTTTTTCCACGACTGTACATCATTTAAGAATTAGTAGCAGTATTTTTTTTCTTTTAGTAGGAATTAAAAAAAAAAAAAGAAGAAAAAGCAGATTTTTTTCCTCGGTTTTGTCCAAGAAGTCAGTTGTATCAAGAAATATTTACGAAACTATGCTATGTCGTCCAGAAAAGGGATAATTTCCGAGTGGCACAATGTCATACGTAGCCCCTCCATTCATAATGTGTATTTACAATTGGAAAAATCTTTAAATCCAGTTGAATCCAGCTTGTAAAAAGGGGAAAAGGGAACATACCTTTTTTTATATATATATACGAGGTAGACCCCGTCAAATTTCGACGAAAGAAAATGTTTACAAAGGAACTGTTGCATTAAATTTGTAACACATCGACAACAATAATTACAATATATAAAATCCATCTTACACTTGTTAGTTTAACTCTCCAAAGATATATTTTAACCTAAGATTAACAAAATACTTTTTTCATAAACTTCAACTGTTAAAATTATTGAAAAAATAAACTTTATTCATATACGTAATCAGTAACATATAATCGAGATAAGTAATTTTGATTAAGTTATCAATTAATGCTTGGTTTTATGGAATGAAAAATCAGCAAAATTGATTTCATCTTGACATAATCTTAGAATCCCCCCCCCCCTTTAAATCTAAACCGAATCAAGTCATTTTCTACGTTTCACATCCATATTAACCATTTAAAAACATTTCAACGCGCAATACGTTATTAGTAAATATATTTTCAAACTTGATGTCACGTTTGTCAACTATTACAATATTCCATGTGAAAATTCCCACTCATGATTTGAGGTCTTAGTAAAATCTCTGTACCTGCGTGTAAAAATTCCACAATTTTATAACTTTTAGACGTATTCAAAGAAAAAGATCTCGTTTTATCAAATAAAGTTAATGTTCTCTTTTAAATATGACGTCATTTTCAGTCGCTGAAATACTTTGGCTATTGTCTCAAACTCAATATCAGCGGAATGAAAAAATAGTGAAATATAACAGCTTCATCAGGGAAATTGTGCTTTTTTTAAAGCGTAACATCATTTTCTGTTCAAAATTTAAAAAAAGATAGTTTTAATGTAATGAGAAAATGGCATCAGTAAGAATATAATCAATAAAGATAACTAAACCACTTTTAACAAAAATGAAGTACTTCAGTTGCCACGATTAGAAAATTGGTATTAAAAACTATAAAAAAATTAATATCTCAAAAATAAATTGAGATACAGCTTTCAAACAAATTGCATTTAAAAGTGCATTTTTTTCTGCATACGTCGGTGTAAACATTTAAAATGTGGAATGTTTAGAAGTTTAAAAATTTGCAGTAGCGAAAATTGCAATACCGAAATTTCATTACAAATTTCAAAGTGTTGCCATTCGCAGAATGACGTATGCGTTACGCACAGATATGTTTGTCCTTTATAATATAGATATCACGTATTCCTATTTTTCTGACTGCTAGAATATTGTCACCGTGCCATGGGAATTTTGAAATTTGATATAGTCGCTAAATCTTTAACGGGTTAAACTTGTTTGTACCTCTCTGAAAATAGTAGCCACCTAGGGCTTTTACAATAAATTTAGGGCTACTGGGTATGAATCTTTTTCGAGCCTTTTTTAAACAATAAAAAATATTCGCTTATTTATTTTTCTATGTGTTAAAATATTCAAATTTGAAAAACAAAGTGGATTAAATCTATTTTTAGATATTTTAAAGATTTTAAAGATAATTTTATTCCTTTTTTAACACTTTCCAATATAGTTTATGAGTGTTAACCAATTCGGTTTGTTTATACATATCGGTTTGATTGTACATTCGGTTTATGATACAGCGTATTTACCTGCATTTTCACGATATTTTGATTCGCTATAGTACATGTCTCCCTATATAGTTGAACTATCAAATTATGAAAGGAACATTTTTCTTACCATTTGCGCACAAGCAGTTAAAAAATATTTCACACAAAATGCTCGTATTTTATAAAATATTCTCTATATTCATATTCTAATTGTAATGTCTTATTTCTACTATAATTTTTAGGTTTTCTTAAATGAAGTTAAATTTAAACGACAACCCATCAAGCTATAAATAAAACATACGAGGGCTTTAATTGAATTTTTAAAATAAACTATTATGTTATTTTTTTATCTTTATGCATATATACCGTAAACAAAATCCGTCAATATACACAAATTTTTCCGTAAAATTTTACGAAATAGTGTCATCTTTCTAAGAAAACAGTACAATTTCCGTAATTTACATTTTGAGATTTTAAATCTGTATAAATCCAGAAAGTTTTCCCTAAATTTTACGGAATAATATTACTGTATTGATTTCAAAACAGTACAAGTTCAGTAAATGATGTTTTGAAATAGTTGCTTTTGTTTGAAAAGCAAAGTAATTAATTGTTGTATATACTTGTCTTACAAGTGATATTATTTTTATTGAAATCCCATTATTGGCTAAATATGGCATTATATTGAAAATATATTCAATGATTTTCCAATAATGGCTAAATAGTATGTGTTACAAGTGTTTTCAAGTAAAATCGATAAAAATTATGGCGCCATCTATATTATGTGTTTTTAAAGAACTTGCTATAATATTTTTTTCTTTTCTTATTATCTAAAAGCTAATGTATTTTTACGATAATTAAAAAAAGTTGAATTCTTATTAATATCTTTTTAAGTTTGAGACCGTTAAAAAGGAAATATTACAGTTTATTTTTCATTATTATTATTTTTCTCATTATTACTATTATTATTATTATTATTAAGTTTATATTGCTTATTAAGTTTGCTATATAAGTTATAATTGCTTATTAAGTTTAATAAGCAATAAAGAAATTTTTTTTAATACCATGTAGTAATTATCTTTATTTGAGTTTACAGTAGGTCATCAGACAATTTGGAAAATTTGAAAAAGTACATGTTTAAAAAATCCCTGCCGGCTCAACCTACAAGCGGAAGTAGATTTCGAAGTTAAGTACTAATTTCACCAACAAAAAGTATATCAGGATTAAAGATGCACACAGTTTAGCATTTTATCTGGTCGTTTATGAGGAGTTTTAATTTCATTTTTCTGTAAGAGCTGGTTTTATCAGAATCATGTTAAGGCAGTATTCAAAATTAGAACCTCAAAGTATTAAAATATGCCAATCTTTCCTAGTCGGGAATTTATCATGTTTCAATACGTTTTTTCAAACTCACATGATGTTACATATTAACCTGCTGACGTCCATTATATTTCCAATATGACGTAATATTTACTTTCTTTTAATTCGTCAAACTATTTATTTCATTTTCATTTTTCACGTGCAAATCTTGCTACAGAGAAATTATGACGTAATATAATTTTTTTTTTTTTTTATTCGTAGAATTATTTATTTTATTTTCATTTTTCACGTGGAAATCTTGCAATAGAAAAGTAATTGTTGTGGTAAGAATTTTATGGGGTTTTTTAATTGTTGGCAACTGCTATAACAAAAAAAATTTTAAATTTTCCTGTCACTTTTCTGTAAGAGCTGGTTTTACCAGAATCATGTTAAGGCACTATTCAAAATTTTTAACATTCCCCCATTTCTACTCCCGATTTTGCCGACTTTGCTCATTTGCAATCCCCGCCGAGATATTAGCCATCTCGATGTACTTGACGAGTTTGAAGACGATCTGTGCTGAATTGCGACTTTTATCGCGCGGACAAAATTTAGTACATATATACATACATACATACATATATACATATACGTTTTAGGTGGGGGTGGTTTTGTGTTCCTGGGGCCCTATAATGAAAAGTTATGAAGAAATTTACGACTGCAATAGGTAGTATTTCTTGTGAAATCTACCTAAAAAAAGTGTGTTGGTATTCTTGCAAAACAAACAAACTAACTAAATAAACAAATAAAAATAATATTAAAATGAAATTTTAAAAATCTTGCAAAAAAGAAGCAGTTATTACTCTTAATACATTCTTTTATACCTGTAATATTTTAAAGAGTAAAATTTATCTTTTATAAAGCATGAAACTGAAAAGCTAAAAATTCAAAATTATAGGAAAAAATGTGTAAAATATTCAGAATTGTATACTCAATTGAAAAATATTACTTCTACGAAAAAGCCTTCCTTGTTTAACATGTCAGTCTTTGCTTTATAAAAGACACCTGAAATACGTAACGATATTTGAACCCTCAGTTTGTGAAGCCGTGGTGTAATTGTTAAGGGTGTTAATCTGGAAGATGACAGTTCCCTGGCTAGAATCCAGTAGGGTAAGTGTTGTTGATTTACTGTTTGAATTAAATTGTGATTTTCTGACCTTGATGTAAACATGTATTTGAAAAGCGAAGTGTTAAATTCATAAATATGTAAGTTTCTCCCTGAAAAATCATAATATTTTGTCTTTGAGCCAGAAATTTTTAAATATGGAAATATGATTAAAGACGGAAAATTTTTGTGAAAAAAAAAACGGAATTTTTTCTGGAATTTACGAAAAAATATTTCCGTTAAAATACGGAAATAGTACTGGCGTCTCGATTGCCAGTACAATTTCCGTATTTTAACAGAAATTTTACAGAGTAATTTCTATTCTTACAAAAATGCATACATACGTTATATTGTATTTATGTAACAACTGCAACTTTTTATGATAAAGGATGATTTAAGATTGTTTTTATTCAATTTCCTGTTGTTCCACTAATTATCCTCGTGACTAAATCTTCACTGAAAAGTATTAGGCTAAATATGTTCTTTACATACCTGAAGCTCAAGAACTTATAATATTTCTCTAGATTTTCGACAAAGCATTTAAAATTGGAAGTGTCCGAATACTTTAGATTTCAAAATGTACCATTTTTTGTCTATAAAACGGAATATGGGATGTTCAGGTTCTATTATTATTCAACTATAGCAAAATAATATATGTAAAGAAATTTATTTTGATATGTAATAGAAAGGAATGATATACAACATAATTCTAATAATAATTTTTGCAGTCTCTACTACTAATAATAACAGTAACTATATGAGGGGTTTTAGTTATTATTGTTCATTGGGTTTTCCGCGAATTCTAAATATATTATTTAAATTTCTTATTGCATATTTATGTAAACAAATCTATGAAAATAATTCGTGTTTAGCAATTCTGAGCCCCTAACTGATTCGAGCAATTGTACCCGTGTCCCGCAATCCCATTTGGAAAGATACTAGTGTGGCCCCATCAAGGTCTCATAGAACCAAAAAGTTGGAAATTACCCGTAAAACGTCGCAAATGAAGTGCGTTTGTACTATAACTAGTTTTATAAATATTTTTTGTACCGCATATTGTATTGAATATATATTTTAGTGCACTTCATAAATGCATATCCATTTCATTCTGTTCGAAAGGTTGTAACATTATTAAAATGCACTTGAAATATTTTTTCCCATTAGCCTTATGTAAAGGAAAACTTTTGATTGTCCCTGTAATCAAACTGTACATCCGATTTTCATAACATTTGAAATGACTAGACAAAATTATGCAACAATTGTATATTTAAAATTTCAGACCATTCGGTTAGGTAATTTTTTCTTCGTTATATGCGGACGGACGGACCGAACAACGACTGTAGGTGCTACGTATTTATATAGTTAAAAAGAGCTCCAAAGCTTGGAGTTCATTGTGACACTTATTACTATATCGTCCTAAATATAAAAACGTATTTCATGATTTCGACTAAAAAATGAATATAAAATGTAAATTTAGATAAATTCGTCCTTCGTGTTTAGTGTCATTGCACAGAGTAAGCCTAAATGATTCAAAACACTGTGTATTGAGAGTTATACGACCTACAAAGACGAGTGATACATTACAAGATAGATACACTCACCAAGTTTAAAACCCTGCCTCGTGGCTCACGTAACATTGACAGAACATGCTACTGAACTTACGGACGGAGCTGGATTACCGTTGGGATGTGTGCCGGATGAGTAAGGGTGCACACATTGAACATCTGTACAGTGCGTTAAGAAATTAAGACCACTTTGATTTTGAAAATTATGAAGTAAATAAAGGTTCTAATTATAGTTTAAACACATGAGATATCAAAATGCAACATATTTATTAAAATTAGTTCGCAATAATTTTGAATAATGCAATAAATAACTATGTTAACAAAAATATAAGCAATGATTGAAAAATACACAGTCAACAAATTGTAAGATCACTTGTCTAAAACAAAAATAATATGTAAATTAATAAGATATTGGTCCTCCATTTTTCCTATAACCTCTAAGACTCTGTTTTTCATAGAAGTGACCAGGTGATTAAGTACAGATTCAGAAATAGTGTGCCTTTTTTTACTAACTAATAAAAACTGTTTATTATTAGCAACTTTGCGTCTTAATACGCCCTAAAGATTTCCCATAGGGTTCAAGGGCAGACTTCGACTTGGCCATGACAAAACACGGTTTCTTTTTTAAAGCATTGCTAGGTGGATTTAGACACATGGCAACAAGCACTGTCCCGCTGAATCATCCAATTAGCACCACCTGAAAAAATCCAAATGGTATCAAATGATCATATAACTTAGCCAGATTTGCGCAGAGTTCAAACATACCGAAATTCGAGTTAAATCGCATAATCCATCGAGATTAAGAGCTTCCCAAACCATTACTGATCATCCCCCCCCCCCCTCATTTGTCGACTGAAACATTGTTTTGGTTCCTTCCTCAAATCATGGCAACAGGATTTATAACCATCCGGACCGTCATGATTAATTTTTTTTTTTCATCTTAAAATATCACTTGTTTCAATTTCGTGTCCCATGGCATGACATTTTAAGCCCATTTCAGTCTTTCTTATTTATGATGTTTCGTTAACCTCGGTTTTTTTCAACCGTTTCCTACATTTTGCATTACAATTTGATTTCAGACTCTTCCAAACGGTTATGTGTGAGGTTCTTTTGCTGAAACGGTTCGAAATTTCCTGCGTTGAAAGACCTTTTTGAGTTGATAATCGAAATATTTGTCGATCATCCCGTGCTGTCAAAATTCTTTTTCTTCCAGATCGTTTAATTTTATTTGAATCCTTTTTTCTAATTATTTCATTGTGAATAGCAGTTTTAGAACGCTTCATTACGGAGCTATTTCTCGTTCAGATTTACCAACACCCTTATAAAACCAAATGTTTCTTACTTCGGTCGCAGACAACTCTTTATCCGCCATTTATCATCTTCAAATGTATCATAAATAAAGCTATCTAAACCTGCACCTTTGCTTTTCGGGAATACTTTCACGACATTCAAACACGTACGTTTTATAATGATTCTGATGTGACGTATAATATGCTAATTTCCTCAAGTGGTCTTTAAATTTATAAACCATGACCTTATTTACGTTTAAAAAAAATAGAAGATTTTAATAAAATGTAACTTAAATTTTAATGTAGCAATTATAGCAGAAAACTTTCTACGATCAATTTTAAATACACACGCTACAAATTTGCATATTGTGTCTTCTTCTTCAGAAGTGCACCAATTCGTTAGTGGCCTTATAATTTCTTAACGCACTGAAGTATGTACTAGAAACTTGGTGAGTGTATGTATCTTTTCATTTATCATCCGTCTTTTTACGTCGTATATTTGTAAAAAAAAAACAGTCTTTTGAAAACCGACGGATCATTTAAACTAACCCTGTATTTTAACATAAAAAAATCTGATACACACACTGATCAGTATTGGATCAAGAAACGTTAAAAACTGACTAGATATGTATTGTTACTTAGCACAAAAATACACATAACACAACAATAATATAATAAACTCTGGAGGATGGGCACAATGCGAAAATTTTTCTCTGGTATTACTAAATCAGTACCTTATGATACCATAATGCAAAAGGAACATTTTATCTACAATCATTCAGTCCCTCCATCCAAAAAAAATCTTCAAAATATAACTCGTAAAAATGTGTTTCTGCCGGCATAATAATTTTGGACCTACTTTTAATATATATTTACACACAAACACACACACACACACATATATATATACATATTAATACTTGCACCACAATAGCAAGTAAATCATGAAATATCTTTTATCGATAGGCCTTTAAAACTATGAAAGAAAATGTTTGAAAATCCAATAATTTACCTTAAATTTTTCTTTCAAAGATCACTTTTTAAATATCAGAAAAGAGAAAATATTCGATTGAAGCGATGTAAGATAACGAAATACTTCTTTTGGTAATGATGAAACACAGGGTTTCTTGTTTATCCTATTGTTGAATATTTAGGAGGAAGGAAAGTATCCACTGTATCTACTTTTTAAAAAAAATTCGAAACCACATTATGTATATAGGGTGCCGGGCCCGATTAACCTTTGAAGCTCTGCGAAGCACAGTGTGTCTTTCCGAGCCCTTTATTATTCAAGATGTGTTTCCTAAGTTCGACATACCCAGAAACTCACGAATGCTGCAAATATTATTCAAATTACTACAAATATTATATTATTATATATTCTTGATTTGGTTTATTGGAAAATAATACTACCTGATAAATTGACGATTTTGGTTGGTTGGACAGCCTTAGGAATTGTGATCCTGTCGTTGAAACTGATCTGTTGTATGAAAATTAATTTGTTATGGAACGTATTTCTTAACACTATTTCTACCGGTGTCAAATGATACATTTTTAAAGTTTTGATTTATGTATATTTTGCTTGTAGTTTTTGAATGTAATAAGCAATGTAAAAATGGATTGTAATTGTTTGCAATGTAAATATTACAAATGAAAAACCATAAATCGAAGTCTTTTAAAAGGTGTCATTTGACACCAGTAGAAATAGTGTTAAGAAATACTTTTTAAAAGAAATATATATTATATATACATATAAGCGTTGATAATTCTAAAAGAAATAAGAATTTTGGAATAGAATTAATTCAATATAAAATTTGGGGGCCCCCTCTTTTCTCAATTTCGAGCCTCTTCAAACTTTTCTAAGGGAAACACGTACTTCTCGTACCTATTCGGTAATCAGGGCCTAACAGGGTGTACTGAAAGATCACAAAGAAACTAAACTTGAATAATTCAATAATTAGAATAAATATAAAAAATAAATAATTTACCTATTAAACACAACATTTCCGTATACATTCTCCAGGCTGAGACTCTTTCTGCCCCATATTACATTAGAAAGTAGCTACAGACAAGTTCAGGCTAATTTACTGACCTCTTGAGAGAACTAAAGAAGATATTACTATCAAATCAATACCTTGAGCGAAACAGCACCGAAAACTGGCGATATGAAGCAATTAAAATAATAAAACTTTGTAAAAAATCACCATAAAATTAAAATAAAACACAGGACGCGTTTCGAGCTAAAAACATAACAGCTCGTCATCAGCTACAGCATACACGTGTCCGTAAACGAACAAGTTCAAAAATGAACTTGTTCGTTTACGGACACGTGTATGCTGTAGCTGATGACGAGCTGTTATGTTTTAGCTCGAAACGCGTCCTGTGTTTTATTTTAATTTTATGGTGATTTTTTACAAAGTTTTATTTTAATTAAATCAATACCTTGTTGTTATAACCAAATGCTTTATATAACTTTCCAAATTTCTTCGTGCCTTGCTTGTGTCTTGTAAACTTGTGTCTTGCAAAAGCCTAATACTGATTCTTCTCTAACAATTTATCGTTATTATAAAAGTTTTAGAAGTATTCCGAATGAAAATTTTCAAGAACTTATTTCCCCGTTACTATAAAATAAACGATCAAGTGCCAGTATTACTCGCGCTGAGAAGGTTCCGTACAATAAATATATGAGTTATTAACTGTATTATTTAAAAAAAATCGTTGCTAAAAGAATAATAAGACTTTGTAAAAAACTACACAACATAAGGTTGGGTACAGATATACTAGAAAAGTACGAATGGGTATACGATAAAAGTTCAAAGAGATTTGAAGCCTAAATAATATGAAATATTGCTATTCTGTAGAACTCTTTTTTTTTAATCTTATCCTCTTCTGCTTATGATGAACTTAATTCGGTACTCACAAAAAAACTAGTGCTTATTGAAATTTCATTTTGTATTTCATAAAACTAAATTCAGCGTAGCAATAATCTTTTCCTTTTACAGTGTAGCTAAAACAAAAACCTCCTTAAAAGTTTAAACTTGGCATTGTACTTAACGCTCTTCGAAAGGAGGTCGCATATTGCAACGCCGCCTTGGTCAGTGCCGCGTTTTTCCAGATTGGTTTTTAATTAACTTTTAAAGACACGGGAGGCGTTTTGGGAGATCCACTCAATGCAAACTAGTCGCGAATCCTATAATGTTTATGGGATTAACTCTAATTAAATTAGTCTGTTTTTAACGGTTTGACCTTCATTGCTTTTATGCTGCTACTGGGCATTGCATTGCCCAAATAGATCATTAAAAGTTACCATCTAGGCTTTAAAGGCCGATGGTACATAGAGTAGTCCGCCCTACCCGCCTGGATATCCAAACCGTCCGTTTCTTTAAGGATTAATATTTCGACTAATAACCGACGATTGTTTTCTAAAATCATTATCAGCAATGCTTTTATACTTCTGCTAGGATAGGTACCTCTAGCTGTGAACACCTTTGCTGAATGCATGTAATTTCGAAATTTGTGTGCAACGGAAAAATGCGCTTTTCTCAAAAACTATGTGACCTAGGGTAATCGCTATAATTTTCCTGCAAGGTTTAAATTAACGTCTACTACCTCTAATTTTCTCATAATTTTAGTTTCAGTAGATTTGGAAATAGATGGGGAGCGGAACATATTTTTGCACTGCATTTTCGACGATATCTATGAAAATATAATGCCTAAAATTAAAAGAAACGTATTTTTGAGAAGAAACCCTACACGATATACAAAGAAAAGATTTTATTTCAAGCAACATAATTAGCCCCTCTACATTTTACCTAAATATATTTGGGAATGTTTAATAATCGATAAATATATGGGTCAATATTGTTTATTACTTGCCCCAATTTGAACTTTCGACGTCCCATAGTTTACAAGTAAAATGGCTGTGACAGACAGACACAGGAGTGGTCTTATAATGGTTCCGTTTTTAATTTTCAAGTACAGAATCCTAAAAATGAATAAAACATGTAAACTGCATATATTTGTAACAGAAGATCAGCTATGCAAAGCAATCGAAAAACAAATTACATTGCTCTGTTATCTGGTAGGTGAAAACTAAAGGATTAAAATATAACTCGTAAAAATTTCTTTCTGTTAACGTAATTTGGACTTAATTTTAACATAAAGCTATTTTCTTTACCTAGTCAATGGCAACAAAATCATTAAAGATCTCTCATGTTATTCTTGTAAAATGTGATAGAAAATGTTTCGAAATCCTATAATTTACCTCCAAAGATCTACTGCAAAAAGAACAGTTTTTAAAGAGAGAAAAGTGTCGTTGGACTGGAGCGATGAAAGATAACCAAATGCCTGTTTTGACAGTGATGTATCACGAGGTCACTTCATCCTATTACTGAATATTTTGGGTGAATAAAGGAGTCGACGTATCGAGGTTTTCCATAGCTATGGTCTTATTACAGATTGTTATTGTGTTGTTAGATATAGCTTATTTAATATAGTGATATAGATTATTGTATGTATTGGTTCTTTTTGTACGTGTATATACATGGTGTCTCAAAAAAAGATTTATAAACTAATAATTTTAAAATTTATAAATTAAAAAATTCATTAGGTATAATAAATATAAACATTAAATCAGTGATAAGTCTATTAGACGGCTTTTAAAAATTTCATAAAGTAATTTAAAACATACATAACTATTATTTAGACGATTAACTAGATGATAGATGTCACTAGGGTTTTTGACTTAAGAACATAAAAGTGATCGAGTTGTCGTAGACACTTCATTATGTCAAACTGTTTTTCTTGTTTCAATAGTTAAGCAGAACGAGGTGTGTAAACTTAGTGACATTCTATCCAGATCTATACTTCATTTTGAGCATATACAGTTTAAGTCAGCGCACGCCATCTATTAGCTAAATTTTAAAGTATTTTTTTAATTACTATGTTTAAAATTTGCGACCTAATTAAAGCTACTTAATATATCTTCATATATATTATAGTTATTGGATATTTGAATTTTAATGGTTGGGTGTGCTTTTTTTTTGTGAGTGACTTCATCAAAGCCAGGCAAGTTCGGAAAGAACTCTTTAGCAAAAATTAACAAATAAAATTAAATTTAAAAAGTAAAAAAATTCGACTGCGTAAAAAGCGAACTAATTAATTATTTATCATCAATGTGAAACTATTTTTTATATTACTTACCTATTTTTTTTTTATTTACTTCTACTGATGACTTTTAAGTTGTGTTTAATTGTTAGTTTCTATCTATAAACACTGTTTTAATGAGGCCTATAGATGTCTATAATGGTTAGAATTGCAGTAAAGCTAGAGATCCTACCTACACACGGATTTTAAAAACCAGCAAAAATCTATAATTTAAGTTTCATTTTCCAAATAAACTTTGTATGAAAGCATATTTAAAATCTACTCGACGGGGTGTGTACATTATGCGATATTTAGACATGAATATTATGCAGTGAAAACGATAGCACAGAACTTGACATTTAGTGTTACTTTTGAGCTTAGCAGTAATGACTGACATATTTGTGCTGTACAATTAATATATTACTTTGTTATGCATTAACACGATTTTAATTTTCCATTTGTATGTAAGTATTTATTACATATCCCTTTAATTTACCAACGTAACGTCACCTGAAATCTATAGATTGGAAAGTTTAGCGTAATTTTATATTCCTGAATATGTTGTAAAAATAATAAAATCTTATGAAAACTCGGTAAAAACTTTTAAAATTTGATACACATTAAAAATTAACAATTGAAAGATAATTTTTAAATCTTTCATAGACGTAATTACCAGGAAGCAATTATAAGAGAATCCCTTAAAATAATTTCCAAGAATGATATGGTATGTAACGATGTATGGTTGTTGGTTGGTTGTTTTTACGACGGCCAATTATCTATTCGAGGGACATATGCCTGGGAAGTGCCTTGCGTAGGGATCTTTCTAAGGGAATCTCACTCGTATTTACGCAAGGTTACCCAAGGTTAGAAGAAAACCACGGAAAACTTCGAACGATTAAACCGACGGGCGCGATTGGGTTCGAACCCAGCACCTCCCGTCTATCAGCTTCGAGAGCATAACCTCTCGGCCACTGGTGGGTCCGATGCATTGTCATATGACATCAATGGAGTCTGGAAAGAAATGTTACATAGTAGATGAAAGCTGTATTATTATTATTATCATTATTATTATTATACCTTTTTCTCTCAACTTATCTTCTATACCACTCTTAAATTACAATGGTTTCTCCTTGACGAATGAGCGCAAAAAGAAAAAAAAATAAACAACCACTGACGATGGCCGTGTAAATTTGGCCGAAAACGTTTTGGGATTTTAATTTGATTTTTAATGCTCTTTTAAAGTATTTTAATATATTTTAAAAATATTTATATTATATATATGCACCTGAAAGCAATTTTAGTACGTTCTATTTGAGCTTTATACGAATTTTAATAAAATTTTCGTCACATAGAAACACCTTTCCGAAATCCAATAATTTACCTTAAAATTCTACAATAAAAAATAATTCTTAAAATTTTTAGAAAAGAGAAAAGGATAGATGAAGTGAGGCAAGATAAGGTACTGCCTGTTTTGACAGTGATGAATCACCTCATTCCTTCCTGCTATTACTGAATATTTAGAAATGATGAAAGTACCCAGCTTACCAAATTTGTTTTAGTATCGATTTGACTAATATGTATACAGAATGTAGTCAAAAAGTTCTTTAAATATGTATTTGGATAATTCAATAATTATAACAGACATAAAAACAATCAAGGGACTTGTGAAAATTTTTATATAGAGTTGATGGCAATTAAAATTTAACCAATAGATTTTTTCTACTAGTAAGGATGCTAATACTGATGCCAGTTTTTTAAAAGAGAAACATATGGTATTTGAAAAATTAAACAGAATCGAAGAGCGAAAACAAGTAAAAATTAAATTAAAAAAATCAAAAAACCCGACTGCATGAAAAGCGAGCTAATTAATTATTTCACATCAATGTGAAACTATTTTTTATATTACTTACCAATTATTTTTTTTACTTGTATTGATGACTTTTAAGTTGTGTTTAATTGTTAGTTCCTATCTATAAACACTGTTTTAATGAGGCCTATAGATGTCTATAATAGTTAGAATTGCAGTAAAGCTAGAGATCCTACCTACACAACTTCCAGGTTGTTCAATATTTAAACGGAGCTTCTGACTGTAAAATAGTCAATGAAACATCGTCTTGCTTTTGAAAGACCTATCCAATGATATGCTACTCAATAAAGTGTGTAATTTTTTTCTTCTCTACCGCCATTTTGTATTTTACGGCCGCCATTTTGAATTTATAAAAACAAAACCTAGCCTATAACCATCGGACGGTTAAGACGAATCGATAGAGACCTCATTCATTAAAATTCATTCAGCCGTTGGGATGTTTTGAGGGTATAAAGAAATCCACATACCCAGATACGCGTGAAACACATAACCTTGGTTGTGAGGAAATTAAGCAGCTACCCGGGTAAGTCAAAAATTATCCGCAATTTTGACACAACTCTTCTTATATTGTACATACTGACTTCTGTCCTCGTTTATTTTATTGTTATGCTTTGAAAGTTTGATCGTAATTCTTCGATTTCTTCCTTTTGTTGCCTATAGGTCATGATAGCTCCATTAGAGGTTTGCACCAAATAGGACTAACGAGCAGTGACCCTGTTTTTGTGGTCGGAAAGTGTATCAAGGGCCGCAATCTATCGAAGACAGTCGGCACAATACGAGAACAGTGCTGCAACGGAGTGTCTACAGGGTGACACATAAATACTATGACATGATGAAAATATAAATTTAGTTTAACAATTTGTTCGCAGCTTTGAGCTAATTCATGTTCCTCTTGCTTTTTTGCTGTCTAATTGCTATTTCCGCTGATAATAATTCAGTGTTTTGTAGGAAAACATGGTGTGCAAAGGTTAATCCTGTATTCCACCAACAACTACTCCCCCGCAAACAAACACCGTTGTCTGGGAAATCCTGGAGCAAAAATCCTGTGCAATCAAGCACGAGTCCCTCGATTCACTGAAACGGGCTCTGGAAAAATTCTGGGCTGAAATTACACCAAAAATAGTCTGTCGCGGCCATCTTGAAGAATTTCAAGAAATGCCTAGACCCCTTGCATCGCCACAGGAGGAAGCCATTACGAAAGGGGGTGATTGTTTCTTGTACAAAACTTTCTTTTCTTTCTAATGGTATATAAAACGGGTTGTTTTGTTAGTTTAGTTAAAGTTATGGAATTTTATTTGCGTCACAGTATTTATATGTCACCCTGTATATTTTCAAATTTATTAAGATTAATAAATGCTTGCATTTTAAAAATCAGGTGTTCTTATAGGTACAGCCTTTATAAATATTTTGACTTGATGAACGTCAACCAAACTGTGACAGGTATCTTAAAATAAACACTTGAAACTATGACAAAAAACGTTTCAAAATCCAATAATTTACCTTAAAATATCTGTTGTTAAAAGAAAATTTTATTTCCGAATATTGTAAAGAATGAAGCAATGTAAGATTTAAAAAAAAAATACCGTTTTAAATAGCATTGAACTACATGATTTCTTACTTCTATTGCTGAATACTTAGAATAATAAAAGTAGCCAATGAATCTGCTTTTTTTCACATTATGTATGGACAAAAGAATGATCAACAAGAAAGGTTAAACTTGAATAATCGAATACGAATAATCATAATAAATATGATGTAAGTATCCAGTTTAATCACACAGTTCCCAGCGCATTCTCCTCGATGCGCCTGTTTTTGACGCCGTAATTCTTGAAAAAAAAGAAATACCACAGGCAACTTAAGGCCCTACGATTAGCTTTTTCAGGTAGTAATGCAGGTGTTTATATCTACCCAACACTTGTTATAATAACTAGATGCTGTTTGTAAAATGTTAATATAAAACGGGTATTAAATATATATATGTTAATATAATATATATATATATGTTAATATAAAACTACCTCGTGCCCTTTTAACTCGCAACACTTTGTATTTGTTTTTACTTTCTTCTATCTTTACTAGAAGAAAGTATTGGATTCGTGAAAATTTTCGACTTTCGGTTTTCGATGGATTTATATGTTTTAGAATGTCCTAAGCACGATTTGATGGTTTTTAGAAAATCTGTCTGTGAGTCTGTCTGTCACTCTGTGCGTCTGTATGTGACAAAAATATTGTGGGCGCTCTATCTCAAGAACGAATGCACGGAATTTCAAAAAACTTCAGATTCAGTTAGACCTTGATATAAACTGGTGTTGATTACCTTTATGCTGCATTTTTCACAATTTCCGCAATAGCTATAACTCAAGAACTACTGCACGTATTTTCGTAAAACTTCAGATTCATCTAGTCCTTGATATAATTTGGTGATGATTACGTTTTGGTGAAATCGCCCAACATGCGGCACTGTTCTGCTACAATCCAGCAAACACAGAGCTATCGGTAAGCAATCGGCCGACAGCCGCTTGCCACTACCGGCGGTATTGGCACGATACCGGTTGCTGCTATCGGTTCCGTATCTTTTTTGATACGCCGCGCGAATGCGGCCCGATTCATGAGGCACGCAGCCGGTCCGGTATCGGCAAACACTATGCCGACAGCACGCCAATAGCTATCCATATGAACGCCGGCAGCAGCTCGACACCAGTATAAATTGGAAAAAAGACTGTTTTGATGGCGCCATCTATGGGCCACCGTCGAATGTATATTTGAAAGGAACGCCCAAAGGACAAATGTGTTTCGGCGATAGACGAGGCGGGGGTTGATCCTACGAACCCCAGGACAGGAAGTAGATGCCCTAACCATTTGGCCACAGTGATTTGATCAGGGGAGGATTACAAGGCTATAAGGGGAAGAAGTATTTGTTTGTCGTTGAAGGTAATTGGTAGATGGGAAAATTACAATTTTGAAGCGTTTTTATTTTATTTTTTTTATTTATTTATTTGTAATTGTCTTACGCGCGTGTATTTAAAAGTTAATTTAATATTTAATTGAATGAAATAAATATCTTAGCTAATTCGTTAAAGCAAATGAATTGTTTTTCTTATAAATTTAAGAATAATTAAGTATAAGAAATATTTTTAGAGGTTTTGTTCAGTTAATCTAATTTTCTTATTAGGAATTATAATGCAATTACATGCTGTGAAGGCGCCTACCTTCACATATTCATATTAAGACCTTTCCTCTTTCCCCCCTTTAAAATTACATTTTTTTAAATTCTTAAATTTAATTATCTGTCTGCATTCGGATTCAATCTCTTTTTAGCGCTCTTTTCCCTTCATAAATTAAGCATTCAATTCTCAGTCTCTTTAATATTTTAACCGCAGCGCACTACAGTTAAAAGAAAAGAAATCATTTCCTTTTCTCGCCTAATAACTGGATTCTAATTTTCATCCTTCTGCCTTAGTTTGATGATATGCAGAAATTAGTCAGACATATTACTTCTACATTTTAGCCGTTGGTCCAGATGTTAGATAGATGTGTCATTTCAGTTATTAACCCTGTCTTTATTTTGTTTTTGTTTTTTTAACGTGCTCTTTCGGCCGCTTCAATCCCATGAGAACTTTAGCAACTCCTATAGAATGCGGTTTATGAGCTAG
Organism: Maratus speciosus; assembly: GCA_963932465.1. Lineage (NCBI taxonomy): Eukaryota > Metazoa > Arthropoda > Arachnida > Araneae > Salticidae > Maratus > Maratus speciosus. The sequence continues at coordinate 54,824 of CAWVRF010001324.1, forward strand.
AATTCCTTCACAGCCATTGGCGTTAAATATTTCTTATTAATCTTTTACATTCTCCATTCAATTTCAATTATTGTACTTTGACCACATGTCTTCCTCTCTTTAATCTCGCCATATAGTGTATATATTTGGCGAAATTGTGTATGTAAGCTTGCCAACACTCCAGATTTCGAAAAAGTGTATTTTGAACGAGACTAGCTTCTGAAACCGCATGATGTGAATAAAAAAAATTGTAACTCTTCGCTCCCTTCTCCAACATTGGCCGTGTAATTCTCGGCGGTGGTGGAAACGATCCCGGTGCACAATAAAGACCTTCAGAAAATTCCTGCCTTTTATTATCTCAGCAGTTCCTTGCCTCCTTAAAATAATTAACAATTGATTTTTTTGCCTTAGAGTCTGTATTGAAGCTTAGCAAAATGAACCACCTGTGCAACAACAAATAACTACTTTACAAAAACTGGACAACTCCTTTACAAATACTTGGTGCTTAAAGCCGGCATTGCCGAGGTTACATTTGGAGAAGCGGAGCACGTGATATATATATATTTCTTATTCAAAATAATTACTAATACTGGATTATTACAAAAAAAACTGTTCGATTTCTTTAACAAAAAAACTGCAAAATTCATGGACTATCAATTATGGACTATGTTCATTACAGTGGCTGTTTGCACGCTTATCTAGCCTGAAATGTCCACTACCCCGGTACTGAGACGCAATAATTATGACACCTGTAGTACCCGATTAGCCAGTTTGATCTTTGAGTGTGCTATCCAAAACAGATGTCTGAAACTATTTTCTGCTATTCCAGAACAGAGGTTCAGTGAATGTTGCCTGCTATACAAAAAAAGAAAAAAAAAGAAAAAAGACTGGTTCCCGTGATCCTGAATTAAGATGAAAATGAAAGACGCCCTCGTACAGCACTGTACCGCAGATTTCCTGGTGGTCATCGGAAAATCCATGCATCCCCTTGCCGGGGGATTCCGTCACAAAGTCCGCCAAACACCTCCTCTTTATTTCCAGCAAGAAGAGAAAGGAATAAATTATCATTCACGATGACTCAAAGTATATTAGGTAGCTTTCTTTACAAAAAAGCTACCTATTGCAGCCGTTCGGAGGAAAGCGATTTCAAAAAATTTTGGTATATTTTCATCGATCATGACCCCCAGACCCCGAAACCACCCTCCGTTCAAAATTGATATATATATATATATATATATATATATATATATATATATATATATATTCTTATAATATTTTTTTAATACTTACAGCTTTAATTCATAATAATTGACGGTGGCAGGTTATGTTTAATTAATGGTAATATATATATATATATATATCTGACCTATGTCACACTGTAACTCCCGTAATTCTGAACCGATTTCGATGTAATTCGGTGTGTACATAGTACATACCAATGTCTCGACCGAGTTCGTTGGGCAGCTTCATCCGCCATTTTGTTTTAAAATGGCGGCCATTTAAAATTTTTAAAAAAATTTAAAACTTGCAATGTGGTACCAAAAAATTAAAAATGGAAAAATATTTTTTTCTTATGTATTTGACCTTTATACAAAGATTCCGGAGCAGTTTTTGTTTCGTCTATATCTTAAAAAATGGCTGAGTTATAGCATTTTGAATTTCTAGCGTGGCTGACATTTTGAAACGTCCTGAATTTTGTCACACGATAAAAGGCGTATTTATGAACCGATTTGGATGTAATTCGGTGTGTACATAGTACATACCAATCTCTCGACCGAGTTCGTTGGCCAGCTTCATCCGCCATTTTGTTTCAAAATGGCGGCCATTTAAAAAATTTTTAAAAATTTAAAATTTGAAATGTGGTACCAAAAAATTGAAAATGGAAATATTTTTTTTTCTTATGTATTTGACCTTTAAACAAAGATTTCGGAGCAGTTTTTGTTTCGTCTATATCTTAAAAAATGGCTGAGTTATAGCATTTTGAATTTCTAGCGTGGCTGATATTTTGAAACGTCCTGAATTTTGTCACGCGATAAAAGGCGTATTTATGAACCGATTTGGATGTAACTTCGCTTATACATAGTACATACCAATGTCTCGACCGGGTTCGTTGGCCAGCTTCACCCGCCATCTTGTTTAAAAATGGCGGCCATTTAAATTTTTAAGAAAAATTTAAATTTGAAATGTGGTACCAAAAATTGAAAATTGAAAAAATATTTTCTTCTTATGTGTTTGACCTTGATAAAAAGATTCGGGAGCAGTTTTTGTTTCGTCTATATCTTAAGAAATGGCTGAGTTATAGCACTTTGAATTTCTAGCGTGGCTGACATTTTGAAACGTCCTGATTTTTCTCACGTAATAACAGGCGTATTTATGAACCGACTTGGATGTACCTTGGTGTGTACATAGTACATACAAATATCTCGACCGAGTTCGTTGGCCAGCTTCATCCGCCATCTTGTTTCAAAATGGCGGCCATTTAAAAAAATTAAAAAATAAAAAATTTAAATGAGATACCAAAAAATTGGAAAATGAAAAAGATTTTTTTTGTATGTGTTTGACCTTAATACAAAGATTCCGGAACAGTTTTTCTTTCGTCTATATCTTAAAAAAAATGGCTGAGTAATAGCATTTTCAATTAATCTTGTGGCTGACATTTCAAAACGACCTGATTTTTGTCACGCGATAACAGGCGTATTTATGAACCTATTTGGATGTAACTTGGTCTGTACATAGTACATACCAATGTCTCGACCGAGTTTGTTGGCCAGCTTCATTTGCCATCTTGTTTCAAAAGGGTTGCCATTAAAAAAAATTAAATTTAAAATTCAAAATGAGGTATTAAAAAATTGGAAAATGAAAAAGATTTTTTTTATGTGTTTGGCCTTGATACAAAGATTCCGGAGCAGTTTTTGTTTCTGAAAATTTGTTCTTTTGTTGATATCTTAAAAAATGGTTGATTTATAGCACTTTGAATTTCTAGCATGGCTAACATTTTGAAACGATCTTGTATTTTTCACGCGATAACACACGTATTCGCCTATTTCGATGTAAGAAGGCATGTGGATAGTATACATCAACACCTCGACCAAGTTCGCTGGCCACATTCATCAGCCATCTTGTTTCAAAATGGCGGCCATTAAATAAAAAAATATATATATATTTAAAGTGGGGTGCAAAAAAATTAGAAATTGAAAAAGGTTTCTTTCTTAAGTATTTGATTTTAATATAAGGATTCAGGAGCATTTTTTGTTTGTCTTTACCTTAAAAAATGGCTCAGATATAGCAGTTTCAATTTCTATTGTGGGTGACATTTTGAAAAATCTGATTTTTTGCATGCGACAGCACTCCTATATATTAACCGATTCCGATGTGAGTGAGCATGTGCACAGCAATTACTAAGGTCTCGACCAAGTTCACTGCTTAGCCTCATCCACCATGTTGTCTAAAAATGACAGGCACTTTAAGAAATTGCCGAATTTGGCAGCCAAATATAAGTTACTTTAAAGAAAAGCAGCTTGGATAAAGCTGACTAATTTTCCGGAAATTATCATTCATTATATTGATAAAAATTAGTATTGAATCTCCTATATTCGGTTTCCACTAAATTGAGCTTCGTGTGTTTGCATGATATAAGTTGGCTTTTTTAAAATAAGGATTATGAAAGCTACCTCTTCCTCCCGGCACTGGCCGGAAGGACTTTTTTTCTCTCGCCGCCGAAGCAAGATTTTTTTTTTTTTTTTTTTGTGTGTTGGATGGATGCGCCGTTTTACAAACTTTCAGTAGTCGCAGCCTTTTTAATTATTCATCGCTTCTGTGCGTTGTGTTTTGAGACATCTGCAAATGAACGTGTGAATTTAAGCAACTGATTGATTTCACAAAATTAACATGAACGTTTATTGCTAAAGAAAAAAAAAACTTTAAATACAAGTAAAATTCACTGGGGGCGCACACAAAATAAATATTTTTTTTCTTCTCTATTTAATATAAGGTGAAAACACAAGAAATTAATTACATAAAAAAAAAAAAAATTTCTTGTCTTTAGTATAACAGGTAAGCTATTCTTCTTTTCCTTTTACAGTATTCAAGTCATGTTACTCCCATAACTACATTTTATGGCTCCTATGATATAGAGGCATGCTAAATTTAAGTAATTTAAAGTGGTATGAACTCTGGAGAAATACATCATATAATTTTTTTTTTTTTAAAGGGCCAATGAAAAGAAATTTGAAATATTACTTTTAGTTCTTGTACCTGTATTTTCTTTAATGTATAAAATTTGATAGTTAGATGGCAAGTTTTATATATATTTACAGTGTAAATTGTAAAGTATTTTTTTTTCTTTCTTGCACTTTTAAAGGTAATGTTTGCTCTCTCCTTACCAGTTTTGTGCTTGTGCTAAGGGCAGAATTATACTTTTATGTTGATTCCTAAGTAATACAGTATAGATACTGTGTGATTAAATTTTTTTTGCTACCTTTTAACAGTGGATATTGAAAATATTGAAGTATTTCAAATAACGATGTTTTAGTTACGAGGATTGATTTTGCTATATATACATTGAGATAAAAAAAATATGTAAAAAAAAAAATCCTCATGACTGGATTATATTGCTTTTTTAATATATATCTATCTATATAAGTTTTGATGGCTTCTTACTAAAAATTAAGCATTTATTTTTATTAGTAACATGCTAAGATTTTGTATGTCTAGGGATGCACTTCATATCCAGTTCAGTTTCAAAGTTTTTTTTTTTAATTTAGATAAAAGATTGTCCAAAATATTTTTTTTTCTTTCTTTTCACATTTCCGATTCTCATTTAATTCATTATATATATTTTTCGGTGTGACACAATGTTGCAATTCTGAGATGAGATGTTGTTTTTCTTATCTCTATTGGCCTAGGATTGTTGAACATGGTTGCTCTCGCTTAATTTCTTACATCTTGGCGCTGGTCGCAGTTTTTCCCTATTAGACATTATGCGTCTGCAACAAATATGTGCCACATTGCATTTTATATAAAAATGTTATCTATTATGATCACAGACAAAGTTTTTATTATTTTGGTTCGTGTACTTTTAAAACTCACAAATCCTGTTGTAATCAGGCAGTCTTCCCAATGATGGTGAAAACCTTGTTAGATAAAAAAGGGGGGCATAATGTATAAAAAAAAGATAAATAAAATAACTTAAGGTAATTTTTTCACAGAGCTTAATGTAATTTTGACACAAAAAAATGAGGTAAAAAAATTAAAAAGCTTAAACTGGTACTGGACTGATATTATTTTTGATTTTTTTTTCTTCTTACTTGTTGTGCTTAATATATTTCTTGTGGTAGCACTTCCTACAGGTAATTTCTTTTTATATATAACATTTTATATGTTTTTTTTATGTGTATATTATATGTTTTTTATGTGTATATTATATGTTTTGTCAGTCATCCATATCAATAAGATATGAAACTTTTACTACTCTAGATTACTATAAGTTTACGTCTTGCAACTTTTATACTTAAGGATAAGCACTAGTGACATATATAAAAAAAGAGAGAGGATGGGTAACCAATGAGAGGACCAGTAATGGCAGTTAAATTTGCTCAGTATTTAATCTTTTTCTGCTGGTTGCTACTAATTTGAGAAAATTACATTTGCGATCTAGACAGTACACTGTTCTGTTTATATACATCTCTCATAGTCCAATTTACACGGATTTTATACATTTTTATTCACGTCTCATTAATTTATTTCTATAGCATAAGTTAGGCTCCTTCGTTTTAATATATAGCTCGAGTCATCATATCTTAAATTTTTTTTTTCTTAAAAAAAGTCTCTTTTTCCTTTTGATTTCTATTTCTACTTTATAAAAATTTTTATAACATGAGTCGTAAACATTTTATGCATGTGTTAGATATCAGTATGCTTGTTACTGCATACACACACAATTTACACGCGCACTACATTTTACATGTGATTATATTACTTGAGGTAAATTTTTAATTATTGTTTCCTGTGTTGTGTAAGTGCTTTTTTTCATTGCGCTATGATCCGGAAGTAGCCCAATGATTAAAGGTGTATGTTTCAGTTTTGGCTAAGTGGATCGGCCGTCCACTTTCTCAAAAGTGGAATATATTACTTACATGATACAAATGTTCAATACCTCACATTAATTTACAAGGCGTTCGCGCTCTCTTTTATTTTTTTTTAAATGCATAATGACGTATCTCTCATACTATTTGATACTCCGTACATGATCCCCCCCCCCCACTCTAGCTTACTATGGGCAGATAGTGAAGTTAGATGTTTCCCTTCATCATTTTTTTAAATCTCATGTACACATTTTTATGATTTCAAGTTTAACCTGGTACTACACACACACACATATTTACATTTGCACTTCATATGGTCTTGTTTGGTAATATTTATATAAAACTCACCTTGGTTAAACATGGTCATGATTCTGTGTGCTTGTACTTTTTTCACATACTCTTTCAACATTAGTGGATATTTTTACAAATACATAGTTTTACACTATTTTAAAGTTTGCGTATTTTTTTGTTGCCTTGTCATTTTTTTATTTTCGGAATGTTACTGAATTTTTTTACATAATGTAATTCAATACAATATTTGCACATGCATCTTAAATTTACATGCATGAGTTAATTTCTAGCTAGTATTTTTTACACATTGGTTAATTTTGTTGTTTACGCGCGGCTGGTGACTCGTTGCTATTTTATTTATAACATAAGGTATTTTATTATAACTGACATGATAGTTGATATCGTTGAAAATGTTGTTTTTATAAAATTTATTCAAAGGCATAATGTGTGCTGTTATGTACACTTTATTTATTTTTTTTTAAAGCTATTCACATATAGTCATTAAACTAAATCTTTGGTATTTTCTCACATTTTATTTTTTTTAATTAGTGAGTTATAGTCTCACAGGTGTCTTGTGACGGATACATACACTCATAGATCATAAAGTATAACGCTTGGTATTTTGCTATTCGTTTTTTTTCTCTTTTCCAACCCTTTACTTGGAACATGTTTGGCTTGGCATAACTGCTACATTTTAGCGTAGAGTTATGCAATCTGTCGTGCACTCCTACATTTTATGCACACTTCTTTTTAACGTGATACAGTAATAACATTGGCAGATACACTTTTTTTTAATTTTTAACCCTTAGTTAACCATTTATGCAACTTTTTTTATCTTTTCACAAGTAGTTCATGTGTTGGATATTTATTTATGTTATACAAAATTTGCTCAGTTAGAATACAATTTTGTTCATTCATATACATACATTACACTAGTTCATGTGTTGATTTACATATTTTGTTCATTTGCTTTTACACATTGTACTTTGCTTACGATCTATTCGACAGTATTTCTTTTTTTTTTCTCACAAGTAGTTCATTGAGTAATACACACTGGCTGGTTTAGAGTATAACCAGAGTTTTCACACATTACACGGAGTTCATTGCCTTTATTAACCCTTATTCATTACATGTTGGTGATTAACTCACTAATTATGCAATTGAATCTCACTCGTATGTTAGTGTTTAGGGTTATCACACACATACTGTCCGTATATTTTGTTAGCAAATGCATAAAAAAAAAATGTTAGTTCATTGAGACATTATTACAAGTAGTTCATGTGGAATTATACAATTTGTTCATGTGTTTACTTACACGTTGTGTATGCTTGCGTACACACTTATTCATGTGTTTTATTTCATTTAGTTCATGAGTTTGAGGTTTCTTTTTCCCCTCCCTTCACACACATACAGTTTTTTTTCCTGTTACTTTTCTATCTTTTAAACTTTACATCATATTTTAATATTAAAAATATTTCATCAGTTTTTTTTATATATTTTTTAATTTTAACAAGGTTGTGTTTTTTTTATTTTTTTTTATGTGTTTGCATAATGTCATAACATATCAATGACACATCACTTTGTCTATGTACAAAGATTTTAAAGTTTCAAGGAGTTATCCGTCACATGACATATTAAATTACACACACATTTCGAATCTGTTTACTTTTAACATGTAACTTTTTTTAACATTTTCATAAGATACTTCTTACTTGAAGGTGGCAGATCGAGTAAGGTATCTGGTTACACTATATTAAATCGCATGCAATTTCTTAGTAAATGTTTTTATTATTTTTACCAGGTGTTAAATTTTAATAAATACACAGAAGGTCTATACATGAAAATTCAGCCAAACTAAAACCTTCGCATTAGTCTCATTTTTCTTCTCCTCGTAAATTTATTTACTGAATTTGAGTCTCATTGGGTGTCGGGTGAGATTGGTAACTTTACAGGATTACACTTTACCTTTATTTTTTTCATTCGGTACCTTTCTTGGCTATTCAAGGTATTTCACGTGATAAGGTAGTTTTCTTATGCACGATTTTCCAATCACTCAGTACACAGGTGTGCATTATTTTTTTTTGGTTTTTGTTATGCTCATTGACACATGTGGTTTATTACTGGTATATACCAGTCGTAACACCAAACGGTGTTATTTATGACTACATTCACACACACACATACATACTTTTGTGTCACCTGTTGTATAATGCTTATTAAATTTCATTAAATTTACTGTACATTTTTTACCATTTTTGTAAGGGGTACTTTCTCTGGAAAGTTCTTATTACCTCTTGTTTATACCTTATAGGAGTGCAATATGTTTTAAAATACACTTTACCCTCCTAGCATGCATGGTCACAGTGACGTCATTGTGACGTCACTGTAAGTCACTGTGGTCACGTCACATCTGTGACCAAAATGCCACCACTCAGTGATGTCACATTGTGACTGAGATGTGAACTTCTTAGAAAACTTTAAACAATTATAAAAATTCTTCAAAACATGTTACTTATTGTAAAATTTTATTTTTCCGGCAATTAAAAAAATATTGTAACGTCACTGTTATGTCACTGCATGTAACGTACGTCACGTCATATATGTGACAAAAAAACCCACCATATTGTAAATCACAGTGTGACAAAAATATTAACTTCAAAAATTTTTGAAAATGAAGAGAAATATTTGAAACATGCCCTAGTTACAGCGGCATAAGGAATGAATATTAGTGGACAGCAAATAGTAAATTCGGACACGAAAAGAAGGGGGAGGGGAGAAAAAGAAAAATGCACGGTACAAGTATCAACAAACAAGATTTCCATGCTATATTTTATCAATTTGATATCTAAGAAGTGAAAGTATACTTTTTTCATGATTTCAATTTTATCTAGCATTGCAATTTAATGTAATAATACATCACGGATTGTTATTATTATAAAAGTATTTCTCAGAAAAATGCTATGTGCTGGAGCAATTTGAAACATATTTAGAATTAGAAATATTAAATCTATACTTTTTACATATTTAGTTTGCAGGGAGGAAATTTTTAACTTTTTTGGCGACCACTGGTCGAAACACTTCTGTGGTTTCAAACTAAACATTTTCTATTACAGTTAAGTCTGCAGATTTTAATGAGCACGCACAAAGAATCTTCAGAGTTTAGTCATATATGCATTTATTGCTTTATAATTTGCATTCAAGTCATATTTTTTTCCTGTTAATCTATTTTTAGTAATTGCTTTTTAAAAAAAAATTTACTTTTTTCAGCCTTTTTAAATAAAATTAGCCTTTTCCGAAAAAAAAATATATATACAAAATTTATGCAAAACACATGATATAATTAATTTTTCGCATTTCCAATTTGTGTTTTAGAGGTATGACTTTTAAAAAAGTTATTTTACAAATTGTTTTCTTCTGCAGAAAATTAACATGAAAATATTGACAGATTGACAAAGAAAAATTTTTTATCCTCGAAAACATTTTTTTTATTTATTAAGAAGATATTTTTTATTTATTACGCATGAAACAAACTTTACTTAAAAAAAGGGGGGTGGTATTATTACCATTAAATTTATTTTTACACATTTTAAAAATTTAAGCAGTGTTTTATCTAATAAACTTCCGTTTTCAAATGAATTTTTTTGAAACTGATAAAAAAGAAATGGTAAAATGCATTGGAAAATTCTTCAAATAGAAAATTTTAATTACAGACTAACTCATAAAACTATCCCACCTGAAAGTTAGGACTGCAAATAAATAGTAAAATCAGCTGCTGAAGATCGTCTGCGTCGGATTATATGACCGCAACCGCAGGGTAAACAGAGAACTTTTTGTCATACACGCGGGAAAAGAACATGACCAAGCCTACAATGTCAGCTTTTGTTTTTGCTTTTTTAAATGTAAGAGAAAGACGCCTGCCATTTTCGGGCAAAAATACTCGGATATTGTTAATTTACAGCAAAAAAAGGTAAGTCTTATTTAATTTAAATTTTTTATTTCTGTTTGTATATTACGATTATGAATTAAATAGATTTATGTTATACATATAGAAAGTGACTGATCTGGAATTGTCTTGAAGCGAAATTTTCCTAATCGACACTGTTTTGTAAAATGTGTTAATCGGCCATCGCTCAAAAAAAAAAAAAAAAAAAAAAAAAAAAAAAAAAAAAAAAAAAAAATTCATGTCTACATTTATAGTGGGATGAATATAAACATTAATTTGCAGTTACTTGAGATTGAGACAGTGATGTGGAATTTTTTTCGGCTTCTTATTTTTTTTTCTGATTACTAACACTCATATAACAGTATTTATCGTCATTATTGTTTTGGAGTTAAATATTATATTCGAATAGTATGATATTACGAAACTGTTTCAGTTTAGAAATTAACATTATAGTGGGAAAATGTCTTTTTACTTATTATAATAGCGTAACTTTTGAAAGATTTTTTTTTTTTTTTTTTTTTTTTTTTTTTTTTTGCTAATAATATTTTAAATTATTATTTAAAATCCTGAATCTTCATACCAATGTTTTCAGATTTAACATTTGCCAAAATTATAAAATAATAGGAATTCCTTACAACATATGAAAAGATTTTTGAGAAATTGCTAAATCTAATAATGCATTTAATTCATCTATTGCAGTTAGTTGTTGTTTAATAGTACAATTAAAAATACTAATTATTATTTTTAGTGTTTTTCAAATTGGTATATTTATTTATTTATTTTTAATTGTATGTAAGCATTTTTTTTCTATTTGCGATTTTAATCAAATATTTAATTATAGACATTCAGAATCAGTTATTAAATTTTCTTCGATTGTAAACTCATTTTCTACGATACACATAAATATTGGCATTAAAGGTGTATTCTAAAAAATATTTTTCCACCTTCAACAGCTCGATATTTTCTGAGACATTTTCAGACTCATTTTTAAAAGTAAAAACATGAAACTTGCTGAGGTGATTTTTGAAGAGATGTTTAAGAGGCCGTGTGATTTCATTTTCCCCTCAATTCATTAGGATTTAAGTTTTAAATATTTATTTTCTCAGTAAGACCCTTTTTTTTTTCATTCCCAGATCTTCCGCTGTGAAAAATTCGGTTCAAAACGCCTACTTTGACAGCATTTTTTTCTAATATTTTCTGCATTTATCAAAAAATCGAGAAGCACGGCACATTAGGTAGTTTCTAAATAAGAGAATATTTCAGTTTGATGCGTTTGAGAACAAAATGGAATTAAAAAATGAATCAGAAAATAAGGAGTTTGGATTGAAATACACCCTAAAAAAATAAAATATTATATTTAAGCATTGAAATAAAGTGTTTTTCATGCCTGATAGGAAGCTTATAGATTAAACTGCTTTAGTATATATTTTTTAAAGTTCATTATTTTACTTTTATATTTCCTTTCAATCATTTATTTTACTTTTATATTTCCTTTTTAACACCTTTCAACAAAGTTGAAAAGTGTTTATGACTTTGGTTTGTCTAGCCGTCTGTCCGCTCTCTAACTCTCGTAAATATACTCGGATTGGTCTGAAATTTTTAGATGTTATTGATCTTTACCATAGCACGGTCCCTATGTGTAACGACGTTTGTAGCATGTTTAGTTCATTTACAGGTACAGTCAAAAGTATTCCGTTACATTACGGCCTCTGGGAAAAAATCGTTTCAAAGGTTTTTTCATGATTTTACACGTTTTCATACAGAAAAAAATTGATATGCATTTATGAAACGTACTAAAATATGCATTCTGAAGAATACGAGATGCAAAGAATAGTTATTGTTCATTTATAGGGCTAAAAAGAAATTCCAATACATAATGATATAGCGGTGGAGGGAATTGTTTGCGGCGTACTTTAATTATGTTAAATCTATTTCATATATAATGAAAATGATATACGTCGCTGAGGTTTACATACTATAAATTTTTCATGTAGAATATGAAGTGTATATAGCATTTACAGGCACACGCAATATAGTTCAGATACTATATTGTATCCGAAGTACTGTTCATTTGTGATGATTGCTGGAAATGCATTTTTAATTATGATATGCGCTTTTATGATTCACTATATTTATGCATAGTATATGGTCTATATAAATGCTATAATTCATATACAGGGCTACACAAAAGTATTCGCAAGGATTACTGGGTATGAGCGCAAGTTACTTAAAGGTGGTTTTTAAATGAGTTGTGCTTTTTTACGCTGAACTGAATTTAATTTACTGTTGTATAATATAGATAAAATGGTATACAGGGCCATGCAAAGAATTGGATACATATGGCCGTCTATAAATTATAATTTCTGGAAATGTGATTTCAGCTGTTTTAAGTGTGTTTTAGTTTGAATTAAATTTTAACTAAACGGTGGCGTGTAATGAAGGTTCTAGGTCAACTACAGGGTTGTACAAAAGTATTAAAGTATGTTTCCATATATTAGTATAAATTGCTGAAAGAGAGTTTCAACCTGTTATGCGTTTTCTTGCTAAACTAAATTATCCCATTATATAATATATATATGAACCTACAGATCAAATACAGGGCTGTTCAAAAGAATTGGAAAACCTATTTAGCTATGGCCAGTAACTGCGGAAATGAGTTTTTCAAATGTTTTATGCGTTTTCTAAAATGTTTACTTAGTTCTCTTATTTACCTTATTTCCCTAAATAACGAAGTTTTTTAAAGCATTCGGGAAGTGTTGGAAAGGGTTTTATGGAAAATCTATGCTTAACGCATGATTTTTCTTATTTGTTTTTTCTATTTTCCAGATCAGTCTTTTCCTATAGAACATACCAAATCTATTTAAGCTCATATTCACAAAATACAATTTACACGGAAATAAAAAATTTAAATAAATATGGCTTACGTCGTATTTAATAAAGCAAAGATTAATCACAACCACAACACCTTAAAATCTTATACATTCTTAATATCAAGCTTGAACTCAAGATCAAGCTTAGAACTTAATAAAAAAAGATGTCAGTTGACAAACATTGTTTTTTAAGTGGAAAAATTAAAACTATTTTAGAAGAATAGGACTCCAAAATAGCTATATTTTGCTAAAAAGTACGGTAAAAAGATACGAATTTATATCTCAAACAAAACTTAATTTTAAAATTGTCCATTTTAAAATTCATCACAATATTAATACTTGGAAATTTTTCCACAAAGAAATATTCGGTTTGCATACAATATTTCAAATGAAATTCAAATTTCAAATAAATTGCTTAAAAGGCGCAAAGGCCAACATAGTGAAAAATATCCACGCCGGGACTCGATCCCGGGTCATCAGTATAGCGCACTCACATTCTACCGACTAAACCACACGGAACGATACCCAGCCTGGAAATTTTCTCCCTATTACATGTTGGCAAGTCTACAAACGTAGCACAAGATGGAATATTTATCGTGAGCCACCGTCATGGGGCAAACACGAAACTTAATTAAATCCAGCATCGATTGAAACTATATTAATACTTGGAAAATTTTCCAGAGAGAAACATTTGCCTTGCATACAGTATTTCAAATGAAAATCAAATTTCAAATTAAAATTGCCTTTTACACTATTAATTTGAAATTTGATTTTCATTTGAAATATTGTATGCAAGGCGAATGGTTCTCTCAGAAAAAAATTTCCAAGTATTAATATAGTTTCAATCGATGCTGGATTTAATTAAGTTTCGTGTTTGCGCCATGTCGGTGGCTGACGATAAATATTGCATCTTGTGCTGAGTTTGTAGCCTTGCCAACATGTAATAGTGAGAAATTTTCCAGGCTGGGTATCGTTCCGTGTGGTTTAGTCGGTAGAATGTAAGTGCGCTATACTGATGGCCCGGGTTCGAGTTCCAGCATGGAATCTTTTTCACTAGTTCGCCTTTGCGCCTTTTAAGCAATTAATTTGAAATTTGATTTTCATTTGAAATCATCACAGAGTTTATGACAAGTTCGTCACAAATGACACATATTTCACAAATTGGTCACAGTGTGACTTCAAAACATTGTCACTTTCGTCACAGGTTCGTCACAAAGTTAATGCCAAAATAGTCACAAATGACACACTTTTCACAAATTAGTCACACCGTGACTTCCCAGAGTGGTCACAATGTGACGTCACAAACGACCTCTAAAACGGCCATAACGACCTCGCATTCTAGTCACTGTGACGTCACATCCACGTCACGTGACGTCACATCGACGGTCACAAAGTCACAGTGTGACTTCACAACGACGTCGCCGTGACGTCACCATGCCTTACGGATAGTTAAATTAGGTTCTCAGTAAAACACATTCAGTCTTTGGTTACAAGATAAAACGATGGCAACTTTCAACTTTTAACAAATAATTTACCTCCATCTTCCTCTCCTTTTACCAGTCATACCACTTTTAAAAAAACTTGAAATGTCACAAATAGTGCTGAAAATGAACAATTTTTATATTTACTATATTATGGAATCTTTTGTCTTTATATACAGTTCATGTCTCAAAATAATTTTATAAGTTGGAGTATGACCAACTGTTGTAGCAATTGTGGAAATTGCTCTTGCTTGAAGTGAATGTTCAAGCAATTTTATATATTAAAATCTTCTGGAAATAATTAAAAAAAAAGATAACTGTGTGCACACGTTAAAAAAAATTAATAAGAAGAAAATAAGAAAACAGCTGTCCAGAAGTATTAACTGCAGTTCAAAAAATTTCAATATATTTTATTTTGGCAAGTCTTTGGTACCAACTTGCTTTGTCATGCTTATAGGCAGGCTTTTTATATGAGACATGATTTATTTGTTCCTTACATATTTAGTATTTCTGTATATGTTTATAAACTGTTGGTCACCGGGTTCCCTCTACAAAATATTACATTTTTACATATTGTTCTTTATGTGTAATGTATTTGAGAGAAGACATGGGGTCAATTTTTTTTCTCTCGCGGTTCACTTCGTTCTTTTTCGGCTGTTGGGGAGATATATGTGAAGGCGCCTACCTTCACATATTCATATTAAGACCTTTCCTCTTTCCCCCCTTTAAAATTACATTTTTTAAAATTCTTAAATTTAATTATCTGTCTGCATTCGGATTCAATCTCTTTTTAGCGCTCTTTTCCCTTCATAAATTAAGCATTCAATTCTCAGTCTCTTTAATATTTTAACCGCAGCGCACTACAGTTAAAAGAAAAGAAATCATTTCCTTTTCTCGCCTAATAACTGGATTCTAATTTTCATCCTTCTGCCTTAGTTTGATGATATGCAGAAATTAGTCAGACATATTACTTCTACATTTTAGCCGTTGGTCCAGATGTTAGATAGATGTGTCATTTCAGTTATTAACCCTGTCTTTATTTTGTTTTTGTTTTTTTAACGTGCTCTTTCGGCCGCTTCAATCCCATGAGAACTTTAGCAACCCCTATAGAATGCGGTTTATGAGCTAGAATTCCTTCACAGCCATTGGCGTTAAATATTTCTTATTAATCTTTTACATTCTCCATTCAATTTCAATTATTGTACTTTGACCACATGTCTTCCTCTCTTTAATCTCGCCATATAGTGTATATATTTGGCGAAATTGTGTATGTAAGCTTGCCAACACTCCAGATTTCGAAAAAGTGTATTTTGAACGAGACTAGCTTCTGAAACCGCATGATGTGAATAAAAAAAATTGTAACTCTTCGCTCCCTTCTCCAACATTGGCCGTGTAATTCTCGGCGGTGGTGGAAACGATCCCGGTGCACAATAAAGACCTTCAGAAAATTCCTGCCTTTTATTATCTCAGCAGTTCCTTGCCTCCTTAAAATAATTAACAATTGATTTTTTTGCCTTAGAGTCTGTATTGAAGCTTAGCAAAATGAACCACCTGTGCAACAACAAATAACTACTTTACAAAAACTGGACAACTCCTTTACACATGCGTTGCGTTAATTTATAAAATTTATATTTTTAACGTGGGAAAATTTATTTTAATAAATAAAAAGTTTGTAATTAATAACTTTAAATTAGAATAAGAATTCATTTTATGTCGTTTTGATGATTTAAAGTGGGGCATATATTTAATGAGTATGTTGCAATATTAATTTGTTACTTTTCAATATTTTTAATTTAAAAATAAAATAAAAATATTAATTTACATATTTTTTTTCTTTTGGAAAATGATTTTTAAATGGGAGATATTTCTGAATTTTCTTATTAATTTAAGAATGCTTATTAAATAAAATAAGTGAATTTCAGAGGTTTTTCTGTTAATACAATTTTCTCTTTGGGAATTATAATGTAATTAAATCTGTTAATTCAAGAAATGTATATTTCTAACATAGAAAAACTAATTTTAATAAAAAAATAAGTTGGTAATTAATCACTTTTAATTAGAATAAGAGTTCGTTTTTTGTCATTGGGTGATTTAATGCAGAATATATTTTAAGTGATTATGTAGCCATAATGATTCTTTTACTTATCAACATTCTTTAATCATCAAATGAAATAGAAATATTAATTGATCTTTTTTTTCGGGGGGGGGTGGTGGTGGTGGGGGGGGGGGGGTAATAATTTTTTTGAAGTGGGAGATTTCTGAATCTTTCTTTTAAATTTTAATGCTAAAAAGTTGGGGTTTTTTTATAGCTTGTAAAATAATTTTAAACACGTTTTAATAATTTGATTTTTAAATAAAATAAGAAACATAGCTACTTTTTTTCTACGATTAAGTTTACAATGAATAGTAATTTTAAGGAGCGATTTAAAAAACTCTTTTGATGATTCAAATAATTGTAAGTCCTTTTAAAATGAATTCAATAACAACTTTTTAAAAATAAATAAATGTAGGCTATTTTTGACATTTTTTTTGTTTATCACTGTTAGAATTTTATATGAAATATACATATCTTATCAAAACTCAAACTCAAACAAAATTAAGAAAAAGTAAAAAAAATGTCGGCTACAACTAAAAATTCCGAATTCGGACCGATGTTTGCAAATCTAATCGGGCCACTATCAAAAATCACATACCGGTCCTGCGTCACTTGCCGGTGTAAGTCGCTTGCCGATACATAATCATAAGGGGACCGATTACGGTAACCGGCAGCCGAAAAAGCAGATTCTTGAGTTTCAGTTGCCGACACTTCACCGAAACCACTGTGTCCATACCGACACTTAACCGACACTGCCGGCGGCGGTCCGATCGTGTGCCGAAAGGTATGTGTTTGCTGGGATTCATGATTATCACAATAGTTCTATCTCAAGAACTAATGCACGAAATTTCACCAAACTTCAGATTAAGATAGTCCCTGATAAAAATTAGTGCTTTTTAATTTTTGGTAGAAATCGCTCAATAGGTGGCACTGCTATGCTCCATTTTTCACGATTTCCGCAATAGTTGTATCTAAAGAACTAATACATGAATTTTCACAAAGATTCATATTCAGTTAGTCCCTGTTATAAATTTGTCCTAATTAGTTTTTGGTGTAAATTGCCCAACAGATGGCGCTGCTATGCGGAATTTTTTAAGATTTTCGCAAAAGTTCTATGTCAAAAACTAATCCACGGATTTTCATCAAACTTCAGATTCAGTTACAAGTTGACATACGTTGTTGATGATTAGATTTTGGTGTAAATCGCCTAAGCGGTGGCGCTGCTGCATTTTTCAAGAAATATTAAGATGTATGAGATAGAAGAAAGTTTTGGTATTGCCACATCTGACTAGTTAACCTTGGCTTGAAAAAGCTACACTACTTCACGGCTTATAATTAAATTATTAATTTACAAAATCTTGCGTAAGAAAAATGTCAACGGATAAATGCTCCAGGGTCCATCGCATATGCCATGTGTGGTACAATAACAGCTACATAATAATATATGTACCATAGTGGGTCGTAAATTTTGAATGTAGAAAATTTAAAAATAGTTGACAGATGGCCAAGATAATTAATCTTCTACGCATACTCAAACAGGTTTTCGCGCAAGCATCAAAACTTGACACAATAATCCTTTTTTTTTTCTCACTTTAAAAGTTAATCAGAATGAAGAGTCAAAACTGAGACGTGCTTGTTTATATTTATACGTCATCGTGAGCAATTTACAAGTTGAGTCAGCGCTGCAACATCGTTTTGCTAAATTTTAAAAAACAATATTTAAGAGTTAACTCATTTAGTATCTTATATTTATTATGAATTTTAATATAAATTTGAGTTAATTATTTTTTTAATTTTACAGTTTGTGTGTGATATTAGTCGAACCCTTTATATATGTATTAACTTATGTAATTGCAAGTGTATTATAAAATACCTTTAAATATAAACATAAACCCTTAAATACAGGGTGTCCATAATTAAACGACCCTATTTTAAAGTGGTCTACAGACGAAACTATTGTTCAGAATGTTGTAAAATTTTGTGGGGGATATAATGAACCCTTTATATATGTATTAACTTATGTAATTGCAAGTGTATTATAAAATACCTTCAAATATAAACATAAACCCTTAAATACAGGGTGTCCATAATTAAACGACCCTATTTTAAAGTGGTCTACAGACGAAACTATTGTTCAGAATGTTGTAAAATTTTGTGGGGGATATAATGAACCTTTTATATATGTATTAACTTATGTAATTGCAAGTGTATTATAAAATACCTTCAAATATAAACATAAACCCTTAAATACAGGGTGCCCATAATTAAACGACCCTATTTTAAAGTGGTCTACAGACGAAACTATTGTTCAGAATGTTGTAAAATTTTGTGGGGGATATAATGAACCCTTTATATATGTATTAACTTATGTAATTGCAAGTGTATTATAAAATACCTTCAAATATAAACATAAACCCTTAAATACAGGGTGTCCATAATTAAACGACCCTATTTTAAAGTGGTCTACAGACGAAACTATTGTTCAGAATGTTGTAAAATTTTGTGGCGGATATAATGAACCTTTTATATATGTATTAACTTATGTAATTGCAAGTGTATTATAAAATACCTTCAAATATAAACATAAACCCTTAAATACAGGGTGCCCATAATTAAACGACCCTATTTTAAAGTGGTCTACAGACGAAACTATTGTTCAGAATGTTGTAAAATTTTATGGGGGATATAATGAACCCTTTATATATGTATTAACTTATGTAATTGCAAGTGTATTATAAAATACCTTCAAATATAAACATAAACCCTTAAATACAGGGTGTCCATAATTAAACGACCCTATTTTAAAGTGGTCTACAGACGAAACTATTGTTCAGAATGTTGTAAAATTTTGTGGGGGATATAATGAACCCTTTATATATGTATTAACTTATGTAATTGCAAGTGTATTATAAAATACCTTCAAATATAAACATAAACCCTTAAATACAGGGTGTCCATAATTAAACGACCCTATTTTAAAGTGGTCTACAGACGAAACTATTGTTCAGAATGTTGTAAAATTTTGTGGCGGATATAATGAACCCTTTATATATGTATTAACTTATGTAATTGCAAGTGTATTATAAAATACCTTCAAATATAAACATAAACCCTTAAATACAGGGTGTCCATAATTAAACGACCCTATTTTAAAGTGGTCTACAGACGAAACTATTGTTCAGAATGTTGTAAAATTTTGTGGGGGATATAATGAACCTTTTATATATGTATTAACTTATGTAATTGCAAGTGTATTATAACATACCTTCAAATATAAACATAAACCCTTAAATACAGGGTGCCCATAATTAAACGACCCTATTTTAAAGTGGTCTACAGACGAAACTATTGTTCAGAATGTTGTAAAATTTTGTGGGGGATATAATGAACCCTTTATATATGTATTAACTTATGTAATTGCAAGTGTATTATAAAATACCTTCAAATATAAACATAAACCCTTAAATACAGGGTGTCCATAATTAAACGACCCTATTTTAAAGTGGTCTACAGACGAAACTATTGTTCAGAATGTTGTAAAATTTTGTGGGGGATATAATGAACCCTTTATATATGTATTAACTTATGTAATTGCAAGTGTATTATAACATACCTTCAAATATAAACATAAACCCTTAAATACAGGGTGTCCATAATTAAACGACCCTATTTTAAAGTGGTCTACAGACGAAACTATTGTTCAGAATGTTGTAAAATTTTGTGGGGGATATAATGAACCCTTTATATATGTATTAACTTATGTAATTGCAAGTGTATTATAAAATACCTTCAAATATAAACATAAACCCTTAAATACAGGGTGTCCATAATTAAACGACCCTATTTTAAAGTGGTCTACAGACGAAACTATTGTTCAGAATGTTGTAAAATTTTGTGGGGGATATAATGAACCTTTTATATATGTATTAACTTATGTAATTGCAAGTGTATTATAAAATACCTTCAAATATAAACATAAACCCTTAAATACAGGGTGCCCATAATTAAACGACCCTATTTTAAAGTGGTCTACAGACGAAACTATTGTTCAGAATGTTGTAAAATTTTATGGGGGATATAATGAACCCTTTATATATGTATTAACTTATGTAATTGCAAGTGTATTATAAAATACCTTCAAATATAAACATAAACCCTTAAATACAGGGTGTCCATAATTAAACGACCCTATTTTAAAGTGGTCTACAGACGAAACTATTGTTCAGAATGTTGTAAAATTTTGTGGGGGATATAATGAACCCTTTATATATGTATTAACTTATGTAATTGCAAGTGTATTATAAAATACCTTCAAATATAAACATAAACCCTTAAATACAGGGTGTCCATAATTAAACGACCCTATTTTAAAGTGGTCTACAGACGAAACTATTGTTCAGAATGTTGTAAAATTTTGTGGCGGATATAATGAACCCTTTATATATGTATTAACTTATGTAATTGCAAGTGTATTATAAAATACCTTCAAATATAAACATAAACCCTTAAATACAGGGTGTCCATAATTAAACGACCCTATTTTAAAGTGGTCTACAGACGAAACTATTGTTCAGAATGTTGTAAAATTTTGTGGGGGATATAATGAACCTTTTATATATGTATTAACTTATGTAATTGCAAGTGTATTATAAAATACCTTCAAATATAAACATAAACCCTTAAATACAGGGTGCCCATAATTAAACGACCCTATTTTAAAGTGGTCTACAGACGAAACTATTGTTCAGAATGTTGTAAAATTTTGTGGGGGATATAATGAACCCTTTATATATGTATTAACTTATGTAATTGCAAGTGTATTATAAAATACCTTCAAATATAAACATAAACCCTTAAATACAGGGTGTCCATAATTAAACGACCCTATTTTAAAGTGGTCTACAGACGAAACTATTGTTCAGAATGTTGTAAAATTTTGTGGCGGATATAATGAACCTTTTATATATGTATTAACTTATGTAATTGCAAGTGTATTATAAAATACCTTCAAATATAAACATAAACCCTTAAATACAGGGTGTCCATAATTAAACGACCCTATTTTAAAGTGGTCTACAGACGAAACTATTGTTCAGAATGTTGTAAAATTTTGTGGGGGATATAATGAACCTTTTATATATGTATTAACTTATGTAATTGCAAGTGTATTATAAAATACCTTCAAATATAAACATAAACCCTTAAATACAGGGTGCCCATAATTAAACGACCCTATTTTAAAGTGGTCTACAGACGAAACTATTGTTCAGAATGTTGTAAAATTTTATGGGGGATATAATGAACCCTTTATATATGTATTAACTTATGTAATTGCAAGTGTATTATAAAATACCTTCAAATATAAACATAAACCCTTAAATACAGGGTGTCCATAATTAAACGACCCTATTTTAAAGTGGTCTACAGACGAAACTATTGTTCAGAATGTTGTAAAATTTTGTGGGGGATATAATGAACCTTTTATATATGTATTAACTTATGTAATTGCAAGTGTATTATAAAATACCTTTAAATATAAACATAAACCCTTAAATACAGGGTGTCCATAATTAAACGACCCTATTTTAAAGTGGTCTACAGACGAAACTATTGTTCAGAATGTTGTAAAATTTTGTGGGGGATATAATGAACCCTTTATATATGTATTAACTTATGTAATTGCAAGTGTATTATAAAATACCTTCAAATATAAACATAAACCCTTAAATACAGGGTGTCCATAATTAAACGACCCTATTTTAAAGTGGTCTACAGACGAAACTATTGTTCAGAATGTTGTAAAATTTTGTGGGGGATATAATGAACCTTTTATATATGTATTAACTTATGTAATTGCAAGTGTATTATAAAATACCTTTAAATATAAACATAAACCCTTAAATACAGGGTGTCCATAATTAAACGACCCTATTTTAAAGTGGTCTACAGACGAAACTATTGTTCAGAATGTTGTAAAATTTTGTGGGGGATATAATGAACCTTTTATATATGTATTAACTTATGTAATTGCAAGTGTATTATAAAATACCTTCAAATATAAACATAAACCCTTAAATACAGGGTGTCCATAATTAAACGACCCTATTTTAAAGTGGTCTACAGACGAAACTATTGTTCAGAATGTTGTAAAATTTTGTGGGGGATATAATGAACCCTTTATATATGTATTAACTTATGTAATTGCAAGTGTATTATAAAATACCTTCAAATATAAACATAAACCCTTAAATACAGGGTGTCCATAATTAAACGACCCTATTTTAAAGTGGTCTACAGACGAAACTATTGTTCAGAATGTTGTAAAATTTTGTGGGGGATATAATGAACCTTTTATATATGTATTAACTTATGTAATTGCAAGTGTATTATAAAATACCTTCAAATATAAACATAAACCCTTAAATACAGGGTGCCCATAATTAAACGACCCTATTTTAAAGTGGTCTACAGACGAAACTATTGTTCAGAATGTTGTAAAATTTTATGGGGGATATAATGAACCCTTTATATATGTATTAACTTATGTAATTGCAAGTGTATTATAAAATACCTTCAAATATAAACATAAACCCTTAAATACAGGGTGTCCATAATTAAACGACCCTATTTTAAAGTGGTCTACAGACGAAACTATTGTTCAGAATGTTGTAAAATTTTGTGGGGGATATAATGAACCTTTTATATATGTATTAACTTATGTAATTGCAAGTGTATTATAAAATACCTTTAAATATAAACATAAACCCTTAAATACAGGGTGTCCATAATTAAACGACCCTATTTTAAAGTGGTCTACAAACGAAACTATTGTTCAGAATGTTGTAAAATTTTGTGGGGGATATAATGAACCCTTTATATATGTATTAACTTATGTAATTGCAAGTGTATTATAAAATACCTTCAAATATAAACATAAACCCTTAAATACAGGGTGTCCATAATTAAACGACCCTATTTTAAAGTGGTCTACAGACGAAACTATTGTTCAGAATGTTGTAAAATTTTGTGGGGGATATAATGAACCTTTTATATATGTATTAACTTATGTAATTGCAAGTGTATTATAAAATACCTTCAAATATAAACATAAACCCTTAAATACAGGGTGCCCATAATTAAACGACCCTATTTTAAAGTGGTCTACAGACGAAACTATTGTTCAGAATGTTGTAAAATTTTGTGGGGGATATAATGAACCTTTTATATATGTATTAACTTATGTAATTGCAAGTGTATTATAAAATACCTTTAAATATAAACATAAACCCTTAAATACAGGGTGTCCATAATTAAACGACCCTATTTTAAAGTGGTCTACAGACGAAACTATTGTTCAGAATGTTGTAAAATTTTGTGGGGGATATAATGTAGAGGTCTGCACGGGCCGGAATTTCTAGGCCCGGGCCCGGCCCGAAGGAAAGCTATTTTGGCCCGACCCGGTGTAAAAATTGAAAGTTCAGCCCGGCCCGTACAAGAATCAGTGAAGGTAGGCCCGGCCCGACTCAATTTCTACAAACAAATCCGTTTCTTCTCGACATACAATTAAGATTCTTTTAATAAATACTACATGCATATTTATGGGAACATTTTACAGTATATTTTAAATTACTATGTGTTCGCAAAATAGAAAACACACAATAGAAAACATTAACGATTACTTAGTGTTTTAGTCAACATCTCTACAGAAGTTTCAAAATTTAAATAAGAGTTCATTAAAAGATTAATGTAGTTTAGAATAAAGGGTTAAAAAACATGATAACTTTTGAAGCTGTATAATAAAAAGTAGATTTGTGAAAATATTTCTGTCATTTTTAAGGCTTTTCTCAAATCCAAAGGAGCTACATTTTGACACATTTATGAATTCATTTCTTTTCGGAAACGCGTGAGATTGGCAGGTATTCTTCTTCAGAAACCATGTAAATGCCGTTTATTTTAGATAAAAGTAATATATCTTTCAGAAAATACTGCCAAAGTTAGCGTTTTGAATCGAATTTTGGGAAGCGATAGCACAGGAAAGGACAAAAACGTCAAGTGACAAGAGTCTCTGTTATCTCTGCACGTAATTTATATCAAAAATGGAAACGCTATTCGATTCCAAATGCCTTCAATACTCAGGCCTATCAATTTTTAGCCTTTATAGTTAAAAATGAGTCAGAAAATGTGCCTGAAAGTTTCGCATTGTTGAGCAGTAAATATGAGAACCTTAAGGTATATATCCAAAGATATTGTTAACAGAAGTTCATTATCGCTATTAATGCTTTTACAAAACATGCCTATCCTACACATCCTGAGATCGATTAAAGCCAGTTCCGTCCCGGCAACAATTAAACCCGGGATTAGGCATCATGTAACTGTACGATGCCGATCTCTACGATGGACATGTTATATTTCTGTATTGATGTTGTTAAACTCGCATCGGCTCGTAACGCATATTTATACTTCTCGAAAAAGTCATATTCATTGAAAATAGCTCGTACTTTATATGCTTCTTCTAAATTCTTATATCGGGCCGATAGGCCCGATTATTTTTTTTTATCGGCCCGGCCCGTTTAAAAATTCTCCTTCACTCTGCCGGTCCGGGTACGGGCCTCGGAGCCCGTGCAGACCTCTAATATAATGAAGGGATGGAAATTCGTTTCAGTGAAAAAAAAGTTTAAAATTTCGGCACAAGAAGTCTTTTATAATGAATTATACAGTTAGAATGCACTTACGATAACTTACAAATTGTATTACAGCAAAACATGTAAAGCATTTTTTTTAATACCACATACTGGACAATTGTTAAAAAAACCATAAAATATAATAAATAAAGACACAATTTTGCTTAATGATACACAAAATACGAAGTTTGATAAGCTAAAAGTTAAATTCTACGTTTCAAGCTGTTTCTACAGCCGTCTTCAGGAAAAATATGATCGTTAAATAGCCAAAAAGTTCAGGAAAACCTTCATCTCTGAGCATTTTAGCCATTTAACCATCATATTTTTCCTGAAGACGGCTGTAGAAACAGCTCGAAACATAGAATTTAACTTTTAGCTTATTAAAGTTCGTGTTTTGTGTACCATTAAGCAAGATTGTGTCTTTATTTATTTTTTTTTTTTACTAAATCAGAAATTTAAAAATACTTCACAAAAGAGCGTGTCATCAGCCGCCACTTTCGTAATCCGTGTTCTCCCCGATTCCCAAACCTCAATTTATGTGACTTTCGGCTTTGGGGAATGTGAAATCACCTTATCTTAAAGACACCATTTCACGACATAGTCTTCACATTTCCTTAAACACAAGCCCCACCAGTGGCCGAGAGGTTCTGCTCTCAACGCTGGTAGACGGGAGGTACTGGGTTCGATCCCAATCGCGCCCGTGCCTAATCGTTCGGAGTTTTACATGGTTTTCTTCTAATCTTGAATTTCCATGCGTAAATACTGGTTAGGTTCCCTTAGAAAGACCCCACGGAGGGCACCCCCCTCGGGCCTACATCCCTCGTGCAGATAATCGGTCGTCATAAATAACACAGTAACACTCCTTGAACACAATGCGGTCAGCTGTGGAACATGCTATCTTACGATTCCAGATGGTACTGAAAATAATGGCCGCAATGTGGAACAGGTTTTGTTGTAACAAAATTTGCAAACTATAGTAAATGTATGCTAAAAATATAATTCATTAAAAAACACCATCTGGCGGCGAAACTTTGAAATAAATATAGGGTAAAGTGGGGACAGATGCCGCAGTTTTACTTTTCTTCTTATAAAATGTACAATAAAGCAAAAAACAACAAACTAAGTACCAGAAATCATTAATCAAACCCTTTAGAATCTAATTTCTATGTTAAACTAGTTAAAACCCTTTTAATAAAGCAGGCATAATTATTTTCTCAAACGTCTTTTTTACAGCAGTATTTATGTGCTGGGTAAGATGCCGCATTTGGTGTTGGACAGATGCCGCATGGAGAAAAAGCTAGGTTGTTTATTTTTTTTCCAGCAAATCACAATTTTATTTTCTCAAATTAGTTAAAATGAAAGTAAATAACAGTTCACTTACAAAAATTATATATATATATATCACTAAATTGTGAAAAGTTTAGCGAAAATGTAAAAGTGTAAGCTCAAAAAATTAAACTTAAGACAAAAAATGAAAATGAAAAGAAAAACATTAGAATTTACATGAATGGACAGCTTAATTACTGGAAACAATTGACAGCATTATTACAAAAAAGTCCTTCCGGCCAGTGCCGGGAGGAAGAGGTAGCTGTCATATTCCTTATTTTAAAAAAGCCAACTTATATCATTCAAACACACGAAGCTCAATTTAGTGGAAACCGGATATAGGAGATTCAATACTAATTTTTATCAAAATAATGAATGAGAATTTCGCGAAATTAGTCAACTTTATCCAAGCTGACACAAGCTTGACAAGCTCACTCACATCGGAATCGGTTGATATATACGAGTACTGTCGCATGCAAAAAATCAGATTTTTCAAAATGTCACCCACAATAGAAATTGAAACTGCTATATCCGAGCCATTTTTTAAGGTAAAGACAAACAAAAAATGCTCCTGAATCCTTATATCAAGGTCAAATACTTAAGAAAGAAACCTTTTTCAATTTCTAATTTTTTTGCATCTCACTTTAAATATATATATTTTTTTAATTTAATGGCCGCCATTTTGAAACAAGATGGCTGATGAATCTGACCAGCGAACTTGGTCGAGGTATTGATGTATACTATCCACATGCCTTCTTACATCGAAATAGGCGAATACGTGTGTTATCGCGTGACAAATACAAGATCGTTTCAAAATGTTAGCCATGCTAGAAATTCAAAGTGCTATAATTCAACCATTTTTTAAGATATAAAAAAAAGAACAAATTTTCAGAAACAAAAACTGCTCCGGAATCTTTGTATCAAGGCCAAACGCATAAAAAAATCTTTTTCATTTTCAAATTTTTTAATACCTCATTTTAAATTTTAAATTAAATTATTTTTAATGGCAACCCTTTTGAAACAAGATGGCGAATGAAGCTGGCCAACGATCTCGGTCGAGACATTGGTATGTACAATGTCCAGACCAAGTTACACCCAAATCGCTTCATAAATAAGCCTGTTATCGCGTGACAAAAATCAGGTCCTTTTAAAATGTCAGGAAGAATAGAAATTTAAAATGCTATTACTCAGCCATTTTTTTAGATATAGACGGAACAAAAACTGTTCCGGATTCTTTGTATTAAGGTCAAACACATACGAAAAAAATCTTTTTCATTTTCCAATTTTTTGGTATCTCATTTTAATTTTTTTATTTTTAAAATTTTTTTAAATGGCCGCCGTTTTGAAGCAAGATGGCGGATGAAGCTGGCCAACGAACTCGGTCGAGATGTTTGCATGTATTATGTACACACCAAGGTACATTCAAATTGGTTCATAAATACGCCTGTTATTACGTGACAAAAATGAGGACGTTCCAAAATGTCAGCCACGCTAGAAATTCAAAATGCTATAACTCAGCCATTTCTTAAGATATAGACGAAACAAAAACTGCTCCCGAATCTTTTTATCAAGGTCAAACACATAAGAAGAAAATATTTTTTCAATTTTCAATTTTTTGGTACCACATTTCAAATTTAAATTTTTCTTAAAAATTTCAATGGCCGCCATTTTTAAACAAGATGGCGGATGAAGCTGTCCAACGAACCTGGTCGAGACATTGGTATGTACTATGTATAAACGAAGTTACATCCAAATCGGTTCATAAATATGCCTTTTATCGCGTGACAAAATTCAGGACGTTTCAAAATGTCAGCCACGCTAGAAATTCAAAATGCTGCAACTCAGCCATTTTTTAAGATATAGACGAAACTAAAACTGCTCCGAAATCTTTGTATAAAGGTCAAATACATAAGAAAGAATATTTTTCAATTTTCAATTTTTTGGTACGACATTTCAAATTTTAAATTTTTTAAAAAAATTTAAATGGCCGCCATTTTGAAACTAAATGGCGGATGAAGCTGGCCCACGAACTCAATCGAGACATTGGTATGTACTATGTACACACCGAATTACATGGAAATTGGTTCATAAATACGCCTTTTATCGCGTGACAAAATTCAGGACGTTTCAAAATGTCAGCCGCTTTAGAAATTCAAAATGCTATAACTCAGCCATTTTTTAAGATATAGACAAAACAAAAACTGCTCCGGAATCTCTGTGTAAAGGTCAAATACATAAAAAAAAATATTTTTCCATTTTTAATTTTTAGTACCACATTTCAAATTTTAAATTTTTTAAAAATTTTAAATGGCCGCCATTTTGAAACAAAACGGTAGATGAAGCTGGCCAACGAACTCGGTCGAGACATTGGTATGTACTATGTACACACCGAATTACATCGAAATCGGTTCATAATTACGAGAGTTACAGTGTGACATAAGTCAGATATATATATATATATATATCAATTTTGAACGGAGGGTGGTTTCGGGGTCTGGGGGTCATGATCGATGAAAATATACCAAAATCTTTTGAAATCGCTTTCCTCCGAACGGCTGCAATAGGTAGCTTTTTGTAATGAAAGCTACCTAAAATATGCAAATCACTGGTTTAATCCAGACGAATATTGCAGTTTGCTCTTAATGTAAATATTAGTTCTATTCTATTTAGCCCTGCCCTAGCCTGTTTATTTTTGGCCTTTCTCCTCATTCTTTGATTTTGTATTTCCATTCGCCCACAATCATATCACACTTCCTGTTGCAAAAGTAAAGTGAGCTTTTTTCATGCAGCTATCGATTGAATTTGATGCACTGAATCCTGATCGCTTTAGACTTTGTTTCTTGATAAGACTCCAGATACCCAGCACATTCAGCGTCATAAAATTCCAATCCGATACTGCCATCAGAATCCATAAGAGAAACTATTTGCTCATTGTCAGACGATGAATCATATTTTAGTTTCTTCCTCAAGTAAGATGTTTTAAAGTTGATCTTTCCTTTCATTTTTGCACATTTTAATTCGCCAAGCTATCGTTCTTTGACGCTTCCTAGTTTCTTTTGTTTTTTATTTTCTTCTTCTTTTTCTTGTTTATAAACTCTGTGCTTGTAATATTTGCATCTTTTTGCTTTCTCTTACTTGTCTGTATAGGTCTTTTGAACATTGGGATAGGAGATATTTTGTTTAACAGTTTATATGTTGAGAATGTAAACTGCCTACGGTTTCCTTATTCACACATGATGAACGAACATTGTTGTTGAGAGTATTTTGACAAGTACCAGAATGCGCTAATATACGTTCATTTAAATGTAAGTTCTACTTAAATTGCAGTGATTAATCTAATAAACTATAAAACAAAAATATATTTTGCGGCATCTGTCCTTCAACCTCGGTGCGCACCGCCATTTTGTTTCATGTGAGCGACGCGAGAGAAATGCAAGCACGTGTCTGTATTCTACGAGGATCTAGTCTACAGTTGCAATCGGTTTTGGGATGAAATCTATATTTATTTGACTTAAAATATATAATAAAACTTTATTAGAATAATTTTAGCAACTCACCACGTAGGTTCGAACCCTAAACACTGGCATAAATATGTAAATACTGACAAGTAAGCATTGGAAACGCATACAACACAGCACAGAGGAACACTTCTTAAATTGTCTAGGGAGCGCTAGTTTCGCCCACACAATCTCTGCGGCATCTGTCCCACCGCGGCGTCTATCCCCACTTTACCCTGTATTTTTTTCCCTCAAAAGAACTACTATCTCTTCACTATGTCCTCCACTAAATTTCACAACTTTCTGAACAATAGTTTCGTTTGTAGATATCTTTAAAATAAGGTCGTTTAATTACGGACACCCTGTATAAAATAAAGCGATTAAAAATCCAATAATAGACCTTAAAAATTTTTCAATGAAATATCACTTTTAAAATTTTCCTAAAAGAAAGAAAAAGATCGATGAAGCGATGCAAGATAGCGAAATAGATTCTTTTGACAGTGATGCATCACATGTTTTCTATTACTGAATATTTAGGATGAATAAAAATAGCCAATCTGCCTACATTTTTCAGTATTGAAACAACATTATGTATGCTGGGCGTGTCAAAAAAACTCCTGAAATTTAAATATGAATAATCTAATAGTTATAAATAATAGATATAAATACAACATAAGTGCCCTGTTTAAAAGGCGGCTAGTAAATTTTGCATATAGTAATTTTAAAACTAGTTAAGATCTTAGACAGTTGATGGCGTAACAATGCTTCAGTAAAAATTTTAAGTAGATTCCATACAGCATATTTTTTTCAAAAATGTTGCTTCTATTATTGAATCTTTGAAATAAATGAAAGCAGGTAATGTATCTAATATTTTTAGTATCAATACGACGTTATGTATACAGAGTGGAATAAAAAGACTACCAGAATATCATCTTGAATAATTCATTCTTTTTAATAAATGCATAAATGTGCCACAATTGGCTTATTAAAAATATAATATGTGACTCGCTAGCCACATATCATAATATATACTCATATTATAATACTTGCTAATTTTGTTGAGGGTCATTTTAAAAATAGTTAACATATTAGCCGATAGATGCCGTCGCAAAGCTTCAATTGAAAATTTTGACCTGATACCAAAATGCATTTTTGTTTCAAGATTATTTGCTTGTATTACTTAATCTTTAAAATGAATGAAAGTAGTCAACGTATAGGATTTTATATTATTGATACTGCATTATGTATACAGAGTTGAACCAAAAGACTCCCAGAATTTAAACTTGAATAATTTATAAAATATAATAAATATACAAAGATGCCATAATTTCCATATTAAAAAGGCGGCTAATAAAATTTGTATAAAATCACTTTGATAATAGTTAAAATTTTAGTCGATAGATGGCCGTTGTAATGGTTCAAGTATAAAAAGAAACAATATAGATAAGAAATCTTTAAATGCGATTTCAGGAAAATCTATTTCTTCGTTATTTCCATGTTCGATAAACTCCATTACATGAAATGTTTTAAGCATATTTTAGTGAAATTTTGTCTGAATGCTTTCCATATGACTCACTATGTTCTGAACTGGAATCTATGCTCTATGTGATTACGTAACTATTTTCTATAAAAATTCATAATTTAAAAAATAGATATATGTGTGTATTTTTTTTTTTTTTTTGCTTATTTTAAAATATTTCTGTTAATTTTGAAGATAATGTAAAACTCTTGGTTCAGTGCACAGGAAAGGGTAATAGTAGCATGCACTACAAAAGAAATTAAAATATATTTTGTTGAATTGAGTATACGCTGTCTAACGTAAGCATGAAAATTTTCTAAAAAAGTGGCAAAACCTCCTAATTTTTTAAATGGTTATGAAGATATTGCTAGGATTTAAATGGTTATGAAGATATTGCTAGGATTTAATGGTTTTTCATCACTTTGTATTCCAATTGAACTAAAAATATGGGTATTCGTTCAATATTGTATATATTTTTTAACCGCTCCGAACGCATGCAGATAGACTTTGAACAGAATGAAAAGTAAAAATTAAAAAAAAACTAACCGAGATTTACAATTGAGCTGGAAATTTTAAAGATTGGGTCAACATAGAGGCAATTGGCTATTTTTTAAAATATTTTTTCCATAACGAACTTGGCATTTATTAGATGAAACAGCACTAAAAAATCCGGTGATAAATCCCAATTAATCCCTTGAGAAGGAAACAAAAATGTCTCTAAATATTGAATTCTCACCGGAATAATTGAAAAATTTTATTTTTAAATAAGGAAAAGCAATTGTTCGGCGCTTTTCCTCCAAAGTTAAAAATTTTAAATTTAGGTAAAATTTTCTGGTGAGATTTTTGTTTAAATTAGGTGGGATATATTTTATCCCACCGCCCCTCAAGGGGTTAAATAATAAAACGTTGTATAAATCACCATAAAAATATAAAAACACACAGGACGCGTTTCAGGATGAAATTTTTAACAATCCCTCATCAGCCGAAGTAAACACGTACCTGTAAGGGGACAATGTCACAAATTACCTGAAAGCTAGCGAGTAGAGCTTACAAAGAATGCGACAGGTAGCGCTAGCTGAAAGGTAAACAGCAATCACAGAGGAGCGCATGCAGACGAGGAAAGTGTTGCCAAATGATAGGGGTGGGGAAGCTAATGAGTTTTTTCTCTCTTCAGCTAGGAAATTACTTTTGCAATTCTTTCCATTCTTCTCTTACACCTTTTATTTCTTTTGTTTTTCTTGTTTCTTTTATTTCTTGCATTTTATTCCTATTTTTCCCTCTATCATTTTGCAACACTTTCCTCTTTTGCATGTGATCCTCTATGATTGGCGTTTACCTTTCAGCTAGCGCCACCTGTCGCATTCTTTGTACGCTCTACTCTCTACCTTTAAGTTCATTTGTGACCTTCCCCTTACGGACACGTGTTTACTTCGGCTGATAACGGGCTATTAAAATTTTCAAACCGAAACGCGTCCTGTGTGTTTTCATATTTTTATGATGTCACTTATTATTCCTCATGTCCATTACTGCTAATGAATAATTGAAATTTTAAGTTCAGACATCCAAATTGGTTCGCCATGTATTCAGACTTCAAAAGTACGAGAAATCTATCAATGATCTCTATTGACAGACCTTTTAAAAACTGTGTGAGAAACCGTTTCGAAATCCAATAATGTACCTTGAAATTCTGCTTTAAAAAGAATGCTCTTTAAATTTCAGAAAAAAGAAATGAATCGATTGAAGCGGTACAAGATAACGAAATGTCTCTTTTGACGGTGATATATCACATGCTTTCTTTGCTTCTATTTCTAGATATTTAGAATGAATTAAAATAGTCCATGAATCTAAACTTATAACCAACTTCCAATAAAGAATTTTATACAATATTTTTGTATTATTTTTCTTTTACTTTCCTGTATATACATAAGAAGATAATATTAGAATCATGAAAAATTTTTACTTCCGTTTCTTGATGATTTTACACGTTTTGGGATGTTTTGACGGGATTTAAAGTTCGAATGTGAATAACAATAAAGAGTGGTAACAAATATTGTATTACTAAACCACCGTCATTAAAATACGCAAATTGGTAAGAAGTAAGTAAATATCAGGGCAAAAAGGTAAGAAACAATATCTTAAGTTAAGTTTTACTTTTTGTTCCCACTTACTTTTTGTTCCCACTACTTGTTATTCAGTATCTACACAGTATTATGTATTCGAGGTGCCTCAAGAGGTTTACAGAAATTAAAAATTCATTAATTATAAAACATATATAAAGTTGAAATAAGAGTCTTTTTGAAAATGATGACTTGTAATTTATATGGTTACAATATTCGCCCATAAATGGCACTACAGTGCTTCAATTAGTAGAGGTGTTTAACCTGAAATCGAATTTACAGATGAAGTCAGTGCAGTGCCAGCTATTTTCTAAATTTTAAACTGTTTTTTTTTTTTTTGTAATAATTTCAAGACCCTTCTCCCCCTCCCTCTAAGATAACTTGTAAAAATTACTTATTTCATTTTCATTTTATTTTTAAAAAATAGATAATGGAGTATTAAATATTAAAGTTCAAAGGCTCGTGTTTTCACCACCCTGTATGTATATTTATATCATGAACAAAGCCAAAAAATCATTTCAGATAGCACTGTAACCTCTTAAGGACGGGCATCATATAACGGCATTTAAATTTTTAATATCAGTAATTCTGTATAGTATATTTTTGCCTTATATTTCTTCCTTTAGTCCTGAGACAAATATTACATGAGGTCACAAAAACCTGTTTAGAATGGGTGTAGAACAGCTACAAAGATGTATCAGTCTATAAATCAATGCTTATGATCAGGGCTTAATTTCTAACAAAAAAAGTACCGGAGCCCTAATATTCTGCGGTACCGGTATTAAAAACTGTACCCCCCCCCCCCTCCCCACCGTCATTACAATCTGCATATTTTTATTTAATACATTATTTGCAAAATTTAAAGCATTTTTTTTCTTTAGCAAAACAAAATTTTTAAATATATATATATCAGCATATATTTAGCTGTCAACTATTCCACTTTTTAGTTATCACTCCTTCCGAATAGTAATCTTTGCCTAATTTTAATGTTAATTAATTGGAAAATTATGCGATTAAATATGGTAAAGATTATGATTCAGAAATAGTGTTAACACAAAAAAGGGATAGTTCGCAACTATGCATTTTTATGAACAAATGAAGGAAATTTACAGAAATTAATATTTATATGCTGAAGAATGGAAAATAATTTTGTAAACATAATTAGAATAGAAAAATATGATTTTTCTTTCCCCTTCGTTCTGATCAACATAGTATTAGAAAGGAGGAAAAGTTCTTTTTTCCCCCCTATACATGAATACATAAAATTTTGAATTTAAGACAGTTTGAAGTAGAATCCGCCGAAGACCGAAGACTGATAGATAAATTGATCCTTTTTCATACCATCTCCTACGTGTGAGACACATTATGTCACATATACAGGGGTCGCATTATATAGGGAAAATTTTATTGTTCCTACCAGAACCCTTAATTAGTTACCTTCATGATCATTTTATTTAACATATTCTAAAGAAAGGTGCGATGAAGATATTATTTTCAAAATAGTGGTAGGAACAATAAAAGTTTACCTATAGAATGCGACCCCTGCATATAAGTGAAAACAATGCAAAAGCTTGGAGATGGAATGGAAAGAAAAGGAAAATTTAGGCTTTGGTATTTCGGAAGCGCTATTGCACTGTGCTCCGGAGCCCTATATTTATGAACTCCGGTGAATTCCGACCAATATTTAAATATTTACCCAAAATAGAGAAGAGCCGGGCGCCGGTTGGCTGCAGCGCAAATTAAGCCCTGCTTATGATATGCAGGTATTCATCAAAAATGTCTAGAAGAAATTTTAACAAATCTAGAAGCACTTAAATAGATTTAAAGAGTGTTGTTTAGTGTTTCCTACAGGCGACTGCAGGATAGATGAGTTATTGCAGAAGAGTTATTTGCCACAAATTCTACGGTTAGAAAAGGCAAGGATTACGACTAAAATATTCTAGTGCGAGGGAAAGTCAGTAAGTAGGTCACAAACCGATATGAGAGGTCGGAAGTTAGTAGTAAATTGTTTCCAAATATACCAATAGGTGGCACACTGTCCAACTGTAAGATATCCATTTAGAATTTATGAGATAACAGTTGTACAAGATGAGCAGGGGCGTTCAAAAGTTGTTGACGAAGAACGAAGTGGTCGTCCTGTTGAGACTGCGACAGAAGAAATAGTGCAGAAGTTTGAGGAAATGGTTAGAGCTGATAGGCGAACAACAACAGAAAGTATTAGCAACTACAACAGGGTGTTCACATGGTTTAGCCTACAGTAGACTGATGTAGACGTTGCATGTGAGGTACACAGATGGCTGAGAGTGCAGTCCAAAGACTTTTATGCAGCAGGTATCGGAAAATTCATAAGTAGATGGGGCAAATGTTTCAATGTAAATGACGATTACATAGAGAAATAAACATGCCTTTTGAGTATGTATCTTGGTTTCTCTTTTTTTATTGGATTTTGTGATCTAGTTACTGACTTACCCTCGTAGTAAAAAATAAGGATCATGTGCATTAACTAAATGAGCATTGATAATAAAGCATGACACCATCCCTGAAATGGTTAAATATGAAAGAAATCGTTTGATACCAGTCATTTACTCTAAAATTACTGATGTAAAAAGAACGCTTATAAACTTTCGGAAGAGAGAAAAGAATCGATGAAGCAGTGATATTTTCTGAGATAACGAAATGCTTCTTTTGACAGTGATGCATCACATTGGATTCTCTCTTCCGTTACTAAAATTTAGAATGAATGAATGTAGACAATGTAGTTTCATATTTTTAGTATCGATGCTGCATTCTGTCCAGAAAACAACATTTGAAGTTTAAACTTGCATAATTCAATAATTATAATAAAGTGGATTTTTAACGCTTTTTAACTCTTTATGTACTGAATTATGAATTCATGATAATTTTATCTTCTAAAGCAT
This sequence comes from Maratus speciosus, assembly GCA_963932465.1. Classification (NCBI taxonomy): domain Eukaryota; kingdom Metazoa; phylum Arthropoda; class Arachnida; order Araneae; family Salticidae; genus Maratus; species Maratus speciosus. The sequence continues at coordinate 91,624 of CAWVRF010001324.1, forward strand.
TTTTTGTGAATTGTTTAAACTAAATTACAAGATTTACATAATCATTTAATAAATTTTAGAAGGATTTAAAAGGATTGAAGGATTTAGAAGGAATAATTAAATTTCAATTTATAGGGATTTTGTGCAAAATTTATAACCTCACTCAAATCTTTTACTTTAAATATTTTTCTTGGTATTTTGTAGAATTAGGAAATGTAGAAATATAATGTTCTAACAATAGAAATATAGAAATATTTCCGAATTGAAAAATCCCCTCACCATCTCCCAACGCCAAGAAAGCTGAACAGATGCAAAGACAAAAGAAATCATCCTTTTAAAAATATTTTTGTTTTTTGTAACCAATAATGCTTTTGGAACAAGATAAAATAATGTAGCTATAACTAATTCTACACTGTATTACAACTAATCGATGCATTAAATGAATTCTATAACAAGTTTTTTAATGGCACTTATAAGTACCGTCAGTAGATAAAGGGCTAAATATTAACCAACGAACAATAGTTTGAGTTATGGTTTTTTAGTCATCGATTAGTTGTTAAAAAAATGTGCTAGAAAACAAAAAAAAGCATTATTACCGATGGAACTTCTAAAAGATATTTACTGCAATTTTTATTTACTGATAAAACTTCTGAAACACTATAGACAACAACAACAACAAAAATTGTGTTTTATCTCACTACGTGTTTTTAGTTTGTGAACTATATATATTTACCTAAAAGAAACATTGTAAGACACAGTATTCCGTGTTGGAGTTAAACTAAGTTTTAGAAAATTTCAAACTACATTCTAAGGGACAAAATTTGTTTGCTAAAAAGTTTTAAACTAACAGTAAAAAATACCAAAACAACATCAACAACAATAATACAAACGACTGTGCTTCATAACCAAATATCCAATAACTATCCGAAAGAAAAATATTTTATAGACAAAAAATTTAAGAATGCACCTTTTCTCTAAAATTTAATATACAAGTTCTGCATGGTAATGAGAAATGGCGAAAATAAATCTAACTACATTTTATTTTAGCTATTTTGGTCGTTCTAATGCTTTATCCGTACTTTAAATGTACTTAACACTCAATATAAAAGAACACGGACTAAGAAAATTGCATTTTCTTTTCATTTTTTGTGTGTATATCCACTGAAATTTTGTAAACTCATTTATCAGTCGATTTATTAATGTCATTTTTTAACACTTTCCAACATAGTTGAAAGTGTTCATGAATTCGGGTTGTCTATCCGTGCTCTAACTCGAGTAACAATAGTCCGATTGCCATGAAATTGATATACAGTGGTCGCCAAAATTGTGGACACTTTTAGGTAGCTTTCATTATAAAAAGTAAAAAGCTGTCATTTGCAGCCGTCCGAAGGAAAACACTTCGGGAAATTTTGCTATAATTTTGCCGATCATGACCCCCAGATACCAAAACCACCCTCCGTTGAAATGCTGACACATATATATATATTTATTTATATCTGAATTTTGTCATGCTGTGACTCTCAAATGTTTGAGCCGATTTGGATGAAGCTTTTCATGTGCATAGTACATACTAATGTCTTGATCGAGTTCGTTGGCCAGCTTCATCCGCCATATTGTTTCAAAATGGCGGTCATTTGAATTTTTGAAACTTTGTATACTTATAGAAAACATTGTATACTTATAGAAAATGTTACGTTTCACAAAATGAAAACTCTTATGTACCATTGTAAACAGAATGTTAGAAACATTAAAAGATATTTTAAAGAGTCACACAGTGTAACAACTTAGCTCATTTTAAAGAGAATGTTAGGAATCTTAAAAACTTCCAAAAGTGTCCACAAAATTCAAATGGCCGCCATTTTGAAACAAGATGGCACTTGAAGCTGGCCAACGAAGTCGGTCTAGACATTAGTATATACTATTCATATGAAAAATTTCATCCATTCAAAAATTCGAGAGTTACAGCATGACAAAATTCAGTTATAAATATATACATATATATGTACATGGATATATATATAGCATATATATATGTCAGCATTTAAACGGAGGGTGGTTTTGATATATGGGGGTCATGATCGGCGAAAATATAGCAAAATTTCCCGAAGTGTTTTCTTTCGGACGGTTGCAATACGTACCTTTTTACTTTTTATAATGAAAGGTACCTAAAAGTGTCCACAATTTTGGCCACCACTGTATGTTATTGGACTTTACTGAATGTTCGGTATTGAAAATGAAGTGTGTAGCAATTGCGGTTCATTTACAAAGACACTCTAAAATTTCCGTTTTATTACGGTCTATGGGGAAAAAATCATTTGTGGCGTGTTTTTTTATATGGCAATATTTTAAACATATAGAAATTGATATATATCAATGAAGTGTATCGAAAGGTTCTTACTATAGAAAGTGGTGATCATATAATTTATCTTTCAAATTACAGGACACACTATAGAATTTGGAAGCAGTAGAAAATGAACAATAATTGTGCTATTGAAGCATATGAACAATAATTGCTGGAAGTGCGTTTTCAGTTGTGGTATGCGTTTTAAAATTTAATTATGTTTTAAATATTACTTTGTGTGTATAAAATCTATAGATCATATGCAGGGTTGCACAAAAGTTTTCAACAACAACCGTTTATTCGCGGATATTGCTGAATGGAAATTATCAACTGTGCTATGCATTTAAAACTGAACTAACTTTTATCATACTATGAAGTATATATCCTTATTTATAGATACCTATACAGGGCAGCACAGAAAATACTATATTTTCGCGAGTATTCATGGTAATAGCAGAAATTTGATTTTCAAATGCATTATGAGTTTTCCAAATTGTTCATTTAGACGTCTTCTTTCACCTTAGTAAACTGGGAAGTTTTGTAATAGTATTCTGAATGTGTTGGAAAATAATTCATAACCTATGCTGTACGCACAATTTTTCGTTATTGTTTTTTTATTATTATTGGCAAGCTAAAACAGGTTTTTTTCTATTCTTTCTTTGTATATACAAAAAAAATGTTTTAGGGTAAACAAATTTAGAAAAATTACTCCTGTCGTAATTTTACTTTTTACTCTTATATGCTTAAATCTTCCGTCTCGATAAAATGAGTATCAAACTTGCTTCAGAACTAAACCCTGGAGTTTACGCGTCAGGCTTTCTTTCTTTCTAACCAATGACCAGGCCCCTACCTTCCGGTAAGCCCCAGCTAAACGGGTTTGATATCTGGTATCGGGGCGAGTGACCGCCTAAATGCCACGTAGCGGCAATAAACCTAACGAGCGCTTAGATCAATGTTTCCCAACCATTTATTGGCCACGCTCCACCAAAACATTTGTAAAGTCACTATGTCCCCCTACCCCTTAATCTGTAAATTATATCTTTTACAATTTAAAAAGTGAACTATATTCGCATGGTGGAAGCGTAATAGAGCTTTAACAATAACTATTCATTTCACATTTTTAACTTATCAAAGTGGTGAATTTTGTATCACAAATATTTTTTTAACTTAATTTCATAAATGCAATGAGGTTATGTATATACATCTTCACCTTTATGTAAAAAATTTTTTTGTTGTACTTCCAACTTACCTCAGTATTTAAGTTCACAAAATATCTTGAAGAGAAACTTACATTTAACGTCACAATTGATAACATTCACGCGTTTTATTATTCATTTTTCTAATTAAGAGTTGGTGAAAACGTCATTATGTAAATTTATTTATTGCGTAGAATGCCTGCACTAGAGCTATCTACACATTTACTTTGCTAATGCTAATTAAGTTTTATGAAGTTAATACTATCTCGTTAAGATATAGCATATATTTTTTAGGATAAATATGTTCAAGACGGCCAAATTTATATACATATATATGCTTTTAAGTTGTTTCACGAGCAAAAGATTCTTCGCGTGACGTATAGCAGAGTGAATAGAAGTAGAAAGTTTATTAAATAAATAATCGAAAACACTACAAAAAAATGTAAACCATAGTACCAGAAAAATTATAAAGCGTCTTAATTCTATAAAAAGAAGTCAAACTAGTTTTAAATATGTCGCTAAGGCATTTGATAAGGTTTGGCATATTGGCCTTATATACAAACTAATTAAGCTTGGAATTAATGCTAGACTTATCTTTCTCATACATTCTTTCCTTAGCGACCGCACTTTTCGCGTCCGCCTTAACAATATACTTTCCACTTTATACCTTATTCTCTCTGGTATTTTACAAGGGTCGGTCCTCGGCCCTCGGCCCTACAGTACTTAACATTTTTTTCAACGATATCCCAAGAACACTGAGGACTTATCTTGCCCTGTACGCGGACGACACGGCAATGTACGCGTCTGCACAACACCCATTCACATTATACAAAATTCTCCAAAAACACATAGATAAATTCCTTAACTGGTGTACCCTGTGGCGTGTTAAGCTCAACGAGCAGAAAACAGCTGCTGTCTATTTCTGTAGAAAACTAACATTTCCCAATCGCATTGCTATCAATAACACTACTATTCCTTGGACTAATGACACCAAGTATCTGGGGGTTACCCTTGATAGAAGACTTACCTGGAAAAAGCATTTTATTAATATCCGAGGCAAAGTTGCTGGTATCTCCCAGGCCCTCTCTCCTCTTCTCAAAAGCAATACTCTTTCTATTCATAATAAACTAATCTTGTATAATGCATGTATTAGATCAATCTTAACTTATGCTTGTCCGATCTGGGGATTCGCTTGCAAAACCAGTATGCAGTATCTTTACGGTGCTCATAACAAAAACTTACGCTATATCAGTAATGGTCACGATTTTCTTCGTAACACCACTATCCGCAGGGATTTGAAAACCACTTCCTTAAAACAGAGCATTAATAAACTTGCTAAATTTTTTTATAAATCTGTATACAACCTCCCTAAGCAAATTATATCGGAATTACCCGACTACGAGGTATCCGACCCCATTAACAGAAAACGCCCTAAATACTCGCTTTTGCTTAACGATGAAGACTGAGTTTCCCTCACCTTCTGCTATACTTAACCTTTCTGTTTGTTCTGTCCTGTCTATAGTAAAAAAAAAAAAAAAAATGTTTTTCTGCTAGTTCTTTAGCATTATATATTTTTAAACTAATGTATGGTCTCTGAAAAGAGTCTTTTTTTATGGGGCACTCCCCGGTAGATTTTTCGTCTTTTCCTTCTTTTTTTGGAACAAATGGAATTTTCTTTCTTTTTTAATTAAATTTTTTCTTTTCTTTGTTTTTTTTCTTTTTCACCTATGTTATACTAGTACTTATGTACTTTGTTATTTTTTGTTAGTCTTTTCTTTTTCTTAAAAGTAGATTTAACTTTTGTGGCTACCAGCAACGTCTAAACATTATTTTTTTAAGGCTCCCTAATGCCCTTGCAACACAATCACCTATCCACTGGATGTAAAGTTGCAACGCAACTAGTTACTCCATTCAGCTGCTCACATTGTTCCATTGTTCCATTTTTTAAATATATTTGTATCATTATTCTGGCGTTAAATCTATTTCAAATTTTTGATTGGGAAGATTCAATAAAAAAAAGTCCTTCCGGCCAGTGCCGGGAGGAAGAGGTAGCTTTCATAATCCTTATTTTAAAAAAGCCAACTTATATCATGCAAACACACGAAGCTCAATTTAGTGGAAATCGAATATAGGAGATTCAATAATTTTTATCAATATAATGAATGAGGATTTCGCAAAATTAGTCAGCTTTATCCAAGCTGCTTTTCTTTAAAGTAACTTATATTTGGCTGCCAAATTCGGCAATTTCTTAAAGTGCCTATCATTTTAAGACAACATGGTGGATGAGGCTAAGCAGAGAACTTGGTCGAGACCTTAGTAATTGCTATGCACATGCTCACTCACATCAGAATCGGTTAATATATAGGAGTGCCGTCGCATGCAAAAAATCAGATTTTTCAAAATGTCACCCACAATAGAAATTGAAACTGCTATATCTGAGCCATTTTTTAAGGTAAAGACAAACAAAAAATGCTCCTGAATCCTTATATCAAGATCAAATACTTAAGAAAGAAACCCTTTTCAATTTCTAATTTTTTTGTACCTCACTTTAAATATATATATATTTTTTAATTTAATGGACGCCATTTTGAAACAAGATGGCTGATGAATCTGGCCAGCGAACTTGGTCGAGGTGTTGATGTATACTATCCACATGCCTTCTTACATCGAAATAGGCGAATACGTGTGTTATCGCGTGACAAATACAAGATCGTTTCAAAATGTTAGCCATGCTAGAAATTCAAAGTGCTATAAATCAACAATTTTTTTAAGATATCAACAAAAGAACAAATTTTCAGAAACAAAAACTGCTCCGGAATCTTTGTATCAAGGCCAAACACATAAAAAAAATCTTTTTCATTTTCCAATTTTTTAATACCTCATTTTGAATTTTAAATTTAATTTTTTTAAATGGCAACCCTTTTGAAACAAGATGGCGAATGAAGCTGGCCAACGAACTCGGTCGAGACATTGGTATGTACTATGTACAGACCAAGTTACATACAAATAGGTTCATAAATACGCCTGTTATCGCGTGACAAAAATCAGGTCGTTTTAAAATGTCAGCCACACGAGAAATTCAAAATGCTATTACTCAGCCATTTTTTTTTAGATATAGACGAAAGAAAAACTGTTCCGGAATCTTTGTATTAATGTCAAACACATACAAAAAAAATCTTTTTCACTTTCCAATTTTTTGGTATCTCATTTAATTTTTTTTATTTTTTTATTTTTTTAAATGGCCGCCATTTTGAAACAAGATGGCGGATGAAGCTGGCCAACGAACTCGGTCGAGATATTTGTATGTACTATGTACACACCAAGGTACATCCAAGTCGGTTCATAAATACGCTTGTTATTACGTGAGAAAAATCAGGACGTTTCAAAATGTCAGCCACGCTAGAAATTCAAAATGCTATAACTCAGCCATTTCTTAAGATATAGACGAAACAAAAACTGCTCCCGAATCTTTTTATCAAGGTCAAACACATAAGAAGGAAATATTTTTTCAATTTTCAATTTTTGGTACCACATTTCAAATTTAATTTTTTCTTAAAAATTTAAATGGCCGCCATTTTTAAACAAGATGGCGGGTGAAGCTGGCCAACGAACTCGGTCGAGAGATTGGTATGTACTATGTACACACCGAATTACATCCAAATCGGTTCATAAATACGCCTTTTATCGTGTGACAAAATTCAGGACGTTTCAAAATGTCAGCCACGCTAGAAATTCAAAATGCTATAACTCAGCCATTTCTTAAGATATAGACGAAACAAAAACTGCTCCGAAATCTTTGTATAAAGGTCAAATACATAAGAAAAAAATATTTTTCCATTTTCAATTTTTTGGTACCACATTTCAAATTTTAAATTAAAAAAAAATTTAAATGGCCGCCATTTTGAAACAAAATGGCGGATGAAGCTGGCCAACGAACTCGGTCGAGAGATTGGTATGTACTATGTACACACCGAATTACATCCAAATCGGTTCATATATACGCCTTTTATCGCGTGACAAAATTCAGGACGTTTCAAAATGTCAGCCACGCTAGAAATTCAAAATGCTATAACTCAGCCATTTCTTAAGATATAGACGAAACAAAAACTGCTCCGGAATCTTTGTATAAAGGTCAAATACATAAGAAAAAAATATTTTTCCATTTTTAATTTTTTGGTACCACATTTCAAGTTTTAAATTTTTTAAAAAATTTTAAATGGCCGCCATTTTGAAACAAAACGGCGGATGAAGCTGGCCAATGAACTCGGTCGAGAAATTGGTATGTACTATGTACACACCGAATTACATCGAAATCGGTTCATAATTACGGGAGTTACAGTGTGACATAGTTCAGATATATATATATGTATATACAGGGTGTTCCGTTAAAGGGGTCCAATATTAATAGGGGTAATAGAGGAGATCACACGGAGCATAAATCAGTATATAATGCCTGGCCGGATCTCAATAATTTTCAAGTTACAGCAAATAGAATGAAAAATCGGAAATTTGTAAAAAAACCCTCATTGCTAAACTATCGATAATGCTAAATAAAAACGAAGCACATATTTAGAAAGAGCAGAAAAAATACTACGAAATGACATAAGTTGTTTTAGAATATTGAGAATTAATGGCGAGTTACAAGCTCTGAAACAGTGAAAAAATACAAAATCAAATATTTAGCAAAATAGTTAATCGTTAATTCCAAAAATGCAACTCTACCTACATCAAGGAAAATGTTATAAAATTTGGTCCATTCCGAAAGCTTTCGAAGAAGCTGACAATAAACCATATCAGTTTAACCCTCCGTCTACCAGACGGGTCCATTGGACCCGACAGGTACATACAAAATATTCATTCAAACCAGAAATTTCTTTAAAATAAACTAAGTATATAAACCAGACAAAAATAAGGTAAATAAATAAGTTAAATAGTTTTAAATAAAAATTCTGGTGTAGAACGTTTTATTAAAACTTGAATAAAATTCCCGGTAGATCTAGGGTTAATTGTATGGGAGAAATCAAGCAGTTGCCTAGTTACAACTCTGTACTGTTGCACGCTCGGAAAGGGCGAAACTCCGCCCATGACGATTGTAAACACCCCGTTTTAATATCTTTCAATTATACATTTCTGATCAACCTCTATCAATACCCTTTCATTATTCAGTCTGGTCAAGTGAATGACATATTGTGCAGCTCTCGCCTTGTCTTAAAGCAAACTCCGTGACTGCTGCGTTTCCTCCATGAACTTTCAGGATGATGAAGAAGAAGTACTTTTTATGCAAATTTTCTATGTGTATAGGAAGAAAAGTGTAATAAAACAGCAGTCATCAGTGGGCGTTATGTTAAAGGGAGGCTGTTGTAAGTGGGATTGTAGTAAGTTGATGTATAATAATTATGCCGGAATACTCTAACGAAGAATATGCGGACATGCATCTGATGTACGGGCAAGCTCATGGAAATGCATGTCTAGCACAGCGCATGTACCGTGAGCAATTTCCAAGGAGACGTTGCCCAAGTTCGAAACTTTTCATAAAAATCGATAGACGATTACGGGAGACTGGATCGTTTAATACAGCAAGCATTGATGCAGGGAAACCTCGACATGTACGAACACCTGCAATGGAAGAAGATGTACTGAATATTTTTAAAGATAACCCCTCCACGAGTACACGAGCTGCTGCGTCTGAAGTCGGTGTTTCTCACCAAAGTGTGTGGCGTGTTCTGCGTGCAGAAAACATGCACCCCTTTCATGTGCAGCGGGTACAACTGTTATCAGTAACAGATTGTGATCAGCGGACAGAATTCGTACGCTGGTTGCTTAATGTAACAGAAAATAATCCACAATTTCTGGAAAATATTTTATTTACTGATGAAGCAACATTTACGAGAGAGGGCATGGTAAACACGCACAATATGCACACATGGTCATATACAAATCCGCACACTGTTTTCCCGTCGAACGCACAACAAATGTTCAGTGTGAACATATGGGCAGGTGTCCTCGGCGATTATCTCATAGGACCATATTTACTCCCAGATGTACTCAATGGCAGTACGTACTTGGTTTTCCTACGGGATATCTTACCGCAGTTACTGCAAAATGTGCCAGCAACATTGCGCCACAGTATGTGGTTTATGCACGATGGCGCACCGGCACATTTTTTCATAGGTGTTCGCAATCACCTCAATTCAACATATCCTGGGAAATGGATTGGACGCAGTGGACCTGTTGCTTGGCCTGCACGCTCTCCAGACCTCAATCCGTTAGACTTTTTTGTTTGGGGACACCTTAAATCGCTGGTGTATGAAACGCCTGTGGATACACCGGAGGATTTACTAGCGCGAAACGTTGTCGCTGCAAGAGACATTCCCAACTCCGTCGGAGTTTTTCGGCGTGTTCGCCAATCTTTACGACGTCGCTGTCGGCTGTGCGATTCTGTTAATGGGCGCAACTTCGAACACCTATTATAATAATGTCCGTTCGTCTGCCTTCCGACATTGAACTGTGCAGCGCAGGCCAGAAGACTATGCTTCACATATGTCATAAAGTACGTGGAATGTAATTCTTTATTTGTCATTTTTCTTTTATTTTCAATACTTTTTGGCACAGTATTTTGTAAGTCACAGACTGTGGTGTACTCAAATTGTAAATTACAAAGTTTGTATGAATTAATTTAAAATTTAGTGTCTTTTTTAAATTTATAATTAATAAAATTATTATGCTATTTGTTATTATTATTTCCTATCATAAATTATGATGCACATATACATACAATAATTGTCCATGTAAAACATGTACTGAAACTTCTTGCATAGTTACAAATCGCAATATTTTTAATTATTTCCGAATTTTCACCACCAGTTTAATTTTAAAGATTTTAACTTAAGCTTTATATCAATAAAAGACCACTTTAAAATGTAGACTATTATTGTAAAGTTATTTTGGTTCATTCAACTCTTGAATAATTAAAAATGTTGCATCTCAGAAGAAGCATGATCGAAAATGTATAGTTGAGAGTAATTAAAAAGGCGGTGTTTCCAATCGTGATGGGCGGAGTTTAACCTTTGCTAGTGTCAAAGAAAGCGGAGTTGTAACTAAGAAACTGATTAATTTCTCTCATACAATTAAACCGATATGGTTCATTGTAAGCTTTTTCGAAAGTTTTCGGAATGGACCAAATTTTACTACATTTTCCTTGTTGTAGCTAGAGTTGTCTTTTTGGAATTAACGATTAACTATTTTGATGTATATTGGATTTCGTACTTTTTTCACTGTTTCAGGGCTTGTAACTCGTCAATAAATATTGCTATTTTAATACAATTGATGTCATTTTGTAGGTTTTTTTCTGCTCTTTCTAAATATGTGCTTCGTTTTTATGTAGCATTATCGATAGTTTAGCAATGAGGGTTATTTTACAATTTTCCGAATTTTCATTCTATTTGCTGTAACTTGAAAACTATTGAGATCCGACCAGGCTTTATATACTGATTTATGCTCCATGTGATCTCCTCTATTACCCCTATTAATATTGGACCCCTTTAACGGAACACCCTGTATATGTATATATATATATATATATATATATATATATATATAAATTTTTAACGGAGGGTGGTTTCGGTGTCTGGGGGTCATGATCGATGAAAATATACCAAAATTTTTTGAAATCGCTTTCCTCCGAACGGCTGCAATAGGTAGCTTTTTTGTAAAGAAAGCTACCTGAAGCTGTACAAGTAAACTGTGTTTGCTTGTACATCCATTCCTTTTTAGTCTACAACATTACTTTTCCAAAAAAAAAAAAAAGGACAAAAGAAATTGATAGCGAATGAGCGAGTAAAAATTTTGGAATTGCCCCCCCCCCCCCAGTGGGGCGTACGCCCCACGTTGGGAACCACTGGCCTAGATCGTATCGGCAGTGCCTATTGCTTAGTTGTGAGCGGTGTTATGTCGGTTGCTTATCATTTATATCCTGTTGTTTGGAACCTGCACATTGCTACTCATGTTGATCTCGTAATTTGGAACCTTTGTCAGGTAACGAGACCATCACCTGGAAAGCACCTCCAGAGGTGTATTTCAGAGGTAACTTGGAGGACTTTGCTCCCACGATGGGTTTTAAATACACCAGGCGCCATTAGCGTACATGGCGGATTACAGCCAACAGTAGGCCTCGATCCAGCGGCCTTTTCGCGGCCGGCTTAATTCTATAATGCGTGGAATATTGGTATTGTACAGGGATGCGGCAGGTATTGGAGAACAAAACAACACCTGCTTTCAAACAGGAACAGACGATAGAGATAGAGCACTTTTTATATTTTAACGTTCTGTACAGGTGGCAACACACTCAATGGATGACATCATTCACCACCGGCAGCCGCAATAACCACCTCTACACGCTGTCAAAACTGACTGCAAGCAATAATCAGGTGGGTGTTGAGAATGTTTGCCATTTCATACACTTTGGCTCTTGAGAGCCGCAACAGTGATGTTTGGATGACTATTGGAGTGCCTCTCCACCCATGCAATTATTAATAAAGAGGAACTGACATATTCTTGAAATAGTGAAGCTTCAACTGTAACCGTTTTTGCAGGGGTTGATTACCCCAGGAAAAACTTCCACCAGTATATTTAAATAGAAATTTTTTCCTTGTTTAAACGCTTTATTAATGAAACATTCCAGTCATAAATAATGGAAACAACAGAGATTAATTTTTACTGGTGTAAGATTACTTTGGGGATAGTCAGGCCCTGCGTTTCCTCCATATTGTGACAATCTAGAAAATCTCCTTCACTGTCAGTGAAAAAGATTATAATACCTGGTCAAACTGACACCAGTAAAATCGAAAAGAAAAATTTTACCACATTTATGAGAAAACATTTCCATGAATAAGACGAATAAGGCGCTTAAATAAGACGAATATTTTTGTTCAAATTTACTTGTGGGAAGTTTCCCTAGGGTTAATAAAAAACTATTGATCCGATTTAAAACAAAAAGCCGCCGTCTTGTGACAACCCCCTCAGTTATTTTACTCGCAACTGGTAGACAATATACTATATGTTTCCTCCTCTTTATCCACAACTCTATTTCTCAACCACGCCACAAAAATCTGAGGATGATATGGCCATGAAAGTTTTTGGCAATCAATAATTGGGTTGTAATGGCTGCATGGGATGGGGCAGAGACTTGTTAAAAAATATGCGGCTTCCCACGTGCTACAGAAACAATCCGGAGCTTTAACACACCAGTTTAGGTAACAATGTTGACTCTGGCACCATACAGAAAGAAATGTGGAGGCATCAGACCGTCTTTGCTGCTCATGACCCCCAGAATCATCAGTGAGGCTGGAAATTTTCTGTGCAGAGTGGTTGGAACTTCATCGGGGATTTTACATAGCCACCGATATTTTTGCGCTTCACTTTCTAGACCTGGATAAAGTTTTTTCTCATCGGAGGAAAACAATAGCAATCATGCTACCTCTTGATGTTTCAGCTTGTTAAGGAGACGTATGGATATGATCGGGTGGTTAACCCTGGTTCTCCCGAACAAGAACTGCCCTCTCCTCATCACTTTCGCCCTCTAATGGAAGTTCTCAGGAATCATTCATCGGATGGTGGCCTCACCAATCTGCAGCTCCCTAGCGAATGCTTTAATTGACTTCCCATTATTTTCACTGACACGGCTGATGAATTTCGGCTCCGTCTTAATGTCATATCTTTGACAGTGTCATTTTCTGTATTAAACGGTTGCCACATTAAACCTGATAGCCTCCAGTTCGCTCTTTACTTTAAAGACGTATTACGGGGCTAATTTCAAGAATGCGGCAATCTCTAAATCGGAGTGTTTTTTACTCAATGAGACAATGACAGCATGTCTCTTCATGATCTCGGTTAGTCTAGTTTCTGACAAGTTTACATATAACAGAAAAGCATTTGTAACTATATGTACAGTACAGGGATTAGATAGGATAGATAGGAGTATTCTCAACGTGTGCGACACTCTACGTCACATATGTAAGCTCTTTGGTTGGAAAGGAGGAAAAGGATTGGAGATCTGTGAAAAATGAAAAGGTAATTGCCGACATTCCTCGTCGTTGTTTGGACGAGGTATTATTTCACATGTGACGAGGTGTAGTATTTCTCATGTAATGTGTGTTCTTAAGTACTTGCCGCACCGTGTACATAAATTTCATTCAGACTTAAAATTAAAATGAATAAAATTTTGCACTATATGTAATTATAATGTTCGATATTTGTTACCCGATTTATGCTGTGACAATTTGAATGATGTCTAACATACAGCAATTGTTTACAAAAGATCTAGAACACATTAACAATTATGAAAACATTTCAGGAAAATATTTTGATAGAAAATTACAGGTAGTCTTGTCAAATCTGGCAGATTTTTAATTCAGGTTTTCTGAATTTTCACTCGAAAGTTTGAATAGTTATTTTTACTTCATATCAATGATAGAGTAAAATTAGAGTAAAATTAATAAAAAGTACTATTCAAAATTTCCTGGTGCTAATTTGGAATTTCTGAGTAAAAAATTCGACAGATTTTGCAAACACTGATTACAGGAAATACTTTCTTGCTGTTAGTCAGATAAGCTACTGTACCAAACAGATTTTTTTTTAAAGATTTCATTGCCTTTTAGATTAAATAAATTTACAATATTAGAAATAAATTTTCAAACTGTGGGTTCTAAGAGGTTCTGCGGCAGAATATACATAGAAAGACCTATTGAAAAATTTCACAATTCAAAAATAAGACATTTTCTTAACTTGATAGAACCTTGTAAAATTTCGTAAAAAGCTACAATGAATAAGAAGAATGTTTATTATTGAATATTTATTTTGGAATTATATACAGTAGAACCTCTTTTATTGGAAACTCTTTTAACCGAAAATCACGGTTAACCGAAATCCATTTTTAAAGCTTTTTTTTTTAACTATCATATTTCTTGTGTGCAAGCGGTCCTTTTCGAACTACGAGTTTTTGATTCCCTTTCTTAGAGTTCCTTCGAATTTAACTTGAGCTGTCGTAAGCTGCGGGGTGGAACGAAGAAAACGAACAAATTATCAATTCTGAAGCTTCTGAATGTTTTGCAAAAGGATTGGGATGGCTGGAGAAGCAGGAGGACTGTGAATACTGGCGAAGTAATAATACTAAAAAACTACGTGATAGAGGTTTAAAGCAAAGACAATCGAAATTGCGACAAACAAAACATTTTTTCAAACCCTTGTGTTACATATAAACGGTGCTTAATTTCAAAATTAAAATTCAGGTAATTTATTCTTTTTTCTATTTTACTATTGCTGTATTTTTATGAATCACTTGTTACCATAATAAGAAATACTGCATATATTTTTCCTTAATCTTAAAATTGAAGCATTTTCGTTTAGCCGAAAATTTCGATTTTCCGAAAGATGGTCTGTCCCATTTCGGATAATCGAGTTTTTACTGTATATTTAATTATAGCTTTAAATTTTCATCAAAAAGTAACATCTTACAAGAATACTTTTTTTCAAAAGGTATTTTTTAAATAGGCAAAAACAATCATTGCATTGAAACGGATTTGGGTGAATACAGAATTATTAAAGACGTTTTGTTTCTTTAGCAAATACCCAATAAATTTCTGTAAAAAAAAATAAATTGAAGTCTAGGATGAAGAAAAAGAATGTTCTTATAAAATAATATTTTTCTTTCTTATTGAAATTATTCCTTCGGCGACATTTTGAAGAATGTGAAAATTTCCTATCATTTTAGCCATTCCTTACAATTTAATATTTCAACCGTCCTTTTAAATATTAGTAAGAATGAACGAAATACCACAAACACCAAAAGTATTTTTTCTGTATTTTATTTTGTTATATTTAATGCATTTCCAGACGTCAATATAGTATAAATCGTGCGATCAGGGCCAACAATTGTTGTGTTTTAATGAAATCTGCTTTTGTATACTTTGGTACACAGAAAATGGAATGTTGGTATGGGTTAAACAAATATTTTAGAAGCAATTCATGAGTTAACACGTAATTGATTTAAAAAAAAAATCCTTCAAACACATATCATCCTGTATAATCGGCATATGAAATATATATAGGTAGAAATATTTATAATATACATGTAAGAATTATGCATGTATAATATTTGAGATTTAAATACTTATTTCTCAAGAATATCATGTAAAGTAAGTGTTATAAATGTACGGGTTGCGAACAAAATACATACGGCTTAGACCACAGGTAAGAAAATTAGTATGAATTTCTTGAAAAATTCAAGTATTCACTTTGGAGAATCAATCCAATAATTTAAAAGCTTATAATATTCCGTTAATCTGCTGTTCATGGGTATAATATTTTGAAATGCTAATCGCATTTAATTGTTTGAGAATTTAAATGAAATTTGTATGTAACTCCAGTATTTATCACTATAAAAATAGTGATAGATGATGTCTAATATGCAATAAAACAACGATGTCTAGACTATTTTATGAATTTTATTTAAACATAGGTATAACTCTGTCAAGTATAGGCGGCATATAATTAAATATACCGGGTGAGCCAAAAGTGCGTTACAAATTTAAAAACTCGTAAAAAAGGAAGAAATTATGATAAATGAGTGCGGTTTGCAAGAAAGGGCTCACAAGGTAGTCTGATTTTTTTTAGCAGAAAAAAAAATTATTCAAAAAATCACATGTGGAGGGCGCTGACGACCCGAAACAGTTGTGTCGTAGAATGTTCTGGAGGTCATGTTGAACATTTGTTATTGGAAAAACAATTGAATGGAGAATACTGGTGTCCTGTTCATTCAGTTTCGGGTCGTCAGCGCACTCTACATGTGATTTTTTTACTATTTTTTTCCGTTAAAAAAAATCCGACTACCTTGTGAGCCCTTTCTTGGAAACTGCCCTCATTTATCATAATTTCTTCCTTTTTTATGAGTTTTTAAAGTTGTAACGAACTTTTGGCTCGCCCGGTATATATTTATGATGTATTTTTGTATTCGAATTTTCCATCAAACCAAATATATGTTGGACATAATAAAAATGTGATGCACATGCGGGTTTAGTAGATAGCTATAATAACCTGTCCACAAAATGCATGAATTGACTATGCTGAAGTCACAAACGTTTAATTTAGCACAAAGTATATGAACAAATAAGTAACAGATTTTTAGGCAATATGCTAAATCATCTGGCCGCATTCCAGGTTGTTAAACATAAAATGTAGACACGTGTTTAAACATTTTTCACTATAACATAACCAAGCGACATTCGCAAAGACTTTTTCTGAAAGATCGACTTCTAATTTTGACATCATTTCATACATTTTTACTTCAACGGAGTTGAAGTGTTGTACTCTTCTTGAAATCCCATACATGTAATGAAAATAGCAAAAGAAATATAGTTTATTTAGAATTCCTTTGCTATTGCAAATGTTGTACTGGGTTACACCAACTTTTGGTGCGGCAGTAGCTGCAGCCATTGTATGGTGAAATCTCACTCCAACACTCGAAGCTCCAACTGAGCCAAAGCTGCAAATATTGGAACGCGATTTCACTCTCTTATAGTTGCAGTTCCTGTAGCAACAAAAGTTGGTTTAATCTAGCATATAACCAATCAACCTCCAAATATAATCAGGGAAGCGCCTTATCAGAATAGACCGGTATACCAAATTTGAAGAAAATCGGAGAATTTTGCATCAATAACCCATTTATCCCAAGTATGAGTGTGATTAGCCCCCCATTTCCCTCTCTTTATATTTAACAAATGAACCAAAACTAATAAGGAAGCGCTTTATCAAAATGAAGATATTCAAAATTTGAAGCAAATCGGATGTTTCTATCAAGAGTTATCGCGTTACGTACACGTATATGTACATACATACGTGCTTGACATACAGAACCTGAGGCCACATTAGCTCTCAGGCCTTGACAGCCTGTGAACTAAAAATCGCGTGTTAAAATCGCGTGTCAAATCAGTGTTTCATAACATACTTCATGGCGGCATGAATTCGCCAGAACAAACACATTTAACATCTATAAACTACATATCAAGTACAATAAAACGTACTTTACGCCATTCTCAAACAATTCAGTTTAAGGAATATCATTGTAAAAAACTGTGTATGCCATTTTTAAACTTTCTGTACATGCATAATCAACAGTTTACATAAAATCTTGTTAATATTTTTTATGCATATAAAGGAAATTGTCCCAAAACCGGCTAGGATCTAAATGCGGGCTACTTGCTCAAAGTGAGGGAAGGGGTTTAGTAACAGACGTGAGAATGGCACCCAACGGAACAGCAAGAAGTGGGAGAAGAGTATAGCATATGGCCTTGGTCCTTCAGGTCCTAAACGGATTAGTAAGAATTGTTTTCGTCAGAAAACCTGCATTTGAAGAAGCCAAAACAAATCAAAATATGCGAAATTTAATTTCTCATTTCCTTAGTTCTCCGAAAAGGAAGTGGTTTCCATCTCATCTCTAAGTAGATGTGCCCAGCTTCATGTGGAGCGCTAGTTCCGATCGATTTGTTTGTTTTGTAATGTTCTGCTGAGACCATCAACTTGAAGTACTAGAATAGGGTAAAAACGGGCTAACTTACAGACGACTGCGACGATGACGAAATGGCGGTTTCTATTGCTTAAAAACCTATTGACGACAATGCAGCAAACATTTTCTGTGATGGACCCTGTTCAAATGATGTTAGAGGGGAAAATTGGATTCAGTACAAGAGGAGGGGGGATGGAAGGTTGTACACATTACGGATTTGCTGGAATGGAAATAGAGGTATACATATGTGACTTCTGTAAGTAAAAAAGGAAGAAAACAGCCTTTCTTTACATGAAGATTCAAGACAGTAGTTTGACAGGTTTTTCAACACACAATTTTGTGTGTTTTGATTTATTACGATATAAGTATTGCGCTTCCGTGCAATACTTAAATAAATTACTATGCAGCCCATATTTAGACTACCTTTCGAAAAACTGTTATTTATGTAGTACATATATTTTTTATAAACTGATTTTGGAAAACTAAGACTAGTAGTTATTGTTTGAAACACTCATATCACCTTCAGTACTGTTTTTTAAAAGTAAGAGACATCAGGATTATACATTTTGAGTAAACAGGTTCCTCAAAACTGCAAAATGCTTACCACATATCAAAGTTAATTACAACCAGGTACAAATCAATTTTTCATACATTTAATGCAATTTGTTTTTAATATTTTCTTTGATTTCCTTTCGTAATAGAGAAAAATGGCGATAAGAAATGTTCAATTTATGAAAATTCATTTGATGACCACATATTTTGCAGGTTACCAATACGCGTTTCTTTTGGTTAAAAAATTAATTTGCAGTTTACTGTATTTTACAAATGCCTGTTAAGGAATCTATCAAAGACTCTGTGGACAGATTATTTTACATCGATAGAGGACTCAATGACATACGTTTTCATTAATATAGATAAGATTTCGGATAATCTGTTGACAAAACTAATACACAGAAGTAATACAAAAAACACTAATACTGAACAATTTCTTCGGTTTTACGTGTTTTTTATTAAAAATGCAACTTTATCATGCAGTAAAATATTTTACAATGTTTTCTTGAAATAAGTATATTTTGTTCTCCATTTTTTTCTTTTTAAAATGTTACGAAATACATTCCCTTTTATGAGAGACGAAATAAATATACTAAAATAGCTTTGAACTAACTAGACAAAACACTGAAACAATAAAACATTTTGCTGTGTAACCAAATATCCAACAAATCTCCAGTAAAAGCTGAAAAAGTTTAAAAAGCGCCCTTCTCCTTTTCTATCTCTTTTACAAGCTCTGCATAATAATGAAGAGTAAAGAATAAAAAAGCTAAACTATATTTTCTGTAAGTTACGCTCGATATTTTAATGTTTCATCCATGGTTTAAATGTAAGTAGGGATCAATAGCATACCGAAAATACAAAGAGAATAAAAAAAAAGTTTTTACACAATGTCATATCCATATAATATATGAATATATGGTACTGAAGTTTTGTAATATTATTTATCAGTCAATTTACCAATGGCACAAACGGTTTTGTAATATTGCCATTCTTTTATAAAGTTTTTTCGTTCATGTTCCTTTACGGATATTAAAAAATTGTTTCTTGTAGAAAAAATGTGAAACTATGTTCGTGTTGTATAAATGGAAATATATTATTGTTGCACAAATGGAAATATATTATTGTTGCACAAATGGAAATATATTATTGTTGCACAAATGGAAATATATTATTTTTGTAAAATGAAGATATATTTCTATTGTATATTTTCTTGTTTGTAATCTTGTAAAAAAAATTCTTGTTGTAATGCTCATTTTTCCAAGAGTTTTTACGTTACGGATTTTTAAGGCCAATTTGAAGGCAAGTTCGTGAGAAAAGTATTTTTTTAATTTTTTTATATTTTGGATTCTTTATTTTTTCCCCTTTCGAATAATATATTTCATTTGTTTATACGACAACTAGAAGTTACAATTTAAGTAATTCAGTTTGTTTACATAATCATAGATAAACATTCGATATATAAACTATAAACTCAGTTTTCTCAAAATGTTGTGTTTTGAACTTCGATGTAACATTTTATAGAAACTACTACACATTATTGTTTGTAATCTTGGATGAACTCATGGATGAACACATATCCTTGGTCAGTCTAAAGAGAACTTTTGGTACAAACATATGTACAAAATTTTTACAAAAAATATTTTCTTTGGAAAAATGCAAGTTTTTTTTAATTTAAAGTGGTTACTTTAACTGGTGACGCCAAAAATGTAACCCTAAAATCCGCTACGTTCGGTCCAAACACAACCACGTGCTTTCGTAAAAAAAGAAGAAGAATTTTAATAATAAAGTTTTAAATTCATAATACAATGAAATGCGGCTTTAGAATGCTTAAATAGAAGAAGATCATTTTCATGTAGAGAAAAAATGCAAGGGTAGTGTCAAAGAATTCGGTGCCTGTTCCACATACTTCTTTTGTTTGGGATGAATGAGGGCATTTAAATTTGAGCGATAGAACGAAGTTTTTCTTTGGAAAAATGCAACTTTTTTTTTGTTACTTAAAAGTGGTTTTTATTCCAGTTAAAAAAATAACTAAAGAATATCTGTTTATAAAGTTAACTTCACTTTCATAGGATTTATTCATATTATGTATATAAAAAAATATAAGTCTTTGGTAGTTTTTGAGAAAATGCACTTTAATTTAACATGGTAGATATAGGGTCTTCCAACTGCCCTTAATGTTATAATATTTTCTCGTTGCTTGCGTACAACACATTCATAATTATCTCTCATATGCGGATCTTCTTATAGACCTTCACATCATTTGAATGAGATAGTCTTGAAGTTATAAGTAATACTAATACAACTGCCCTGTATTTTGCATAGTGCATAGGAGAATCCATGGCAAACAAGGTTTGTACTATGCAGCCCTTTTTTCTGCACATGTGAGTGCAGAAAATCCACGATTCACGATTTGTTTATTTAGAGGGTTCTTAAAATAAGGGTTAATAGTTGGAGAGTAAAGTGATATAAAATATCTTCCCCAGAGTGTCGACTAACTCACTGAAAGTCTAGTCTAAATGGAGTGTTCGAAACTATGATATCCAAGCCATCAGATTCTGGTAAAGGAACCTTCACTTCTAAACGGAACAGTGGTTAAAACGGTCACCACAGATAACTTTTCTCAGATCATGACAAAAACTAGTTTTTTCATAAGAAAAATCTATGATTCAGTTATTTTTTTATGATTCAGTATAGTGAATTAAATCCGGAAAATAGTTCATGAGTTATATCACACATTAAATAAGACTAAAATTTTGAACTTTTAATTAAAGAAAAATAATAAACTTTTCAAGGCCTTTTTATCTGAAAATTAAATTTTCTAGAAAGACATAATTCAGGAAAAAGATCAGTAAAAAATGCCTATAAACAAAGGAAAAAAATGACCCCAATAACCCCTTAATGACACATGTTTCCATTAACAAATTTAATCGCTCATTACAATCGTCGGATAAAATGTAGCCATCACCTCCCAGTCCTAGTTTCACGGATCCCTTTCACACATGCGTCAGTGAAGAACGTGCTGTCCCGGGCACCGCTCTTTAGTATACATTCCGGTATAAGAGCACTGCCCTTCGCACATACGCTTTTTGCACCCAAGAAGACGAAGACTGGCGACAGTAATGCCCATGTTCTTGAGGAAAGTACCGCGGACCTTGGATCCACTTTACCGGATCCTTCAGAAAGCCCCGAAGGAACCTAGCACTCATAGAAGAGCCAGGCTTCAAGACCTAAGAAGCTTTACTATACCTGAGCCTTCAAAAGTAGTACCCTATAATAATGCACTGAATTTTTTTCATCTGCAGAGGAACAATCCACGGGTGAAACAAATGACAAGATTTGGGAAAAGCAACACAATTTCTTAACAATTTTATTGTTTTTAGGTATGTTTAAATAAAAGGTTAATTTTGTTACAATATTTTATTCAGGACAATATATATGTCTTTCTCATTATTGCTTATTTTCTACATACATTCTCTTTTATGACACACAAAATACATGCACAAAAATAGTTTTAAAACAACGAAGGAAAATAAAAACATTGAAAATATTTTGTTTCATAACTAAATATCAAATAAATCTTCTGAAAAAGATGGAATATTCAAAATAGCTTTTTTTCCTCTTTCTGTTTTACAAGTTCTGCATAGTAATGAAGCAAAATTCTAAACCTATTTGGAAGTTATTTCCGACATTATAATGCTTCATCCTAGCTTTAAATGTAAGTAGGGATTAATAGAATACGAGATACAAAAGTAATTTTCAATAGTTTTGTGTATTTGTATACTGAAAATTCATAATTTTATTTATTAGTTTATTTAGAAAAGGTCCAAACAGTATTGTTTAGTTATCTGGCTCGAATGCGATTTTGTACTTTTTTATACAGAGGGAGCTTGCACATATTGGGAACGATTTTGGTGTTAAATTAAAACTAGTATGTTGTGGCCATCACAAAACTTTCTTCTATATAAATCACGTCAATTAAATCATTTAAATAGTACAAGAAATAACAACGATTTAGCACCAATTCATATCAAAGTATATCTGAATTTGAAGTTGGATAAAAATTCGTGCATTAGTTCTTGAGATAGTGCTATAGCGGAAAGTCTGAAAAATGTAGCATAGCAACGCCACCTGTTGAGCGATTTACACCAAAAATAAGCAGCACTAAATGATATCAAGGTATACCTGAATCTGAAGCTTGTTAAAAATCCAAGCATTAGTTCTTGGGATATAGATTCTATTGCGGAAATCTAAAAAAATGCAGCATAGCAGCGCCACTTGTTGAGCGATTTACACCAAAAATTAAACAGCACTAATTTATGCGTCAATTCATGTCAAGGACTAACTAAATCTGAAGTTCGATGAAAATCCGTGCATAGTTCTTGAGATACAGCTCTTGCGGGAATCGTGAAAAATGCAGCACAGCAGCGTCACCAGTTGGGCGATTTACACCAAAAATTAAACAGCTCTAATTTATATCAGGGAATAACTGAATCTGAAGTTTGATGAAAATTCGTGCATTTTTTGTTCAGTTAGAGAAATAAGGGTGTCAAAATGATAGTGAAAACCCTTGCTCTAACATAGGTTATGTTTTATGTCTGTGCCACTACCCCAAAGGGTGTGCAGGAGCAAAAAACGTTCTAAAAAAGCGATTTTTGCATTACTGAAGGGCCTAGAAATACGAAATTTTAAATATCAGTTACTTATTAGATATAAAGAATTGCTAAGAACAGTTCTTAAACAATTCGAAATTTAAAAGGGGTGAAAATGCACAAAAGCGTTCTAAAACACGTTCTAAATGGTGGTTTCTACGCAATCTGGGGAAATACCAAATCGATTTAAAAAAGTCCTTCCGGCCAGTGCCGGGAGGAAGAGGTAGCTTTCATAATCCTTATTTTAAAAAAGCCAACTTATATCATGCAAACACACGAAGCTCAATTTAGTGGAAACCGGATATAGGAGATTCAATACTAATTTTTATCAATATAATGAATGAGAATTTCGCGAAATTAGTCAGCTTTATCCAAGCTGCTTTTCTTTAAAGTAACTTATATTTGGCTGCCAAATTCGGCAATTTCTTAAAGTACCTGTCATTTTAAAACAACATGGTGGATGAGGCTAACCAGTGAACTTGGTCGAGACCTTAGTAATTGCTGTGCACATGCTCACTCACATCGGAATCGGTTAATGTATAGGAGTGCTGTCGCATGCAAAAAATCAGATTTTTCAAAATGTCACCCACAATAGAAATTGAAACTGCTATATCTGAGCCATTTTTTAAGGTAAAGACAAACAAAAAATGCTCCTGAATCCTTATATCAAGATCAAATACTTAAGAAAGAAACCTTTTTCAATTTCTAATTTTTTTGCACCTCACTTTAAAAATATATATATTTTTTAATTTAATGGCCGCCATTTTGAAGCAAGATGGCTGATGAATCTGGCCAGCGAACTTGGTCGAGGTGTTGATGTATACTATCCACATGCCTTCTTACATCGAAATAGGCGAATACGTGTGTTATCGCGTGACAAATACAAGATCGTTCCAAAATGTTAGCCATGCTAGAAATTCAAAGTGCTATAAATCAACCATTTTTTAAGATATCAACAAAAGAACAAATTTTCAGAAACAAAAACTGCTCCGGAATCTTTGTATCAAGGCCAAACACATAAAAAAAAATCTTTTTCATTTTCCAATTTTTTAATACCTCATTTTGAATTTTAAATTTAATTTTTTTTTAATGGCAACCCTTTTGAAACAAGATGGCGAATGAAGCTGGCCAACGAACTCGGTTGAGACATTGGTATGTACTATGTACAGACCAAGTTACATCCAAATAGGTTCATACGCCTGTTATCGCGTGACAAAAATCAGGTCGTTTTAAAATGTCAGACACAAGAGAAATTCAAAATGCTATTACTCAGCCATTTTTTTTTAGATATAGACGAAAGAAAAACTGTTCCGGAATCTTTGTATTAAGGTCAAACACATACAAAAAAATCTTTTTCATTTTCCAATTTTTTGGTATCTCATTTAAATTTTTTTATTTTTTAATTGTTTTAAATGGCCGCCATTTTGAAACAAGATGGCGGATGAAGCTGGCCAACGAACTCGGTCGAGATATTTGTATGTACTATGTACACACCAAGGTACATCCAAGTCGGTCCATAAACACGCCTGTTATTACGTGAGAAAAATCAGGACGTTTCAAAATGTCAGCCACGCTAGAAATTGAAAATGCTATAACTCAGCCATTTCTTAAGATAAAGACGAAACAAAAACTGCTCCCGAATCTTTTTATCAAGGTCAAACACATAAGAAGAAAATATTTTTTCAATTTTCAATTTTTGGTACCACATTTCAAATTTAAATTTTTCTTAAAAATTTAAATGGCCGCCAATTTTAAACAAAATGGCGGGTGAAGCTGGCCAACGAAACCGGTCGAGACATTGGTATGTACTATGTATAAACGAAGTTACATCCAAATCGGCTCATAAATACGCCTTTTATCGCGTGACAAAATTCAGGACGCTTCAAAATGTCAGCCACGCTAGAAATTCAAAATGCTATAACTCAGCCATTTTTTAAGATATAGACGAAACAAAAACTGCTCCTAAATCTTTGTATAAAGGTCAAATACATAAGAAAAAAATATTTTTCC
The DNA here is from genome assembly GCA_963932465.1 of Maratus speciosus. Lineage (NCBI taxonomy): Eukaryota > Metazoa > Arthropoda > Arachnida > Araneae > Salticidae > Maratus > Maratus speciosus. The sequence continues at coordinate 116,908 of CAWVRF010001324.1, forward strand.
ATTTTCAATTTTTTGGTACCACATTTCAAATTTAAAATTTTTTTAAATTATTTAAATGGCCGCCATATTGAAACAAAATTGCGGATGAAGCTGGCCAACGAACTCGGTCGAGAGATTGGTATGTACTATGTACACACTTAATTACATCCAAATCGGTTCATAAATACGCCTTTTATCGCGTGACAAAATTTAGGACGTTTCAAAATGTCAGCCACGCTAGAAATTCAAAATGCTATAACTCAGCCATTTTTTAAGATATAGACGAAACAAAAACTGCTCCGGAATCTTTGTATAAAGGTCAAATACATAAGAAAAAAATATTTTTCCATTTTTAATTTTTTGGTACCACATTTCAAGTTTTAAATTTTTTTAAAAATTTTAAATGGCCGCCATTTTGAAACAAAACGGTGGATGAAGCTGGCCAACGAACTCGGTCGAGACATTGGTATGTACTATGTACACACCGAATTACATCGAAATCGGTTCAAAATTACGGGAGTTACAGTGTGACATAGGTCAGATATATATATATATATATATATATTTATAGATATATATATATATATATATATATATCAATTTTGAACGGGGGGTGGTTTCGGGGTCTGGGGGTCATGATCGATGAAAATATACCAAAATTTTTTGAAATCGCTTTCCTCCGAACGGCTGCAATAGGTAGCTTTTTTGTAAAGAAAGCTACATAAAATACTATAACTCAGCCATTTTTTAAGATATAGACGAAACAAAAACTGCTCCGGAATAATTGTATAAAGGTCAAATACATAAGAAAAAAATATTTTTCCATTTTTAATTTTTTGGTACCACATTTCAAGTTTTAAATTTTTTTAAAAATTTTAAATGGCCGCCATTTTGAAACAAAACGGCGGATGAAGCTGGCCAACGAACTCGGTCGAGACATTTGTATGTACTATGTACACACCGAATTACATCGAAATCGGTTCATAATTACGGGAGTTTCAGTGTGACATAGGTCAGATATATATATATATATATATATATATATATATATATATATATATATCAATTTTGAACGGAGCGTGGTTTCGGGGTCTGGGGGTCATGATCGATGAAAATATACCAAAATTTTTTGAAATCGCTTTCCTCCGAACGGCTGCAATAGGTAGCTTTTTTGTAAAGAAAGCTACCTAAAATAATGGTGTCAAAATGATGGTGACAACACTTGCTCTAACATAGACTATGTTTTATGTCGGTGCACAACCTCAAAGGGGGTGCAGGAGCTAAAAACGTTCTAAAAATGTGATTTTTGAATTATGGAAGGACTTAGATTCATGAAATTTTGCATGGTATATATTTATTACACATACATGATCTCTAAGAACATTTCTTTTTTAAATTTGAAATTTAAACGGGGTGAAAATGCGCGAAGAGCTTTCTAAATGCCGATTTTTCAGCAATCTCAGGAAGAATCAAACTGATTTCAAAAGTAATGATAGGAAATTGATGCTGACAGCTTCTGCTCTAATATAGACGCTATTTCATGTCAGTGTCATTATCACCTGGAGGTTGCAGGAGCAAAAAAAAATTATAAATTTCGATTTTTGTGATCGGTTGGTGCTAGCAACTGGAAATTAAGAAAGGTACCTATTTATTTAGATATAAATGATCTTTAAGAACAGTTTCGAAACAATTTGAAAGTTAAAAAAAGGGGGGGGGGGAATGCGCGAAAGGCGTTCTAAATACGTTCTAAATTGCGATTTCTACTCAATCTCAGGATATACCAAAGCTATTTCAAAAGTAATGTTTGCAAATTGATTGTAACAGTCCCTGCTCCAACATTGGCTATATTTTATGTTGCTGTCACTATCATCTGGGGGTTGCAAGAGCAAAACATGTTCTAATTTGCATTTTTTGCATAACTGAAGGGTCTAACATTTTGAAATATGGCATGATATATACTTACAAGTTGCAACTGCTTTCTAAGAACAATCTAAAGAAAATTCCAAATTTAAAAGGATGAAGTAAGCGAAAAACGTTCTAAATTACAATTTTTATGCAATCTTATCAAATACCAAACCGATATAAAAAATAATGATGACAAATTGTTGGTGATAGAACCTGCTCATAAGCTATATTTTAAGCCTGCAAACATAAGCTATATTTTATGTCTGTGCCACTACCCCCAGAGGGTTGCAGGAGCAAAAAACTTTCTAAATTGCGATTTCTGTGATGCTGAAAAGGCTAGAAACTTTAAATATGGAATGGTAGTTACTTATAAAATATAAACGCCCTCGAAGGACTGTCGAAAATAAATTCGAATTAAAAAGGGGTGAAGCGAAGGGGAGGTGCAAAAAGCATTCTAAAAAAGTCCTAAATTACGATTTCTATACAATTTAAGGGAATATAAACCGATTATAAAAGTAATAGTTGCGAATCAATATTAGCAGTCTCGGATCCCACACAGGCTACAATTTATGCCGATGATTCTATGACCTGGGGTTCACAGGAACAACAAACGTTCTAAAAAAGGCCTTTAAAAGCTTTCTAAATTACGTTTCTGTGGAATATTAGGAAAGAACAAACTGATTTAAAAATTAATGTTGGCAAATTAATGGTGACATTCCTATTTCAACATAGCCCTTTATGTTGAGAGAGGTGGTAGGACTTGGAATTTGACATGATAGTTAATTTTAAGATGTAAGAAGATGGTTTCTAAAAAATTCAAAACTTCAAATGAATAATGAAATAAGCGTATTAATTGAGCATAAAAGTTTCAAAATATTTTCTAAATTATCATTTATTTAGTTTTATTTTGTTTTATTAATTTAAGTCTTATTTCTGCCTAATGCAGTGTAATAATGATGTTTAGTCAAACTGTGTTTTAAATAGTAATTTTTGATTTAATCCTAAAAGTAATAAGTATCTTTTAATAAAAAAAACCTCTTAATAAAATAAAATATTACCGTTTAATAAAATAAAATTTAGTTAGTAGCTTTTAATAAAAAATAGACATATAAATATCACTTGGCATATTTCAAATATTACGCGAGCAAAGCCGCGGGGTTAGCTAGTAACCTGATAACTGAAATATTAGCTGCTATCAAAAAATATCGTCTGCTACTGAAATGGCACGCGAAAGATATGAGAGGCTTGAAAGGTGATAAGTCGAAAAAGATTGACACAATTGATGTAGCACAGATTTATCACAAGGAATCTCTATTCTAAAGTAAAGTAACTAATGCTGTCACCGCCGCCATTTTTGAATTTTTTGTGACCTGTGGTGTTTCTTTGTTAATATGAAGAAAACTACTGCGTACAAAAATATGAAAAAAAGTGGTATTATACAGAAATATTTGGTAAACACTCTAATCCAGATAGTTTTCAAATCGAATAATTATTTTGATAGTTATTTAATGTGAATCATTTTTAGATAATTTTATACATTAGAAATTCGCGGTGTGCAGACTCTATTTATTTTTTTATTTTGATTCATTTTTTTATGATTTATTTCCACTTTATATTCAAAATTTCAGTATTTTGAGAAATACTTTTTTAAATCTTTTAGAAAAGGGTATTATTTTAAATTGTTGTCAATTTTTAAAACAGAGAATAATATTTGCTTCAAATTAAAAATTTATTTACACTTGACTATTATAAACAGAAAAAAAACTTTAAAATTAGAATGAAATGATTACGATTTAAAAGCAGGAACATATAGAAAATTAAGTCATAAAAACTATATTTACGCGTGAATTTTAAAAGAGAAAAAAAATTGTAAAATTATAAATTCATTAATATGCGTTAGGAGTCATAAATGAGGAAAATACGTCATATTTAAAATGGCCAAACAATTTAAATTTAAAAATATATTTGCACGAGACATTTATTTCATATTTTGAGATAATCTTTTAAACAATTGTTGTGAATTCTAAGACAGCGCAAATAATATTTCTTTTCTAACAACAAAAGTATTTTCTCGTGAATATTAAAAATAAAACGAAAGCTTTGGTGAAAATTACACCAAATTCAAAACGATTAATTTAAAATGTCCTATTTAAAGGAACTTTCTTAAAGCATTGTAAGAAAATACCGAGAGACAAAGTCTCTGTTTACGTAATTTATTTTATATTAGCTTATTTTCAAAATTTTCACTTATATAATTTAATCAAAGACGAACACAGCTCGTTAACAGGGAGATAGCCACGGATTTTTTAATTATAATTCAGCCTTCCGAAAATTTTTAAAGGCGATGAAATTAGCGTGCTCTTAGAGTTTGCGGTGTGTGAGCGGAGGTTGGCGAGCGTAGCTTGTAGGGATCGGAGCCCCCTAGTGCAATAAAAAAAGATCAATTTATTCTTACAAGTTTGGTTTAAACACTCCAAAGAAAGTTTCTCTAAAGGATTTATAGTTATTGCTTAAATCTCTTACAACGAAAATTTAAATATCAGAAAATTTGAAAAAAAAAAGTCAAAATAAACTCTACTTATAATCAAAACAATGTTCTAATTTCTATTTTTAAAGAAGAAATTTCAAAACTTTATCTTACGGACGTTAAAAGTGCTGTGTTCCACCAGCATAAATCGAGGAGTGATGCATGCAAAATCGCATTTCTCGAAAAATTGACAAGAGAAACTGGAATCAAGTGTATACCCTGTAATCATACCTCAACCAAGTCCCCAGATGTTTCTCCAATGGATTACTGTGCCTTTGTACTCTGTAAATGTGTGGTGGAGGAATGGAACAAAATTTCACTTCCAGTTTTACAAAAAAAAACTACTATCTTGAAAATCCCGTTGCAACATGATAGCCCAGAACAAGTGCTACTAGATAAAAATATTAAAAATAATTGTTTAATTTATATATTTCATTTTTGTTGTCAAAATCGTTCCCAATATGTTTAAACACCCTCTGTATTTTGGAGAATAAACTTTTTTTGTGCTGTTGGTTAACATTTGGCATAAATTAGATCATTTTACAATATTTTGTGCAAGTAACTGTGCTAAGTTCTCTAATTTTTACAAAACTTGAAATGCATATACTTCTGTTTTGACAGACAAAATTCATATTCTAAAATAATCTTCAATTATGAACACAAAAACTATAAAAATATTGGATTGTTTTATATTGGTATGAAGATAAACAAGAAATGTATCCATTTAGAAATGTAATTTCTAATATATACATTTGCCAAAATTGATACCATGACATTTGAAAAGAAACATTATTATTGCACAATATTATTCGCTTTGCGTGTCTTAGTGAAAACTTCAACTTTATCGGAGTGTAAAACATTTTACAGAGATTTTAATGATAAATTTAAGTTGTTCTCTTGCTTTAAAATAAATTTATTTTATGACGAAACAAAACGAATTTTTTCGAAACAACAAATTTCCAGCTCGAAACTCGTCCTGCAGGCTTTTATAAATTTATGGTGAGTTATACAAAGTTTTATTATTTAATTCTAACTTTATATTTCCATATTTCACATGTACAAATATAATCAATTATTTAAGGTTTAAAAATTCTATAACATGCTTTTTTATTATTTTATAAATAAAGTATTTTAAAGTTTTAGAAAATTTTAAACGCTTTTTTAAGGCCTTTGTTTGGGTATCGATTAGTCGTTAAAAAAAGTACTAGAAAACAAAAAAAAATATTATTACCGATGAAACTTCTGAAATATATTTACTGGAATTTTTATTTGCTGATAAAGCACTCTGCAACACTGCAAACAACAAAAAAAAAAAACTAAGTATTTTATCTCACTACGTGTTTTAGTTTGTAAAATATATATATTTACCTAAAGGAAAAATTGTAAGATACAGTATTCCGTGATGGAGTTAAACTAAGTTTTAGAAAATTTCAAACTACATTCCCAGAGACAAAATTTCTGCGCTAAAAAATTTTAAACTAACAGCACAAAATACCAAAACAACATCAACAACAATAATAAAAAAGACTTTGCTTCATAACCAAATATCCAATAATTATTCGAAAGAAAAATGTTAGAGACAAAAAATTAAGAATGCATCTTTTCTCTAGAATTTAATATACAAGTTCTGCATGGTAATGAGGGATGGCGAAAAAAAATCTAAACTAAAATTTATTTTAGCCATTTACGTCGTTCTAATGCTCCATCTGTACTTTAAATACGTTTAACCGTCAATATAAAACTACATGGACTAAAAAATTGCATTTCCTTTTCATTTCTATATAAGTAATCTGCTGAAATTTTGTAAATTTATTTATTAGTCGATTTATTATGTCAATTTTTAGATGCATTCGTAATTATATAAATACGTACCACCCATAGTCGTCGTTTAGTCCGCCCGTCTGTCTGTCTGTCCGTCCGTCCGCATATAACAGCAAAAACTAATCAACCGAATGGTCTGAAATTTTAAATATATAATTTTTGCAAAATTTTGTCGAGTCATTTCAAATTTTATGAAAATCGGATGCATAGTTTAATTACAGGGACAGTCAAATTTTTCCGTTACATTACGGCCCATGGGAAAAAATATTTCAAGAGCATTTTAATCATGTTACAGCCTTTCGAACAGAATGAAATAGATAGGCACTTATTGAAGTGCACCAAAATATACATTCAGTACAATATACTGAGCAAAAAATATTTATAAAACTGGCTATAGTACGAACGCACCTCATCTGCCACGTTTGACGTGCAATTTCCAACTTGTTTTTTTATTGGCAAACTTCTTTTTCTGTATATAAAAAATACGCTTTTTGGCGTAAACAAATTTAGAAAAATTACTCTTGTCGTAATTTCATTTTTTACTCTTATACGCCTAATCCTTCCGTCTCGATCAAATGAGCACCAAACATGCTTGAGAACTAAATACTGGGGTTTCCGTGTCAGGCTGGCCAATTGCGATGTACATATATATCGCGCCTCGTGGTATGAACCAGGGATCTCAGAGATTCCTGGCTTTAACCCTTATCCGGATATTTTTCGCGCACTTTGGAATTTACAATGATTTCGGATGATTTATTTACCAATTGAATAATTGTGTTAAAAAATAATCTAATATAATTACGTATACAGCGCTTACTGGAGTTCCATAACCTGTGATTTATTCTGTTGAGCTGATTCACATATTAGACCAGATGCTGTAATCAAGAGGTTAGCTGGGTGAATTATGTTCTCCAGAGTCGTCCGGGATGGCCAGTTGGCACGCGCACTGGCGGTTTCAGCAAAGACACCCCTGGCTTGAATCCTGGCTCTGATATTTTTCACATACTTGGAAATTTAGAACTAATATGATTTATTTAGTAATTGAGTAATTGTGTTAAAATTAATCTAATATCATAACCTGACCACTAAGTGCATAAATTGACTATGCTGAAGTCAGAAACATTTAATTAAGCACAAAGTAAATGAACAAATAAGTAGTTGATTTTTATACAGTATTCTAAATCATCTGAAAATGGTCGTTTTCTAGGTTTATAAGCAAATCATGTTATATACGTGTTTAAATATCTTTTATTATAAAATAACCAAGCGACATTCTGAAAGATCGATTTCCAGTTTTGACGTCATTTCACACATCATTACTTCAACGGAGTTGAGATGTTGTATACTTCTTGACTTAACATACATGCAGTGAAAATAGCGAAATAAATTGTTTTAGATTATTTAGAATTCCTACGCAGTTGAAAATTTTGTGCTGCGTTGAACCAAATTTTGATGCTGCAGTAACTGCAGCCATGAAATGGGGAAATCGCGTCACAACATTTGAAGCTCAAACTGAACCAATGCTGGAAATATTAGAACGCAAATTCATCATATTATAATTGTAGTTCCTTCAGCAACAAAAGTTGGTCAACCCATCATAAAATTTTCTATACTGCATTTCATTCAAGTGTACGAAAAATAGGAAAAAAATGCAAGCTTGTTTGTTTACCCGGGTTTTTTTTCAGTTTAAAAAAAAAAATGCTAGGCACTTGCGTAAAAATTAGACTCGCTAAAAAATTTCAATATGTTTTAAGGTGCACATTAGGACTTTGCATTTTTAAAATAGTGAGGTCTAAACAGTGATGTTTAAATAAAATATCGATGACAGTAAATGTCCAAAACAGATAAATTAAAACTTAATAAATACAAAACAAAATTTCGTCAAACCGATGTCATTAAAATATTCCAACTGTTAGGAAGTAAGTAAATAGAAGTATAAACGGCTGAATTTATAAAAGGAGTAAACAATAGCTTGAAGTCAGTCTTTTCCTTTAAAAATGCTCATATCTTGTGAAGGTTAGTAAAATAAACAGAATATATACCATCACTAGAAAGGACTTTCAACGATCTTAAAAACCACATCTCAGCGGCAGTAAAATCAGTGTTGCATGACATATTTGATGACGGCGTGAATCAATTATACGACATCTACATATTATACGTACAGCCAGAGGAAACAAATATAACGTTTTTAAAAAACATACCAATTACAATAAAACGCACTTTACGCCATTCTGAAAAAATATAGTTTAATCATTGTTCAGGAATATCATTGTAAAACACCGTGAATGCTTTTTTTAATCATTCTGTATATTCATAATAAACAAATTATGTAATATCTGTTTAATGTTTTTTATGCATATATAGAAAATAATCCAAAAAACGGCTAGACTCTAAAAACGGACTACTTGCTGAAAGCGGGGGAAGGGGTTTATTTACGGTCGCGGCACCGAAATGGTACCCAATGACGCAGCAAGAAGTGGGGGAAGAGTATAATAGCACATGGCCTAGTTCCCTCAGCCAAAGGGATTGGTACGAATTGTTGTCATCAGAAAACCTACTTTTGAGGAGCCAAATATTAAAATATTCAAATAAATATTAAAATATATATAAATAAGAAATTTAATTTATCCTTTCCTTAATAGTTCTCCGAAAAGTCTCAATACAGGCTACTTGCTAAAAAGTGGGGAAGGGGATTCTGCACACTTGTAGAAATGGCACAAAAAAAAAGCAAGGAATGGAGAAGAGGGGTAAGTGGATGGTCTTGGTCCTTGAACCACTTGTGTTAGTATGATTTGTTTTCATTATAAGACTTACATTTGAGGAGCCTAAAACATTTCAAGGTATGTGAAATTCAATTTCTCCCCCTTAGTTCTTCAGTGAAGCAATTAGCTTCCATCTCATCTCAAAGTGGATGTCCAGAGCTTCATGCGGAACATCAGTTTCGATCGATTTGTTCGTTTTGTGATGGCTGCTGAGATCATCAACGTGAAGTACTGGAATGGTCTAAAAACGGACTACCTTACCGGCGATAGTGACGACGACAGAATGGCGGTTCTTATGGAGTATAAATTTATTGACGACAGTGTCGCATATGTTTTCTGCGAAGGACTCTTTTCAGATGATGTTAAAGGGGAAGTTTGGATTCAGTGCAATAAGTGGGGAGGTTGGACACATTACAGATATGCTGAAAAGGGAAATAAAAGTATACATCTGTGAATACTGCAACTAAAAAATGAAGAAAATGCTCGTTTTTTAAATAAAGTCTCAAGACAGTAGTTTAACAGCTTTTTGAACAAAATTTTGTGTATTTTGATTCATTACGTGATAAAATACTAAGTAGCCCATATTTGGATTAACGTTTGAAAAACAGTCAATTGCAATATTTTTTAATAAACTTGTTTTAGAAAACTAAGACTGGTTATTATGGTTTGGAACAGTCATATAACCTTTAGTATTGTTTTTAGAAGTATGTGTAAGCACAAAAGAATTATCAATTTTGAGTAAACGGGTAAACCGGTAGGTATTAAAATGGAAGTGGAAGACCGTTTTTGGACCATTTCCTCAAACCTTCAAAATTCTGAGCACATGTCACGGTTAAATATTATACAAATACATTTTTAATACATTGATTACAATTTATTTTTACCATTTTCTTTTATTTCCTTGACTAACCGAAAACGATGGTGACATGGAATTTTAAATTTTGGCAAATTCATTTGATGGTCATATTAATTTTCACTTTATCAATACTTCTTTCTGTTGGTTAAAAAATTAAATTGCAGTTTAACGTATTACAATTATCGGTTAAGGTCTGTATCAAAGAATCTATGGACAGATTATTTTACATCGATAGAAGGCTCAATGACTTGTGTTTCCATTACGAACTATAAGATTTCGGGTAATCTGTGGACAAAACTGATACACAGAAGTAAAATAAGAAACACTGATACTGAAAAGGTTCTTCGGTTTTACGTGTTTTTTATTAAAAGCGCAACTTTATCATGTAGTACAACATTTTACAATGTTTTCTTCATGTAAGTATATTTTGTTCTCCTTTTTTGTTTTTAAAAATGTTACCAAATACATTTTCTTTTAGAAGAGACAAAACACATATACTAAAATGGTTTTGAACTAACTAGACAAAACACTGAAACAATAAAACATATTGCTCTGTAACCAAATATCGAACAAATCTCCAGTAAAACCTGAAAAAGTTTTAAAGTTCGCCTTCCTCCTTTTCTATCTCTTCTACAAACTCTGCATAATAATAAAGAGAAAAAAAAATTTTAAACTATATTTTCTATAAGTTACGCTCGATATTTTAATGTTCCATCCGTGGTTTAAATCCAAGTAGGGATCAATAGATTACCAAATATACAAAGAGAATAAAAAAAGAGTTTTTACATTATATCATATGCATATAATATATGTATATATGCTACTGAATTTTTGTAATCTTATTTATCAGTCAATTTATCAATGGCACAAATAGTTTTGTAACATTGTCTTGCTAGTATAAACTTTTCTTCGTTCATTTTTCTTTACGGATATTAAAAAAATTGTTTTTTTATAGGAAAAATATGAAACTATGTTCTTGTTGTATAAATGGAAATATATTCTTGTTGCATAAATGAAAATATATTCTTTTTGTATGAATGAAGATATATTTTTATTGTATATTTTCTTGGTTGCAAAAAAAAAAAAAAAAAAAAAAAAAAAAAAAAAAAAAAAATCTTGTTGTAAATCATTTTGGCAGGAGTTTTACTTTACAGGTTATTTTAAGAGCAGTTGGAAGGCAAATTTATAAAAACAGTAGTTTTATATATATATATATATATATATATATATATATATATATATATATATATATTGAACTCTTCATTTTCCCCCTTTCGAATGGTATATTACTTTCATTTCTACGACAATGAAAAGTTAAACTTTTTTAAGTAATTGAGTTTGTTTGCATCATACATAAACATTAGATATATAAACTTTAAACTCAATTTTCTCAAAAAAGTTGTTTTTTGAAATTGAAAGATTTTGTTATTTAAAAGTTGTTTTCATTCCGAATTGAAAAAAAAAAATAACTAAAGAATATCTGTTTATAAGGTCAACTTCACTTTATTAGGAATTATTTATCTTATGTATATTTTTAAATTTCAAGTCAATATCTTTAATAGTTTCTGAGAAAAGGTACAATTTAATGTGGTAGGTATTGGCCTTCCAACTCCTCCTAAGGCCGCTAGTCACTCAGTTTTCGAATTCCCATCGCTATTTCTAAGTCTATGGGTGTAGAATGCATTCTTATATTTAAAATATCTGCAAGGAAACTAATATTTAACTCATTTTTTCTGTGTAGCGTAGACCGGGGCACGTTTAAGCATAGGATACGTTTACGAAGTGCATTTTTTTTTTCGAAACGCGTTATAACTGGCGCACCACCAGTCATGACAGATTCATACTGCTCCCTAGCGGGTATTCTCACACGTTTTTGAGCGTCAGTCGAGCGTCGGTCTAGCATGCGTAAAGGATAACCTGTTTACTGTCAAGCTGAGTAAATTTTGTGTTGAACTTATTGAATCTTATTGTGAACTAATAATACTTAGTTAAGGATAAACAAATATATGAACATTAGCAGAATTTTATTCTATTTTGAGAACTGTATTTGTATGAACAGAAATATTATTAATTTTCGTTACACGTTAAAAATAAATCCAAACATGGCGACGGGGCACGTTTACGCAGTAAAATCGGAGCACCTTTACGCACGTTCCTACTGCGTAAACGTAAAAAAGGGCAAGACTGGGTTCAGTGTCTTAGATGCAAAATCTGGTACCATGAAAAGTGTGCAAAAGAAAATACTTTATTTTTTGTTTGCGAAAACTATAACAGTGATGATAAAGATGCCTAAATAGTTCCTGTTTTTAATTAGCAATAAGGCCTATGTTAGGTAGCTTTCATTGCAAAAAGCTACCTATTGCAGCCGTTCGGAGGAAAGCGATTTCAAAAAATTTTCGTATATTTTCAACGATCATGGCCCCCAGACCCCGAAACCACCCTCCGTTCAAATAATGATTGCTATCACAATTATTGATGGTGGTCAGTTATGTTTAATTAATGGTTATATATATATATATATATATATATATATATATATATATATACATGTCGTAGGCTAATTGAGAAATCAGGCTCGTTGCAAACAGCCAAGACTCTTTGCAAAGAGCCGGGCTCATTGGAGAATCATCTCCCTTTTTCCAATTAGCCTGATATTTTTCAGGCTTTAAAGCGTTAGGCTAATTGAAAAATGACCACTTATTATCCAATCAGGGGGATCTTTTTAGCCTTATTAACCCATAAACCGACTTGAACCCAAACAATAAATTACAACAGACGGTACCCCGATCCAAGCAAGACAAAATAATTTCAGTCTACATGCAACCCGACCCGAACCTGAAAGTTCCAATTAAAAAAACCCGAAATCAGACCCGAACCAAATCTAATAACCGAAAAAATATTCTAAAGCACCATAACCCAATCAGAGTAAGACAAAATAATTTCCGTGAACATGCAACCAGACCCAAACCTAAAAATTCCATTAGAAAAAACCCGAAATCTGACATGAACCAAATCTGAACCCTACAAAAATATTCTAAAGAAACATAACCTGATCCGAGCATGACAAAATAATTTCCGTGGACACGCAACCCGATCCGAACCTAAAATATTTGTTTGAAAAATCCGAAATATGACCCGAACCAAATATGATAACCTACAAAAATGTTTTAAAGAACCATAACTCGAACCAAACCTAAAAATTTCATTTGAAAAAAACCTGAAATCTGACATGAACCAAATCTAAACCCGACAAAAATATTCCGAAGAACCATAACCCGATACGAGCAAGACAAAATAATTTCTGTGGACACGCAGCCCGATCCAAACCTAAAAATTTAGTTTGAAAAAAAACCCAAAATATGACACGTATTGGATTGGACTGGATTGGTTTTTACTGTAAATTGCTCAACAGGTGGCGCTGCTATGCAACATTTTTCACGATTTCCACAATAGCTCAATCTCCAGAACTAATGCACGGATTTTCATCAAACTTCAGATTCAGTTAGTCCTTGACATGAGTTGGTGTTTTTAACATTTTGGTGTAAATCTCTCAACAGGTGGCGCTGCTATGCTGCATTTTTTGTAATTTCTGAAATAGCTCTATCTCAAGAACTAATGCTTGGATTTTCAACAAACTTCAGATTCAGGTATACCTGGATATGAATTAGTGCTGCTTAGGTTTTAGTGTAAATCACTCAACAGGTGGCGCTGCTATGCAGCATTTTTCAGAATTTCCACCATAGCTCTCTACCTCAATAAGTAATGCACGAATATTCATCAAACTTCAGATTCAGGTATACCTTGACATGAATTGACGTTTTATAGATTTTGGTGTAAATAGCTCAACAGGTGGCGATGCTATGCTGCATTTTTCGTAATTTCCGAAATATCTGTATCTCAAGAACTAATGTATGGAATTTCAACAAACTTCAGATTCAGGTAGGACCTTGATATGAATTAGTGCTGTTCATGTTTTGCTGCAAATCGCTATACAGGTGGCGCTGCTATGCTGCATTTTTCAGAATTTCCACCATAGCTCTATCTCAATAACAAATGCACGAATTTTGATCAAAATTCAGATTCAGATATACCTTGATATCAGTTAGTGTTATTTATGTTTTGGTGTAAATCGTTCAACAGGTGGCGCTGCTATGCTACATTTTCAGTATTTCCGCTATAGCTCTATCTCTAGAACTAATGCACGAATTTTCATCAAACTTCAAATTCAGATACACTTTTATATGGATTGGTGCTAAATTCATGTAATTTCTTGTACTATTTAAATGATTTAATTGACGTGATTTATATAGAAGAAAGTTTTGTGATGGCCACAACATACTAGTTGGTTTTGTGTTTATCTTAAAGTAGTTGGATGTGCCAATCCCAAAACTTTCTTCTATCTTATACATCTTAATATTTCAAAAACTAGTTACACATGTTAATACTTCAATATTATTAGTTCATTACTATACGAACTTTGATTTTCATCTTAAATTCCTGCTTAAGTCAATTAAATGAACTAAAAACGAGTTAATCTATATCATCATATTCGTTAAAATTAATAGTTTTTCCTTATTCTGTTGTTATCAGATGTTTGCGAATAGCCGGCTTAGCAGGAAGTGAGTTGCCGCCTTTGCACGAGCCGTCAATGGACAATAGAACTACGAAAAATCAAGAAAAGTATACAAAAATCGCTATCACAGAGCCCCTTTATCTGTCGATATTTCCAAATTCAAGGAGGACCTGTTGGCCAAAGCCAAAAACATGCACAAAAAATTTGGTTCCATTGTATGCATAATTTTATACACTTTTCGATTGTACAATAAAGAAAATGGAACAGACATCGTAATTATAGCGCCCCCTTCCAGCGGAATATTTCCAAATTCAGGGAGAACCATCATGCCATGATCAAAAAGAAACACAAAAAATTTGGTTCAATTCTCTGCATAACTTCATGCACTTTTCAATGGTAAAATATTCAAAATGGCACAAAAATCGCTATTAAAGCGCCCACTACCGGCGAATTTTTTCAAAATTAAGGAAGGACCTGCTTGCCATAGCCAAGATCTTAAAATAAAAATTTTGTTCAATTCTATGCATAACTTCATACACTTTTCGATGGTACAATATGCAAAATCGCAATTACAGTGCCCCCTATCGGCGAATTTTTCCTAATTCAGGGAGGACCTGCTTGTCATAGCCATAAACTTAAAATAAAAATTTGGTTCAATTCTATGCATAACTTCATACACTTTTGGATGCTACAATATTCAAAATCGCACAAAAAATCACTGTTACAGCACCCCCTACCGGAGAATTTTTTCCAAATTCAGGGAGGTCTTACCTGCTATATCGTAAAACTTAAAATAAGAATTTGGTTCAATTCTATGCATAACTTCATATACTTTTGGATGGTACAATATTCAAAATCGCACAAAAATAGCTATTACAGCGCCCCCTACCGGCGATTTTTCCCAAATTCAGGGAGGATCTGCTTGCCATAGCCAAAAACTTAAAATAAAAATTTGGTTCAATTCTATGCATAACTTCATACATTTCTTGATGGTACAATGGCGACAGACCGACAGACGGACACACGGACAGACAGACATTTTTTATAAACATGTTTTTTGGGATCTCTGACCCCTAAAACATATAAATCCGTCGAAAACCGAAGTCGAAAAAAATTTCGATTACGATACTTTCTTCTATTGAAGATAGAAGAAAGTAAAAATGGCTCAAATATAGCAGTTTGAATTACTAATGTGTGTGACATTTTGAAAAATCTGATATTTTGCCTGCGACAGCACTCGTACTATACATCAACCGATTCCGATGTTAGTGGAATTACTAAGGTCTCGACCAAGTTCACTGGTTAGCTTCACCCACCATGTTGTCTTAAAATGGCGGGCACTTCAAAATATCGCCGAATTTGGCGACCAAATATAAATCACTTTAAACTAGCAAAACCCATTCTTTGTTTGAATTCGCGAAGCATTATTTAATAAGATAAATATTTGAAAGTAGCAATATTGTTCTATATTATTTTGCATCTTTATTAAGCAAAAACTTTATTTTATGTTTTGGTGCATTTTAATTTCAGAAATGTAAATTCAGTCAAATAACCAAGAATTTACTTGCAATTTTTACTTTCTTCTATCTTTTCAAGAAAAAAGTATTGGATTCGTAAAAACTTCCGAAATTCGGTTTTAAAGCTGACTAATTTCGCGAAATTCTCATTCATATATATTTAATATTGTTAAAAATTGATATTGAATCTTCTATAATCGGTTTCCACTAAATTGAGCTTCGTGTGTTTAAATAATATAAGGTGGCTTTTTAAAAACAAGGAATATGAAAGCTACCTCTTCCTCCCGGCACTGGCCGGAAGGACTTTTTTCAGTTTAGACTATAAAATGTTCTTTAATTAATTCTCTTTATTATTTTTTTAAACAATGCTTTAAGTTATAAATAAAACATTTCATTTGGATTAAATATTTATTTCACTTACTCCTTGGTATCATAATATGCGTAAACGTGCTCCACTTGATGGCTACTTGGCTTGCCTCACTTGACTTGCCCCGTTACGTAAAAGACTCGGACCTAAAAAAAATTTTTACGTTGAAAAACACAAATAGGGCAAGAACTGAATACAGTAATTTTGACTTTATTAACTTCTTTCTAAAACCACGATGTCTAAAATTTCCTAAGCTAAAACATAAAAATTAGAAAATTCATTGAAAAAAATCGCGTAAACGTGCCCGGTCTACCTTACTCTTCTTAAAGGATGTCTCTTTTTACTTTCTTCTATCTTTACAAGAAGAAAGTATTGGATTCGTGAAAATTTTCGACTTCCGGTTTTCGACGGATTTATACGTTTTAGAACGCCCAGAACACGATTTGATGGTTTTTAGAAAATGTCTGTCTGTGAGTCTGACTGTCACTCTGTCACTCTCTCACTCTCTCACTCTGTCTGTGAATCTGTATATGACAAAAATTTTGTGGGCGCTCTATCTCAAGAACTAATGCACGGAATTTCACAAAACTTTATATTTTGTTAGACCTGGATATAAACTGGACCTGATTAGTTTTTGGTGAAAATCGCCTAACAGGTGGCGCTGCTATGCGGCATTTTTCACGATTTCTGCAATAGCTATATCTCAAGAACTACTGCACGGATTTTCATAAAACTTCAGATTCAGTTAGTCCAGGATATAGTTTGGTGCTGATTACTTTTTTTGTGAAATTCGCTTAACAGGTGGCGCTGGTATGCTACATTATTCGTGATTATCGCAATAGCTCTAACTCAAGAAAAAATGCACGAATTTTCAACAAACTTCAGATTTAGTTAGTCCCTGATATAAATTAGCGATGTTTAATTTTTGGTGTAAATCTCACAACAGGTGGCACTGTTGTGCTGCATTTTCACGATTTTCGCAAGAGCTGTATCTCAAGAACTATTGCACGGATTTTCATCAAACTTCAGATTTAGTTAGTCCTTGACATGAATTGACGTATAAATTAGTGCTGCTTGATTTTTGGTGTAAATCGCTCAACAGGTGGCGCTACTATGCTGTATTTTTTGCGATTTCCGCAATAGCTTTATCCCAAGAACGAATGCACGAATTTTCATCAAACTTCAGATTCAGGTATATCTTGATATCAATTAGTGCTGTTTATGTTTCGGTGAAAATCGCTCAACAGGTGGCGCTGGTATGCTACATTTTTTCAGAATTTCCGCTATAGCTCTATCTCAACAACTAATGCACGAAATTTCATCCAACTTCAAATTCAGATATACTTTGATATGAATTGGTGCTAAATGGATGTAATTTCTTGTACTATTTAAATGATTTAATTGACGTGATTTATGTAGAAGAAAGTTTTGTGATGGCCACAACATACTAGTTTTTCTTAGTTCTCAAAATAATTCTTAAATCTATGCTTAATTTAATATTTTATAAGCTAAAGGCTGAGGAGCTGTAAATAAGATTGTAACACTTTATATAAAATTAAGTCTATATTTTAGAAATATTTTGACAACTGAGAAGAAAAAAAGGCATCCTTTAAGAAGAGTTCACAGAAAAAAGGAGTTAAAAATATAAATTTCCCGAGGCGATATATCAAATATATGAATGCATCAAATACCCATAGACTTAGCATTAGCAAGGGGAATTCGGAAGCTGAGTGACTAGCAGCCTTAATGTTAAAATATTTTCCACTTGCTTGCGTAGAATTCATGATTAATTATGTACCATCTACTGATCTTCTGACCTTCACATCATTTGAATGAGATAGCCCTGAAGTTATAAATATAACGAATACAACTGTCCTGTATTCTACGTAGCGCATAGGAGCATCCATAGCAAACAAGATGTGTACTATGGGGCATAATTTTTTTCTTTGCACTTGTCAGTACAGAAAAGCCACGATTTGTGTGTTTTGGGGCTCCCTTAATTAAGGGCTTTATATACCATCTGTAGTAATAACGTTTGAGAATTTAATAGTTCATCACAGTGATGTAAAATATATTCCCTAGAGAGGGGACTAAAATCACCAAACGCCTTGTTTGCTAGATGGGGTTTCCGAAACTATGATATATGCATGGTTCTCGCTGGCTTTTGACCAACATTAGCGATTTGATTAATAAGAAATAAAAAGTAGTAGCCAAATGAAAAAAAAAATAGCAAAATAAATTCGACGTGAAACAATGAAAAATCTATGTTTAACCTCTTATAGTATCCCTTTTTTTTTTCAATATATTCTAAAATAACCCATTATTTTTTTTAATTGTTTATAAAATAGAAAGTCTACTATCCACTGCAGAAACTATTAAAAAAATAACACAAGTCTCTTAACTGTGCAAATGTTTCAGACATTTTTTTCGGTAGTCATAAATAAAACTTGAAAACAGCTATCTCTGATTTACCGTAGTGAAAATATACACTAAAAATTGCTATGAGATTTCGACTATGACCGATAGAAAAAATTGACCGGCCAATGATACTTTGCATACAACTAATAAATAGTATGGTAAATGACTAATTTCAACAAAACTTTCTAGCAAAACTTCTTTCTATTTGGCGCTTGATGCGAGTAATTTTGTTTGTATTTTTATCGGCGCGACGCGATGCCGAAGCATGGATAATTATTAATTGACAAAATAGAAAAGCTATCGCATAATCTTTCCTGTGTCTTTGGCTGTTTCTGAACTGAATGAGTGTTGAGTCAGTATCTCTATAAATAAAGCAATGTAAACGGCATGGTGCGATTGATCACTTAAGCGACATCAATTGTTCATCAATGTGGATAAAAAATCTCGACTATATTGACACATACAATCACAAAATACCAGAAATTGAGCCCTCGCAATTTGATGAGTCTGATTGTTCGTTTACTCGCCAGTTGAAGCATTTTATCGCGATTTGGCGCAGTGGCGAGCGGCAGCGGGAACCCTGTATACTAGCCATTTGATTTTGGTAAGGGAGCCTTCACTTTTAAACGGAACGGCGCTAAAAAAGTGTCTCTGCACAACACTTTTCTCAGCCCATGTCAAAAACAAGTTCTTTCAGACGAAATATCTCTGATTCAGTAGTTTGTTTATGATTCAGTATGTTAATGAAATCAAGTAAGTGGTTCATGAGTTATATCAAAAATTAACTAAGATTAAAATTTTAAGCTTTTAATTTAACAAAAAAAAATCAAACTTTTCAAAACATTTTTATCCGAAAAGTAATCTTTCTAGAAAGACATATTTCAGTAAATAGGTCAGTAAAAAATTCCTATAAATTAAAAAAAAAAATACCCACGGATCCCATTAATGACGCATGTTTCCATTAACAAATTTAATCTCTGATTGCAATCCTTGGGTAAAATGGAACCATGAGTTCTGAATCATAGGTTCACGGAACCCATTTACACAGGCGTCACGACAGTAATTCTTGAAGAAACTACCGCGGAACAAAAGTCGGGTTTTAAGATTAGTCTCTACACTGTTAAAAATTTGCAGCATTCTGGCAGGTAATTTGAACGTTTTTTCCGAAAACGGTTACACAACCGTAATTTTAACACCATTCTGACCTTATTATTGGTCATTTTATGGTAAGAATATAGTTAAATTATGGTTATGAAACCGTTTTTACAAAAAACGGTCGAATGACCTGCCAGAATGATGCAAAATTTTTAACAGCGTAGGTTCACCGAAAAAGCTTTGATATACCTCAAAGACTGAATCATATAATGAGGAATGTCATTTTTTATCGGCAGAGGAACAATACTCGGGTAAAACTAAAGTTCCCCGTACTAGAACCGAGCGGCTCCATACCGCCCTTCCAAGTAGATTGCGTATCTTACCCTAGTCCAAAAAAGCACCAAGTGACGCCTAGCCACCACGAAAGCAAACCGCCAGTCGAAACAGCTGAACAAGGGAAACAAAAGGCCAAACCCCAACAAAGAGCTTCGTGGAAAATGTTTTCAGCAATCCGTCTGCACTGGGGATCAATGCCACAACAACTTGCGGCACCGCCAAGAAGATGAGGCCACCAGCAAAACCCAGCCCAGCAACGGACACAGACCGCGCGCAGGGCCAAATTAAGCAGACTGAGACATACCGCCAAAATTGAAACTCAGCCTTCAAGGAGGACTTAATAGGAAAAGTGACCCGAATTATAGTTACACGCAAGGAAAAAAAATCCTCGGGTAAAACGGATGACAAGAATTAGGAAAAGTAACAGAATTTCTTAACAATTTTATTGGTTTTACATATGTTTATATAAAAGGTCAGCAGACGCAGTAGAGCGATACCGCCAAAATTGAAACTCAGTCTTCAAGGAGGACTTAATAGGAAGAGTGACCCGAATTATCGTTATACACAAGAAAAAAAATCCTCGGTTAAAACGGATGACAAGAATTAGGAAAAGAAACACAATTTTTTAACAATTTTATTGGTTTTACATGTGTTTATAATAAAATAAAATAAAAAGTTAATTTTATCACACTGCTTTATTCAGGATAATATTTCTTTCTCATTTTTGCTGATTTACCACATACATTCTCTTTTATGACACACAAAATACATTCACAAAAAAAAAAAAAAAAAAAAAAAAAAAATTAAACGGACGAAGGAGAATAAAAACAATAAAAGTATTTTGTTTCATAACTAAATATCAAATAAATCTTCCGAAAAAGATGGAATATTCAAAATAGCTTTTTTTCCTCTATCTCTTTTACAAGTTCTGTATAATAATAAAGCAAAATTCTAAACCTAATTGAAAGTTATTTCCGACACTAGAATGCTTCATCCAAGCCTCAAGACTTAGTCTACGGGTTTACCTAAGAAGCTTTACTATAAACTAATATTTTAACACAATCAAACTGATTGGTAAAGTTATCATACGAATTGAATATTTCCAACTGAGCGAAAAAATGCCCAGGCTGGGAATCGAACCCAGATCCTTGGCTTACAAGGCCAATGCTCTTCCATTTAAGCTAACTGGGCCGACAACCAGCTAGCATATTTCGCTCAGAAAAACCTTATTGGCAATAACATCTGGTCTGTCATGTAGACAGCTCAACAGAATAAACCGCAGGTTAAGGAACTCCATATAAACGAAGGATACGTAGATAAACTAATATTTTAACACAATCAAACTGATTGGTAAAGTTATCATACGAATTGAATATTTTCAACTGAGCGAAAAAATGCCCAGGCTGGGAATCGAACCCAGATCCTTGGCTTACAAGGCCTTCCGTTTAAGCTAACTGGGCCGACAACCAGCTAGCATATTTCGCTCAGAAAAACCTTATCATAGCAAACGCGGTAGCGTTAAGCTATAATATGATTAAGAAATAGAAAATGCAAACGACTTTCTTAAATTTTTGGCGAACCAGCGGACGTACGACAATGATTTTTCTTTTGAAAGATAGAACTCAACGAGACGAATAAACTGATAGCATTTAAATAATTACTGTAGCTTTCAGTAGTTTTTTTATTTAACCTTAAACGAAAAAATGAAGACACAAAATTCAACAAATTGTAGCTAAGGTTCCATTGGGTGGATTAACTTCGATTTTGTTTTATTTTGATCCTCTTGTTAAAACTTAGAATAGGTTTTTTTTTCATCTTTGTATGTTTCACGGTCGCTGAGAAAATCGAATTTGTCTTTTATAATGTCTCCATAAAATTATAGAAATCTCTCCTTTTCATTTTCTAATTTTCTAATTCAATAACTTATTTCGTGTTGCCACTCCCTAAAAAGCAGTACAATAATTTAAAAAAAAAAGGATAACAAGTTTACTTTTGTTTTCATAAGTCAATAAAAATTGAAATTCAACTGACAGATTTTTGTATTTTTGAAACCGACGTCAACCTAAGCAGATAATGCATAATTTTCATAAATATATACATAAACTTTCTTGATTAATATTTTGAACTGGAGTAATAGACACAATGGAGCACAAATGTAAGTTTTTTTTAATTATCATCATAACATCCTGAATTACACAAGCGATAGGTATGCAGTAATATAAATACTTCACATACTAAGCATACCTTAAAAAATACCATTCCGTCTATTTTAAATAAGGAAGAGATGTCATATACGTACCAGAGCACATAACTGGCGCGATAATGCATTATTTTGCCTGATACGGTAACTGAGCTATTGTTGTTTATTTATCAATTATTTTTTTATTTACTTTTATTTTATTTATTAAAAGTATATAAATTGTTTGGTTCTATAGTTATTAATTAAACTTTTTATTATTTATAGTTATTTCTTTAAAAAAAAAAATAGAAAGTAATTTAAAAATATATCTGTAACTGCTATTCGAAAACGATGTTTTCGTTAAATTGGCGTCAGAAAAAAAACCCGCGCTAAATCTGTTGTGTATATGACATCTGTGCCTTAAATAATTAGGGTTTCGTTTAACTTTAGGTACTTTTGCTTGAGATATTGTCGAAAATGTACAGCAGAAAGATACGGTACTACTTGATTATCCCGTCGACCAGTTTCGCCAAACTATTCGTCAAATGATACAAACTGACATAATTTTTATTTTAAATAACGGAAGAATAAACAAATTAGTAAAACATTAATAAAAATACTAATAAAAACTTGGGCACAGATGTCATATGCGCTCCATATTGGCACGATTTTTTCCGACGCCAAATTTGGCGAAAACATCGTTCATATATCATCTATATCCGGGTTACCATATTAAGGAAAATAACGACACTTTGGCGCCAGTTAAGTACCTAGTGCGTATATGACATTGGCGGCGTCAAAAAAAATCGCGCCAATATGGGGCGTATATGATATCTGTGCCAAAACTTGAATTAAAAATCACTTGATGACGTAACAAACACGTGTATCGTGTTTAATGTCAAGTGAATGTAACATTTGCTATGATCCATTATTGTCATTTAATCTTATAGTTTGGCGATAATTTTTTGGTCGACAGGATAATCAAATTGTAACAAGTATGGTACAGATGCCATATACGCACCACGTTCGCGCGATATTTTTTCTGACGCCAATTTGGCAAAAACCTCGTTTTCGAATACCAGTTACATATATATTTTTCAAAAGGAATTAACAATAAATTTAAAAAAGTTTAATTAATAACAATAGAACAAAACAATTTATATAAATTTAAAAAAAGAAAATAAAAGTAAATAAACTATTAATAAATAAACAACAACATTCGGCTTACCATATCAAGCAAAATAATAAAACTCTGGCGATAGTAAGTACCACTGTGCGTATATGACATTGGCGTCAGAAAAAAAATCGCGTCAAGGTGATGTTCATATGACGACTGTGGCGATTCAAGTACGCTTCCGAACGTTACTTTGAAATCGGTGAATTTCATCACCAAAATCGCCAAGATGCTTAATGATCATCGCCATCGAATATATAAATAATGCCATATTTGCAAACTTATAGGTCAAAATATAAGGGGAACCTCGGTTCACAACCACCTCTGTTTATGACCAGTTCGGTTTATGTCCAACTTCGATGATCAAAATTTGACTTGGCGGGCGTGCAATATCTCGGTTCACGACCAAGGCTGCCGAATAGTTCAGTTGGCAACCCTCACATAACTGTTGTTATTAGTCAAGTTTGGTGTAAGGTGTGCATATCAGAGAGCTTTGTGTACCTTTATTACTGTAAAAAAAAAATAACTTTTTGTTTTACTTTTACTCAGGTTTGCACTAATATTAGCTCTCATTATGGCTTCTAAGAATGAAAAAGTGCTTAGTGATAGCAGTAATAGAAGCTTAAACGAATTACTATTCAATAAAAGAAATTGTAGCAAAACATGAGAACGATGTTAGTATAACCGGTCTAGCTAAACGATACGATGTGGACTCAGCCTTCGATTTCCACGATAATCTATATATAAATTACGCTATCGTATGTGTCACAGAAATCGTGATTATTTGTTAATTGTTTAATGGCAACGCTCGAATGAAACGCATCTCATTATTTATAGAACAGCATTTAATGCATCACCATACCTATAAGGGGAGGGGGGAGTTACCATAGGCTGGACCCTGTTCTATCGCCAAACACCGCCAAGTTTGTCGCCAACTTGGCGATATATCGCCAAATACCTGTAGACTTCCATTGTAAACCAACAAGGTTTACTTGTTTAGAGAGAATCAACAAATTGAGATATTTTAATGCAACAAAAAATAATATCAATTTAAGGAATTATATTAATTATATTTAAGGGAGCCCAAGTAAATTAAATTATGAATAAAAATAACGTGAATTTGATTAAAAAACTCTGAACCTCTTAAAACAGTGTGCATTACTTGGTTAAATAGTGCATTATTGTGCGAAATAAGAAAAAAGTATTGGGAATATTTAAAGCAACTCAGGTTTATTTATATTCAATATATAATTATCAAAAAATTTAAATGACTAGTATTAAAAAATGCTCTGACGAGCACCAAAAAAGGCTAATATGTTTTTAAGTATGAAAAAGTGTTTGACAAGTGCTTCTAATTGAGCATGAAAAAGGACAAGGGGTCCCTTCTTGGCTGCAGCTCACTGTCAATGCCATCTTTGAAAAAATCATATTTGCGCTTTTTCCATATAAAAGAAATCAGCCACAGTTACGATAAAAATGTGTAGTGTAAAGACAGAGCCAGTAAAGACGCAACCTGATTAAATATGAACGTAAGGCGACTTATTACCAAAAATCTTAGTTCCTGCAGCATATCACACTCATGCAGTGCCACCAAGCATACCCGCAGTGTAGAACTGTACAGAAAACTGACTTGTAGTGCAGTGCAGACTGTTGCAGCACTCTGCACAGGAACAATTCTACATGTGCACGCATAACAATATAATGCATTCATTGATTGTTGAAATTATATCCAAGTGGCTGTGGCTGTAAGATGTACTATGCAGTACAACAGTGCATATGTAAATTATAAACGAACATTAGACGTATACACCTTTAATACGGGAGTACAAAAGCACAGTGTGAGTGTGCGCTGAAGTTCAAAAGCATAATAGGAATGTACAGTGTAGTATAATTTGTAGAGAAATAATGGTACACAGTGCACTGTACAAAGTTGCATTGCAGACGCATGCGCAGTACAATAGTAGGACAGTGGAGTTAAGCACGGCGGAAAGTTTTACTAAAGTACTGCGAATTTATTTTATATGGAATAAGCGCAAATATGATTTTTTCAAAGATGGCATTGACAGTGAGCTGCAGCCAAGAAGGGACCCCTTGTCCTTTTTCATGCTCAATTAGAAGCACTTGTCAAACACTTTTTCATACTTAAAAACATATTAGCCTTTTTTGGTGCTCGTCAGAGCATTTTTTAATACTAGTTGGTAATAACATCTGGTCTGTCATGTAGACAGCTCAACAGAATAAACCGCAGGTAAAGGAATTCGTATGATAACTTTACCAATCAGTTTGATTGTGTTAAAATATTAGTTTATCTACGTATCCATCGTTTATATGGAGTTCCTTTACCTGCGGTTTATTCTGTTGAGCTGTCTACATGACAGACCAGAAGTTATTACCAATAAGGTTTTTCTGAGCGAAATATGCTAGCTGGTTGTCGGCCCAGTTAGCTTAAACGGAGGAGCATTGGCCTTGTAAGCCAAAGATCTGGGTTCGATTCCCAGCCTGGGCATTTTTTCGCTCAGTTGGAAATATTCAATTCGTATGATAACTTTACCAATCAGTTTGATTGTGTTAAAATATTAGTTTATCTACGTATCCATCGTTTATATGGAGTTCCTTTACCTGCGGTTTATTCTGTTGAGCTGTCTACATGACAGACCAGATGTTATTACCAATAAGGTTTTTCTGAGCGAAATATGCTAGCTGGTTGTCGGCCCAGTTAGCTTAAACGGAAGAGCATTGGCCTTGTAAGCCAAGGATCTGGGTTCGATTCCCAGCCTGGGCATTTTTTCCCTCAGTTGGAAATATTCAATTCGTATGATAAGCTTTACTATACCTAAGTCTTCAAAAATCGAATCCGATAATGATGAACGGAATTTTTCGGCTGCAGATGAACAATCCTAGGGTAAAACAAATGACAAGAATTGGGAAAAGGAACACAAATTTTTAACAAATTTATTGGTTTTACGTATGTTTAAATAAAAGGTTAATTTTATAACAATATTCTATTGAGGATAATATATATTTCTTTCTCATTTTTGCTTATTTACCACATACATTCTCTTTTATGACACACAAAATACATTCACAAAAATATTTTTAAACCAACGAAGGAAAATAAAAACAATAAAGATATTTTGTTTCATAACTAAATATCATATAAATCTTCTGAAAAAGATGGAATATTCGAAACAGCTTTTTTTCCTCTATCTCTTTTACAAGTTCTGCATAATAATGAAGCAAAATTCTAAACATATTTGAAAGTTATTTCCGACAATATAATGCTTCACCCAAGCATTAAATGTAAGTATGATTTTATAGAATAGGAGAAACAAAAGTAATTTTCAATAGTTTTATGAATTTTCTACTGAAATTTCGTACATTTATTTATCAGATTATTTATGAAAGGTAGAAACAGTATTGTATTTTTATCCGTCTGAAATATGATTTTGTGATTTTTATATCTTTGATAAGAAACTTTTTTTTGTGCTGTTGGTTAACATATGGCACAAATTTTCTCATTTTTACAAAATTTTAAATGTATACTTCTGTTTTGACAGACAAAATCCATATTCTAAAACAATTTTGAATAAGGAACATCAAAACAATAAAGTAGGACCCATGGCCTTAAATCCCGGGTTTCCCTGTAGTGCTATTACACTACCGGTGATTTCTAGATGTAAGGGTCTAGAGAGAACATAAATTAGGTATACTGCATGCTCATTACGTACTTGATCCAACTTGAGTCTATTATTCTTCGGATAACTTCCAACAACACCCGAAAAACTAGTATGTTGCGGTCATCACAAAACTTTCTTCTATATAAATCACGTCAATTAAATCATTTAAATAGTACAAGAAGTTACATCCATTTAGCACCCATTCATATCAAAGTACATCTGAGTTTGAAGTTTGATGAAAATTCGTGCATTAGTTATTGAGATAGAGCTACAGCGGAAATTCTGAAAAATATAGCATAGCAGTGCTACCTGTTAAGCGATTTACACCAAAACATACACAGCACTAATTGATATCAAGATATACCTGAATCTGAAGTTCGTTGGAAATCCAAGCATTAGTTCTTGAGATAGGGCTAGTGAGGAAATCGCAAAAAAACAGCATAGCAGCGCTACCTGGTGAGAGATTTTCACCAAAATGCATAAAATGTCAATTTATGTCAAGGACTAACTAATTCTGAAGTTTGATGAAAATTCGTGCATTAGTTCTTGAGATACAGTTATAGTGGAAATTCTAAAAAATGCAGCATAGCAGCGCCAACTGTTGAGAGACCTACACATAAATCTATAAAATGTCAATTCATGTCAAGGACTAACTGATTCTGAAGTTTGGTAAAAATTATTGCATTAGTTCTTGAGATACAGCTATAGTGGAAATTCTGAAAAAGTAGCATAGCAGCGACACCTGTTGAGCGATTTGCACCAAAACAGAAACAGCACTAATTCATATCAATGTATACCTGAATCTGAAGTTTGTTAAAAATTCAAGCATTAGTTCTTGAGATAGAGCTATTGCGGAAATCGTAAATAATGCAGTATAGCAGCGCCACCTATTGAGCGATTTACACCAAAATGTATAAAACTTCAATTGATGTCAAGGAATAACTGAATCTGAAGTTTGATGAAAATCCGTGCATTAGTTCTGGAGAATGAGCTGTTGCGGAAATCATAAAAAATGCTGCATAGCAGCGTCACCTGTTGAGCGATTTACACCAAAAACTAATCAGGGCCAGTTTATATCAAGGTCTAATTGAATCTGAAGTTTTGTGAAATTCCGTGCATTAGTTCTTGAGATAGAGCGCCCCCAAAATTTTTGTCACATACAGACTCACAGAGTGACAGAGTGACGGAGTGACGGAGTGACAGAGTGACAGACTCACAGACAGACATTTTCTTAAAACCATCAAATCGTGTTCAGGACATTCTAAAACGTATAAATCCGTCGAAAACCGGAAGTCGAAAATTTTCACGAATCCAATACTTTCTTCTTGTAAAGATAGAAGAAAGTAATAATAAACTCTCCCACATAAAACGAAGAGGTGCAGTTGGATTAATAGATTGGTAGTTTGTAGGAAATTTCTCCTTCATGAAGGCTACTGGTGCAACCGAAAGTGCATGAAGTTTAATATCATGTGTTTATTTTAAATTTTTAATATCTATTTTTATGATCACTTTTAAGTAAACGATGGACATCAAATTACATCTTACGATTAACTCAGGTTGGAATTTTCGCGTTTCATCTTATGATTTTTACTTTCTTCTATCTTTACAAGAAGAAAGTTTTGGATTCGTGAAAAATTTCGACTTCCGGTTTTCGACGGATTTATACGTTTTAGAATGCCCAGAACACGATTTGATTGGTTTTTAGAAAATGTCTGTCTGTGAGTCTGTCTGTCACTCTGTCACTCTGTGAGTCTGTAAGTGACAAAAATTTTGTGGGCGCTCTATCTCAAGAACTAATGCACGGAATTTCACAAAACTTTATATTTAGTTAGGCCTTGATATAAACTGGACCTGAATAGTTTTTGGTGAAAATCGCCCGACAGGTGGCGCTACTATGCGGCATTTTTCACGATTTCTGCAATAGCTATATCTCAAGAACTACTGCACGGATTTTCATAAAACTTCAGATTCAGTTAGTCCAAGATATAGTTTGGTGCTGATTGCTTTTTTGTGAAAATCTCCCAATAGGTGGCGCTGCTATGCTGCATTATTCATGATTATCGCAATAGATCTAACTCAAGAAAAAATGCACGAAATTTCATCAAACTTCAGATTCAGTTAGTCCCTGATATAAATTAGTGTTGTTTAATTTTTGGTGTAAATCACCCAACAGGTGGCGCTACTGTGCTGCATTTTTCAAAGTTTCCGCAATAGCTGTAATCTCAAGAACTACTGCACGGATTTTCCTTAAACCTCAGATTTAGTTAGTCCTTGACATGAATTGACGTATAAATTAGTGCTGTTTAATTTTTGGTGTAAATCGCCCAACAGGTGGCACTGCTATGCTGTATTTTTGCGATTTCCGCAATAGCTTTATCTCAAGAACTAATGCTTGGATTCTCAACAAACTTCAGATTCAGGTATACCTTGATATCATTTAGTGCTGTTTATTTTTGGTGTAAATCGCTCAACAGGTGGCGCTGCTATGCTACATTTTTCAGAATTTCCGCTATAGGTCTATCTCAAGAACTAATGCACGAATTTTCATCCAACTTCAAATTCAGATATACTTTGATATGAATTGGTGCTAAATCGTTGTTATTTCTTGTACTATTTAAATGATTTAATTGACGTGATTTATATAGAAGAAAGTTTTGTGATGGCCACAACATACTAGTTTAAATATGCATTGTTTTCACTTTCTTCTATCTTTACAAGAAGAAAATATTGCATTAGTGAAAATTTCGACTTCCTGTTTTCGACGGATTTATACGTTTTAGAATGTCCTGAACACGATTTGCTGGTTTTTAGAAAATGTCTGCCTGTCACTCTATCACTCTGTTGTCATTCTGTGAGTCTGTATGTGACAAAAATTGTGTGGGCGGTCTTTTTCAAGAACTAATGCACGGACATTCACAGAACTTTGCATTCAGTTAGACCTTGACATAAACTGGTCCTGATTAGTTTTTCATGAAAATCGCCGACCAGGTGGCGCTGCTATGCGGCATTTTGTTCGATTTCTGCAATAGCTATATCTCAAGAAGTACTGCACGGATTTTCATAAAACTTCAGATTCAGGTAGTCCACGATATATTTTGGTGCTGATTACTTTTCGTAAAAATCACCCAACAGGCGGCGCTGCTACGGTGAATTATTCATGATTATCGCAATAGCTCTAACTCCAGAAATAATGCCCGAATTTTCAAAGAAAATTCAGTGTCAGTTAGTCCCTGATATAAATTAGTGCTGTTAAATTTTTGATGTAAATTGCCCAAAAGGTGGCGCTGCTATGCTGCATTTTTTACGATTTACGCAATAGCTATATCTCAAGAACTAATGCATGAATTTTCATCAAACTTCAGTCCCTGATATAAGTTGATCCTGATATGTTTCTCGTGTAAATTGCACAACTGGTGCCTCTGCTATGAAGAACTTTTCATCATTTCCGCAATAGCTCTATCTAATAAAAATCTCTGCCGGCTCCGCCTACAGGCGGAGGTAGATTTCGAAGTTAAGTACCAAATTCACCAACAAAACTTAAATCAAGAGTAGAGATAAACTCAGTTTCTTCACTAAGAATGAGCTCTAGGGAACTAAACTTTTTGTGAAAATTCTAATATACACGAATAACGACACGCACGTATATGGAATACGTTTAAAAATGGCTACAGCAAATTCAGAGAACCTCAAAGTGTTAAAATATGTTAATATTTCCATAGTCGGGTTTATATCATGTTTGAATACGTTTCTTCAAACTCGCATGACCATACATATTCACCTGCTGAGGACCATTATATTTCCAATATGACGAAATATATATATATATTTTAATTCGTCAAACTATTTTATTTTGAGTTTTCATGCGGAAATCTTGCTCTAGAAAACCTTTGACGTAATATTCAATTTGATTTCAATTCGTCAAACTATTTATTTAATTTAAATTTCACGTGAAAATCTTGCAATAGAAAAGTAATTGTTGTGGTGAGAATTTTATTGCTTTTTTGAAGTGAAAACTTCTTTAGGCGCGTTGAGCTTTTTTTGAGATGGAGAAAACCACTGATTTGGAGACACTGTTACGTACCGACATGCTAGCATTTTGGCACATAGACACTAGCGCGCCAAGCGTAATATAATTGTGTATTGTATTCATTAATAAAAATACTTTTGGATAGTATTGAATTGGAGTATGGATTTCAATATTTGGATAGTATTGAATGGTAATGGTTGCCGTTGATATTTCACCGGATAAATCTTTAAATACAATACGAGAATTTTTGTACGAAAATTTGTTTATTTATATGTACATGTATAATTTAATAATATAATTTAATATAATAATATATATTACAAATTATTAATGTTTATTTATATGTAATTTATAGTTAAATTGTATTACTATGAAAATTGTAACATAATTTTGGTAGTATTAGTTTATAATGATGAATAAAAAAACACTACATTTAAAAGTATTTCCTGCACAATAAAACATTTCCTGACGATTAAAAAAACACACACGTAATTGTTGAAGTTTTCACTTCTATTGGCACTCCCGGAGAGCCACTGTTTTTTTTTTTAAATTGTTGGCAACTGCTATAACGAAAAATGTTTATTTTTTTCCTATCATTGTTGTATAAAAGCTGGTATTCATCAGAATCATGCTAAGACAGTATTCAAAATTTTGAACCCTTCCCAATTCCACCCCCTTGGGCCGATATATATATATATATATATATATATATATATAAACTTTTTAGGTAGGGGTGGTTTTGGCTTCCTGGGATCCTATAATCAAAAGTTACGAAGGAATTTTTCAAAAGTCGCACCATGGTAACGACTGCAATAGGTAGTATTTCTTACGAAATCTACCTAAAAAGGTAGCAATAGGACCAAAAGATTAATGCACGGATTTTCATCAAACTTCAGATTCAGTTAGAAGTTGTCAAAGTTGTTGATAATTAGATTTTGGTGTAAATCCTCTAACCGGTGGTGCTGGTAGGCTGCATTTTTCAGGAAGTATTAACACGTATGAGAAAGAAGAAAGTTTTGGGATTGCTACACCCGACTAATTTCCCTTGTAACAACTGGCACTATACATATTCCTTTATGACAGAAAAAAATCCATACAGTAAAATAGTTTTGGCATAACGAATTTAAAAACCTAAACAAAAAAAACACTTTGTTTTATAACAAAATTTTAAACAAATCTTGGAGAGAAAATGAAACATTTGGAATACTCCTGCAATTCCTGCTGTGCGTTTAAAAAAATTCGAATCATAACGAAGAGTGAAGCAAACATTTTAACTACTTTCTGTGTAAGGTATTCTCGACATTATAATTCTTCATAATACTTTAAATGTAAATAGGGTTAAACAGAAAACACTATAGAAATATTAAATTTATTTTTCACTTTTACATTCTTTTATATTTAATTTTAAAAAAAGTATCGTAATTGAAATTATTTTTCTGTTTTTGACAAATTTAGATGTTTTGCTGGTCAGAGATTCAGAAACATACATTTTTATAAAATGCCTGTGTGTCATTTTATCTGTGTTTCTTTTTTTTATTCTAAAACCAAAATTTTCTCTGATACCTTTTACTTGGGAGAACATTTTTTTTAAAATTCTTACATACATATTGCATGCTAAGTTATCTATTTTTCAAAAGAATTAGAGGCATAATTTCCTATAGCATTCCAGAATCAATTATCAATGTGTAGGACTTGGAAGAATATTTCCAAAGATTGTTATGGAAATTAAAGTATTAATCTACATTTTAAAGGATAATATAAAATACTTATTAAAAATAATATTATTACTTTACTTTACTCTTTTCCCCTTTTTTCTACCTATGCATCATAATAAAAGGCTAAGCAAAAGTCTAGTTTAAATAAATTTGTTGTATGCAAGTCTGTGAGACATATATAAGTATTTAAAATTAAGCTTTAAAGAGATCGAATATTACAGGAGAAAAGATATTATTGTTTCTACCACGATTTCTAAACAATTACATTAATGATAACACATCGGTCAAAAAGTCCCAGGACTAACTGCAAATATATATATATATATATATTGCAAAATTCGACTCTATCATCAACATGGTCTCCTTCAAGAGTGATGCATACACTCCAACGCTTCTCAAACTTTTCGATACATTTTTTATAAACCAATTTGTGTCTGCCTAGGCGTTTTGTTTCGTCTATGTCTTCATCATTTGACGCAAATCTCTTTTCCTCTAGCATCCTTTTGAAATCGACGAACAGGTCTGCGAAGTCTACACTGGAGCCAGATCTGTAGAATAAAGCGGATGGAGAAGCAATTCTTCATCAACTATGAAATTTCTCTTATACGCTTCGAGCCCTAAATTTAAAGATATAATAATGCAGCATTGAGCATGAATGTTACTTCAAAATTATAAAATCGTACATTAGGCATAGATTATGAAACATTTTCCAATAATAGTAAATTATTATTAATATTTTTTTAAAACTTTAGTATAAAATGAAGTAATTAGCGTACAAATGAGATCGGTTGACAAAACTGGAAATTAATTATCTAATTTGTAACTGCCCATGTATTTTGATTAGTTTCTTAAAAAGCCGCCCGCGCAACTGCTGCCATAGCAGTGCATTGCTTGCCAAATTGTCAATTTTGAATTACTCTCTGATCTGATGGAAAGAATCAGGTAAAATTGGAATGGTATATAAATTAAAATTTAAATTCTAGGGCTATATTCACCCTCAGTTAAATAATTAAAATACATATAAAGCACAAATAATTGTACAAAAATTACTGTCGGGTGCATACATATAATATAAAGATATTTAAAATACAAATTATCAGAAAAACCTAGAACGTTTTCAACCCTTACAAGGTCGTCATCAGTAGGATTTAAATGTGGTTATTGTTTTCTTTGCGCTTATTCGAGAATTGTCCAGAAGAAAAATATTGTAATTTAAATGTTGTACGTCAGATGATATGCCACATAAAGTTGTTCAAATTTTCAACAAAACGAGCTTTTATCTATTATGCAGTAAATGTCTCCATAATCCATGGATATCGTATGATAGTGCATCGTGCAAGCTGTATCTATATTAGCAATTACTTCAATGGGTTCTCTTATGATGGCTTCCTGGTAATTATTTGTACGAAAGATAATTTTTGATTTATTAGAATCTACTTTTATAGGTTGAGTTTGAGCTAATCTTGATAATGCAATATGGAGTCTATTTTATCTTAGATTTAATTTTGATCTGATTTAATTTTGTGCAATTATTTGAACTTTGTATTTATTTTAATTGAAATGGCATTATTTATGTTAAAGAATCTGCTGGTTTGCTGAATTTCTTGTGCTGCAATAACCCCGAGGGCAGTATTAGGTAGAGAGCCGGTGACATCGAAATCCCGTGATCGTGGAATTGAATTTTTTTTTTTTTTTTATGTAAATCAATTGTAAAAGACATACGACCAAAATGAGCTCACAGAGGGTACAGTGGACTTTGAAATTCGCGAAAATATATCAAAAAGTCGATTTTTCATTTTTAATGTAGAAATAACACATATAATCATATCTACCGGATGCACTTTTTTTTTTCAAATATGTTGATTTTTGCCGGAGTTATGGCCATTTTAATTTTAACAGCTGATGAACCACGCCCCTTTGTTTACCTTTCTGCCATTGCTTTTCTTCTTTCGCGACGTAGATACGCCTAATCTAAAAGCTGTGAAATCATGCTTACATGATATTCTTGAGCTTACTCCATGTAATTTTCATAAAGGATATATATTTCTTTATTATTGGGCAACAGCGTATTTTAACTGGGACCTAAACTGGTTGTTTCTGGTTTGTTTACATCGTTTGTTTTCATTTTTTGAATTTCGTTGCAGTTCTCTCTAGTTATAATTTCAGTTTAAAAAGCAGTTCTTTTAAGAACTGGAACTGCCTGTTGTTAACAACATTGTTTTTTAGATTTTTTTAAAAGCATTTGTTAGGGTAATAATTTACTAAATTATCTTTTTAATTTGTTTTGTTTCTGAATGCATTTGTAAACATGCACTGCATAACTTCAAAATATCAGAAGCGTAAAGGCCCACCAACTAAGCGAAGCAAGGCTGGTTCTGCAAATATTTTAAAGTGGAAATATAGTTTGAAATGCAATCAATTAATGGTTATTCCATCGAGAATATTAATCCTGAAATTGTTCCTGGATTTTTTTTTTCATTGAATACAAGCGATCATTTTGATAGTTTATATGCCATGTCTACTGAATACAGTTTAGTAAGCAACTCTATTTGCGCAGATTTACTTCAGAAAGTACCTTGTAGTGAGTGTCAACAATGTAAATTAAATAATTTGAAGCATAATTCTTTTGGATTCTCATCAGAATTAGACCTTGTATGTGAAACCTGTGCAAAATCTTATGGATATGTTTAATGTTTATACTAGTGAACGTGAAATAGCAACAAAAAAGTTTGATGTAAACAGAAAACTTACAGCTGCATTTTTATCGTTTGGGGAGGGTCATGCCGAACTGGAAAAGGTTTTGAAAATTGTATATTTCGAATTATTTTATTGTGTATTCAATTGTATTACATAATTAAAATTAGATTTTTTACCTGGTAGTGGTTTGTGAAACAGTGATAGTAAGTGATTTGAAATGTCAAATACTTAGAAATGACATACGCTACATTTTTTATTTTTTTGCAAGCATTCATTATTAATTTATATATCAAAGATTCAATAAAAAGGAATCTGAGAGTCGCTTGGCAAAGCGATGAGTTATCTAAAAGGTATGTGTTGAAAGTTTTTACCATCATTACTGTGAACGATAAAATGCATAGATCTCTTTTATTTCATCGTTTATATTCACTGTGTGTTTTGTAATTAGAAACATTTGGCAATATTTCAATTTATTATACTGTCGACTCTTGATAGGTTTAACGTTGCTTGAAGTAAACTTTATTACAAGTATTTAAAATTGAAAATTTAAGAGTAATTTAAAGAATTTTATAAAATTTTAATGAAAAAATTGAAAAACATCAATTTAAATCCATTTTTTAAGTTTTTTTTAAAAATAATTTGCTAACATTTCATAGTAAGTTTTGTTTTTGTGTTTTCAAAGATTATTATATGAGATTATTGCAATTGTGTGTAAAATCTGATTGCGCATGGAGCGTTTTGATTTTATAGATATGGTAATTTCCGTCGTTTATAATTTTTTTGTTTTGAATATCTCGAGTTCTATTAGAGTTATTGTAACCAAATTTTGTGCATTAATTTTTATTCGCATTATAAATATATGTAGAAAGTTAATATATATATACTGGTATTTTTCTGTAAAAAGTCGTTTTGAAATATGTCGTTTAGCAGAGTTGAATTCAGACACTTTTCTCCAGGGGGACATTATAGAGTTTGGGGGGGGGGGGGGAATTGCACCTTTTGACCATTGAAAACACAAAACCTCAAATCTTTGGGGGGGGGGGATGCCACCCCCTGAAATCAACACTGTCGTTTAGTTTCTGCGACAATGTTGCCGTGCCGCCCCGTTTCTGCAAAGGGGCATATTACTCGACTTTCAAATGTCCCATGCGCAACACATTGCTTTCAATTTTATTGAAAATTCTCAGAAATTTTCTTTATACCAGTGTCAATATTTTTTTTACTTACAATAAACTTTATTACATATATTTAAAATTCACAATGTAAGAGTAATATACAAAATTTATAGAAATTTTAATGAAAAAATTGAAAAACATCAGTTTATATCATTTGAAAAATTTTTTTTAAATATAATTTGCTAACATTTCATAGTAAGTTTTGTTTTTGAGCATTCAAAGATGATTATATCAGATTATTGCAAATGTGTCTGAAATCGGATTGCGCATGGGGCGTTTTGATTGTATAGATATGGTAATTTCCGTCGTTTATAATTATTTAGTTTTGAATATTTCGAGTTCTATTAGAGTTATTATAACCAAATTTTGTGCATTAATTCTTATTCGCATTATAAATATATGTAGAAAGTTTATATATACTGGTATTTTTCTGTAAAAGGTCGTTTTGAAATATGTTGTTTAGCAATGTTGAATTCAGACACTTTTCTCCCGGAGCGATTTCTGTGGCTCCGGGGTGACATTATAGAGTTGGGGGGGGGGGGGAATTGCACCTTTTGACCATTGAAAACACAAAACCTCAAATCTTTGGGGGGGGGGATGCCACCCCCTGAAATCAACACTGTCGTTTAGTTTCTGCGACAATGTTGCCGTGCCGCCCCGTTTCTGCAAAGGGGCATATTACTCGACTTTCAAATGTCCCATGCGCAACACATTGCTTTCAATTTTATTGAAAATTCTCAGAAATTTTCTTTATACCAGTGTCAATATTTTTTTTACTTACAATAAACTTTATTACATATATTTAAAATTCACAATGTAAGAGTAATATACAAAATTTATAGAAATTTTAATGAAAAAATTGAAAAACATCAGTTTATATCATTTGAAAAATTTTTTTTAAATATAATTTGCTAACATTTCATAGTAAGTTTTGTTTTTGAGCATTCAAAGATGATTATATCAGATTATTGCAAATGTGTCTGAAATCGGATTGCGCATGGGGCGTTTTGATTGTATAGATATGGTAATTTCCGTCGTTTATAATTATTTAGTTTTGAATATTTCGAGTTCTATTAGAGTTATTATAACCAAATTTTGTGCATTAATTCTTATTCGCATTATAAATATATGTAGAAAGTTTATATATACTGGTATTTTTCTGTAAAAGGTCGTTTTGAAATATGTTGTTTAGCAATGTTGAATTCAGACACTTTTCTCCGGGAGCGATTTCTGTGGCTCCGGGGTGACATTATAGAGTTGGGGGGGGGGGGGGGGGGGGAATTGCACCTTTTGACCATTGAAAACACAAAACCTCAAATCTTTGGGGGGGAGGGGGATGCCACCCCCTGAAATCAACACTGTCGTTTAGTTTCTGCGACAATGTTGCCGTATCGCCCCGTTTCTGCAAAGGGGCATATTACTCGACTTTCAAATGTCCCATGCGCAACACATTGCTTTCAATTTTATTGAAAATTCTCAGAAATTTTCTTTATACCAGTGTCAATATTTTTTTTACTTACAATAAACTTTATTACATATATTTAAAATTGACAATGTAAGAGTATTATACAAAATTTATAGAAATTTTAATGAAAAAATTGAAAAACATCAGTTTAAATCAATTTTTTTAAATATAATTTGCTAAAATTTTGTAGTAAGCTTTGTTTTTGAGCATTCAAAGATGATTATATCAGATTATTGCAAATGTGTCTGAAATCTGATTGCCCATGGAGTGTTTTGATTTTATAAATATCGTAATTTCCGTCGTTTATAATTTTTTAGTTTTGAATATTTCGAGTTCTATTAGAGTTTTTATAACCAAATTTTGTGCATTGATTCTTATTCGCATTATAAATATATGTAGAAAGTTAATATATATATACTGGTATTTTTCTGTAAAAGGTCGTTTTGAAATATGTCGTTTAGCAATGTTGAATTCAGACACTTCTCCGGGAGGGATTTCTGTGGCTCCGGGGTGACATTATAGAGTTTTGGGGGGGGGGGGTGGGGGAATTGCACCTTTTGACCATTGAAAACACAAAACCTCAAATCTTTGGGGGGGGGGGATGCCACCCCCTGAAATCAACACTGTCGTTTAGTTTCTGCGACAATGTTGCCGTGTCGCCCCGTTTCTGTAACGGGGTATATTACTCGACTTTCAAATGTCCCATGCGCTACACATTGCTTTCAATTTTATTGAAAATTCTCAGAAATTTTCTTTATACCAGTGTAAATATTTTTTACTTACAATAAATTTTATTACATGTATTTAAATTTGACAATGTAAGAGTAATATACAAAATTTATAGAAATTTTAATAAAAAAATTGAAAAACATCAGTTTAAATCAATTTTTTTAATTTTTTTAAATATTATTTGCTAAAATTTCGTAGTAAGTTTTGTTTTTGTGCATTCAAGGTTGATTATATCACATTATTGCAAATGTGTCTGAAATAGGATTGCGCATGGAGCGTTTTGATTTTATAGATATGGTAATTTCCGTCATTTATAATTTTTTAGTTTTGAATATTTCGAGTTCTATTGGAGTTATTATAACTAAATTTTGTGCATTACTTCTTATACGCATTATAAATATATATAGAAAGTTAATATATATATATATGTTGGTATCTTTCTATAAAAGGTCGTTTTGAAATATGTCGTTTAGTTTCTGCGACAATGTTGCTGTTCGCCCCGTTTCTGCAACGGAGTAAGTACGCATCTATATTTCTCTTAGAAACATAAAAAATGCTATATAGGTTATTAATAATATTATATCCTTCACTTGTATCCAAAATTGTTTCAATATAAGCTTTTAAAAAATTTACGAACATTTAAATCATTAAAACGTGTTTTTCTCAGAATCAATATTTTTACCGTTTTCATGACTTTCAAATGTTCCATGCGCAGCACACAGCTTTCACTTTTAATGAAACTTCTCAGAAATGTCCTTAATATCTGTGTACATATTTGTTACTAGAAATAAACTTCGTTACACGTATTTAAAATTGAAAATTTAAGAGTAATATACAAAATTTAATGAAATTTTAATGAAAAAATTGAAAAAAATCTATTTTTTTATCTTTTTTAATAAAATTTATAAAATTTTGTAGTAAGTTTTGTGTTTATATATTCAAAGAGTATTATGCGAGATTATTGAAAATGTGGTTAAGTTTGGAATGCGCATGGAGCGTTTTGAAATCTGGCAATTTTAAAATTTTAAAATTTAAATATCTCAAAAAATTTTAAAGATATTTTCATAAAATTTGGTAAATAACACTTTTTTTTATAGTATAACTATATCCTGAAAATTTCAAAAAGAAATATTGGTAATTAAAAAAGTTAGTTTTCAAAGTCCACTGTACCCTTAATTTTGTGCAATTATTTGAACTTTGTATTTATTTTAATTGAAATGGCATTATTTATGTTAAAGAATCTGCTGGTTTGCTGAATTTCTTGTGCTGCAATAACCCCGAGGGCAGTATTAGGTAGAGAGCCGGTGACATCGAAATCCCATGATCGTGGAATTGAATTTTTTTTTTTTTTTTTTTTTTATGTAAATCAATTGTAAAAGACATACGACCAAAATGAGCTCACAGTAAAAAAAAAAAAAAAAAAAAAAAAAGGACTCAAAAACGGAAATACTACTGGCAATCTAGACGCCAGTACTATTTCCGTTTTTTTACGGGAATTTTTACCCATAAATTACAGAAAATGTTCCGTTTATTTTTCCGTACAGAAATTTTTCTGTAATTTATGTGTAAAAATTCCCGTAAAAAAAGGAAATAGTACTGGCGTCTAGATTGCCAGTAGTATTTCGTTTTTTAGTCCGTTATTTTTTTACAGTGTAGGTAGTTTTCACAAGCCGAAAATATGTTTATTTAAATTAATTATTATTAAAAAGATATAATATTTTACCGTTATCGCGGATATTAATTACTCTTAGGGCTTTTTATAAAAAAATAACTGAAGTACCCGGCGTTTTCCGGAATTTTAAGAATGTTTGTTTTGAAAAATCAACGATTGCGTGTTAATTTGCGTAATTTTCACTCTTTTTTTTTTCATTTAATCCGGACGACAGATTACCTACTTACTTAGTAAATATAATCTGTGATCTTGATTGAGACCGAGATTAAAACCTTTCGATGAACAGGTGTTTTCGAGTATTTTGTTATTTAAATAATTTTCTCATTATTAAAGAAAAATGGCAAGTACAAAAATTCTATGATTTTTAATTTTTTAAATCTGAAATCTGTATTCCAGTTCTTCACTAAGAATGAGCTATAAGGACCTAAACCTTTGTAGAAATTCTAATATACACGTATACACACAGGTATATATGTGGAAGACATTTTAAAATGGCGAAAACCAATTCAGAGAACCTCGAAATGTTAAAATAGGCCAATATATCCATAATCGAGCTTTTATCATGTTTCAATGCGGTTTTTTAAACTCATATGACGTTATATATTCACCTGCTGACGTCCATTATATTTCCAATGTAACGTAATATTCACTTTTTTTTTTTTTTTTTTTAATTTCTCAAACTATTTATTTCATTTTCATTTTTCGCGAGGAAATTTTGTAATAGAAAAGTAATTGGTGTGGTAAATATTTTATTGTGGATTTGTAATTGTTGGCAACATCTATAACGAAAAATGTTTAAATTTGATAGAAAGTTGCTGTTGATTTGGTGGTTTTTTATAAATTAAAAATTAACTATAAATTATTTCGATTCCGGATTACTTTAGTTGTCTAGGCCGTATTTTATTATATGTGTAACGTAACGTTTCACATTTCTGGCTTCCAAACTGTGGTTTTGTATAGAATTACAGGCAGACAGACAAATTTTTATTTTTACATATTAGATTTTGTGGCTTTTCAGAAAAACTTGGTAATACAACCGTTATTCTGCCGGAAAAGCCTGTCATATCTATTTTCAGTAGGCTTAACAGTGGCTTAACCGTGTTGCCACTTTAGGAGTTTCCAGACTGACGTCAACTTTACGCCCAGCCTATTGCTGAATGTCTTGTAATAAATTAGCCATTGGGAGAAGAAAGTCTAGTTGTAGTATAAATACTACGTAAAAAGATTTTATTATAAACAAAAGTTTAAAAATTTTTAAATTACTTTTTGAGAAAGGTGATATTAAAAAATGTAAAATTGCAAAACTTATTAGTAGTTTAGAATTAAAGAAAAAGTAAGTATAGATATTAAAATAAATAAGTTGATAAATTAAAAAATATATAAGCCCAGTTAAGAAAAACAACCTCTCGGAGAAAGCTGGTAAGGGTAAGTCGGTAAAGGGAGTGACAAATGTTATGTCACAGTATATATATATATTAAAACAAGTAAGAAAAATCATGCGTACAGCATATATTATGAAACACTTTCCAACACACCCTGAATGCTTTAACGAAACTTCGTTACTTAGGGAAATAAGGTAAATAAGATAACTAAGTAAACATTTAAAAATCTGATTTCAGTAGTTACCGCCCATAGCTATATATGTATTCCAATTCTTTTTAACAGCCCTGTATTCCATCTGTATGTTGATATATATATACTATATAATGGGAAAATTCAGTTTAGCAAGAAATTGCATAACAAGTTGAAATTCATCTTTCAGCAATTTATACTAATAGATGGAATCATACTTGAATACTTTTGTACAGTCCTGTAGTTTACCTAGTACCTTTATTACATGCCACTATTTAGCTAAAATTTAATTAAAACTAAACACACTTAAAACTACTGAAATTACATTTTCAGAAATTATCACCCATAGACGGCCATGCTCTTTGCGTGGCCCTGTATATCATTTTATCTATATTCTAGAAATATTTCTTAGTACACTAAATTCAGTTCAGCGTAAAAATGCATAACTCCTTTAAAACCCACCGTTAAGCAATTTATGCTTATACTCAGTAACCTTTACGAATTCATTTCTATAGCTCTGTATATGAACTATAGCATTTATACGCACTTTATAGTATGCATAAATATAGTGAACAAGTGTAAGTGTGATCACAGATAGCAAAGAGGGTTTCGTTTAATTTTTCCTTTCAAAACACTTAATCATTTCGAAAAATCTGTTAGTTCCACAGTTCGCAACCAGGGGCGCACTCTATTATAAACAAACCTCTATCCGAACGAAACTCCGTTTTATAGGCTATCCGTAGATATGTTAGTCGTGGGAATTGGGCCGATAGCACCCGAGATAAGTAGCCCCCCTGGCGGTAAAAAGTGGAACTAAAATATGTGAGGCTATGGTGCATAACAGGAAAGAAAAGTCAAAGGGGTGTCGGCAAAAGTTGGAAAAGTACTTCCCGGGTGAAAAGGGCGGAGGTTAGAAAAAATGCTTAAAATACACAAATTAGAGCCCGGATGAGTAAATAATATAAGACTTTTTGAAAATTTTATGATTGGCCGTGTGGTCTGAGGCATTCAGCTATACGTATACAAAAATTCACTTCTCCAACTTAATTAGGGGCTCTCTTAGAAAGAATTGCTTAAAATACATATGTAGTAGCTCAAAGAGTTAAACGTAAGACTTTTTCAAGATTTTATGATTTGTCGCCTGGCCTCAGGTGTTCTGCTATAAGTATGCAAAACGTCAAATTTCCAATTTAATAAGGGGCTCAGTTAGTAAGAATTACTTAAAATACGCATGTGGGAGCCCAAAGGATTAAAAGTACGATTTTTTCAAAATTTTAGGGTTTGTCATTTGATGCGAGGTGTTCAGCTATAAGTATGCCAAATTTCACGCCTCCAACCTAAATAGGGACTCACTTAGAAAGAATTTTTTAAAATACACATATGGGAGCCCAAAGGGTTAAATGTACGACTTTTTCAAAATTTTATGATTTGTCGTTTGATGTGAGGTGTTCAGCTGTAAGTATGCCAAATTTCACGCCTCCAACCTAATTAGGGACTCACTTAGAAAGAATTGTTTAAAATACACATGTTGGAGCCCAAAGGGTCAAATGTTCGAACATTTATCGTTTCTCATTTCATGTGAGGTGTTCAGTTATGAGTACGCAAAATTTCACGCCTCCAGCCTAATTAGGGCTCTCTTAGAAATAATTGTTTAAAATACACATGTGAGAGCCCAAAGGGTTATATGTACGACTTTTTTAAAAATTTTATGATTCGTCGCATGATGTGTGGTGTTCAGCTATAAGTATGCAAAATTTCAAGTCTCCAACATATATAGTTTCTGAGAACGGACTCTCTGAGGGACGGACAGACAGACAGACAGAGGAGCCAGATGAATACGGTTTCGTCAGATAAACGAAACCCTAAAAAAGCATTTATCATAATTAAAAATGCATTTCAAGCAATCATTTCTAATATACAGTAATTCGGATACAATATAGTATCTGAAATATTTTAAAATATACCACAAACAATCCCCCTATACCATTAT
Organism: Maratus speciosus; assembly: GCA_963932465.1. NCBI lineage: Eukaryota > Metazoa > Arthropoda > Arachnida > Araneae > Salticidae > Maratus > Maratus speciosus. Next base: position 161,139 of record CAWVRF010001324.1, read on the forward strand.
GAACGGAATTCTTTTGTGTGGCCCTGTAAATGAACAATAACTATTGTTTGCACCGCATATGCAACATAATGCATATTTTAGTGGGCTTCATAAATGAATATCAATTTTACTTTGTTTGAAAGAGTGTAACACCATTAAAAATCATTTGAAACGAATTTTTCCCATTGGCCGTAATGTAACGGAAAACATTTGACTGTCCCTGTAAATGAACAAAACATGCTACAAACTTCATTTGAAATAGGGAACGTGCAATGGTAGAGGTCACTAACATCCAATAATTTCAGAACGATCCGAGCATATTTACGAGAGTTAGAGCGTGGACAGACAAACCGAAGCCGTAAACACTTTTCAACTTTGTTGGAAAGTGTTAAAAAGGCGCTTTCCATAGTTAATTTTTTTTTTCTTTTTGTTACAGATTAACAGTATTTTGATTTTAAGATCATGATTGTTAACCCCTTGGGGACGAGCGACCGGTATTCGTGCCGCGTAAGTTGCTCAGAATCGGTGATTATTCTCACCAGTAAATTTGTATTGTAAATTTTGCCTTATTTAATCCGAGCATTTTCCCGATTCAATTACACAAAAACTTCTGTTTTAAAAATCCGGTGACTAAAGATTAAAAATTCTGCGAAAGACGCTCGTCCCGAAGGGGTTAAGAGTTAAATACAAAGCAGTATACAAAGTAGGCGTCCTATCTTAACACTAGAACGGCGGCGAGGGGTCATTTTGACCCTTGCCGAATGAAAACATTTCGATTCGAACCAGAATTTTTTTTATAATATAAGATTAATATATGTTGCCCAAAAATAACTTAAATAAATAAGTTAAATAGTTCTAAATACAAATTCTGATGTGAAATATTTTTTATAAAACTTGAGCAAAATTTCCCGCCGTTCTAGTGTTAAATCGGAGAGGTAACCGCAATATTAAAGAGGTGGCCACATCATTCAAGGCACGCGCCACGTATCGGATGGGGTTGAACTACAGGAAGATGCCTAACTGTTTTCTTACTTCAGTTTTTTTCACCTTGATGAATAGCTGAAAAGTCTCTGATTAGATGAGGCGAAGAAAATTTTGTAATGTCAAGTGCATCTGGACCCCACCACATTCTCGCTACGCCATTATTTTGCAATAACTCTGATAAACAAGATTCATATACCATGTGGGACTAAAGATTTAGAAAATATGCGCAGATGGTAGATATTCTGTCATATATGACGTCACACTAAATACGTATGTGGATGATCAACATCGTCCACAAGATGGCGCAACTGTGTTAATTTACGCCCGATTCAACATTAAGTTTGTATGCTTAATATGTATGCAGTTTTGAATTAAATATAGACAAGAGTGGGGAACTGTCGTCGATCATAAAATTTCAGGGTTATTTTCTTTGAATTTTTATCGGTGGCCACTTCATTTCTCGTCTAGACATTGGTCGAGTTGCTGCAAAGACGTATGGGGACGTTTGACAGACGCACGACCGCCTGCTACGCCAATTCAGGCGGTTTTCTAATAACGTTTGTCATACAAATTTTTTCAAAAAGAGCATAAATTTTCTATAAAATGCTCTAAGAGTGTTCAATATCCGCGATAAGGGTATTATAGTCCAGGCAATAGGAAATTTTACCTAGCAAAATTAATGGTAGTTCTGGAAATCGTCTTACTTTATGTTTTTTGGGTCGCTGAAACCGAATTTTTAACTTCCCCCAAAATTTCCCGCCCGAAAACCCCCCAAAATAGTTGTTATTAACTTAAATTTCTTATTGTTTTAGAGGAAAAGCATTACGAAATTCAGAAACTAGACAAAATTTGCAACAAATAGGATATATGACGTTATGACGTAGAATAAACGGGGAGAGAGGGGGTTGCCTCGGAACATTCCCCGCACGCTTTTCTCAAAAACCAAATGTTTTCAAAAAATCAATTTTTTAGGGTGTTGCCGGATGAAATTTTGGTGGGAAGTTAAAAATTCGGATTTAGCGACCCAAAAAACATAAAGTGAGTCGAAATCTAAAACTAGTATTAATTTTTTCAGGTAAAATCTCTTATTGCCTGGACTTCATAACTTAGTGAACGTAGCGCCGCAATGCGTGTTCAGAGGCAGCCCTCCCCCTCCCCGTTCATCCTACGTCATAATGTCATATATCCTATTTGTTGCAAATTTTGTCTAGTTTCTGAATTTCGTAATGCTTTCCCCCTAAAACAATAAGAAATTTAAGTGAAAAACAACTATTTGGGGAGATTTTCGTGGGGGGGGGAAATTTTGGGGGGAAGTTAAAAATTCGGATTCAGCGACCCAAAAAACTTAAAGTAAACCTTATAGAGAAAGTTCGGAGGGGAGATGGGAGAGCCAATGTAAACATGTGAGTGGTTAAGTGGAATTGCGCAACTTAGTTCACGCAACACCGCGCGCATGTTCCGAGGCAGATCCCACCTTCCCCTTCATCCTGAGTCATAATGTCATATATCTAATTTGTTGCAAATTTTGTCTATTTTCTCAATTTCTAGTTACTTTTCCCCTAAAACAATAAAAAAAAATTTTTTTTAATAAAAATCTTTTTGGGGGGAGGGGCATTTTACCAACATTTGGAGGGGGGGTTGCAGGGGGAAATTTTGGTGGGATGTTAAAAATTCGGATTCAGCGACCCAAAAAACATATAGTAAGCCTTCTTCCAGAACTACCATGAATTTTGCTAGGTAGAGCCCCTATACGGTCTGGTCTCTATTGCCTGGACTAGTAAAACATTATAGTCTTTCAATTAAAATTAATTTAATTAAACATATTTTCGCTTTTTAGGTGCGTTCGTAATTATATAAATACATAGCACATATAGTCGTCGTTCAGTCCGTCTGTCCGCATATAACACAGCAAAAACTGCCCAACCGAATGGTTTGAAATTTTAAATATATAATTGTTGCATAATTTTGTCGAGTCATTTCAAATTTTATGAAAATCGGATGTATAGTTTAATGACAGGGACAGTCAAAAGTTTTCTGTTACATTACGGCTAATGGGAAAAAATTATTGCAAGTGCATTTTAATGATGTTACAGCCTTCCGAATGGTCTGAAATCTTAAATATATAATGGTTGCAAAATTTTGTCGAGTCATTTCAAATTTTATGAAAATTGGATGTATATTTTAATTACAGGGACAGTCAAAAGTTTTCATTTACATTACGGGCAATGGGAAAAAATTATTGCAAGTGCGTTTTAATGATGTTATAGCCTTCCGAATGGTCTGAAATTTTAAATATATAATTGTTGAAAAATTTTGTCGACTAATTTCAAATTTTATGAAAATCGGATGTATAGTTTAATTACAGGGACAGTCAAAAGTATTGCGTTACATTACGGTCAATGGAAAAAAAATATTGCAAGTGCATTTTAATTATGTCACAGACTTTCGAACAGAATGAAATGGATATGCACTTATGAAGTGCACTAAAATATACATTCAGTACACTACGCGGTGCAAAAAATTATTATAAAACTAGTTATAGTAGGAACGCACCTCATTTGCCACGTTTGACGAGCAATTTCCAACTTGTTCAAACCTAGTCATACGTAGCTCATTTTATTTGTATCATTTTTAGTATCGATTTTTGTAAAGAATTTTCGATTCCGCGATCACGGGACTGTCGATATCATCGGGTCCGGGACTGTACGAGACTGGATGTTATTTGTAAACATCATAATGGACGAATTCTTAAAAGGGAGAGATTCTTAATTTAAGGGGGGAAAAAAAGATCATTTTCAACATTTAATATCTTAAAATATATATGATTTTAAAACACAGTGTTTATTGGGGATGTAAATATATAAGTATGTTCTTTGATTTCATGTATTTAAAAGATCGCAAGATGCAGGATTAGCATTTAAAGGGGGCTCCAAAGTGTCAGACATTTAAATTGGTATAATAGTTTACGCGCAGGATTACAAATTAAATTTTGCAACTAGAATAAAATTTTTGGTGCCTACTTACACTTTAGATTCTAATAATTACACTGAATCTAAATAAATTTGTATTTAAAACATTTTTATATTTTTAATACAAACTTGTATTTAGCTAATACAAAATTTTGAAAATTTCAACAATATAATCACCTGAAAAATTATTTTTTGGAACAATAAAAAGGAAATTTTAGGTTCAGTTTATACAGACTAACATTAAACATATGTTTTGAAAATTTCATGAAAAAATATTCACATGTTTTTGAGATATCCTGCGCGTACCACCCAAAAAAGTCATTTGGAGAAAAATGACTTCAAAGTTTCAGAAACGCCGCTTCAGCTATTGAGCGAGTATAATTCTAAAAACCATAACTTATGTTGTAATGGAAATTTTCAAGGAAACAATTATATCAAAATGTTCAGATGAGATAGCAGTTTAACATCTGAAAAAAATAAAATTTCTAAAATTTTGAAGCTTTAAGAGTCCTGAGACCCTTTAAGAATTTCTTTGCTGTTAAAAAGTTCATATTATTCTACAGGTGAAAGAAATATTAACTAATATGAAGTCTTACACAATCTTTATACATATCGGAACGATCACTTCAATAATTGCTCATAAGGTCGGATTGCTTTTTTTTTTTTAAATATTACCATTTTTTTCTGTCAATGAAATTCAACCTACAACTAACTCTCTGTTAATATTCCCTAGATTTTCACAAATCAGTTAAACTGTTTTTATTATTTTAAAGAAACTTGTACAAATTTCCTTATGATAAATTTAGTTTTGTTTCCTATATAAACTTTACAGAAAATACACTTTTATTTTAAGAACGGATTTTTTATTTGGGAAGCTATATTTGAAAAGTAGTACAGAAGTCATTATAATGTTTCTTGGATATTTATTCTGGCAAAAATTTAAATTAGAATAAATTCTTTACTTTTTCATCCCAGTACAAAATTTGCATAATTTAAATTTTCGTTCCACTGCTGATAAAAAGAAATGGAATTAAACCAGCATAATTTAAATATCACGTAAATAAACATTTTGAAATTACGTAATCAAATCTTTAGGGAAAAGTCATAAATATATAATGCATGTAACGTTTCTTAAAATATCACCTGTAGTGACATGAACACTCTTAAATATACAAAAAATCATAACATCACTAAAATTTTAAATATGTATATTTTGTTTACATTAGATGTACTTTATCTCGGTGTTTGAATTCATATTATATGTGGATAACACGTTTAAATTTTTTTAACTCTTTTGCTTTTAAATTTTGTTTCTAATTTCCATGTAATATTTATTTTAGCGTATGGCGTAAGTATACTTTTCTCGTTAAAATTCATTTAAACTGACATATGTAAACTATAAATGTAAAGTGTGGTGTCAGACGATTTGATTTATATAAAAGAATATTTATATGAGTTAAGCATATCAGTTAAGAAAGGAACATGTAAAATTATAAAAATAAAATTATTAAAGAATGAAGTAAAATGAAGTACATAAAACGCAGATAATTTAAAAATCAAATTGTATCTATTAATCTCAAACATACTAGTGGGTAAATAAGAACTACAAATAAGAGTGTGCTTTTTCCTTTCTTCAATCTTCACAAGAAGGAAGTACAGTAGAGCGCCGATTATCCGAACAAATCGGGAAGGGTCCTAGTTCGGATAAGCAAAAGTTCGGATAAATGGACAAACAATTTAACGGATGTTCCTGACTATACTAAAATCTTTACGCTTTATACACGCTTTAGACTAACAACACTAGTTAATGCTGGTATGTTTAAAAATTGATTTTTTTCTTTTTAATTTTTTTTTGTTTACATTTTATTTTCATTTTCTGAACTCCAGAGATTATAATTTAAGCAAAAGAGCTTTTGATTGTTGCTTGCTTCAAAGAAGACATTCTTTTCAAGGCTGCCATATCTCGAATTCTTCTTAAATACGTTAGTTGAATAGGAACATCATTCTTCTGCCGTTCAAGCCATTTTATAGTTGTTTCCAAACATTCAAAGGCTTCGTTATGTGGTGGACCTTGATCATTTTCAGAGCATTCGTTTTCAATTTTTTATCCCTCTTGAATATCATGCACAATCTCATCATCATTTGAAATCTGATATCCAGGTTTATTAGGGTGCTTGGATAATTGGAGGTTCGTTTAAAAAAAATTTTGAGAGAAATAGGCTGTTCGGTTAATTGGAAGTTTGGTTAAAAAATATTTTTTGAGAGAAATTGACTGTTCGAATAATTCGAAGTTCGGTTAATTGGAGTTCGGTAATCGGCGCTCTACTGTATTGCATTCGTGAAAAAGTTCGACATCGACTTTTCGACGCATTTATGCTTTTTAGAAGGTCCTGAACACGATTTGACTGTTTTTAAAAAATGCCTGTCCATGAGTCTATCTGCGTGTCTGTCTGTATGAGACACCTATAAGTTGGACGCTCTATCTAAAGAATTAAAGCACAGAACGTAATAAAACTTCAGATTCCGTTAGACTTTGAAACAAATTGATGCTGATTGGGTTTTAGTGTAAAATGCGGAACATATACGATTAACGATTTTCGCGATAGATTTATCTCAAGAATTAATGCACAGGATTTCATCAAACTTCATATTCTGTTATACATTGACATAAATTGTTGTTAATTAAGATTTGGTATAATTCATTACTTAAGTGGAGCTCTTTTATTGCTTTTTATGTGCGTTCGAAATTATATAAATACGTAACACCCACAGTTGTCGTTCAGTCCATTTGTCTGGGACGTCTGTCTCACCGACTGATCGCCTGTCTGTCCGTCCGTCTACAGCAAAAACTACCAAACCGAATGGTCTGAAAATTTAAATGTTAATTGTTGCAATATTTTGTCGAGCCATTTCAATTTTTTTGAAAATCGTATGTATAGTTTAATTACAGCGGCAGTCAAAAGTTTTCTGTTAAATGGCCAATGGGAAAAAATTATCTCAAGCTCATTTTAATGATGTTAAAGCCTTTCGAATAGAATGAAACTTATATACACTTATTGAAGTACACTAAAATATACATTCGGTACAATATGCGGTGCAAAAAGTATTTATAAAACCAACTATAGTACGAACGCACTTCATTTGGTACGTTTGACGTGCAATTTCTAACTTGTTGTACTAGTTATACGCGATAGTTATGCCTTACGAATTAGTGCACTGAATTTCACTAAACTTCATATTCTGTTAGACTTTGACATACATAGATTCTTATTAGGTTTAGGTTTATACTGCCCAACAGGTGTCGCTGCTATGCTCTGGTTTACCCGATTTTTGCTATAGCTATATCTCAGATACGAATAGATTGTCATTTATGTTTGGTTGCAGACGATTTGATTTATACAGAAGATAATATTGTGGTGGCCACCACAGACTGGTTTTTATTTTAAATTGATATCCCCCGAATATCAACATATTTCTTTAAAACAGATTTCTAGTATTAAAAAATACTAAATCGTAGATATTCAACAATCGGATAAACTATTTTTAATTATTTTAAGAAAACTTGCTGTCTTCACGATATATTTAAATCTTTCTTTTTTTTAAAAAAAACGTGAAATTTCATTTAAAAAGAAATAGATATATAACCTTTCTAAAAACTTTTTTCGTATAACATAATCTCCTATTGCTTATGAAAGTATACAGAGTGCCCGCTAAATTCGTGTCCACCTCCATTAACTTTAGACATCAACACATGTATTCATGAACGTGGCATGCATTCTATTAAAGAGTTATGCGCTGCTATACGATGATATCGCTAATAGCGCCGCATCTCGGCAAACTGTTTTCGTATTTCGAACAATATGTGATGCAAGAGAAGTGAGTTACGAAGTTGTAGAGCGTTCTCGATTTAATATCTAATGGTGTAAGCATAAATCAATCACTTTGTGCGAGTTTTAAAATCAGAAGCTAAAACCTTTTGCAACGTTCAAACGTATAAATATGTACAAGACCATAACTCAAAAAACCACACAAGAGGTTTCAAGGATTCTTGGAGCACCATCCTCAGTGCGAGGAAACAAATAAAAATTAAAAGATAAAAATGGGTTCAAGGAACCCTTCGGGTATAGTCTCCGTTATAGGGGCTACAACCTGAGGGGTTCCTTAAACCCACTTTTATCTTTTGTTGTTGTTGTTGTTGTTGTTGTTTTATCACTGAGGAAGGGGATTCAGGAACTCTTGAAACGGCCGTATGTGGTTTTTTCTGTCATAGTATTGTACATATTTGTGCGTTTGAAGTTATAAAAGGTTTTAGCTTATGTATGTAATGATGTGTTATATGCAAAAATAACTTTATTAGAAGCTCTGAAATATAAATATCTTATGTCTCACCGTCAGCTTAAATACGCCACTAATTGTATGTAGAAGTTTATAATTCTACTAGCAGGCTGCGCCTTCTGCGCTGGTCGGTTTCCCCAAACAAATTTTGAATCAAACAAAATATGTCGGTGAATCTGACCTTGTGTTTAAAACAAATATGGATCTTCACCTACAATGCCCTTCCGCATTGCTGAAAACTATACGAACGCAATAGCGCTATTTTATTTTCTAAAGTGCCGGGCAAAATTTAGGATGCTAATGACGATCCTTTTAGTAAATCATTTACAGTAGGACTTGGTAAAGAACAACAAAGTGATATGCAATATGCTAAAACCTTCCCTGAAAAATTATCTAACAATTCCAGGTCTCATCAAAATCTGTCTAGTAGGGCTTTTCAAAAAGGCTAATCTATATCTATACTAATATTACAAAGAAGTAAAAATTGTTTGTTTGTGTGTTTGTTCGAGGTAATCTCTAGAACTACCGAACCGATTTCAAAAGTAATGGTATCAAAATGATTGTGCGGACCCCCCATTCGAACATAGGCTATATCGTATGTCAATGCCACTAACCCAAAGAGGGTGCAGGAGCAAAAAACGTTCTAAAAATGCAATTTTTGTGTTACTGAAGGGTCTAGAAACATGGAATTTGGAATGGTAGTTACTTATAAGATATAAATGGTCTCTAAAACATTTCTTAAAACATTCGAAATTTAAAGGGGCGCAAAAAGCATTCTAAAAAACGTTCTAAATGGCGATTTCTAGGCAGTCTCAGGAAGTAACGAACCGTTTTAATTAATAATGGTGTCAAAATGATGGTGACAGCCCTTGCTCCAATATAGGCTATATTTTATGTCGATGCCATTACCCCCAAAGGGTTCAGGAGCAAAAAACGTTCTAAAAATGCGATTTTTGTGCTACTAAGGGCCTAAAAACAGTAAATGTGGAATGGTAGTTATAAGACATAAATGATCTTTAAGAACATTTCTTTAAAAAATCGAAATTTACGAAGGGTGATAATGTGAGAAAAGCGTTCTAAAAACGTTCTAAATGGCGATTTCTACGCAATCTCCGAAACTATCAAACCGATTTCAAAAGTAGTGGCTGGAAATTGATGGTGACAGCCTTTGCTTCAACATACGCTCTATTTCATGTTGGTGTCACTACCACCTGGGCGGTTGCGGGAGTAAAAAACGTTCTAATGCGATTTCTGTGATACTGAAAATGAAACTCTAAATATACATATGGTTGTTACTTATGAAATATAAATGCTCTCTAAGAACTTTGGAAAATAAATTCAAAATTTAAAGGAGATGAAACGAAGGGAAGAGGCGAAGAGCACACTAAAAAAAGTCCTAAATTACGATTTCTATGCAATCTCAGGAAATAATAAACCGATTACAAAAGTAATGGTTGCGAATCAATGGTGACAGTCTCTGATGCCACTACCACATCGAGTTGGCAGAAGGAACAACAAATGTTCTAAAAAAGCCTTTAAAATCTTTCTGAAATACCATTTCTATGGAATATTAGGAAATACCAAACCGATTTCAAAATTAATGTTAGCAAATTAATGGTGACAGTTTCTGTTTACACATAGGCATTTTATGTTAGTGCCACTGCCACCAGAGAGGTGGTAAGCCGATAGACAAGAAGCTTGAAATTTGAGATGATGGTTAATTTTTACATGTAAATGCGCAGTAAGAACGGTTTATTCAAAACTTCAAATCAATACTGGAATGAGCGTGTGTAATGAGCATAAAAGCTTCAAAATATTTTCTATATTATCATTTATTTAGTTTCAGTTCTTTTTATTAATTTAAGAGTCATTTCTGCCTCAGTCTCATTCAGTGTAATAATGAGGTTTAGTCAAACTGTGTTTTAAATAGTAATTTCTGAATTATTCCTAAAAGTATAATTTCTTTTATTTAGACATATGAATATCACTTGGCATATTCCAACTAATACGCGAGCAAAGCCGCGGGGTTTGCTAGTCTATCATAATCAGGATAAGATGATAACAGAAATATCCATCACAATTCCATAACTAAGAAACTGTAGAACGATATGCAATATACTAAAATCATTCCTGAAAAAAATTTAACTAAGAATGCAAGTCTCATCAAAATCCGACCTGTGGAACTTTATAAAAAAGCTAATATTTCATAATTGGACTCTCCTGATTATGGAACTTTCCCTTATCATTCTATAACAAAGCAACGTAGAACGCTATACAATATACTAAAACCTCCTCTGAAAAATTATCTAACTAAAAGTGCAAATCCCGTGAAAATCCTTTCAGCAGAAACTCAAGTTATAAGCAAAATTACTTTTTGTATTTTATATATACTAGTATTATATATATATATCCGATGTGTTGCTTTTGAATTGCATGAGATCATTCGATTCTTTTGGGTGGAAATGAAATCTAACTTTATTGTAAATTTAGAAGATAATTTTAGTATCAATTTTATTAAATACAATATTTAAAATTCTATAGCTCTATTCTATAACTCTATAGCTTTTCGTTCTTCCAATATTTGGCTTTTAATTTCGGAGCTGGTAGAAACGAAGTCATTTGCGTGAACTTATGCAAAAATGACTTAGGTTATTGAATTTATTCAAAAACATTTTATATTTATGAATTTAATTGTTTAGAGAAATGTAATTTTTCTCGCTAAAACATTTAGTTTTTAACTTCCTTGTGATAAGTTTAAATCGCCATCTTATGGAAATATTTGAAAATCTGTTTTTCTGCTTTAAATTAAGTTAGAAAAACTACGATGGATTTCTTTTTTTCTTTTTTTTTTTTTTTTTTTTGCGTCAATGGCATTTATATCACTCTTTTAGACATCAGACGATTTTTTGCTTTCTAAAATAAACTGATTCCTGAGCCTTGAATATGTGAAAATAAGTTTGTATTTCTTAAAATTTTCTTTAAAAATACAATTCAATGATGACATTATTTTCACTATCTATTCAAATAAATGTTAATTTCAATCTGAAAATGATGCCAAATAAAGAAATCTAATCATCCCTATCTTTTTTTCCTTTTCTCACTTTTATGCAAAAAAATTCAGCAACTTAGTTACCTCATTATAGAAATGTCATTAAAATTTAAGAAAAAATTATTATCTCGAAAACAAATTTGACCACTTTTGACATCGTCTGACCTATGCGGATAATTGGCGTTAATTCTTCGCCCAACGTTCCATATTCTAGGAGGAGTAGCTGTGAAATACAAACGGATAGTTAATAGTATAATAGTTTGATGAAGTTTTAATTCCGTTATGAAATTAGCCAGAGGCAAATGCTGAACTATTTATATTGTTTTCAGTGCAAATGGGTTATTTTACAATGGAGCTTAAAAGCGATAGAAATAGATTCTTAAAAAATTATGCTTGAAAATTATTTAAAAAGCCATAATAAATCAGTCAATTAACCCCTTGGGAACGAGCCACCAATATACGTGCTGCTCAAAATCAGTGATTATTCTCACCAGTAAATTTTAATTGTAAATTTTGCTTTATTTAAACCGAGCATTTTCCCAATTCAATTAGACAAAAATTTCTGTTTTGAAAAACCGGTGATAAAAGATTAAAAATTCTGTAAAAGGCGCTCGTCCCGAAGGAGATAAGTTATAGTTTCCAAACAAATTGCATTTGAAAGTAGATTTTTTGTCCTACATGAAGGTGTGAAAATTGAAAAAGTGAATTTAAAAATATTGCAGTAGCTAAAATTGCAAAACCGAAATTTCATCGTCAAGTGTTGCCACTCGCAAAATGACATCAGCATTACACATGTTCGTCCTTTATAATATATATTCTAGAAGATAGATGCACACATTTACTAATAAAACTAACACAATTAAGCATGGATCAGTTTTTTTTATTAAGAAAATAAAGTTAACTAAGTCAAACTAAGTTAACTAAACCAATCTTAATCAACCGCAATTCGGTATGCATTCTGAATGTATTCCGATAATGAGCATACATATCTTGATTTTCTTATTAAAAGAAGCTTTATACCTCTATTTCATGCGCTAGTTTTATTAATACATGTGCCTTTATCTTATAACAAAACAATTTTGCTCTTTTAAGTACAATTAGTGGCGTTCTAAAACTTATATATGGCTATGTAAAATTTACTTTTCAGGTCTTCTAATAAGGTTCTAATAAAGTTCTGGATTTTGTATGAAATAACGTCTTAAATACAAATAAGACATCATTTCATACAAAATCCAGAACTCTCCATAGCTTTTTGACCAGCTTTTTCTCATATATCCCGTACCATTTTCGAGATAGGAGTCGCTAGATGGTGCTGTAAGAAGTCTCGTCGAGTAGAGCACATACACGCCACTATATCTAGACACCATGTTCCTTTCTGAAGTTAACGGTAGGGGACACGACTTTACTGGGCACCCTGTATTTCAAAAATATGTAATGCATCATTTTCACATTCCTTGGATATCTGTTCCAGAAATACATATACAATAAACTCTTTGCCTTTTCCATCCCAATACAAAATTTACATTATTTAAATTTGCGTTTCACTACATATGAAAAGAAATGGAATTTTACCATAAGAATTTTAATATTAAGAAAATATATTTCACATTTATTTAATCAAATGTTTAAGAAGATATCATAAATATGGTAAATACGTAATATTTCTTAAAATGTCAGCCACAGTAAGTCATAAATAAACTCAAATAAACAAAATCCTAATAAGATTAAAATGTACAAAAATATTTGAGAAAAGACCTTGCTCTTTATATTCATATTAAAAATAAATTGAAAATGTGTGCAGTAAGATTTTTTTTTAATGACGTAGAAAATAATTCCCATTTTGAGTGTGCATATATTTATTTGTAAATTATTAATAAAAGATTGAAAGAAAAAAATGTTTTACAGCAATATATGTTGAGCATCTAAAGGTGTTTTAGTGACGGATTGATTTACGCCCTATTTTCAGTATAAGAAATTTTTTACTAATTAATCCCCATTAAATATTTTTTCACCATATTCGCTAAATACCTGAGTTATTGATATGGTTACACAATTACATTTTATGTACTTATACCCATCTATTTATCATACTCATATATCCATTTTAAATACTTACGCATATTTTATAAAACACATATACAATCATATACATAAACGTTCAATACATACAGGTAAAAAACGACAGATGTTTCTTAGTCTAGGAAAATATAATAATAGGGTGGTCTGTTCCCCCCAACTCCCAGGAACTGACAACTTAAGGATTTTTTCTTGTTCAAAACACTATAACAAAATTTTAAATCTAATAGTCCCGGGCATGCTATTTCTTTCTACCAGCAATTAAAGAGTCGTCTCCAAAAAATAACGCTCCGTTGTATAAGCCAGGCGTAAAACAAAGCCGATGTATCATTGTACGGAATAATCTCTACTTCAATTTTTTTAAATTCTAAGTATCGCACTTTTCCATTTTTATACCGCCGTATTGGGGGGAAAAGTACTTTTAAATGTTATTTGTTTGAAAACTGCATCTAATTTATTTTTGAGATATAGTTTTTTTTTTTTTTTTTTTTTTTTTTTTTTTTTTGTAGTTTTTAGCGCCATTTGTTTAATTTTGGTAACACTACTCCATTTCCGTAGAAAGTAAAGGGAAAATAGTTGAAAAAAAGCAATAACATCTTTTTGTTGCCATTTTCTCATAAAAACTGGAAAAAAAATGTAATTAAAATACGTGCTATTTTGAAAAAATAGCTTTCTGATAATAAATTTCTAAAAATAAATTTCTGATAAAACATGGAGCACTAAATTTAAAGTATCTACAGGGTGCAAAGGAAGTCCCTTTAACCCATACTTGCGAACGGAGAGAGACAGCTATGCAAATAAGGTAATGGCATAGTAAAGCGACTACGCCCGACCTAATGCAAATGACAGCAGTGCCCCTAGTGGCGAAATTTGGAAGATAGCTATTGCAAATCCAAAAAGAAAAGAGATAGAGCAAAATTTCCAATTAGAAAGTTTTAGAGAATAAATTAATTAGTGTGAAACTACATTTGGTTTACATGGATAAGGTAAATTTTTACCTGTAAACCCAAAAATATCCGAAATCGATGCACACCATTTTATGTAGACGTATGAATGGAATAGCCAGAAGTATGAAGAAATACGCACAATTTATTGTATAAATACGTACTTGTCTCAATACATTTTCAAAACGTCACACAAAAAATAAAAAAGGCAAACTGTCTCACAGTGATTAAACGTTAATATTGAGTACGTTCTAAATGTTCGCCATTATTCAGGATACGCGTTTCTATTCGTGGAATAATTCTGCATGCACATTTCTCAGAATGGAACGTCTGTTTCAAGCCTCTTCAATAGGACGACATAGATTTAGCCCTTTCAAGTGCTAGACCGTTTAGTCACCTAATTTAATTCCAAAACTAACAAATGGCACCAAGAATATTTAATAAAATTTTGTTTTTGTAATGAAATTGCAAATTAGCGAGTTATTATTTCTAAGGAATTCTTTAAAATATCCTGGTGTCAGTTAATTATATCATCAGTTTACGAACAGAATTCTTCTGAGCCTGAAAGGGTTAATCTAAAAATTTAAATGTATTGGAAATTAATTTTTTACGGACATTGCAGCACAGTATAACGTCACAACATCAGCTTGTGCACTGCTACATTTCCGGAATGTGAATATGCAAAGTAGAATTGTCGCTCATCGATTTCGGACATTTTTGTGTATACAGGCAACGATTTATCTTATCCGTGTGAACCAAATGTCATTTCGTACTAATTAATTGATGCTCTAAAACTTTTTAACTGGACATTTTGCTCTATATCTCTTTTCGTTTTCGATTTGCAACGGCTATCTTCCAAATTTCGCCACAAAAGGGGCGCTTCTATCGTTTGCATTAGGTCGGTTATAGTCGCTTTATTATACCGTTACCTCACTTGCATCTGTAGCTCTCTCCGTTCGCAAGTACTTTCAGGTTAAAAGGACTTTCCTTTACTCCCTGTATATTAATATTACAAACAAATGAAGACATATGAATCACGAGATAGAGTATATATATATATATATATTTTTTTTTTTCCGAGTTCCTCGAATGACGAAATCTTTATTTTTGGATTTGTGTATTATGCAGCTATAGTGACGTTCATATTTTATTGTAGATGTTGTTTATATCTGGATCGTGAATGAGGAATTCTGCAGCGGATGCGGACGACGTCATTTTATATAAAATAAGAGCGTGTGTTTTAAGCATTAAAGCTAAACTATCTATATTTACATAATTTTTTTTTTCATCTGGGGCGACACTAAATTTGAAAAAGCAGAATTCCTGTTTTCTAGTTTTATTCTTTTCTTTCTTTCTTTTTTTTCTGAAAGTACAGTATAGATACATTAAATGATTACTGTTAACAAAAAAAATTTTAAATTGTGCATTTTATTCCTAAAAGTAATTTTTCTTCATAAATGGGGTCAATAACTCCAGTAACTGTCACCATCCCTATTTTAAAAAATCAAAACTGACACATGTGTAATATCAGTTAAGACAAATAACTTATCACTAGATGACATTATTTTGTAGAATTTTACAAGAAAATGCCTATTTGTGTTAGATTTTTACTGGAGTGTCAGGTACTGCTTAGGTGGAAATAACTGGTGGTTCACCCTGCTCGAATTCAAAATATTAGAATGACGAAAGAAGACATTGCATTGTCATATAAAATGCACGATATCTGAAAAAATAAACAACGTACATTAACGAAACAATTATATATTGTTCATAAAAGATTGATGTAGGCTATATTATTCCCACGTGACTAAAAAATCATAGAAATTTTATAAAAAGCATAATGAATTGGTCAAAAAATTAAAATATTTTCAGAGGCGTTTTAAAATATTCGTATATATGTAAAATTTTGCGATTGATCAACGGTCATGATAAAATTTGTTTAAATGGCGCCTCTTAGTGGTAATACACTTATAAAGGGTGGTTTTACAGTCAGCTTTAGTTATAGTCCATTAGCCGACAGCACCAAAAGCTATGTTATCAGGCATAAGAAAAGAAACCTTTATTTTATGGGAGAGTAGAATTAGAAGAATCTGATGATCCATGACTGCCGGAAGTGGTGCATAAAACAAAAATTAATATACCACCAGTGATTGACTCATGGGTTTATCATTGTGTTTGTCCTACAAATATCCTCCATGTTTTCATACCTTTGTTTGTAGTGTAAACACACTGATAAAGCTACGGGTCAACAACTGGTGGCATTAATTTTTGGCTTACTCACCACTTCACTTCCGGCAGACATGGATTCATAAATTCCCCTACTTCTACTCTTTCATAAAATAAAGGTTTTTTTCTTGTACTTTATAACTCGGGTTTTTGTGCTGTCGGCTCTTGGACTATTAGTTGGACGTTCAAAATGGGCAGGACGAAAAAGATACCGGACTCTACAAAGGCTGCGATTGTGACTGTACGCAATGAGGGACAAAATCAACAGGTGTTTGGCGAAAAAGTGAGCTGTTCTCAAGAAGCTGTGAGTAAAGTTTTAAAATATTATTCTAAAAATCTAAATTAAAAAAAATAACAGTGCAAATAGTTCTCGTAAACAGATAACCACACTGAAAAAACACAGAATGCTGAAACCTATCATGAGGAAAACCCGTTTCAGGAGTTTGAGATTCATAAGTAGAAAGTGGCGAAAAGAAGGTTTGAATGCCTCAACTTCTACCACACTGCGATGAGTCCATAAAGTTGATTTTCAATCACATGTGCCCAAGACAAATGCGTCCGTTACTTGCTTGAAACGATCTGCTAAGTTTAACATCTGCGTCATAATTTGGAGGTGTATGAGTACTGAGGGCTTAGAAAAGTTGTGCATTTTGACCGGAAGGGTAAATTCTGATGTATACATGGAGGTACGTGAGCAGTTCTCCCGATTTAAAATCGATGAAGAATATCTGGGGCTACACAACTCTAGGCTGTAGCTCTAAAGGACAAGTCGTAAACAGTACGTCAAACGTGGTAAACTAGGTGCGTTTATACTATAACCAGTTCTGTAAATGGTCAGATCTTGGTACAATAGCTGTTGCACTCCTAGGCAAAATTACATGAATACAAATTTTATTACTATTCTATATATTAAATTCTGCAATACGGAAATAATAGGACTCCATCATAAATAGGACATAATCACCACGGCAATATAGCATCATGTCCTATCATGGGATATCATTGAATATATTACGTACGATTCATTGGATTTAATAGAATGAACAAAAACTTTATTAATATCTTTTTTAAGTTTGATTCGATTTTCATAAAATTTGAAATGACTCTACAAAATTCTGGAACGATTCTATATATTAAATTTCAAACCATTTGGTCTAGAAGTTTTTGCAGTGTTATATGCGGACAGACGGACAGGCAGGTAGACGGACCAGTCGACGACTATATAGGTGATGCGTATTTATGTAATTATGAACGATCTAGAAATGAACACGGGAGAAGTGTGAAATCCGTTTGGGCAAGTATCAGCTAAAGAGACTGCCAAACATTAGTGAACAGTATGTCTGATCCAGTACGTGACGTTATTAAGGCCAAGGGAGATGTCACTAAACATGAACTATTCACAATGTTTTTCATTTAAATGAATCATACTATTTTTTCTACATTGTTATAATTTTTGTGTGCGTTCTTAATTATATAAATACTTAGCACCTATAGTCATCGTCTGGTTGTCCATCTGTCTCTCTGTCTGCCTGCGTATAAAAGCGCAAAAACTACCCAACCGAATGGTTTGAAATTTAAAATGTATAATCGTTGCTCAATTTTGTCAAGTCTTTTCAAGTTTTATGACAATCGAATGTATAGTTCAATTACAGGGACAGGCAAAAGGATTTTGTTACATTATGGCCAATGAGAAAAAATACTTTCAAGTGAATTTTAATGATGTAACACCATTTCGAACATAATGGAATTGATATGCATTTATAAAGTGCACTAAAATGTATATTCTGTAGAATATGCGGTGCAATTAATATTTATTTTTCATTTAAAGTGTAACCAGAAAGAATTCCGTTACACAGTAATATAGGGGAAAACATTGTTTGCGGCGCGTATTTTAATTATGCTAAATTATTTTACATATAATGACATTGATATACGTTGCTGAGGTTAACTACAATTTACTTCCTTTATAATAGAAAGTGCATAATATTTACAGGGACAAACAAAAGATTTCGGATACTATACTATATACGAAGTACTGTATATTAGCGATGATTGCTGGAGTGCATATTTAGTTGTAATGTGAGTTTTTAAGTTTAACAAAACTTTTGCGTATTACTTTGTGTGTATAAATGCTGTAAATCATATTCAGGACTGCACAAAATAATTCATAAGGGTTACTGAGTATGAAAGAAAATACCTTAAAGCTGGTTTTTAAATGAATTATTTATTTTTTACGCTAACACAGGGTAATTCACAAAGATGGAATCAATAGCCTATTTCCTTAAATATTGCCGGTAGACACATACTTCCAGTTGCGAGGTTTCACAAAAAAGGTGCAAAATTTGATTACATAACTTTCAACCTCAACCCCTTCCCTGAGGAGTCTATTTCAGAAAATACACAAACTAAATTTTTATACGTCCCCCGTAATGTAAAATTTCCAATTAGGAAAAATTCCCTTATCCATTCCTCAGAGAAAAAAAAAATCTATTTTTATATCTGCAAAACTCACATATGTTAACTCGTGACTTGCCGCGATTCTGATGCATTTGGAATGGAAGATAGGGATCATCCATAAAATTATAAAAAGGCAATTTACGATATTTACAGTGTTAATTACACATGTTTGGTGACTTAAACGTAATAGAAATAGGACATAAATTGAAATAATATAACAAATATTGAGATTTTTACAGCTATTATTGAAATACACGCATTTCGATTTATTTCTAATCTTTTAAAATTGATGAGTTATTTATAGAAGCAAATCTCTGTGAGTTTTGAAAATATCAAGATATAATTTCCTGTTTTTCATTCAGGAATGAATAAGGAAAATTTCCCTGATTGGAGCTTTTACCCTACGGGGGGCCATATAAAAATTTAGTTTCTGTATTTTCTCAAATTCCCCCTAAGGTGTTTCAACTTATGTGATCAAATGTCTCACCTTTTTTATGAAACTTTGCAGCTTGAAGTATGGGTCTAGGTGTGATATTTAAGGAAATAGACTGTATATTAGCGATGATTCCACATTTATGAATCGCCCTATATATTCAAACGAACACCACGGTATAACACACCATACATTAATTAGATAACGCAAAACTCAACTCATTCACAACTTGTGATGTAAATTATATACTAAGTAAACTTTTTTTCTTATGGCGTTTAAAAATGTAAATAAAATGTGTTTGGCAAACAATCCATTTTATGCGAACAGTATATTTTAACATGTTAAAATAAAGTATATAATAGTGATAACTTTTTTACATGCTGTATACTATTGTGTTAGATGTTCATTAATTATACTTGCTATTATTTAGCGTATGTATACAAAAAAGGGCAGCATTGCTGCTATTTTTTTCGTGTAAGTACACAAAATATGGCAACATCGTTTATTCTAGGACACCTCCCAGTTTTTCACTCAACGTAGAAAGGATTAATTTAAATTTAAAAGGAAGGAAGAAACTTTCTGAAAGCAAATATGTATATACTTATAAATAGGTACGTACACATGCACGTTACAAATACATTTTAATTTATATATGTGTACATACCGGTGTCACTATTTTTGGCGAATCTCTTCTCTCAGAACTGATACGAAAGAAGGAGGTTAAGTATATGGAGAGGGTCCTTAAGAACAAAATTGCACAGGCGACTTCGTACGAATCCATATACTTAAATTATTTTATTCGAATGAATACTGAGAGAATTTAGAAGCCAAACATTAGGCCCCGATTTAGCACTTATAGATTTCAGCGCCATCTATCGCTTCTATTTTAAACTAACATCCAGAATCAGGGTAAAAAATCTCCTGGCATGTGACATAAGCCTCCTGCAAGAATTTTTTAATAGCTGTCATCATTGGCTGGTTATTGAATTTTAAAATCAGTCGGTCCATATTAGGACACCCGGTATATGTAAATAAGAAAAGTAAAGAAATCTTTCCTTCAAAAAATATTTATTGTAAGTTTTTTGTTTTCCTTCTATATATAAAAAAAAAGTTTTGATTCGGAAATGGACCAATGGAAATCTGCGTAGATATTCCGGGTAGATCGGCATCCAATTTGAATGCTTAAGCATGGCCTTTCATCGTTAATATTAAAAAACTGTTGCATACAAAAATATGAAAATCGGTGGTGTTATAGAGAAATGCTTGATAAACACGCTGATGCAGACAGTTTTCAAATCGAAGAATTATTTTAAGAGATATTTATTGCTAAAGTTGGACAAAATCGTTCCATTAAAAAAGTTTTATTGGAGCAAAAACTATACATGAGAATTTAATCATTTTCAGATAATTTTATACGTTATAAGTTCCCGGTGTGCAGATTGCATTTATTTTCCTTATCTGACTGATTTTTTGAGGTTTTATTTCAATTTTAAATTCAAATTTTCAGCATTTCGAGAGATATTTTTTACAAATTTTAGAAAATGTTATTAATTAAAACTGTTGCCAATTGTATAAACAGCGCAAACAATAATGTTTACTTCAAATTAAACATTTATTTACACGTGACTATTACAAACAGAAAAATAACTTTAAAATTAGAATTAAATGATTACATGTTAAAAGCAGGAAAATTACGTCATAAGAACCATATTGACGCTTGAATTTTAAAAGAGAAACAAAATCTTAAAATTAAAAAAAAAAATCATTATTATGCGTTAAAACTGGTAATTGGAGGAAATTACGTCATATTTAAAATGGTCAAAAAATATGGCAAAACAATTTGAATTGAAAAATATATTTGCGCGAGATATTTTGAGATAATCTTTTCAACTATTATCGTGAATTCGAAGACAGCGCAAATAATATTTCCTTCTAACAACAAAAGTATAGATTTGAAACGATACATTTAAATGAATTATTTAAAAGAACTATCTTATAGCGCTGTTAAAAAATACCAGGAGACAATGACACTGTTTACTTAATTCATTTTACATAAGCTTATTTTCAAATGTTTAACTAATTTTTTTAATTAAATACGAAAACAGCCATTGTATCTCTTAACAGCAGCAGATTTGGTCTTAAAAATCCCCAATCCAAGGAAAACGAATGGAAACCCGTTTACAGAGAGATCGCTACTGTTTTTTTTTTTTTAATTTAATATTTTTAAAGCCGATCAAATTAGCGTGCTTTTGGATTTTGGTGTGTCTGAACGGGGGTTGACGAGCGTAGCTCGTAGGAGGCAGAGCCTCCTAGTTCTTTAAAAAATAAAATGCAATAATAAGATCAGAAGGGTCGATGAGTGGACGTAAGTAGTGCCATTAAATATGCCTAAAAACTTTCGATGTGAAATATGTTTCGTTATATATAAATCCAAATTACATGGAATAAGTAGCACTTATTGGTATGTATCAGATATGGTATGACACGCCATAAATGTTAAAAGCAAAACTCCTTCCAGTTTTAATTGCTATGTAAACTTATATGCTATACAACCTTTTTCGTCATGGCGTTAATAAAGAAGTAATTAAAATTTACTAGATGAGCAAGCCATTTTATGTGAGGAAGAATATTTTAAAAAGAGATGCAAAACTAAGACAGATAATATTTATTCCTTATCACATACAGTTTTCTATTATGGGAAGATACTCATTAAATATACTTGCTGTTTTTCTCTCTTATGCATACAAAATATCCCAACATTGTAAGCTAGGGACGATGTTTATTCTGAAACTTATATCACGTTTCTCAAAAGCTTTCTCGTTCAACGGGGAAAAAATGACTTAATAGGGGGAAAAAGAACTTTGGTAAACAAATATGTGAATAGAGTGTATTTCATAATTTTTTTATTTTACTTTTTTCCAGAAGCATGTAAAGAAGATTTCCATCAAAATAAATTTATATTTACTTTACCGAAAATTAATAAACTTTATATATACATACCTCTTTTATTATGCATGCTTATACATTATATTACTACTATATTGATATGGATATTTTTCATAGAAATATAGTAGTGATATAAAATGTAATAGCAATATTATATTAGTATAACGTATTTTTTTTCCTTTATTTCTATCACGATATATTTACTCTTCAAGAGTCAATTTGATCTTTTAAAAACAGATTAAAAACTCGTGAGTAAGCTAAAAAGATTAATAATGAAATGTGCACTGGTAATTAATGAAAAATAAATACATGATGTAACTCATTTACTTTACAACCTTCATTCTCATGACGTTAAAAAACGTGAATAAAATTTCCTCGATAAACAAGACATTTTGTATGAGAAAGAATATTTTAAAGAGCCATGCAAAACTAAATAATGTCTATTCCTTATCACATTAGTTTACTGAGTAACAGTTTACAATTATGATCAGTTTACTATTATTAGTTTGCTTATTATGATAGGTACTCATTACTTGTTGTCTTTCTCAGTTGTACATACAAAATATGGCAACGAAGTTAGCTATGGGCATTGTTTATTCTGGGACTTGTATCACGTTTTAAAGTAACTTTCTAGTTTAACGAAGAAAGAATGACTTAAAAGATAAAACCGGGAAAAATAATTTTGTGCAAACAAATAAGTGAATAGAGTGCAGTTTGTAATTTTTTATTTTACTTTATCTCAGAAGCATGTGAAGATTTCCATCAATATAAATTTATGTTTACTTTAAAGAAAATTAATAAACTTTATATATAAATACCTCTTCTATCTTGCCTTCTTGAAGTTTATATGCTACTAACAATGCTATGGATGCTTTTCTACGTAGTGTAGTAACAATCTAAAGTGTAAAAATCCCTGCCGGCCCGACCTACGGGCAGAGGTAGATTTCGAAGTTAAGTATACTAATTTCACCAACAAAAACTAAATCATGATTAGATATAAATCCAGTTTAACAGTTTTATCTGTCTGCTTTTGACGAATTTTTATTTCATTTTTATATAATAGCTGGTTTTATCAGAATCATGTTAAGGCGGTATTAAAAAAAAAAATACTTTTCCATGTTCAACAACTCGAAATTTTCTGGCACATTTTCAGATTCATTTTTAATAAAAAAAAAATATGAAACTTGCTGACGTGATTTTTGAAATGATTTATAAGCGACCTGTGTTTTTATTTTTCTTTCAATTATTAAAACTTGATTAATAAACAATTATTTTCTCAGTAGGGCAATATTTATCGTTTCTAACAAAGTCGCTTCGGGAAATTCGGTTCAAAATGCCCACTTTGACATCATTTTTTGAAATATATTCTGCCTCTATAAAAAAATCGATCATTACGGTACATTATATAGTTTCTGAGAAAGAGTATCTACCAATTGGATGCGTTTGAGAGCAAAAATGAATTTTAAAATGAGTAAGAAAATACGCAGTTAGGATTTGAATAAATAAGATGACTTTTTTCTTCAACAGCTATGTATTTTTAATTTGTTTTTGCTGTAAGAATTAGTCCTATCAAAAACTTGTCAATATAAATGCTGAAGACAATATTGAATATATATAATAAATTCATGGAAATTTTATATCTTGTGAATTGACGGAGTTATGAAAATTTTTCTTTTTCAACCCCCCTTTTTTGTTTTCGTTTTTAATTTTTTCTTTGCGGTACGAATTGGTCCTATCAAAAACTTGTGAATATAAAAGTTGTAGATAATATTAAGGATATGTATAATAAAATTAATTGGATTTGGTATCTTGATAACTGACGAAGTTAGGAATTTTTTTCTCCCTAAAACCCTATTTTTAGCGCCCCTTGAGCCCATTTTTAATTTCATCAAAAATCTGTGAAACATAAATTTTTGGCTCTATTTTTAGAAGTAATAAAAACTTTAAACTGATTTGATATGTACAAAAATTAAGAAGTTATGGGGCTTTTTCGGTTTTCACAAACCCCCTCCCTATTTCCACCCCTTTGGGCCGATTTTGCCCATTAACGAACTTGACCTAGATTTTATGTCCCTTGATTTTATGTATCAGTTTGGAAGAGATTTGTGCAGAATTGTGGAAGTTATCGTGTCCAGAAGAAAGTGATATATATATATAGAGAGAGAGAGAGAGAGAGTGAGATAGATAGATAGATAGACAGATAGATAAAGTTTTTTACTGAGGGGTTTTTGGGGGTTCTACGGGTCATGATCGGTGTAGATCTGCAAAAAGTTTTCAGAAATTCCAACATAATAACGATCCCAATATGTAGTATTTCATACGACATCTACCTAATAGTAATATTATCAACATTTATAACTGTTTGGATTTTGTCTTAAATCTTCATTAATAATTACTTTATTTAATAATTTGTTGTTCCAAATTTAAAATAGATGATAACTTATAATATTTTATAATAGTTACATATATACATATATATATTTACAGGGTGTTTCAAAAGTTCGGTGCGAAAGTAAAACACGCAGAAAAAGATTTATGTGTCGAAGAGACATGCGATTTGCACATAAATATTCAGCTTGGTACGGGGTTTTGTATAAAAAACAAAAAAAAAATATATTTCAAATCCTGACAATAGAGGGCGTTTCTGTAGCTAATTCAATAGAATAATTCCATATTGCTCACACAACGCAAGACTTGGATACAAAAAAAAAATGCACATACAGTATTCTCTAATGTTTTTGTATCCAATTCTTCCATGGAATTATTGACAGTAGCGAACTATTGGCAGTAGCGTATTTTGAACTAATTTTTCGGTGCTATCATACAAAATCCCGTATCACGCTGAACCCGTACCTCGCGTTTTATTTTCGCTCCGAACTTTTGAAACACCCTGTATATATATTAGGGTGTCCCAAAAAAATGAAAGTCGTTTTATTTTTTCGCATACCCTCTCATTTTTTTCCTTTTATGTCGAAACAATTGTAAATAAAGTTTCATGTAATTTGGACCACGGGAACCCGTGCCGACTTGTATCTAAATGTCTCAGTCAGTACTCGTGCACTTAGCGAGCGAACGCTGACACATGTCACCCTGTCACGTGTCTGTAGCGGAGCACCCAGCAGTTGCAAATGAAAAAGGTGAAAAAAAAAATAAAATAAAGAAAGGTTTTGGAATGCTTGTGACAATGCGCAACCCAAAGCCTGGCGCAACCCGTGAAGAAACAATGCAAAACCTGTGAAACGTGTCAGTACCAGTTTAATCAGGACAGCGCACAGAACATGGCAGTGGAATTGTGTAGTTCTAAAAAAGTGATATTTTTAATAGGGAAAATTAAACATCAAATAACGGGTTCAAAACTTCCGTCTAATGGACATGTTCTCGCAGTTTTGTTTTACAATATTCGAGAAGAGAATTTAACTGTTAATAAAAATGCAAATATCGCTATTCGTAAAAGTATTATTATTTGGTAAAAGGCACACATTTTGTTTAGTAGTTTAGTTTTAGTTTAGTACATTAGTTTGTGTATTTTCTGAAATAGACTCCTCAGGGAAGGGGTGGAGGTTGAAAGTTATGTCATCCAATTTTGCACCTTTTTTGTGAAACCTCGCAACTGGAAGTATGTGTCTACCGGCAATATTTAAGGAAATAGACTATTGGCTCCATCTTTATGAATTACCCTGTGTTAGCGTAAAAAATAAATAATTCATTTAAAAACCAGCTTTAAAGTATTTTCTTTCATACTCAGTAACCCTTATGAATTATTTTGTGCAGTCCTGAATATGATTTACAGCATTTATACACACAAAGTAATACGCAAAAGTTTTGTTAAACTTAAAAACTCACATTACAACTAAATATGCACTCCAGCAATAATCGCTAATATACAGTACTTCGTATACAGTATATCGTTGCCAAATTGTGTGAGGAAGCTTGTTAATATGTATCAAGTTTGTAGAGACTTACAAAAAATGCAAAGTAATTACAAGACGTATTCAAGCGGCGACAACAAGAATTTGTAACTATTTTAGAGATTTTCTTTGCTTGCTGCCATCATGTATACGATCTGGTATTAAAGGCTGTATTTGAAATGAACATTAAACAAGTGACAACAAGTCCCGATATTACACTCTTTTGAAAAGCACAAAGGGAATTGGAAAAACATCTATCCAACTAAAATACAGTGCTATGGAGAAACAGTGGAATTGTTCTAACCCGTATCTGAACTTGGCAATTTGCTTGAAATTTACCGCTTTGAACTTTAAAATGTTATGATCAGAGAGGTCTATCAAGAGTTGATCAAAATTTCTGTCATATTTTTAGGTGGAGATGCAGAAAAAAAAAAAAAAATCAGACCTCTGGGTGCTATGTACCAAGCTAGATGCATGGTCCGAGCGGTTTACTCCCTAAAACTCTCGTTATTTAGTTCTTATCTGAAATGAAACGCCAAGGATAAGAAATCACTGTTAAACGTCTGCTTCTTTATCGTGAAAATCTGTGTTAATCATGGCTTCAATACATTTTGGCAGTTAAAGAACACTAAAAAGATTTGTGCTTTTTGAAATCTTTGAAAATCTACGAAAATGTGAATGAAGAATTTCTCCAGCATTTATGGTATTTGACTGATGAAATAGCAGTATTAGTACTTTTTGATGATGATGATGTTGACAAAGAAACAAAATTAAAAATGATGACAAATTTACATAGAGAGAATTTCTCGACCCGTGAAAAAACAAACATTCCATCGAAGGAAGAAAGAGGTTCAATGTATGGCGAGTTTCATATATTGATTTTGTAATTGTTTATTTAGTTATTCATTTATATCAGGCGATTGTTACCTGTTCTTTTATTTATTTATTTTTTTTTTACAGAAAAAAGCATCGATGATCTCATTTCTGTCAAAAGCCATTCATTGTTTTCTAGACTCAAAATTTATGATAATTTTGAAGAGTCCCTCTTCATGGGAGAATAATGCTTCGTTTCCCGACGTGAAAAAGACGATCTCAATGCTCAGAGCAATGAAAAATACAGCTGAAAGAGCGGTAAAATTGATGCAGGACTTTCATGATTTAATAACGGTCACGGAGGAACAAAACAATTTTCGTTATGTTGCGTACAAGAACACGAAGGTCTATCCCGACTGTAAAAAGAAATCATTGAAATGAAAATAAGTTCAGTAATGTTTCTTTTACTATAACTAGGGGGCTCGGCCCCCAACGAGCTACGCTCGTCAACCCCCGTCCAGATACCGTAGACTCTAAATGCACGCTAATTTGATCGGCTTTAAAAAGATTTCGAAAGATTGAATTATAATTTAAAAAACAGTGGCGATCTCTCTATAAACGGATTTCTATTCATTTCTCTTTGATTGGGGAATTTTAACGCCAAATCCGTTGCGGTACTACTTGATTATTCCGTCGACCAATTTCGCCAAATTATATAAATCGCCAAACCACTCGCCAAATTATACAAATTGACATAATTTTTATTTTAAATAACGAAAAAACAAATAAATTAGTACAACATTAATAAAAATACAAATAAAACGTCGAAATAAAAATAACTTGATGACGTAGACACGTGAACAATATTTCAAAATAAGCTAATATAAAAGGAATTAAGTAAACAGAGTCTTTGTCTCCTGGTATTTTTTAACAAAGTGAAAAGAAAGTTCTTTTAAATGAGACATTTTAAATTAATCGTTTTTAATCTGACGTAATTTTGACCAAACTATTCTTTCTCTTTTTAATATTCACGTGAAAATACTTGTGTTAGAAATTAAATATTATTTGCGCTTTCCTAACAAAAATAGTTAAAAAGTATCCTCTTAAAATATCAAATAAATGTCTAGCGCAATTTGTAAATTTAAACAGTTTTGCAATATTATTTTGTGTTCATTTTATGTAATAACTGTAATGTGACGTAAATATGACGTAATTTCTCCTATTTAAGACTTCTAACGCATGTTAATAAATTTATTGCTTTACAAATTCCTTTCTATCTTAAAATTCAGCTGTAATTATAGTTTTTATGACATAATTTTTAATAAGTTCCTGCTTTTTGTACATAATTATTTAATTCTAATTCCAAATGTTTTTTTCTGTTTATAATAGTCACGTGTAAATAAATTTTAATTTATTTTATGTAATAACTGTAATGTGACGTAAATATGACATAATTTCTCCTATTTAAGACTTCTAACGCATGTTAATAAATTTATTGCTTTACAAATTCCTTTCTCTCTTAAAATTCACGTGTAATGTTTTTATGACATAATTTTTAATAAGTTCCTGCTTTTTGTACATAATTATTTAATTTTAATTCGAAATGTTTTTTTCTGTTTATAATAGTCACGTGTAAATAAATTTTTAATTTATTTACACGTATATATATATATATATTTTTTTTAAGCAAACATTATTGCTTCCGCTGTTTATACAGTTGGCAACAGTTTAAATTAATATCACTTTCTAAAATCTGTTAAAAATATCTCTAGAAATGCTGAAAATCTGAATTTAAAATAGAAATAAAACCTCAAAAAATTAGTCAAAATAAAAAAAATTAATGCAATCTGCACTCCGGCAAATTCTAACGCATAAAAGGATCTAAAAATGATTAAATTCCTATGAACAGTTTTTGCTCCTATAAAACTTTTTTAGTGGAACGATTTTGTCCAACTTTAGCATTAAATATCTCTTAAAATAATTCTTCGATCTGAAAACTGTCTGCATCAGCGTGTTTATCAAACATTTCTGTATAATACTACCGATTTTCATATTTTTGTATGCATTATTTTTCTTAATATTAACGAAGAAAGACCTCCGATCACAAAAAATTCAAAACCGGCGGCGGCGGCGGTGACAGCGGTAGTTACTTTTTTTTAGAATAGAGAGATATGTTAATAAATATCTTCTTTGAATAAAATAATGTTTTATTAACCAAAGAAACATGCATTTTACAATCTTTCCATAGTATTCCCCATACAAGATTCCATGTTCATGTTTGACCGAATGTCGGAACGGTTTACCATTATCTGATTGCGATAATATTTTTTATTTATGTTCCTAAGGTGAAATAGAAAAAAAATAGAGGGTATGCGTATTTGATTTTGCAAAAAAAAATTTTTACCTTGTATCATGGGACACCCTAATATATATATATATAATAAAGATGGAATCACAAATATATGAACAAGTTGGCAAAATTCTAGATTCTGAACAAGATATGAACACAGAAAACCAGTATGTAAAATATATGAGTGCGTTTGTTTTAAAACTCGCCCTATCCAAAATAGAAAAAATCGAGTATTCTCTATCAGTCTATTCTATTGGTGAACGTGCATCGAAAAAACACTACAATCTGAAAAAAAATCTAGTTTTATCGTTTATTTCTGGCACTATAAAATCTTGGTTGATAATGAAACCCAATGGACGCAGTCAGAGTGTTTTTTGCGATTTCTCGAAGTTTGATTTTCTGGATAAGGCGTGTTTTAGAACCTCACGTCCTCATATATATATGTAAGGATATATCGCTCTACTCCCGTTGTGGATCTTCCGTCTCGGTGTCGATCGTTGGATCGCTCCTTCTGAGCCACTAGCATATCTTTGTAGTTGCAGTGAGTGGTATCCGGGAATTAATAAAAGTCAGATTAAGTGAGTGTCTGATTAAAGGAAGACACAGTTTTTTTCGAGGACCTGATTTATTGATCTTTGTTACATCCTTTTGAGAAATCAGGTACCTTTGACATGAGAGCTGCTAGTTTAATCTTTGTTGGACATTGGGATTTCAGTGGATTGCAAAGCAATCCCTGGAGAGCAGAGTGGCGTGGAGTTAAGGCATTCTTTAGATGGTAAAAGCCTCCTCTTGCAGCCCGTGCAGCGGTATAAGTATGATGTATTTGGCAATATTCCTGCTAGGGGTCGTTGAAGTAAAAAAAGGCGTCTTTAAAATATAATTGGTCGCTAGCTGAATGATTGATTGCCCGGGCCAAAGGCGTTGGCTGAAATCGGCCCACTGGATAAAGCACGAACTTAAAATCGCAATTACTCAGCAAAAGTATATATAGTAGTATTTGCAGTAAAATGTGACAAAACGATCTTTGAAAGTTATAAGATGCGATGCTGAAAAACTGACTTAACAGGGGCAACTGCATTCAATCCATTGAGACACAATTACAAAAGCATTTAAAAAGTTTTAATTTTAATTTCTATTTTTAAATTTCTATTTTTAAAACGGGGATTTAAAATTTTAAAAGGGGCAAAAAGGGGATTTTAAATTTTAAAAAGGGTCTTAGCTTTTATCGTTTTATATATATTTATAGATATATACATAAAGTTTTGAGGGGGGATTCAAATATAAGCGAATCGGAGATACCGTATTTAATTTTGATGTTTCATAAATCATTATACTTTTAATATAAAATAGATATATAAATAAATGGTACTTTCTTTCGCTGTGTGGCATCGCAAATAATAATATTTCGTTTCTAACAACAAAAGTATTTTCACGTGAATATTAAAAACAGAAAGAAAACTTTGAAATAATAAAGTCCATACTATGCGCTAAAAGAAGTAAATACGATGTAGTAAAACATTAGTGACTCAGAGGTAGCATCTCCAGTTTTAAAGGCGAGTGTTCGAACCCAGATGATTCTATAGGGAAATAAATTTATCTGCAAATTATTCTATAAAACATTCGAAAACTAAAGTAAAGTCAAACCCTTTTTTAGGGTTTCGTTCATCTGACGAAACCCTATTCGTCTCATTCCTCTGTCTGTCTGTCTGTCTGTCACAGAGCCTGTTCTCAGAAACTATATATGTTGGAGACTTGAAATTTTGGATTCTTATAGCTGAAAATTTCACATCAAAGACAAATCCTAAAATTTTGAAAAAGTCTTATATTTAGCTCCCTGGGCTCTAACTTGTGCATTTTAAGCTTGTTGTTCTAACTGATCCCCTAATTAAATTGAAGACTTGAAATTTTGGATACTTATAGCTGAACACCTCACATCAAACGATAAATCATAAAATTTTGAAAAAGTCTTATATTTAACACTATGGGCTTTAACTTGTGTATTTTAAGCAATTCTTCTAACTCAGCCACTAATTGAGTTGGAGATGTGAAATTTTGCATACTTATAGCACAGCACTTGCGATCACACGAAAAATCATAAAATTTTCAAAATGTCGTATATTATTTACACATCCGGGCTCTAACTTCTGCATTTTTAGCAATTTTTCTAACCTCCCCCTTTTCACACGGGGTACACTTTTCTAACTTTTGCCGGAACTCCTTTGACCACTGTTTCATAATATGCACCATAGCCGTACATATTTTAGTTCCAATTTTTACAGCCAGGAGGCGCCTACCTATCTTGTGTGCTATGGGCTCGATCCTCTCGACTAATATATCTATGCATAGTTTGTAAAACGGAGTTTCGTTCAGATACAGGTTTGTGTAGAATAGAGTGAGCCCCCTGCTTGCAAAATGTGGAACTAACAGATTCTGCAAAAGGACAAAATCTTTTGAAAGGAATATTAAACGAAACCCTCTGTGCGATCTGTGATCATACTTACTCACTTGTTTCCTTTTAAGTAACGGTGAAACACATATGCATTATTCATTCGGCAAACTTTATATTACAAATGTTCTTTAAATAAATCCTGCACCAGTTAAGAAGCCATCTGACAACTAAGGATTTTTAGTATTTAGTACTGATGCCGAAATTTAAAAAATGCTCAAATTAAAGAAATGAGTGAAAATGCATTTGAATTTTAATATTTCCTTAATCACCCAATAAGCAACTCTCTCCATAATTACGGCCAAAGGTCAAACGTCATATCAGAATTACAAATGATTAATTGGCAAATGAAGTTTAATGATGATTGGTTAAGTCCAGAAAACGCATGCCGCAGTTACAAAGAATATACATAATGGAGATGAACACTCGAAATATACTTTAACCGTGATGTAATTTTCACAGAACAAACGTAAATTTTGAATTTTCTAAAATAGAGTTGTTTTATTAAAAATTTTAAAATTTTGATTTATTTTATTAACCCTTTATCTATTGACGGTACTTATAAGTACCATTAAAATAATTTGTTATAAAATTCATTTAATACATCGATTAGTTGTAATACAGTTTAAAAGAGCTATAGATACATTACTTTATCTTGTTCCAAAAGCATTAAGGGTTACACAAAACAAAAATATTTTTAAAAGGATGATTTATTTTGCCTTTGCATCTTTTCAGCTTTCTTGGCGTTGCGAGTGGGGGATTTTTGAATTCGGAAAAATTACTATATTTCTATTCTAAGAACATTATATTTGTATATTTCCTAATTCGAGAAATTACAATTAAGAATATTTAAAATAAAAGATTTGAGTGGGGTAATAAATATTGCACAAAATCCCTATAAATTAAAATTTAATTAATCCTTCTAAATCCTTCAATACTTCTAAAATTTATTAAATGATTATGTAAAACTTCTAATGTAGTTTAAACAATTCACGAAAAGGGATATAGAAGATAAAATTTTCATGAATTAATAATTCAGTACATAAAGGGTTAAAGAGTTTAATGTAACTGCTTTTAAAAATGATTGTTAATACGCGTGTATCTAGAGAAAGAGTGGAGATGTTTTATGATTCGTAGGTTGTTAAGACACATTTGTCTTTTATTACAGTGTTAACTTCGCTCTCGTTTTTCTTTTCTATTTTAACGAGGAAAGAATTTATAGATAAACAATTTTAAGGTCACAATTTATAATTTTCTTCAAAAATTAATTTCAAAAACTTATATTTTCGAAATTAGAAATATGACCCAAATTTATATATAATATTTATAATACTTTTTAACAAAAATCAATATCTAGAAGCTTTAAAAGCGTATTCGAAATTACTGCTTATTAATTCAAGTACTTCTTAGTTATGTTTAAAAAATTACCCTCATTGCAATCTGTTTTGCAGCGATTTCAAATGAATTAAACATTAGGAGTTCCTACTTTAAACCTCCACAGTTCCTAAACTTTTTTTTTTCAAGCTTGGTACATTTTGGGCTTCAGAAAGTAAGATTTGTTGCCAAACGATGAAAACAGTTATGAAAACAAACCTAATGAACATTTAAGTTTTTTTTTTAAATTATATGTATTAATATAAGCATTTTATTCATACATATAATTATTATTATTGTTTTTAACACTTTCCAACAAAGTTGAAAAGTGTTTATGATTTCGGTTTGTCTGTCCGTCTGTCCACGTTCTAACTCCCATAAATATATTCCGATTGCCCTGAAATTTTTGGATGTGACTGACATTAACCATAGCACGTTACCTATTTCAAATGAAGTTTGTAGCATGTTTAGTTCATTTACAGGGACAGTCAAAACTACTCCGTTACATTACGGCCAATGGGAAAAAATCGTTTCAAATGATTTTTAATGATGTTACACCCTTTTACACACAATAAAACTGATATGCATTTACGAAGTGCACTAAAATATGCATTATGCAGAATATGCGGTGCAAAAAATAGTTGCTATTCATTTACAGGGCCACACAAAATATTCCGTTACATTGTGATATAGGGGTGGAGGGAATTGTTTGCGACATATTTTAATTATGTTAAACTATTTCATATATAATAAAATTGATATACGTCGCTGAGGTTTACTATACGTTATTTCATGTATAATAGGGTGGGTCGAAAAAACCGAAATATTTACAATCGAAATGTAATAGAGAGGAAAAGTTGCCTTTTGTAATAAGAATAAATTCGTAAAATATTATATCGATCAGTTAATATCTTTTACCACCGCAAGGGGGCCAAAGTTTCAAAAAATCGCAAAAAACATGTTTTTTCCAATATATTTTTTTAAATATCCAAACGTACGAATACAATTTCTAATAGGACGCAATAGCTACATGAAGATATAAGAAATGTCCCGGTAAATGTTCGTTATGATAAAATCATATCTTTTACTGCCGCAAAGGAACCATATTTAAAAAAAAAAATCGTAAAAATGTCAAATTTTAATTTTATCTAAATTTTTATAATTTTTATAATTTTTATAATATGTCTAGAAGTCAATAAATTTACTTTATATCTATTAATATGTCATAAATTTTGTTAATTATTTGTAATAGACTCGAAAATAAAAACGGTAATTATTCATTGTCCGTGACGATCGCTTCATCTACTGCTGGTTTTACTGCATATCATCAGTTCATATACCATAAATCACAAAAATGATATTAAAAAAAAATTGTTTTAGTATTTTATTAATTAAAATACAGAGATGCTTAACCGAAACGGATTAAATAAACTTAAAATGAAGAAGTATTTAAAGTAAATGAATTTTATAATATGTCTTGCTTCCAAATAAAGCCATTGTTCCTCGAGAGGCCGAAACTGATCATATGTGGTCCTCACTCTGTTCTGGTCCACAAACTTTACCTGCACTTTAGTGACTAATTTCACGCATTTTTCTACTGATTGAGCGGGACAAAGAAAGTTGCAATAGCTGGTATCTTTAATCGAACATTCTAAACTCACCAGCGTTGTTAGATCGTCATTTGATAGACAAACCTTACTCATTGAGTACATCCTGAAAATGTACTGCGTCAGTTGGTTCACAATTAAAATGAATTCATCATGTTTTTAGATTCTGTGGACTATAATTAGTAGCTCCCGTTAATTATCATATCATCTACGAAAACTTATAGTTCCTGTAATTTCAAGAAATGCCTATTTCGCAAATCATGAAAATAGCATCACTGGAATGATAGCACATGAAGAAAAGGACATTAGGACCCAAGTCATAAAGAAAATTGCCAAAGCACGAAGTTCTGTGGACACGAATAGTGCCATCCATCACTTCGTCATTCCAGACTTGAACTTTGAAGCTTAAAATTGTATGGATTTAATCGAGTGCCAAAACTGTAAACTAACGAAACCACCTGTTACGGTTTGTCTATCGACTGACGATCTAACGACGCTGGTGACTTTAGAATGTTCGATTAAAGATACCAGCTATTATAATTTTACTTGTCCTCCTCAATCAGTAGAAAGGTACGTGAAATTAGTCACTGAAGTGCTCGTAAAATTTGTATACCAGAACAGAGGGAGGATTACATATGATCAATTTCGGCCTCTCGAGGAACAATGGCTTTATTTGGAAGCAAGTCATATTATAATTATATTTTCCTCTCAATTCAATTACTTTAAATACTTCTTCATTTTAAGTTTATTTAATCCGTTTCGGTTAAACATCTCTGTATTTTCATTAATAAAATACTAATATTTTGTTCATTTTATATCATTTTGTGATTTTTGGTATATGAACTGCTGATGTGCAGTAACACAGCAGTAGATGGAGCGATCGTCAAGAAAAATGAATGATTAGCATTTTTATTTTTCAGTCTATAACAAATAGTTAAAAAAATGTATTACATATTAGTAGATATGAAGTAAATTTATTGACTTCTAGACATATTATAAAAATTATAAAAATTTAGAAAAAATGAAAATTTGACATTTTTACGATTTTTTAAAAAAAATATGGTCCCTTTGCGGCAGTAAAAGATATGGTTTTATCATAATGAACGATTACCGGGATATTTCTTATATCTTCATGTAGCTATTGCGTCCTATTAGAAATTGTATTCGTACGTTTGGATAATTTAAAAAATATATTGAAGAAAACATGTTTTTTGCGATTTTTTGAAACTTTGGTCCCCTTGCGGCGGTAAAAGATATTAACCGATCGGTATAATATTTTACGAATTTATTTTTTATTACAAAAGGCAACTTTTCCGCTCTATTACATTTCGATTGTAAATATTTCGGTTTTTTCGACTCACCC
Source organism: Maratus speciosus (assembly GCA_963932465.1). Classification (NCBI taxonomy): domain Eukaryota; kingdom Metazoa; phylum Arthropoda; class Arachnida; order Araneae; family Salticidae; genus Maratus; species Maratus speciosus. The sequence goes on from CAWVRF010001324.1 coordinate 197,398, forward strand.
TAATGTATAATATGAAGTGCATAGCATTTACAGGGGAACACAAAATATTTCAGATATTAAATTGTATCCGAAGTACTGTACATTAGCGATGATTTCTGAGAATGCATTTTTAATTATGATATGCGATTTTATGTTTCACTATATGAGTATTTATCCATACTATATGGTGTGTATAAATGCTATAATTCATATACAGGGCTGCACAAAACAATTCGTAAGGGTTACTGGGTATGAGCGCAAATTGCTTAAAGGTGGTTTTTAACTGAGTTATGCATATTTACGTTGAACTGCATTTAGCTTATTAGGAAATGTTTGTGGAATATAGAAAAATGATATACAGGGTCACGCAAATAATTGGAAACATGGCCGTCTATAAATGGTAATTTCTGGAAATGTGATTTCAGTAGTTATAAGAATGTTTTAGTTAGAATTAAATTTTAGCTAAATAGCGGCGTGTAATAAGTGTTATACAAAAGTATTCAAGTATGTTTCCATTTATTACTATAAATTGCTAAAAGAGAAATTTCAACCTGTTATGCGTTTTCTAGCTAAACTAAATTTTCCCATTATATAGTATATACATCAACCTACAGATTAAATACAGGGATGTTCAAAAGAATTGGAATAAATATTTGGCTATGAACGGTAATAGCTGAAATCAGTTTTCAAAAGTTTTATGCGTTTTCTAAAATGTTTACTTAGTTATCTTATTTACCTTATTTCCCTAAATAACGAAGTTTAATTAAAGTGTTCGAAAGTGTTTTATAATCTATGCTTGACGCATGATTTTTCTTTCTTGTTTTATATACATATACAATTTACTTCTGTTTGTTTATAAAAATAGACAAATGGTTTGTTTATATTAAATAAATTTTAGAAATATTAAAAATAAATGCTTGTGTATATAATATGTTATCAGAAAATATACATGAAAAATTTCCCCCTCTCAACATGTTCATTATCTATATCTCACCAAGGGCCCTATACTGGAAAAGTACCCTTCAAAGTTTGGTACAATTTCAGTTTAAAGATGACCTCCTACGCTTATTTTGTTTAACATAAATTGAAAAAAGACACAATTTCCAGGCGAATGAATATTTACGTTTATTTAGATGTTAATTTTCTGATTAACGGGGTTCCTTATTATTATTATTATTATTTTACTCATATTATCATCTTTCGTTCTGTGATAAATAGATAAATTGTGAAAAAAGTAACCAAAATTATTTATTTGCGATTTGTTATCGAGTATGAGCAAATTAAGGTACTAATTTTCTTGAATGTTTTATAAATCCGTATACCCGTAACATAAACATATATATATATTAAACAAAAACCAAATTTGCAGAACAAATTAAAAAAAAAATAATAATAATAATTCCTAAATTGTTTAAGCCCGAGAAGGGGCAGATATTAAGATATTTCATTCAATTCGTTCTACATTTAATGTTAAATTTTTGTAACAAATAAGCTAAACCAATTGACCATTAAAAAATAAAAATGAAATTCATACAATATAATTCTTTATACACCTATATACTTAGATTCCGTTCAAATGAAATCGAAATAAATCTTAGACTTTTTTTAAAATTTTATATTTTTCATGTACCTTATCATATTATGTACAACCGTCATAAACATAATGCAAAATCTGCAGTACAAATATTTACAATTTAAAAATGGAAAAAGTCTAAGATTTATTTCGATTTCATTTGAATGGAATCTAAGTATATAGGTGTTTAAAGCATTATATTGTATGAATTTCATTTTTATTTTTTAATGTTCAATTGGTTTAGCTTATTTGTTACAAAAATATAACATTAAATGTAGAACGAATTGAATGAAATATCTTAATATCTGCCCCTTCTCGGGCTTAAACAATTTAGGAAATAAATTTTGTTTTTCTTAAAATTTGTTCTGCAAATTTGGTTTTTGTTTAATATGTCAAGTTTTTTAATAACTACTGCATTCAGACAAACATATTTCAAAATTAATGGAGGGTATCATCATCAGGCTTTGATTTGTGCGATATCGCATCACAATTTGTGATGCAATTTACCTATGTATAATTCAAAATGTTTCACCAGTGCAGTAATGCAGGTTGTTGTAGTTTGATCAAAAAATTACAATCGGAACTTAAAAAATCTGCTTGTAAATGTCATTTTTTTCCACTATGACGTCATATTTATCTTCTTTTTAATTCTTAAAAAAAAAAAAAAAAAAAAAAAAAAAAAAAAAAAAATCTATTTCAGTTTCTTCAGTTTCATGTTTCACGTGAAAATCATTCAACTAAAAATAGACAAATTGTTATTACGGCTTTTGAATTATTTACAACAGTGAAGGAAAAATGTTAAATTTCATTAAAAAATGTCCGTTGATTCTCAATGAAAAAAGCGAAATTTGGAATTATTAAGAAAAATATTTGAATAATGTAAATAAAAATTAGCCTATGTTACTCTCTAGATTATAATCCACCTTAATGCAAAGGCATTTTATGATCCGTTTTGATCCTGACGTCTGGCAAATGTTTTTACACTTTGAATTCATAATATTATTAGAATTAGCAAAGAATTAAAAATGAGTGGCATCAGGGACAAAAAGGTGGGAAGAAAAAATGAAAAAGTTATGATCTCCATAGGAATTTCTATGTTAAATTAACATTGAGAAGTGACACTGGAAATAAATAAATATTGCGCTGCCGCGCAATACTTAAATAAAACATAATAGTACCTTCATTCGCTACGTGTGAAATTAAATGGCTATAAAAAAAAAAAAGAAATAAAAAAAGAAATGAAACAAGAAATTTTTGCCCCCCCCCCCCCCCCCACCTTCAAAAAAAAAAAAAAAAGTTTATTAATTGGATCGAATCTGAACACTGTAAATTATTGAACAGATAAAACAACAACGAAAAATATTATAATTACTAAATGCTAGATGAAATTCTTATCTTTTACAATGTAATTTGCCACTTTCATGGTTTTCGATCCTAGTACTTTGTTTGATAAAAAATATTTTTTAATACGTGGCGGAATATTGTAAAACGCGATCCAAAACAAAAATATATAATACTTCTTCGCAATAGTACCTCAAAGAGTATTGGTTTTTATTGATTTTTTCAAGCTAAAAATAATAATAATAAAAGAAAATTACTGAATATCTAATATAAGCTATGTACTGTAAGACTTTTTTCTCATGACATTGAAAAATGTAACTAAAATTTGTTCGATGAACAAACCATTTTATGTGAGGCAGAATATTTTAAAATGCGATGCAAACTTAAGATAGATAATATTTATCTTTATCACATAAATATACTTGCAATTTTTCTCGCTCATGAATACAAAATATGGCAACATTGTTAGCTAGGGACATTGTTTAGTCCGGGACTTATATCACGTTTTTCAGTTAAATTTCTTGTTCAACGGGGAAAGAATGACTTAAAAGTTAAAAAAGGAAAGAAAAAAAGAACTCTGTGTAAACAAATATGTGAATAGAGTGCATTTATTTATTTTTTTACTTTTTCATAGAAGCACGAAAAGAAGATTTTCCTCAAAATAAATTTATGTTTACTTTTCATAGAATTAATAAACTTTATGTATATATACCTCTTCTATCACGCCCGTTTGAACTTTATACTGTATTGCTATGAAAAAAAATATTTATTCTATTATAAATAATTGCGTTTAAGAATAAAGATTTATTTACAGGTGAAAGATCGATTTGATCTTTTCAAGCTAGATTAAAAGAATGTGAGTATGCTAAAAAGAAACAATAATAAAACCGGAATATTAAATATTTTTCGTAAATTTGTAGAAAAGTGAAAATTTATCGTATGGGAGAGCTATTTCATAAAACAATGAAAAAGATACAAAAAGATGGAACAAAATCCATTTTAAAGAGATTTACAACGTGTTTGAAATAGATCGTAATGCATGTAATCAAAACATGCTGGTCCTGAATTATCTCTCATAAATATAGCTATTAAATATTTTTAGTATATAGTGTATAAAAATTTATATATCTTAAGTAGTTAAAGTAAATGCTCTCGATGGGACAGGTAAAGGACTTTTTAAATAGAACGTTTTTTTAAAGGACTTTTTAAGTAAGACTTTTGGTAGGACTTTTTAAGTAAGACTTGTGTTAGGACTTTTAAGAGTAGTTTCACAGTGTGGGACACCGCCCAACATGTAGAAACTGGAGGGAAGGTGTGAAAGTCGCCTATACTCCGTGGTCCAAAGACTTTTTAGGAAACTGAGAATGGCAACAGCCAGGAGAGAGAGACGAGGATCTTGAATGTTTGTGTTCGAAGACTCTCGGGTGAAATATGTAATTCGAAGAGTATTATTATATTATCTTATGCGTGTGTGTTGTTAATGTATTCGTCCAATGTACATAGTAAACTTAGTTAATCATATCCCTGCTTAGACCTCTCTGCTTTGATTATATCTTGTGTTCTTTCTTCATCAACATCTTGGAATACCGAACGGGTCATGATAATCTCTCTATATATATTTTTTTACAAAACTATTTTTTGAAACTTCTTGCTTCATAACATGACCATATTTTACTTTTCAAGATTTTTAGGTACGCTTGTAATTATATAAATACGTAGCACCTATAGTCGTCGTTCAGTCCGTCTGTCCCTCCGCTTATATCAGAGCAAAAACTACCCAACCGAATGGTCTGAAATTTAATATATATAATCGCAGCAGAATTTTGTCGAGTTATTTCAAATTTTATGAAAAACGGATCAAAACTTAAAAATATATTAATCAGAGTTTACTTCATTCTATTCAATCCTATCATAAGTAATGAATTCAATTATATCCCGTGATAGGCAATGATTCTTGGTTGTCATGGTGATGACGTATTATTTAAGATGAAGCCCTGTTATTTCCGTATTTCTGTATTCAATATATACCGGGTGTCCCAAAAAGGACTGACTGATTTTAAAATTCAATAACTTCCAAACGGTGACAGATATTAAAAAAATTCTTGCAGGAGGGTTATGCATAAAGTCAAAAGTTTTATTACAGTGATTTTCGATTTCAGTTCGAATTACAAACAATAGATGGCGCTACGATCAATAGAGGCTAAATTCAGGCTCGATTTTTGGTACTTCGTGGCCCGGGTAATACATTTCCATCTCCTTTTTCTGCATGGAACAACAGAAAGGACCAAAAATCGAGCCTGTATTTAGCGACTATTGCTTACAGCGCCATCTGTTGTTTGTAATTTGAACTAAAATCGAAAATCACTGTAATAAAACTTTTGACCTTATGCATAAACCTCCTGCAAGAATTTTTTTAATATCTCTCACCGTTTGGAAGTTATTGAATTTTAAAATCAGTCAGTCCTTTTTGGGACACCCGGTAGAATCGAAATAAATTTTGTATTCATGCAATTTTTGCATAAGAGTGCAACAGCTATTGCACCAAGATCTGAATATTTATAGAACTAGTTATAGAACGTATTATTTGCCCCGTTTGACGTACAGCTTCCGACTTGTATATCTTTATTTTGTTGGTAAGAAAAACTATAATTTGAAAATGATTTATAATTTAATACATAATATGTTATTTAAACATTCTTTTTTTATTCCTAAAAAAATATTGCTTTTAAAAAGAAACATATAATTTTAATGACAAAATATTATTTGTTAAAAGTTTAATTAAGGTGCCAGAACTGAAAAAAAAAGTATTTTTTACTCGTCAATCATCATCATTAACAGTTCACTAAAGTAAAAAAATGCACGAACGTTTTTTAAAGATTCCAAACAAAACTCTTGGTTACACCCTTCTCTGTTGTAAATTGTTAATTTTTGTAGCATCATCTATGCAGAAAATTTTCTTCTTAATTGTTAGTGCGGTAATCAAATTTGTTTTAAGCTTTCGAAGATTTTATGAAAAGGCGATGTTATTTTAATGGATGAAAAAAAGATTGTCCTAGATAAAGAGAAAAATTATTGCAAATTTGATATTGGATTAAGATTCATCAAATTTTATATATTAAAAAGATTTGTTACGATAATGTGGAAAAATATTTAGAAAATATTTAGCATTATTTTCAGTTCCATAAATTCTACAAAAGATTAGTTTAATATAGATCAGGAATTTCTAAACCAACTAAATGGCAATTTTTTTAAAATATAATTTAATAAAAATAAAAATATATCAGTTGATGTATATGAGAACATTTCATGTTTATGAAAATGTCGTATTTTTAAACACCAATAAAATAAAACAGAGTTAGTACAGTCTAAGAAAGTAAGTACCACTAATCTCGAATGGGAATATTGGACTTATTTTATCTGAGAAAGTTTTTTTTAATTCTGCGATTAAACAAGGATAATTAATTTAATTAAAATTCGAAAATATCAGTAGTAAAATCCAAAGCCCGTAGGACCGTGGTAATAACAAGAATTCGACTATTCAATTAGTTAACCCATTTTCGGCCAAAGGTGCGTAAACGCACCATTTCATTTTTTTTTTTTTTTTCTTAAACACTGTGACGAATATTTTTCACTAATTTTATTTTTCGGCTATTTTTAAGGGTTCTGGAGACATCTATAAAATATCAGTAATTCAATTAGAGTAAACACTTTCCGTTCAGAAATTTTCAAAATACGCTAGTTTTTTTTATTTATTGAAACGGTTATTGACAAATTCGACTTTTTGAAAATGTATAATTATTCCAGCTGAGATTAATCATATGTTTTTTATAATGGATTAAAGTTGCAAGTTCTGTAAATAAAATAATAATAAAACAAATGTCATTAAAAAAATAAAAATAAAATTATTAATTTAAAATTTAATGGTGCATTAGCCAATGCATGGAAATTCCGAATGCATTTTATTTCTCAAATGAAATATTATTTTTCATGCACGAAACTTTTTTTGTCTTAATGAATGTAATTTAAGCATATTTCAATGAAAATAATACCACATTTTATAAAATTTCTATGCTTGGCCTAAAATGGGTTAAAATGCTATTTCTTTCAGACATTTAATGGTATTCAATTTGTTAAAAAATAATCCATTACAGAGCATATACTATGTGGACATTAATCCCCGGATACTTTCAAATTTAAACATTTTGTCGAATATTTAGAAACATACTTGTCGGATTCTTCTGGAACTTGAGGGTTACAAATAATATTTTTGACTTCATATTTATCAATGTCGATTTGATAAGGACATTTAAGGGGCCAACAAAAAGTTAGAGAAGTACAGGGTGTTTATAAAGTCCCGGACCCATTTTGATGTTTAATAACTTATAAAATAATAAAGATAGATTAAAATTAATAACATAAATGGTTAGATAGACTCAAAAAGTTTCATGACCCTTGTCAATGAACTTCCACGTGTGCCCCCTTCGTCGCACGGTGAATATCAAGTCGATAGTCAATTTCACGCCAGGTAGCGGCAAGCATGTCGGCATCCACAGAGGTTATTGCGGTTGTAATTCTGGCTTTTAAGCCATCAATGTTCAACACTCTCCTCCCGTAAACATTGTCCTTTACAAATCCCCAAAGGAAAAAGTCCAGCGGCGTAATATCAGGTGATCTGGGTGGCCAAGGAATTGGACCTCCTCGCCCAATCCATCTTCCTGAAAAAATGGTCATTCAAAGAAGTACGAACGATGGTACCCCAATGAGGTGGTGCACCATCTTGTTGCAAAATGACATGTGGTTGAAGCTATTCTAGTTGTGGAAATACGAAGTTTTCCAACATGTCTAATTGATGACTTAAAAGCCAGAATTACAACCGCAATAGCCTCTGTGGATGCCGACATGCTACCTGGCGTGAAATTGACTATCGACTTGATATTCTCCGTGCGACGAAGGGGGTACACATGGAAGTTCATTGACAAGGGTCATGAAACTTTTTGAGTCTATCTAACCATTTATGTTATTAATTTTAATCTATCTTTATTATTTTATGAGTTATTAAACATCAAAATGGGTCCGGGACTTTATAAACACCCTGTATAATAATACTAGAAAGATAGCCCGTCAAAAATGGCGGAAAATGAGATATAAAGATATATAAAAGAATGGACAAAAATGAGTTTTTCTCGCTTGTTCCGCAGTGATAGATGAAAATAACACATTTTAAAAACAAAACACATTTATAAAAAACTATGTACAATAGAATACCGCTAGTCCGCACAGCTTGGTTCCAAGTGTTGTGCGAATTTGAGGCATTTCGCGGATTACAGTTCATGTCTATTCAACGTTTGTTTAAATTTTTAAAATCCATACTTTGGACAATTTAAATTGTTTCTCCCCACCTTCTGCATATAGTACAAACTATGGTGCAGATAGTTCAAACTAATATAAAAATTGATACTTTTCAACTACTGGGGCATTGGTGTTTATTTATTTATTTTTTTTTTTTTTTAAGTTTGGCGAAATTCGGGCATCAGAAAGTGAGATTTGTTGACAAAGGATATAAACAACTATGAAAACAAACTTGATGAAATTTTTTGTTTGTTTGTATAAGTATTTTAATTAAATGTATATATTTTTAATGTACAAATTACTTCTGTTTCCGAATAAAATTAGATAAATGGCTTTTTATGTTAAATAAATTTCATAAATATTGAAAAAATGCGTGTGAATATGAAATGAAACAGCGAATAGGTTGTCAGAAAATATGATGCCAAATTTCATTCTTAGTTTTCTCTATTTCGCCAAGTCCCCTGTACTGTAAAACTACTGAGAATTTAATTTTTGATCCGGGAATGTAAAGCACATTAAAATCGGGCAGTTAAGAGCTCAGATAGTAGAGCGCCGTCTAGTGGAGGTTATTTTATTAGTAGCATCGGGATTAAGATGTAAAGACGTACATTTTCATAAATTACACTTTAAATTCTGACCGATAGATTTTGAAAAAACCGTTAAATGTTTAGAATTTAAGTTAAATTGTGGTGAGCTCGATTATGAAAGTCTAATGAGTTTCAGTGGAAATTGTTGTTGGCTTCCAAGTTGGCTTCATATATGGTAACTTAATTTGTCGCCAAATTTGGCGATATTTTGCCAAGTTGGTAAAACTTTGGCGCTATTGTAGTAACCCTGACATTATTACTTTGCAACAATTACTCATTGTTGAAGCTGATACAAATTTCCCCATAGGAAACTTAACATAGCTGCGATCAATGAGGTGGTTCTACCGGAATTGTGAGGGTCACACAGAGACTTAGATTTTATATAAATAGATATGGAATCACCCTTTAAAATAAAATGTACGAAATAATGTATCGCGACAGCATACAAATGTGTGGATATCGTACAATATGTGTATTCATTAGTTAAGATTAGCACATATATTCATGAACATATAGCGATTTATTTTTTTAAAATTCAGAAAGTTCTTGCATGTTTAGCATATGCAGGGTTTTCAACCAAATTTAACGTCAGTTTTAGAAAATTTAACAAAAAAAAAAAATCAGAAAATGATTAGGAAATTTCCATAATTTTTTATTTTTTATTTTATTTATTTCATTTTATTCTTTAGATCTTTTTGAAAAACTACCAGAAAAAGTCTGTTACAAGAAAAAAAGAAGTATCAAAATCAAGCATTTGTTCCAAGTCTACTTGATGACATTCATTAAATACTAATTCCATTGCTGAAGCTGAAAGTCAGTTAATTAAAAAGGACGATTTGTGGAAAATCCCTTATCATTCAGCTGTTTTTAGAGAGTAACTAAAAATCAGCTCACTCTACATCTGATATCTTTCTAAATTTTCACAATATTTGACTGGCTTTTTTATATGAGTTGCTCCATAAAGTTGACTCATGTAAAATATATATATATATTTGTTTCTGTTCGCGCATGCGCAGATAAGAAATACTTCAACACAACTGTTCAATACAACTGTTCATATTTAATCAAATATTTAATATTCTGATGACTACTCAATGAAGGAGTTGAAACATGTCAATACAGGTTTTCAATATATTTTTAATGTGTTTTTAGTAACGTCTTTTAAGCAAATAAATATTTTAATATATGTTTTTGGCTTTTCCGTTTAGAATATATATTACTAGAAACCCCCGCGGCTTTGCTCGCGTAATATTTTAAATATGCCAAGTGATATTTATATGTCTAATTTTTATTAAAAGGTACTAGCTAAATTTTTATTTTATTAAAAGGTTTTATTATTAAAAGGTACTTATTACTTTTAGGAACAATTCAAAAATTACTATTTAAAACACAGTTTGACTAAACATAATTATTACACTGTATTAGGCAGAAATGAGACTTAAATTAGTAAAACGAAATAAAACTAAATAAATGATAATTTAGAAAATATTTTGAAACTTTTATGCTCAATTAATACGCTCATTTCAGTATTCATTTGAAGTTTTGAATTTTTTAGAAACCATCTTCTTACATCTTAAAATTAACTATCATGTCAAATTCCAAGTCCTACCACCTCTCTCAACATAAAGGGCTATGCTGAAATAGGAACTGTCACCTTTACTTTGCAAACATTAATTTTGAAATCGGTTTGTTATTTCCTAATATTCCACAGAAACGTAATTTAGATAGCTTTTGAAGGCCTTTTTCAAAACGTATGTTGTTCCTGTGAACCTCAGGTGGTAGAATCATCGGCATAAAATATAGCCTGTGTGGGATCAGAGACTGTTACCATTGATTCGCAACTATTACTTTTATAATCTGTATATACCCTGAAATTGCATAGAAATCGTAATTTAGGATTTTTAGAATGCTTTTCGCACCTCCCCTTCGCTTCACCCCTTTTTAATTCAAATTTATTTTCGAGAGTCCTTTGAGGGCATTTATATTTTATAAGTAACTACCATGCCATATTTAAAGTCTCTAGCCTTTTCAGTATCACAGAAATCGCAATTTAGAAAATGTTTTGCTCCTGCAAATCTCTGGTGGTAGTGGCACAGACATAAAATATAGCTTATGTTTGAGCAGATTCTATCACCAACAATTTGTCACCATTATTTTTTAAATCGGTTTGGTATTTGATAAAATTGCATAAAATTGTAATTTAGAACGCTTTTCGCTCACTTCATCTTTTTAAATTTGGAATTTTCTTTCGACTGTTCTTAGAAAGCAGTTGCATCTTGTAAGTAAATACCATGCCATATTTCAAAGTGTTAGACCCCTCAATTTTGCAAAAAACGCAAATTAGAACATATTTTGCTTTTGCAACCCCCAGATGGTAGTGACAGCAACATACAATATAACCTATATTGGAGCAGGGACTGTCACCATTGATTATCAAACATTACTTTTGAAATAGCTTTGGTATGTCCCGAGATTGAGTAGAAATCGCAATTTAGAACGTTTTTCGCGCATTTTCACCCCTTTTTAAATTTCCAATTTTTTCGAAACTGTTCGTAAAGATTATATAAATATGTACAGTCGTGGAAAAAAAAAGTAAATACCCCCTACTAACTCCCCAATAAATTATCGTAGAAGAAAGTTACTGGTACCGAACGATTGGAAATAAAGTCTCCTTTTAAATGATGTATATTAAATTTGCTTAAGGGGCCATCTACATATTAAAACAAACCATAACTTTGTTTTTTTTTCAATAGCAGTACACAATTCTGACAGCATAAATGAACTCTACACCCTTAAATTAACCTAAAAACGAATTTTTATGCAATTCGTACCATAAGTGTCCGAGAAATTAATTATTTTAAAACGAGCGTATTTTAAGGGCTGTATCAAATTGAAGTTCCATACTCGATTGTTGACCGAGAGAGCCCCTTTCTTGATCAAGGTACCTTAAGCGCCACTCAAGGTGTCAACGAAGCCTGTTAGATTACAGTACTGCAGAATAAATTCCAAAATATCTACTACTTCCATCATAGACGGCCCCTTAAACCATCATTTTGCCGTTTTTTAAGCATAATTTGAAAACTACTTGGAAGAAAAATGTGAAATTTTGTTTTTTCATAAAGCAGGACTTAATAAATCTAAATCTATCAAAAAATTTGTAGGTTGTAATTCATAATTTTTTCGAATATTAATTTCATAATTCATAATTCATATCATAAAATTATAAAAATTGCGAATTCAACGTACTTATGGTTTGGGTATATTAGTATTATTGCTACAAAAAAAAATTAGCACATTAGGAGCATAATTTCAGGAGGTATAAATAAAAATATGAAAATGTAATTTAACATTAGAAGCACTAAATTTTGGATGTTTATAATTCAAAAACTTATCATTCAGATGTCTTGAAATTTGGTGTCTAGGCATAGTTTGAACCGAAGATTTGAAATATCTCGTTAAAATTGGGTATTGTCAATGAAAAAAAATGAAGTTTGGATTCGTTTTAATATGTAGATGACCCCTAAGAAAATTTTATATACATCATTTAAAAGTAGACTTTATTTCCAATCGTTCGGTACCAGTAACTTTTGTCTACAATGATTTGTTGAGGTGTTAGTAGGGGATGTTTACTTTTTGTTTCTACGACTGTACCTTGCCTAATTTCAAGTTGCTAGCATGTACCGATCACAAAAATCGAAATTTAGAACGTTTTTTGCTCCTGCAACCTCTAGGTGATAGTGATACCGACATGAAATAGCGTCTATGTTAGAGCAGAGGCTGTCAGCATCAATTTCCTATCATTACTTTTGAAATCAGTTTGATTCTTCCTGAGATATTGCTGAAAATTTGGCATTTAGAACGTTTTTAGAATGCTTTTCGCGCATTTTCACTCCTTTTAGGTTTCAAATTTTTAACGAAATGTTCTTAGAGATCGCATTTATATCTAATAAATATATACCATGCAAAATTTCATGAGTCTAGGTTCTTCCATAATTCAAAAATCGCATTTTTAGAACGTTTTTTGCTCCTGCATCTCCTCTGGGGTAGTGGAAACAGATATAAAATATAGCCTGTGTTGGAGCAAGGGTTGTCACCATCATTTTGACACTATTATTTTTTTTAATCGGTTTGGTATTTCCTGAGATTGTGTAGAAACTACCATTTAGAACGTTTTTTAGTACGCTTTTCGCGCATTTTCAGACCTTTTAAATTTATGTTTATAAGAACTGTTCTTAGAAGTACTGTATATCTAATAAGTAGCTAATATTTCAAATTTCATTATTCTAGGCCCTTCCGTAACCCAAAAAACGCATTTTTAGAACGCTTTTTGCTCCTGCACCCCTTTTGGGGTAGTGGCACCGACATAAAATTTTAGCCTATGTTAGAGCAAGGGTTTTCCCCATCATTTTGACCCCATTATTTTTTAAATCGGTTTGGTATTTCACGAGATTATGTAGAAACCACCATTCAGAACGTTTTTTAGAACGCTTCTTCTGCATTTTCGCCCCTTTTAAATTTCGAATTTTTTAAGAACTGTTCTTAGAAATACTTTATATCTAATAAGCAACTAATATTTAAAATTTCGTATTTCTAGGTCCTTCAGTAATGCAAAAATCGCATTTTTAGAGCGTTTTTTGCTCCTGCACCCCCATTGTGTTAGTGGCACCGACATAAAATACAGCCTATGTTCTAAGTTGGACTAACACCATCATTTTGATACCATTACTTTTGGAATCGGTTCGGTAGTTCCACAGCTTACCTCAACACCATCATTTTTATACCATTACTTTTGAAATCGGTTCGATAGCTCCAGAGATTACCTCTAACATGTAAACAATTTTTACTTCTTTATAACATTAGTATCGATTATAATATGGGTATTAGTAGACTTAGTTAAAGCTTATTACTTCTATACTTACATTTAAAATTTTAATTAAGAAAATAAAACAGCTGTTGAATCTTTATTTACAACTACATAACAAAAAGCAGTATCATACTTTGAACAGTAATCCCAAATTTTGTGTATGTTCGTCCCGGAAAATAAGGAATTTGTTAAATTCTATTTAAAAATTAGATATTTTAAATTTGATTCATTAATTAAATTTGTTTTACGCTTTCAGAGCTTTTTCGTCTACGACATGATGGTTTTACATCAATGGAAATATTAGACAAAACTTAAATTTAACACTATATAAAATCAATATATTTCCAAATTATGATATGTAAAAGTGTTTTGCTTATAACAGTATGTACGTACATATATTTAATGTATGTAAAGATATAATTATGTTTAGAAAATATTTATTATATTTCTAATGTTTATGAATTTTCATGCATTTTACGTAATAGCTGAATTTGAAGGTAAACTGAAAGTAATCACAACTTTCAATTACACCATACTACGTAAAACATTATGGGTTTTTTTTTTTTTATAAATAATATCTATTTAGGAAAATGTTGGATTTCTAATTAAGGAACTTAAAACATATTTTTACTCGTCGATCATCATTAATAGTTCAATGATTAAAAATTCAACCAGCATTCTCAAAGATTGTAAACATAAATTTCCATACACCTAACTTAAAAAATATATATATAAATTTTTATAATCTATCTAGAAAAATAGAGAGATTCTAATTAAGGAACTAAAAACATATTTTTACTCTTCGATCATCATTAAGTGGTCCGTGATTAAAAAATCTACTAATATTTTTTAGAGATTTTAAACATAACTTTCAATTACACCTAACTTCGCTAAAAATTGCAAAAATTGATAAATAACGTATATCTAGAAAAACGGGAGAATTCTAATTAAGGAACTTAAAGCAAATTTTTACGTGTCGATCATCATTTCCAGTTCAGTGATTAAAACAAAATTCTAAGAACATTCTTTAAAGCGTGTAAACATAATTTTTAATTGCACCAAAATACATTAACAATGAGAAGTTTTTATAAATAATATCTATCTAGAAAAATGGAGGGATTACAAAGAAATTAAAACCTGTTTTTTTTACCCGTCTGAAAAGAAAGGTTATGTGTTTCACGCGTATCTGTGTAAGTGGATTTCTTTATACCCTCGAAACATCCCAACGGCTGGATGGATTTTAATGAATGAGGTCTCTATCAATTTGTCTTAACGGCTCGATGGTTATAGGCTAGGTTTTGCTTTTATAAATTCAAAATGGCGGCCGTAAAATACAAAATGGTGGTAGAAACCAAAAAAAAAAAAAAAAAATTACGCACCCTATTGAGTGGCATATCATTGCATAGATCTTTCAAAATGAAGACGATGTTTCATTGACTATTTTACAGTCAGAAGCTCCGTTAAAGTATTATACAACCTGGAAGTTGTGCATGTATTGTGGATCTCTTGCTTTACTGCAACTCTAACTATCATTGACATCTATAGACCTCATCAAAACAGTGTTTATAGATAGGAACTAACAATTAAACACAACTTAAAAGTCATCAATACAAGTAAATAAAATAAATAGGTTAGTAATATACACAAGTAATATAAAAAATATATTTTAAGTCAATTCCTACTTAGGTCAATAAGAGAACTTTTTTTCTCCCATTCTTCTTTCCTGTTGAGTGCACTTAAAATGCCTTGATCAAGAAGAAGGCTCTCTCGATTATTGAAAATTAATTAATTTAATTTAATTAATGAATTAATATTTGAAAAAAAACTGGATTAACATCAAGTGCCATCCACTACAAGTTAAAAAAAATTATTTGAGCTTGTTTGGATGAATAATAAGTATTTTGTTAACATTTGAAAATTTGAACAAAAGATATATAGCGTAAGTGTGAGCTAATAGTAGAAAATGAAAAAAAAAGCATTTTCACATTGAGGAGAAATAATTAATTAGTTCGCTTTTTACTCAGTCGGGTTTTTTGATTTTTTAAATTTAATAGTTTATTGTCGATTATCATTAACAGCTCAGTAATGAAACTAGTCGAATGTGCCAATCCCAAAACATCCTTCTTTGTCATATACGTTAATATCTTAAAAACCTGTTACACATGTTAATACTTCAGCGTTATTACTTCAGTACTACACCAATTTTGATTTACAACTTAAATTGATGCTTCATTTTACTAATCGGATTAGAAAAGACTTAATCTCATAATATTGAATAAAATCAATATTTTTCGGTATTCTGTTGTACGTCAGCTTCTTGAGAATCGCCGCTATACAACACATCTACGAAAAATATCTATCGCAGTGCCCCCTTCCAGAGAAAAGTTCCCATTTTGAACTGGTTTGTGACGTCCATTGCCATGAAATTTGACTCAATTTTATTCATAACTTCATACACTTTTCGATGATACAATATTGAAAATGGCACAAAAATGCTATTACAGCACCTCCATTTGGCGAATTATTTCCAAATTCACTTGAGACCTGCTAGCCATAGCCAAAAATATATGAAAGATTGAATTCTATGCATAACTTCATACACTTTTGATGATACAAAGAGGACATACACACATAAGGACATACGGACACGCAGACGGACAGACAGACATTTTGTATAAACATGTTTTCGGGATTTCTGACCCCTTAAAACGCGTAAATCCATCCGTAAAAACCAGAAGTCGAAAGGAATTTCGAATACGATACTTCTTCTTTAGAAAGAAGAAAGTAAAAATATTTACGAAAATTCTTTCGATGTTGTAAACAAAACTTTTTTATAAATAATATCTATGTAGAAAAATGGATGTCTTGCTTATTAATGTGATAACAAAATTTCTTTTAATGTTTTGAATCTATTTAGAATATTACAACATAATGTTATATTAATGCTCGTGGGAAAGAAAAAAAAATCTCGGGGACGGTTGACGTTAACTTTTTGTTTTCTTGTTTTTTAAATTTTGTGGCTGTTTCAGAAGTGTTTTTCCATATAATTTTAGCAAGAGGGACGGTAAGGAATCTAAAATCCAGGGACAGAGTTTATAAAATAATAACAACCGTAAAAATGTGTGCAGGTTAAATTTTTGCAAGTTAAATGTATATAAAACAATACTCCCAGTTTCGGAAAAAGATTACACCGAATTACTTTTATTGAAACAATTTTATACAGACAGCTCCAAACTTAAAAATCAGCATCAGGTACGCGGGACGGTGTAGGAATTTCCTGGACCCCCAACATCGTCCAGGAATATGTCACAAGAATATGTACTCTAAAATAAAAATTATTTTTCAGGGACTTAAAGTCAAAAGATTGTGAGAATGCCCCATACATATATATATATAACCATTAAATAAACATTACCGACCACCAACAAAAACTGTGAAATTATGAATAAAATGACATTAACAAATGCAGTTCCCCTCAACACACTTAACATAGATTCCAAAAACATAGTAAAAAACAGCAGAAATTGGATAACAGAAATGGAATGATGGAACTATAGAATGATGGAATTGTAGAACTTAGACAGAAACATCGGGTCCAAAATGTCTTAAGTTCCACAAATAAAATGTGTGGTTTCATCTTCATATAAGCCATAAATTAGCTATAGAATATGAATTTGTGACTACCACACCCAGAAAACCGAGAAATAAACCATTGAACACCAGTTAAGTTCAAAATGAAACAAGATTAAACAAGATACATAGAAAAAAAATTACCAAATTAAAATGCATACTGTCATAGCATTAGTTATAACAAATATATTCATTATGCATTTTATTTTCATGTAAGAATGTATACTATTAGAAATTAATATGATATTCTCCAGAGTAGGCTATAATTTAAATACAAGTTAATCGTTAACTTTATTAAATATTAATGAATATGAATAAATTTAATATGAATTTATAAATATAACTACATCATTATACATATAAAAGTATCGAATCAACATCCATTATAAAATGTGCATTAGCAACGTAGTTATAAATCAAATGCCCCCTTTTTTTTATTAACCATTGCGTATTATCATATATATATATATATTAACTTAAAATAACTAAGAAAAATACGTCCAAAAAGCCACGTGTCTGAATATTTTTCATAATTTCTCTTTTATCTGAAATAATCCGATTGTCAGTATTTTGAAGAAATTTCATAAAACAATTTTCAAATTAAAATTAAATATAAAAATGGGGATATTTAAAAAAAATTGCATATGAAAATAAACAGCTTTCATTCAAAAAAAAAAAAAAAAAAAAAAAAAAGGAAAATCGGTATAGTGGAAAGCTCAGCTCAGATGACTAAAAAAACAGCCTTTTGTTTTAAAAATATAGATGGCACGATTCGCCTCAGATTGGTTACCTACACTTCACTACAATTGGATTTTATATAAGTAGATAAATATTTTTGTAATATATTTTATAAAATTCTACAGACAGGAAATTCTTTTCCTACATTTTGATAAAATTCATACCCTTCACCCCTTCATTTCCCTTTATACTTTTATCTCAGCTGTACCTCCGCCTATTTCTGATTCATCACTGTCAAAATTTTATCGATGCACTCTGTAAATATTTGCCTGAAATAATTTTTCAGCCATATTAAAGTTTGCTCAGAAGAAAAAATGTGTATTATGCATACAAAATTACATCAATGACTCTTTAAAATGTTTCTGTTGAAAGAAACTATAGTGCATAATGATAGGTCCATCCTTACAAATCCGTTTAACCCTTTCAGGGGCGCCATTTGCAGCCTGCAAACAGTTAATTTTAATGCCCAAACAGCCAAATAGCACCAGTAACTTTTTAGTACAATTTCAATCTCATAATATACGTGAAGAAAGGCTTCTGATTACTTTAAAATAAATTTACTAGTAAATTGTGGTGTTAATAAATTATTTGAACCTTTTTGGAGCAGAAATGCCTTGCCCCTGAAAAGCTTTAGCGTATTAACGCTTAAATGCGCGATATTTTATTTTGTTTCGAAAAAATTATATATGATTTTCTGAAAGATTTATTAAACAGGAAAAATAATGAAAAAAAATCAGATTTACATTTTTTCATATAATACGTCAATCTTTTCTTCTGTTGCACATCTGCAATATAAGTAAAAACTACTGTCGTGGGGCTGTTTTACACTAAAATATTGCAAAGTAGTAAATATTTTAATAAGTATGTCTCCAAGTACCTTATTTTATATAATTATTTATTTTATAAAACTTAACCTTTAACCCTTTGATTCCCATGATAGAATACGTTCTAGAAATTATGTAGTTCAGCGAATTTGACTTTACATCAGAAAGTTTTAATGGTTAATTTCGCTTTATTTAAATACGAAATGTCTGTTATTATTTAAACCAAATATTGCTATTTTAATTTTTTGGTGTGAATTAGGTATATACGATTAAAAAAATCTATTAAATTCAAAACACTGTTGTTTGCATATATGCAAAGCTGCGCACTAAAGGATTAACTAGAGTTAGTAAAAAACCGGGCTTTTTTTCCCCAAAAAACCCAAAAAATCCGTTTTTTTTTTTTTTTGTTCAAACCAGGTTGTTTTGGTTTAAACCGGGATTTTTTAAATATATTTTTCTATTACATATACATGCATATTTATTGATAAAAATAAACATTGTTGGATATATAAGTAATATAACTTCATTTAAAAATAGTTTTAAATTAAATAATTACAATCAATTATGTAGAAAATTGAAATCATTTAAAATTTAAACATTTTTAGTAAAAGCTATGTCTTATGTTCCATGAATAAAATGCTCTACATAGTGAAAAATTGATACCTTGAAGATCTTAATAAACAATCTTTCGATTTCTAGTACTATAAATAAATATATGGTGTAGTTTCCTAAATATTATATACTTTCCCATGGCTATTCAAAATAATTTCTTTGAAATATTTGCAATCTGAGATATCTGATTTTTCTGTTAGAACACTACATGAACAATTATTATCGTTTATTGAAAGTAAAGCTTTTTATAAAGAATTCCTGGAATGATTTTAATTTAGCAGTAAGGTTTTTACACGTTGCAAGAAGTATTGTGTATTGTCATTTGACACTCCTCCTCTGCAACTGCCACATTAAAAAAGAAAAAAGGGCGACAGTAAAATAAACAGAAATACCTATTTACCAGCTTTTTAGACTACTGAAAACATTGATCTTAAAATGGAAAGTAGATTTATAAAAGTTGCTATCCACTAAAACATTTAAGCAGCCACCAGACTTAATACGCAGGATTTTTTTCTAAGCTGTTTTATAATACATATTACTTTTAAATATCTAAACTAAAAATTAATAATATATATTTTTAGGCATTTTTATGATACTTTTTTCTGTTATGTCTCACGCAAACCTTATCTCAATTTTTGCCCATTGTTTTGCCAGATCTAAATAGTGGACTCGATTATGCAATAGACGATTTAAATGTATCTTATTGCATATTTTAGTTAAAAGTAAACAGGTACTTCGTTAGCACTCATATCTTGAGTTTCTTTTTTATTCTTAAGGCTGTTCTCAAATCCGAAAGGGCAACTTTATGACATAAGTTTTAATTTTTTTTTAATTTTTTTTTTTTTTTTGCTCGGAAATGCATAGAATTAGAAGATGCTGTTGTTCAGAAACTATGTAATGGAACTGTGTTTTCCGTTTTTTTTTTTTTTTTTTTTTTTTCAAACGCAATAGATCTTTCAGAAAATAATGTCAAATTTGGCGTTTTGAACCAAATTTCTGTGCAAAAGAAAAATAACTACTCAAGGAAGGTTAAAAAGTCTTTGTCATGTGATCGAAATTGCTTATAACTCAATATGTAATTTATTTATAAAAAAAGGAAAACACAGTTCGATTCCAAATCGCTTCCAGTCAGGCCTTCCAATTTTTATTATTATCTATTTATTATTATATTATTATCTTTCCGTTAAAAAAATAAATTTGTAAATGTGTCAGAGCAGTTTGTGCTTGTTGAGTAAAGGAGTTGAGAACCTTAAAAGATAATCTCCCCAATCAAGAAAATTTTCTTTTGCAGCTTGACTGAAATCTTAAAGGTCATTTTATGTTATTAATTGTAAATAATCTGCGTTTTCTCAAAGGAAAATGTTTTATTTAAAATATTGAATATTTTTAATCTATTTTGTCTTTGCTACATTCACATGTTTTAAATTTTATCTTTAGAGCTTCAGATATGTTCGTCAATACGTGCAATTTGCATTCTACATGCATACAAATATAATCTAGGCTCACTATGTCTCACGGTGACTGCTGGGATTAAAAGTAGAAATAATTTATATCCAATAATTCGAAACACTTCAATTACAAAAATGAGAAAATATTATATTAGATCTTTTCTAAAAAACTAGTTGGTTAATCAATTGATTTAAACCATGCCAGTCCTGCTGGTAACAGAATAAAATCATAATGCAAAACCCCAATCCCAATGTAGGAATGCAGGAAAAACAAAGGCTTACTAAATCAATAGCCATGATACAGCAAAGAAAACTCACAGCCAATCATTCGTTAGCATACAGAACAAAAAGTAACCAATGGAGAGAATTATGATTATGTCATCATTGAGGCATATGTAATTCTTGGTAAATCTTAACTAATCAAGCAATCCAAGTAGTAAAAGTGTATTTTAAACTCAAATCTGCCATTTTGGCTATTTTTAAAAATAAAAGGCTTAAAAAAAGAAGAAAAATAACTAACTACTTGTTTTTTTTTCTTCCCAGCTAATTTTAGAAAAATCAGTTAGTCTGCTATGTAGATTTAAAGCTTATAAGAAAAGTTTGATTGATTACAAATGTTTGTCACCTTTACAAATTTATTAATTCATTATTTTTCTAAAGCTTTGCTTGTAGCTTCTGCATATCTTGGATTTTGCATTTTTCAATAATGTGTAAAATAAAGGAAAATATTAGGGAAAAAAGGGGGAAAAAACCACATAAAAAAACCATTTGGTTTAAATGGTTTAAACGAGCGTCGTTTAAACCAAACAACCCTGCGGTTAACTTAGTTGAAACGCATAATACTTTTGTGTTGAGTACTTGTAGACATCATACCGAAAACGATTACTTGTGTAGCCCATTTTTGTTACGCAAATTTACGCAGAAATATTTAAAATCATCTTAGTTTGGTGATTTGCCGTATGCTTATACATATCTTAAAAAATCAGAAAATAAAATTCTCATAGATCTATCTTGCTCTGTGCAAAAAGCAATGATACAACAAAAAGTTATAGAAGTATCTACAGTAGTTTGGTCAGTGGCACCATATGTAATGATAATCACAATCGTAAATATCACTGTAAAAAAATTCCATTGATTGCCATTACAATTTCAGCATTTCTACTGATTTTTTTCCTATTTGAAGGTTTGAATGCGTTAATGTATGAATGAATTAGAAATTGACGAATACAAATTTAAGAATGTCCTTTACAGAGAAAAGGTTTACATTCTAGGGTATTTCTTATTCTCGCTAAAGTATTGAGATTTTGTTATAATTTTACGCTCTAAAAAGAATTTCCTTATTTACGCAGATAATTTACGTATTTTTAGGGATATGTTTTGTCGTGCTATAATAATAAAAAAAACATATAGTTTAGAAAAAAAATTAAATTTGCCATTATCTATCAAGGATATTATAAAATCCATGTTCGAAACACTTTTTGATCCGTTCACAATATCGCCTTTTTTACGGGAGAAATAAAATACGTAAAAAAGGGGAAAACGCACTGGCAATCAACGGACTTTTTACAGTGTGCTCTAGTTCAGCTCTATTTCTATGCGAGTTGTGGCTACTTTGTACGACTTCCTGCTGCATTGCTGCACTTTATATACAGACAAGTATGTAGGTTAAAAATTTTGTTAAATATCTTAATTCTTCTTAAAAGGGTGAACAAGGGCGTGGGTCCGGACCCGAGACACCTGTTTTCCAGACAAAAAATGGATTACGACTGTGATTTCCTGCTCAAATGTTGTTTGCTGTAGTATGCATTACTACACTTTCAAGCTTGACTAAGGTATTTCCTATCACCAAACTCTAGTATGGTACATAGTAAAAATCAGGACGAATTTTTAAACCTCTTATGTAGCTAAAAAAAAAAAAAAAAAAAAAAAACCGATAAAATCGAAGGAGAATCTTTTACCTTTAACTTTTTCAATGATTCAAAAATTTAAATAATGTACTCTTAAATTTTTGAGAAGGTTATCGCTGCGCTACATTCCAGTTAAATCGGAAATACGGAGCTAAACGCAATTGTAGAATACGCCTAAGGCCTCAACGTCTGTTCATTTTATCTGGGTTGAATTTCGTACCGAGTTATACGGATAAGAGAATTTACAACTCCTCAGATTTAAAAATAAGAGTGGAATTTGGTAAGATAAAGAAATTTTAATTTAAAATAAGTGTAAATTTCTTTTATACTTTTTGCACTAAATAAGTGACATCCAACGAACAGTAACATGCAGTTTGAAAAATTGTTATTTAAAAACTACAGGGGTGTCAATAGTTAACAACAATTTTGAAATAAAACTTTAAATATTCACTTTATTTCCATATCTGCCTTGTATATGTTAATAATAGCAGTTTTAACACCATATTCAGTAAAATTATCTTTTAAATTTTATTTCAAACCAAGTACTTTAAGAATAGGACAAACATAACCGTGTCAAAAGTTTAAAGAGAAAATCGTTTTTATGCAAATTTTAAAAACTCATGTAAACGGTTGCGCACGCAAACGATTTCTGGGTGTATAAGAAGCAGTCAATTGTTGTTTTAGATTTAGTTTAAAACGCCTAAGTCGAAAGACTTTTCAGAGGAGGAGGTGATAAATATCTGGAGTATGAGAGCAAAACATTCTGTTCAAGTCTGTTTCTGAGCAAACAAGTCTGTTTCTGAGCAAACAAGTCTGTTTCTGAAATTGCAAGTGCATTAAAAAAGATTAAAACGGGGTATTCGACAAGTTTTGGCTCGTGGTAACGAAAATTCCTTTCCGGAAGGCCGCGAGTAACTACTTTGCGCGAAGACCACCGCATCAGAAACTTAGCTTCAACTGGTAATAACTGTCTTTCGCCAATAAAACATGCAGTTGGAAGAGAAGTATCGAAAAAAAAAAACTGTTCATGGAAGAGTTTTGAAAACTGAATACATCAAAAACCATAAAATGACTCGATTACCATGTCTGAAACGACACCATAAAGAAGTTAGATTACAGTGGGCTAAAGAGCATATGCCATTTGGTGATAAGTGGCTGAATGTCATATTCAGTGATGAAAAAATGGAAACTCGATGGCCCTGATGGGTTTAAATACTATTAGCATGATCTCCCAAAGAACCTAGGAGTATATTTAGCCGACAACATGGTAGTGGTTGTGTAAGTTGTCGTGAAAACTCTGAAAACTATCAAGAGACACTTGCCAATAATTTGCTCACTGTTGCCGAGGTTTGTGGGAAAGAAAAAAGGTTATTTCAACATGATAATGCTTCGATCCATACCTCAAACTCAGCTTCAACGTGGCTTAAGTCGAAAAAAGTATCTGTTTTGAAATGGCCAGCAATTAGCCATGATTTAAACCCTATAGAAAATATGTGGGAGTATTCTCAGTGATGCAGTTTATCCAAATGGAAAGCAGTATTCTTCAGTTAAAGATTTGAAAGATGCTATTGAGAACGCGTAGTTTAAAACTAAACCAGAAACAATACAAAAACTCATTGTATCGATGGAAGACCGCATATTGAAAGTAATTCAGCAGAATGGAGCAATAATCAAGCACCATTTTTTTTAAATTCTTGTTTTACTAAAAACAAAGTACTACTGTGCTTAAACCTTTGACACACTTATTTTTGTTCTTTTGATAAATTCTAGTATTTGAGATAAATTTTAAAGCATAAATCTGTTAAATATTTTTTTTTAATCTACAATTTGTGGGTCATGTAAAAAGGAAAGTAACTTTCAGTCAATAATAAAATTTTATTTTGAAATGTTATATTGTGCTTAAACTTTTGTCCCGCCATGTATAAAGTACATTGAGTAGCCAAAATATTGGGTATATACCTCACTTTAACTTCGACTAAACTCTGCATCACATGTATTGATGTAAAACGTTGGATTTGCTGATTATAGATTTTTCTTGCAAGAAATTGCCCCATTTACTGGTCAGGAGACCATCCGTAGGGGGTTTCTATTCTTTCCTCGACGCTTGACTGGAACGGTAGTCACGGACCATGTTATCGGAAATATTTAAGGGCTAGATTTCACATGTTTAATGCGTCGACCATCGGGCAAGGTACGGCCAGGCCATTTAATACTTCGCTGTGACTTCAAGATCATTATTACATTTTCAAAAAATTTACATGACATTCAAAGTTAACACAAGCGTTATTTTCCGATGTTTATATATGTAAGCTATAAGTAAGTAGGGTTCCAGTTACAGCAGATAGTAGTATAATAGAATTGAAGTCTATCATCTCTCATGCAGAAAATGAAATACGCATCAAAATTTCCCAACTCTCAGATTCGTACGTTGTGCAGTAAGATGGAATGCAGTAGGCTTTCATACAGCTGGGAAAATATTGCCCTCTTGCGCCTCATTTCTGTAACTATTTGTGAGGCATATCCGAGCCAAAGTGAGTGTAAACTGAAGACTTTAATTGTTTGGCTTTTCTCGTAATATCGAGTCTCAGATCTTAGGCAGTTTCTGCGACGAGAAACATGGATTATTTCACTGAGCTTTCTTTTCCAAACACTTTGTTGTCAGCTGTGACCTTTTTAATTGCATTTCAAAGGTTTGGAAAGAAAGCGCGCAGAAAAAAAATCTTTTCAGGGGAGGTGATAAAAATTATAGGAACCCTTTCTCCGCTATTCGTCGCATTCTCTTGCAGTGCGGCAAAAGAATTGCCACATCAAAGATATCGAAAACTACACAACATTCGATTGCGTAAATTAGGTTTTAGGTTAAAAGAAAAACAAGCCATAAAAACCTCTAGAGAAGAGATGAATATTGGGAGGAAATTACTTGTGCATGAAACCGATGCCAAATAACTAAAAGTCATTGTATTCAGCAACAGAAGAGCTCCAACTCAACCAGTTGCAGTGGAAATCTGTATCACCCTAAAGCACATCAGTGCACTGTAAAAAACGCACAAATGTTTCTTTATCAGCGAAAAGATAATATAAACACGAATGAAAAAAATACGATAACCAATTTCGACTTAACTACGATTTGGAAAAGTAGTCTTTATCTAAGACCTTATCGAGCGCTAGCTTTTCATACTTGATTCTATTTTTATATCATATGCACCACTATGTTTTGAATATAAATTTTGTAACAGGTTTCTCTTGCACATGTTGTCAAATTAAATATAAAGTGTTTCTTAAAATAAAAGTGGTGCCAACCGAATAAAAATTCGTGTAAGACATGTTGATCCCGATGTCACGTAGGAAGTGACATAGGACAGACAAGAGTAACAAACTTAAAAAACTAATACATTTTAGTGGATTAACCTTTTGTGTACTGAATTATGAATTCATGAAACTTTTAACTTCTAAAGCATTTTTCGTGAGCTGTTTAAACTACATTAGAAGATTTACATAATAATTTAATAAATTTTAGAAGGATTAATTAAATTTTAATTTATAGGGATTTTGTGCAATATTTATAACCCTACTCAAATCTTTTATTTTAAATATTTTTCTTAGTATTTTGTAGGATTAGGAAATCTACAAATATAATGTTCTTGCAATAGAAATATAGAAATATTTCCAAATTGAAAATCCCCCTCCCCCTCAACACCTAGAAAGTTAACCCCTTAACCTACAATGACGGGCACAGCCCGCGTACGATGATCGAGCCAAATGTAAATTTTTCTTACCACTAAAATTTCACAGTAAATATAGTTTAATTTAATCGTCGAAATTCCATGATTAAACAAGGCAAAAATCTCTATTAAATTTTAGTGGTAGACATAGATTTGCCAAACCGTAGGTTAAATTGTAGGTTAAGGGGTTAAAAAGATGAAAAGGTAAAAGAAATCATCATTTTAAAAATATTTTTGTTTTGTCTAACCAATAAGGGTTTTGGAACAAGATAAAGTAATGTGTCTATAACTCATTCTAAACTGTATTACAACTAATCGATGTATTAATTGATTTTTATAAAAAGGTTTTTTAATGGTACCTATAAGTACCGTCAGTAGATAAAAGGTTAAAGAAGCATTTATAAGAACAAAGTTGCTTTTGTTCCTGCTGATTTTCGGAATTGTGTCCCAGCAGTTTTTATAGTGCATTAATAACTTTTCTCAAACAAAAATATTGGTGTTTACGTAATTGGTGTATTTATCATGTTTGTGTGTAAAACATGTTTGTGGGTAAAGCATGTTTGTTGAACTTGAAAATATTTACTTGACAATTGATAGCATCCTAAAAACGGATATTTCGCGTAACTGATTAATACTCTAACGAAGCTACTCGGAAACACAATGTTAGCAAAAGAAACTATGTGTTTATATGTGATTGTTTAAATCTCGAAAATATAATTGGTTTCCGACAAAGAACGCTTTTCGGAACCGTTGGTAACTCGGAAGAGGTTATTACATATTTTCAGTCGTGGTTGTATTATATTTTTCTTGATTAAGACACATTTGCCTTGTCTTGTCATCTGTACATTGTACAAGACCCTTAACACGTTGAATGCCAAGTCTATTTTGTCTGTCTTTCCGTTTAGGCCACGAGATAAGATTCCCGTTACACAATCTAAAAATTGTCAGTCACCGATGACTGACGTGGCCTAAACGGTAAATTCAGTGTCAGTCACTGGTGACTGACGTACAACTCAACATGTTAAACACAATACAAAAACAAGGCTCGTCGTAATATCAGCGTTGTGCAGCAGATTGATCGTAAGAGTTTGAGCACTCAGTATGGTAATTTATTTCGAAGAATTGCTGCTTCGTACGAATATTAGACAATAGCTTTAAACGGTTATGGTTTACAAGAAATATTTTCAATTATTACTACTTTAATAAGAAATAATGGTTAGAATTAATTAAAAGTTTAAATTTTGGCTCCCGAAACATCATTTAAAGTTTATTACAAGACCCGATTGAATTAACATGTCTGTGTGTCTATCTCACGATACAGATAGAAAAAATTAATATGGCGATAAATAATATCTTTGTCATAGGTTCGAAATAATCGGAATATCTGTTATAGGAATTTGATTCTGAATTATCTGAATTATTTTTGAATTTCTGCGTTTTCTGAGGTAGTGGGCTATGAAAATACTATATAGCATCTAATGATATACGCTAATGTATTACTCAGTGCAAATGAGAACAAATTTTAGAAACTCTCATTTACTTTTACTGGTTGGCGTTGGGTAATACAATTGCAAATTTAATATTTAAAATAGCGATAAAATCGAAAGAGAATCTTTAACCTCTGACATTTTCAATAGTTCAAAAATTTAAATATTAAGAGCTTCCGCGAAAATAAATGTTGTACGATATCCCAGTTAAATCGTATATGTTATGCTAAACGTGATTGTAGAATGCGCCTGAAGCATCAGTCATCTGCAATTTACTTTGGCTGAGAGAAATTTTATTTCGAGAAATCTGAAGATCTGAATTTACAACTTTGAAGAACAAGGAGTAAATTGGTAAGGCTAAGAAACGTCAATTTGAAGTGGGAAGGAAAATTATAATTTTAAAATTTTAGAAGTACGCCAGGGTTTTTTTGCAATGATTAAAAGTAGACTGACAAATGTTTGTTATTTAACATTCCGCTCGATTTTTATTTTATAAAATCTCTGATGCTTAAAAATAGTTTATAAAATTTTAAAATCACAGCGACAAATGTGAAATAATTTATTATTATTATTATTATTTATATACAATTATTTATTATTTATATAAAAAACAAAGTTAGGTTATCTGATGAAAGTGTTACCGCATACGGAGAATGTCTTTTATATAATTTTTATCGTCGTTTTATTAATCTTTAATACAAATTAATAAAAGTTTTATTAACCTTTTATCGTCGATAATTGCTATGGAATTTTTTTCTTAATTTCGTAGCAGAAAATTTGTGATTAACCCTTTCGGGTCTGGTGTACTATTAACAGTACATGTCTTTTCATCGAGTATTATTTTGTTTTAACAATTACTTAGTTAGTTTCTACATATAGGAAGGATAGTATATGGCTACTCCTTTCTTATTATGATTTCATTTATGTTTTGACATTTAGTAATAACAATAATAATAAAAGTTTCATTATTTCCCTTTGCACCGTTGGCGATTCCCTTATTTTATACTTATATTTCACTCTTTAAATTTAAAATATTTTATGAACGAATCATGTGTTATAAAACGCAAAAAACATTAGAAAGTTGTAATCCTTATAATATTATAAATATCAATGTGTGTCCGAATGTTTGAATGAAGTGAACATCAAAACGGATGAATTAATGCTTTTGTATCTTTGCATATAGATAGATTAAGAAACGGAAAAGAACATAGGCTATGTTTTATTTATTTTATCCAAATATTTCACTTAATAATTCAAAATTTCATACTTTTTCATACAGAATCAATTGACATTTTCCCGATAAAATTTGACCATTTTTCTTTCCTGTTGCCAAGAAATTCTAAATCTGGAATAATAATTTTTCCTCTACAATTAATTAAAAATTAACATAAAAAGAATTCAAAAGAAAATATTTATGACGTCATATTTGAAACGAAAAATATGTATTTTTTATTATACATGAAGGATGAATATCAGTTGCGTTAATAAGGGGTTTTCTGCAAAAAATTGAGTCATAATTAGAAGGGAAAGGAATGAAAGAGTCATATTATTAATAAAGTTATTCGCTTGGAAAAATATGACGTTATATTTGAAATAAAACAGATATTTCCATGTATTCGTTAAAAATGCAAGGGACACGAATATCAGTAAATAATGAAAATAGATAAATAATGACGTCATATTAAAACGAATAACATAAATATTTTGTACTAATGGACTCTATTCTCGCTTTCAGTTCGAGGCTATAAAACAACCATTTTACTAAATTGTGACGTCAAAAGAATACTATCCATACTGATTAAAGAGTCTGAATATAAGTTACAAACAAATGAGAGTTTTCTTTCAAAAATCACGCTATGATTATAAGGAGAAGATATTTTTGGTGGAAGAAAGAGAAATTAAAACAGCTTAATGTATTTTTTGACGCTATTTCCTCATTAAAATTAAAAAGAATTGAGTTTCAATTAGTATAAATGGTACAAAAACATGATTAAAGTAAATTTCCCCAAACTGAAAACATATTTACACACATCGAAGCTTCATGAATGAATTTATTCCACAGAAGCTAAAATCGTCTGCGGATGTAAACATATCTTCTGTACATTTAAGTGGATAGTTATTGCCCACTATTCATAAGATTTAAGTTTTAAAAAATCATATACTATTTTAATTAATTATTTTTAAAGATGGCAGTTAAAACATGTCACAAAGGTGATTTTAGTAAAAGCTTTATCGGGTAAAAATGATGTAATATTTTTTTATGGAAAGCATTAATTTTAATACGACAACATTAACATATATTTATTTCAAATTCGTCAAAGCGATGTCGTTTTCGTTAGACCAGCTTCGAAAGTTAAAACGAAATCTTAAAATAATAATATACCTTTTAGAAATAAAATTTTGCACCAAAAGTCGCATTATTTCAAAATGAAATTTTAGCTTACATTTTAAATATATTTTATTACTTGAAATTTAGTATATTTAATAAAAATAATGTTTCAATGTTTTTCTAAATGTACAATAATATTGGATTTCATTAATCGATTCTATGTTTTAAACAAATTGAAATGCATAGTTTTAAATGATTCATGAAGTGAAAGAATATATATATTTTTTTATTTCGACAAGTATCATTCCGTAAGATAAACTAACCTAGTGAAAGCGTCGTTATATTTAAATCATTAGCTGCTTTTCTTTCAGAAAATGTTAGTATTTTATAGCAGTTATACAAAATGGCGTAATTTGCTAAGAACTTAACAATAGCAAATACATAAGTTTAACACCCTTTTACCGTACAATCTCCAGGAACATTGGTTTCAATAAAATTTAATAAATGGCACATCAAAGTCGACTTTAAAAAGTTTAGCAAGTAATTTTAATTTGAGATTAGGATATTACATGTGACATCATTTATGTGTAAAAAAGAACCAAAATCATTAATAAAGCAATAAATTTGTCTTTTGCCTCAGATCCCTCTAAGTTTTAAAGGCATCGTGATTATCGAAAAGGGCAAAGGAAGAAGGGAAATTTTCTTTCGATTTTAAAATATCAAAATCTATAGTTAAAAATCTCGCTGAAACACAATCTCTGTCCCCCATTGGATCATATTCCTGCAAATTTCACAGCTTTCAAAAGCCAAAATTACAGCACAACGTTAGATATGAAAATATTAATTCATAATTGGGGTGCTTTTCCATAAATAGATTTATTCCGCGAAAGCAATAAGCAACTCTATTGCTTAAATAATAAGTATTTAGGCTCAAGAGTCTTCAGAGCATGATAAATATTTTGATATTATTGGTAGATCTACAGTTAATAAAAGTGTGGTACCGTGAAAGTAAAGTGTAATAAATATTTGAAAGTTAAAGATATTTCTCGTACTCTTATTATTTATTTTTGAACTTTGATGCTTCACCACGTTTGATTATTATTTTTTAATACCATTTATCTTTTTTTTCCTTCCAAGATGTGATTTTTTGGAATATAAACATAATGTTGCATGTTGATTTTTCGATTATTCTAATCTTATCAAAGTCACGTCTGAAGTGACCTGTTAATAACCACTTTCCTTTAAAAATATTTACTAATATATTTCTTTAAATAATATTCGTTGTCTTGAAAACATAAATTAAATCAATGTCCTTGAGCGGAATAAATATAAAATAGAATAAATATAAATAATAAAATAGAATAACAGAGATGTAAATTTATTCTTCATTTAATCATAGAAAAGGTGTATGAAATTTCATGTTCCCGAAAAAAATTTAAATGATCCTATATATATAAATAAAAATAAGCAAATTGGGATCATCAGAAGCGTTTCTACTATAAAATCTGATAAATGGTTAATTATATATGCTTTTAATTATCGAAATTTTTTGCTTAATTGGTGAATTTCTTCTTCTTTAAATGTTACGTGAACGCAGTCACGGGCAACAGCTAGTCTCTATAAAATAAAACACCGTGTAACGCGTCCGGGGCGAACCCGTCCTCGAGAAAAGCAATTATCCCGGCCATGTTAGGCATAAATATTCAAGAGACCGTAAGTTTGCCGATTGTTCAACGTATGGAAATATACACATAATCTGCTTTTTATCACATCTATTCTTCGTTATTTTCTCTAAAACGTTCAAAATCTATCAAATTATATTGTTTTAAATTAAAAATTGAAAATAACGGATAACCATCTATTTCCATGTAAACAACGGATAACAAGAGTGCAAGATGAGTTTAACAGGGATGAGAGCGCTCCGACCCAAATGGTTGATTTTCACCACTAAATTTTAATAGTATTCTTTGCTTTATTAAATCTCCGAAATTCTGTCATTGAATCTCAGAAATTCTGTCATTTAATACGGCGAGAAAAACTATTAAAATTTAGAGGTAACAATCGGTCATTTGGATCAGAGCGCTCACATACCTGGTTTAACTTTGCTTTGGCGCCATCTTTCGGCAATCAATATAAATGAAAACTTTCGATATCGATTGAAATTAGAGTTTCTTATAAGGAAAAAAAAATGCAGACGTAATGATGTAATTCGAGATCCATTTTTTAAAGCTTCATTTATATAATTTTAAAATTTCATTCAATATAAATAAAATAAATATTATTATTATTATGATGATGACTTTGATAGAATTTTAATTTAGTTTTATTTAGCTTAACATTTAATTGCTTATTTTTTTTAAATTTGTTTGCATTATAATTTTTTTTTTCCCCAGATGTAACTGAAATATAAGATGTTATGATTGCATTAGTATGGCTGAAAATTATCTTTTCCCTTACTAAATTATAATTTTGTTTGTTCAAATGTTATTATGCTAAAAATCGAAATTTTATCTGCATTGATATAATTAATATATGTAGTACATAACATGGTATTGTGTATTCCTCACATTTTAATTGCATTTTATATAAAATATAAAATTTACTTACAATGCAAGTCAATTTCAAGTGGATATAAGCAACGTTCTTAAAAATTGATAAAATTAAATTAAAATTTTACGAAAGAAATAATAATAATAATAACTTTTGATTTTATTTATACCAAATGAAATTTCAAAGTTATATAGCTGAAGATTTCAAAAATTGATCTTTAATTAAATCAATGCTTCCTGCATATTTTCTAATCAAAAAAAAAAAAAAAAAAAAAAAAAAAAAAAACCTACAAATTTTAACAAATGTTCCTAAAAAAAAAAAAAAAAAAAACTAAAAATTTTACAAACGTTCCTTTGTTTATATTAATTTATGATAAATGACGCGAAGTCTAAAAATTGTGTTTCACTTTGCTTATTATTATTATTGTTGCAATAAATACTGCTGTTTGTTTTGTCTAATTGTTAAGGCAGATCAACCTTACGCCATTTTCGACGGGGTTATACACTAATATCTGTTAAAACCTGTTGTAGTACGATATTTTTCAAAAACTCTTCCTTAGCTTATTATCATGTAAATATGAATTGAATACTACACAAAATAAGTACATTCGTTAGATTTCAGACATTGAGATAATATTTAAACTTCAGTACGTCTATTTGGATAGCTACGATTAACATTATTAGAAAAAAAAAAATCGGACCCGAAAGGGTTCATTAAGGCAGAATTTTCTATTTGAAATTACTGGTAGGAATAAACAAGGTTTCTGCGTTTATATTAATTTATGATAAATGACGCCAAATCCAAAAATTGTTTTTCACTTTGCTTGTTATTATTGTTGTTGCAATAAATACTGCTGTTTGTTTTGTCTAATTGTTAAGGCAGATCAACCTTCGTCATTTTTGACGGGTTTATACACTAATATCTGTTAAAACCTGTTGTAATACGATATCTTCCAAAAACTCTTCCTTAGCTTATTATCCTATAAACATGAATTGAATACTGCACAAAATAAGTACATTCGTTAGATTTCAGATTGAGATAATATTTAAACTTCAGTACGTCTATCTGGATAGCTACGATTAACATTATTAGAAAAAAATCGGACCCGAAAGGGTTAATTAGGGCAAAATTTTCTATTCGAAATTACTGGTAAGAATAAACAAGGTTTCTGTGTTTATATTAATTTAAGATAAATGACGCCAAGTCCAAAAATTGTGTTTCACTTTGCTTATTATTATTATTGTTGCAATAAATACTGCTGTTTGTTTTGTCTAATTGTTAAGGCAGATCAACCTTCCGTCATTTTTGACGGTGTTATACACTAATGTCTGTTAAAACCTGTTGTAATACAATATTTTCCAAAAACTCTTCCTTAGCTTATTATCGTATAAATATGAATTGAATACTACACAAAATAAGTACATTCGTTAGATTTCAGACATTGAGATAATATTTAAACTTCAGTAATTCTATTTGGATAGCTGCGATTAACATTATTAGAAAAAAAATCGGACCCGAAAGGGTTAATTAAGGCAGAATTTTCTATTCGAAATTACTGGTAGGAATAAACAAGGTTTCTGTGTTTATATTAATTTATGATAAATGACGCCAAGTCCAAAAATTGTGTTTCACTTTGCTTATTATTATTATTGTTGCAATAAATACTGTTGTTTGTTTTGTCTAATTGTTAAGGCAGATCAACCTTCCGTCATTTTTGACGGGTTTATACACTAATATCTGTTAAAACCTGTTGTAATACGATATTTTCCAAAAACTCTTCCTTAGCTTATTATCGTATAAATATGAATTGAATAATACACAAAATAAGTACATTCGTTAGATTTCAGACATTGAGATAATATTTAAACTTCAGTAATTCTATTTGGATAGCTGCGATTAACATTATTAGAAAAAAAATCGGACCCGAAAGGGTTCATTAAGGCAGAATTTTCTATTTGAAATTACTGGTAGGAATAAACAAGGTTTCTGCGTTTATATTAATTTATGATAAATGACGACAAATCCAAAAATTGTTTTTCACTTTGCTTATTATTATTATTGCTGCAATAAATACTGCTGTTTGTTTTGTCTAATTGTTAAGGCAGATCAACCTTCCGTCATTTTTGACGGGTTTATACACTAATATCTGTTAAAACCTGTTGTAATACGATATTTTCCAAAAACTCTTCCTTAGCTTATTATCGTATAAATATCAATTGAATAATACACAAAATAAGTACATTCGTTAGATTTCAGACATTGAGATAATATTTAAACTTCAGTAATTCTATTTGGATAGCTGCGATTAACATTATTAGAAAAAAAATCGGACCCGAAAGGGTTCATTAAGGCAGAATTTTCTATTTGAAATTACTGGTAGGAATAAACAAGGTTTCTGCGTTTATATTAATTTATGATAAATGACGACAAATCCAAAAATTGTTTTTCACTTTGCTTATTATTATTATTGTTGCAATAAATACTGCTGTTTGTTTTGTCTAATTGTTAAGGCAGATCAACCTTCCGTCATTTTTGACGGGTTTATACACTAATATCTGTTAAAACCTGTTGTAATACGATATTTTCCAAAAACTCTTCTTTAGCTTATTATCGTATAAATATGAATTGAATAATACACAAAATAAGTACATTCGTTAGATTTCAGACATTGAGATAATATTTAAACTTCAGTAATTCTGTTTGGATAGCTGCGATTAACATTATTAGAAAAAAAATCGGACCCGAAAGGGTTCATTAAGGCAGAATTTTCTATTTGAAATTACTGGTAGGAATAAACAAGGTTTCTGCGTTTATATTAATTTATGATATATGACGCCAAATCCAAAAATTGTTTTTCACTTTGCTTATTATTATTATTGTTGCAATAAATACTGCTGTTTCTTTTGTCTAATTGTTAAGGCAGATCAACCTTCCGTCATTTTTGACGGGTTTATACACTAATATCTGTTAAAACCTGTTGTAATACGATATTTTCCAAAAACTCTTCCTTAGCTTATTATCCTATAAACATGAATTGAATACTGCACAAAATAAGTACATTCGTTAGATTTCAGATTGAGATAATATTTAAACTTCAGTACGTCTATTTGGATAGCTACGATTAACATTATTAGAAAAAAATCGGACCCGAAAGGGTTAATTAGGGCAAAACTTTCTATTCGAAATTACTGGTAGGAATAAACAAGGTTTCTGTGTTTATATTAATTTATGATAAATGACGCCAAGTCCAAAAATTGTGTTTCACTTTGCTTATTATTATTATTGTTGCAATAAATACTGCTGTTTGTTTTGTCTAATTGTTAAGGCAGATCAACCTTCCGTCATTTTTGACGGGTTTATACACTAATATCTCTTAAAATCTGTTGTAATACGATATTTTCCAAAAACTCTTCCTTAGCTTATTATCATATAAACATGAATTGAATACTACACAAAATAAGTACATTCGTTAGATTTCAGACATTGAGATAATATTTAAACTTATGTACGTCTATTTGGATAGCTAAGATTAACATTATTAGAAAAAAATCGGACCCGAAAGGGTTAATTAAGGCAGAATTTTCTATTCGAAATTACTGGTAGGAATAAACAAGGTTTCTGTGTTTATATTAATTTATGATAAATGACGGCAAGTCCAAAAATTGTGTTTCACTTTGCTTATTATTATTATTGTTGCAATAAATACTGCTGTTTGTTTTGTCTAATTGTTAAGGCAGATCAACCTTCCGTCATTTTTGACGGTGTTATACACTAATATCTGTTAAAACCTGTTGTAATACGATATTTTCCAAAAACTCTTCCTTAGCTTATTATCATATAAATATGAATTGAATACTACACAAAATAAGTACATTCGTTAGATTTCAGACATTGAGATAATATTTAAACTTCAGTAATTCTATTTGGATAGCTACGATTAACATTATTAGAAAAAAAAGTCGGACCCGAAAGGGTTAATTAAGGCGGAATTTTCTATTCGAAATTACTGGTAGGAATAAACAAGGTTTCTGTGCACTCTATATGTCACGTATGCGTGACGCTCTTTGCGAAGAGGTTAAGTTTTCGCTATTAAAAATCTGAGCTATTGTCAAAAAGTAGACTATTAATTATATTATATTATGAAAATTTTAATAATTATGAAAGAGTCGAATTATTTTGAATATTTCAATGTGGAGAAGTTAAAAAAAAAGTATATATAAAAATCACAATTTTTATTGAAGGGGTATCAATAAGATAAAGGTAAAAGCTATATTTTATCGGATATTTTTTATATTAATGCTTCATATTGATATTTTTTCCATATTACGAAAGGAGATAATTGATCCGTCTCTTATAACTCAACTTTCTGTTAAAAATGCAGTCGTGATTTAATAAGTAGTAAATTTAATTTAATTTTGCAAAGATAATTTCAAAGAAAATATTTTGAAGAATAATACTTGAATAAGATTTTTCTTTTTTTTAAAAAAAAGAACGAAACTAACATAAAATTAAATTAAATTTTCTGAAATATAATTTTTGAAATATTGACATTTAGTTCAAAATAAATGAAATTTAATATAATAACGTGTACTTTTTAGTATATTTCACGCAGTTTCTTGACACTTTTCACGGTAGTAAAATTAAATTGTTACGAATTGTTGCTAATTCTAAGTAAAATATTAAATTAATAAATATGTTGTGCCTCGGAATAAAGTGCACCCTTATAACTCTAATGCGTCTAACTTAGAGAATATGTTGAGAACATAGACGAAATTAAATTATGTAAATTGAATCGGCATATATTTATAACGTCACTGGATATTAGATACTGCAATCAGGATCGCACTATATATACGAATATCAGTTTTCATCTAACCATAAATCCTTTTCCCAGGGAAAACTCAACAAATTCATCGAGAAACGTGAGAATGTTATCAGCATAATTGTTAAATACTTTTCCTGTTTCAAAATTCAAAAAGGTTATTTTACTAAATAAATTTTGCATTTAAATTTATACATATAATATAATAATGAATCGATGTGTTTATATGTGACTATTTAGATAAAAGGTTTTAACATTGATGCTATTGTTGAGAAATTTTCGGGATTCAGTTTAGTCAAAATTATTATGCTTTATATTCAATTATAATTATCTTATAGTTACAGAAAAAATATTTGAATTAAAAAATATCATTTTCTCAAAGGTTCCAAACAATTAAACTCTACTTTCATTCGATGTATAATTTTAAAATGTGTTGCGATGTGTTTCAGAAAAAATGTAGGAGCAGCCGTTTTTAAAAATACCATAAATGCAGTCGGATTTAAGGGACGGTTTATTTTAAATTGGGTCACTTTTTAAATATTAAATGAAAGCCTGTTTAATTGTGAATATTTTGACACCTCATGATTATCGATACGCTAATTATATCGCGAGATATTTTAAATTCTGTTAATACACTCAACGCAATTACTCACACAAATCAAAACTTTAAATGTTTTTTTTCTCCATGTTCCTATTTTCTTCACTTTCGTCTTTTAAAAATGTTAAGGCTTTTATTGTATTTGAGATAGAGGTTTAAACTTTTTTGCACATGTTCTTTATTATACAGGGTGTCCACTCTCTACGGTCTCCAATGGCTAATTCCTAAGCTGTTAGTCATACACATATAGTTCCAATTACAAAAATGTTTTAAATGAGGCAAAAAACTGTTTTAAAAGTCGTTTTGGTAAAGAAATATTTTAAAAGAGATTTGGGTGAATAAAAGCATTTATTTAAAAAATGCAAAACTTAGATTTTTATACGGTCCCCCTGTCCTATAAGTTATATTTAGTAAAATTTTCCTACTCCACTGACAAGTGAGACAAAAAAAGTCCTTCCGGCCAGTGCCGGGAGGAAGAGGTAGCTTTCATAATCCTTATTTTAAAAAAGCCAACTTATATCATGCAAACACACGAAGCTCAATTTAGTGGAAACCGAATATAGGAGATTCAATACTAATTTTTATCAATATAATGAATGAGAATTTCGCGAAATTAGTCAGCTTTATCCAAGCTGCTTTTCTTTAAAGTAACTTATATTTGGCTGCCAAATTCGGCAATTTCTTAAAGTGGATGAGGCTAAGCAGTGAACTTGGTTGAGACCTTAGTAATTGCTGTGCACATGCTCACTCACATCGGAATCGGTTAATATATAGGAGTGCTGTCGCATGCAAAAAATCAGATTTTTCAAAATGTCACCCACAATAGAAATTGAAACTGCTATATCTGAGCCATTTTTTAAGGTAAAGACAAACAAAAAATGCTCCTGAATCCTTATATCAAGATCAAATACTTAAGAAAGAAACCTTTTTCAATTTCTAATTTTTTTGCACCTCACTTTAAATATATATATTTTTTTTAATTTAATGGTCGCCATTTTGAAACAAGATGGCTGATGAATCTGGCCAGCGAACTTGGTCGAGGTGTTGATGTATACTATCCACATGCCTTCTTACATCGAAATAGGCGAATACGTGTGTTATCGCGTGACAAATACAAGATCGTTTCAAAATGTTAGCCATGCTAGAAATTCAAAGTGCTATAAATCAACCATTTTTTAAGATATCAACAAAAGAACAAATTTTCAGAAACAAAAACTGCTCCGGAATCTTTGTATTAAGGTCAAACACATACAAAAAAAAATCTTTTTCATTTTCCAATTTTTTGGTATTTCATTTAAATTTTTTTATTATTTAATTTTTTTAAATGGCCGCCATTTTGAAACAAGATGGCGGATGAAGCTGGCCAACGAACTCGGTCGAGATATTTGTATGTACTATGTACACACCAAGGTACATCCAAGTCGGTTCATAAATACGCCTGTTATTACGTGAGAAAAATCAGGACCTTTCAAAATGTCAGCCACGCTAGAAATTCAAAATGCTATAACTCAGCCATTTCTTAAGATATAGACGAAACAAAAACTGCTCCCGAATCTTTTTATCAAGGTCAAACACATAAAAAGAAAATACTTTTTCAATTTTCAATTTTTGGTACCACAATTCAAATTTAAATTTTTCTTAAAAATTTAAATGGCCGCCATTTTTAAACAAGATGGCGGGTGAAGCTGGCCAACGAACCCGGTCGAGACATTGGTATGTACTATGCATAAACGAAGTTACATCCAAATCGGTTCATAAATACGCATTTTAT
This sequence comes from Maratus speciosus, assembly GCA_963932465.1. NCBI lineage: Eukaryota > Metazoa > Arthropoda > Arachnida > Araneae > Salticidae > Maratus > Maratus speciosus. The sequence goes on from CAWVRF010001324.1 coordinate 237,529, forward strand.
CGCGTGACAAAATTCAGGACGTTTCAAAATGTCAGCCACGCTAGAATTTCAAAATGCTATAACTCAGCCATTTTTAAAGATATAGACGAAACAAAAACTGCTCCGAAATCTTTGTATAAAGGTCAAATACATAAGAAAAAAATATTTTTCCATTTTCAATTTTTTGGTACCACATTTCAAATTTTAAATTTTTAAAAAAATTTTAAATGGCCGCCATTTTGAAACAAAATGGCGGATGAAGCTGGCAAACAAACTCGGTCGAGAGATTCGTATGTACTATGTACACACCGAATTATATTCAAATCGGTTCATAAATACGCCTTTTATCGCGTGACAAAATTCAGGACGTTTCAAAATGTCAGCCACGCTAGAAATTCAAAATGCTATAACTCAGCCATTTTTTAAGATATAGACGAAACAAAAACTGCTCCGGAATCTTTGTATAAAGGTCAAATACACAAGAAAAAAATATTTTTCCCTTTTTAATTTTTTGGTACCACATTTCAAGTTTTAAATTTTTTTAAAAATTTTAAATGGCCGCCATTTTGAAACAAAACGGCGGATGAAGCTGGCCAACGAACTCGGTCGAGACATTAGTAGGTACTATGTACACACCGAATTACATCGAAATCGGTTCATAATTACGGGAGTTACAGTGTGACATAGGTCAGATATATATATATATATATATATATCAATTTTGAACGGAGGGTGGTTTCGGGGTCTGGGGGTCATGATCGATGAAAATATACCAAAATTTTTTGAAATCGCTTTCCTCCGAACGGCTGCAATAGGTAGCTTTTTTGTAAAGAAAGCTACCTAAAAGTCGCGTTCATATAACACTAAAATTGACTGAGAAACGAAACTTTAAAAATGCATGACTTATACCACTTTTCTGAATCTGAACACAAATGAGTTCAGCCATGCTTTGAGGGATCATATATCAACTGCTTAAAGTATTCGAAGGACTTCTTTCATGTGTATTTGTGCTTTGAAAGAATCTACAAATATTACAATTAAATTAATATCAAGTTTCAGATTAGCTAAAAAAATTGTATTTTAACATATGTTTTATTTTGTAAGGATTTCAGACTGTTTCTTTTCATGTTTTCTTTTAACAAAAATTATGTTATTTTTATAAGTTTTTATTTAACTTCAACGATCGTATGTATGTTTTTCAAGTTCAAAATTTGTACTCGAATTTTAACTCCCTTTCATATATTTTCGGTGGTTACAATTTATACTTATTTTACAGGATAACACAAAAAATTTTGGATAGATTACTGCCAAGAAGTTTAAGAAAAAGTTATAGATTAGATAACACAAGACAGCGATGATTTTTTTATTTTTTACTTTTATGTATTTTTTAGCACTGAATTTGAAAATTACCTTAATTTTTAAAAATCATGTGAAGATTTTTCGCAAATCAAAAATTGTCAAAGTTAAAAAATGGCCCCACCAGTGGCCGACAGGTGAAGCTGGTAGACTGGAGGTGCTGGGTTCGATCCCAATCGCGCCCGTCGGCCTAATCGTTCAGAGTTTTCGTGGTTTTCTTCGAACCTTGGTTTTCCAAGCGTGCGTAAATACGGGTTAGGTTCCCTTAGAAAGACTCCCACGGAGGGCACTCCCCCCCTTTGGGCCCATATCCCTCGTGCTGATAGTTGGCCGTCATAAACACAACTAACCAACCAACCAAAGTTAAAAAATAACAAAAATCGTATACTATACAATGGAGGAAATGGCTGTGTTTTTTAATTTTTGATAATTGATTTTTATATACATTTTAGCACTGAATCTGAAAATGATCTTCATTTTTAACAATCACTTTAGAATTGTTTTGGAAATCGTAAATGTCAAAGTTAAAATATAGCGAAAATCTGATACTATAAAACGAATGTAAAACTTTTTATTTTATTTTATTCAATGATTTATTCAATTTTTTGGCTTTTACTGGGATTCTTACAGCTATCAGTTGAGGAGTCCCATGAAGTAGAGGAGGAGGTTCAATTTTAATTTTGAAATTTTTAACTTTGAAATTTACAATTAGCAAAAAATTGCATTATGATAAAAAATGAAGGTCATTTTCTGAGTCAGCGGCAAAAAACACACAAAAATAATTTATCAAAAGTTAAAAACAAAACAACTATTTTGTAGTATCAAATTTTCGCTATTTTTTCTTTTTTTAACTTTAAAATTTGCGATTTTCAAAAAAAAAAAAAAAAAAAAAAAAATCTTTTCGTGTGGTAAAAAATGAAGGTCAATTTTCGATTCAGCGGTACATAATACATAAAAGACAATTATCAAAAGCTAAAATACATGAATTAACCCAACTTTTGCAGGCTAGTGTAATCTAATAACGTTTAAAAATATGTATCATTTTTTAAAGAATTAGGCTGTTAATTTTCATCATTTTATTTAACCAAAATACTGTTTTCTTTTCTTCTTATATATTTATTACGAATTGTATATTTTGCATTAATATGTCAGAATGATTAAAGATTTCAATTTATATTGCAATTGTTAATTTTACTATCAACCATTTTTTTTTTTTTTTTTTTTTTTTTTTTTTTGTATCTGACGAAATTATATTTCTATTAAATTTGTGAATGATCCCTAATTTTCATCAAAAAATATGCTCCAACTTTAAACAGCTATTACTCGGTCAATTTTAATCGTAGAATAACAGGACTTTTTTTTTTGTCTTATTTGTCAGTGTTACAGGAAAATTTTACTAAATATAACTTATAGGACCGAGGGACCGTATAAAAGTTTAAATTTTGTAATTTTTTAAGAAATTTTTTTGTTGTTGATTTTAATATACTACTTTACCTCATTTGAAACATTTTTGTAATTGGATATATATGTCTATGACTAAAGGTTTAGGAATTAGCCATTGGACACCGTTGAGAGTGGACACCCTGTATATAAGATAAATCTACGCGTGGAATTAACCTTCAGGTTTTTTGTCATTTTTTTTTTAAATAAAATTATGTAGATATGTTAGATATCATCGTTTTACACTATATGTATCCGTTAAAAAATTATACTAAATGTAATATTAGATGTATGTAAAATTCCATGCTCAGTCTTGTGCAATACACATTTGAAAATCTTTAAAAAAATTGTGCAGAAATATTATTTTTTTAAAAGCAGTAAAGATTTAAAAAAATACAAATTTTTATAAAAATTTTAAAAATTTTAATTAAATATGCAGTTAATTTTTTTATCAAAATGTACTTTTAGTTAAAGATTGAAATGCAGTAAGTTCACCATACGAACCATAATTTTTAAAATAATTAAAATTGTCGAAAAGGCAAATTGTCCCCTTAACTACGAATAAATTAATTTCAATAATGACATCAAATTTTATTTCCAAGACTAATTCATTAATAAGTTTTTTTCCATTTTATTTATTTTTCATAAACAATGAAATACAAAAAAATATATATAATGATAATAATAATAAATAAGTAAATAATAAATAATAAATAAATAAATTCAACATTCAAAGATATTATTTAAAATACATTGAGGATTGCTTCAAAAATATAAAATTAAATTACCTAAAAATCTTATATTAGGAAAATATTTTGTAGGCTAACATACGATGATACGAATAAGAAATTTCCTTTCTTAGTATCAATTGCTTCATAAAAGAAGAAATAAGAAAGACAATTTATTTTACAATTTTAAAATATTATTTTAAATACTGCTGAGATTAATTTGAAATAAATTAAACTAAACAATAAAGATATTTCTCGAGCAAAATATCTTGTAAAATATTGCATAAATAAGAAAAAAAAATTCTTAAAGGTATTTTTCTTTCACGAATAAATAGCAGAATATTTTTTTATAAACATATAATTAAAAATTTGGACAAGATTTATTTGAAAATAAGTTGAATTGAAAGCTATAACGATATTTGCTTAGAAAAAATAATGGAAGGAAAATAATGGAGAATGTTTATGGAGGAGTATTTTGGAAATTAATTTATGAATATTCCAACTCTTTTTTTTTACCAATACTTCTTACTATAGCAAAATGAAAAATAAATCTAAAATTTCTAAAATATGATTAAAAATGCGTTTCATACATAATTTTAGATAAATCTTATTCTAGAACGAACATATAAATTCGAAAGAGTTTCTCTCCACGAACAAGAACAAATAAGTCAATGAGCAAATAAAATGATAATAAACAAGAAAACAAGAATTCTGCTGTTTCAGAATTTAGTGTCGCCTCCGATGAATATATATATATATATGTATATAAATATAGATAGTACAAAACATATTTCAGTTTTAAGACTTAAAGCACACGCTTTTATTTTATGTAAAATGATGTCATTCGCATCTGCTGAAAAACTCCACATTTACAATCCAGTCTTAAACAACGTCTACAGTAAAGTATGCATAGGACGTCACATTCGCTGAATAATACACAAATCCAGCAAAAACTGATGTCGTCATACAAGAAAGTCGACGCAAAAAATTGACTATCTAATGATTCATATGCCTTCATTTGTCTGTAAAATTAATATGGTTACTTAAAATTAAATGTAGTTCATAATAGCTCTATGTTTTATTAGATTTATTTCTATTTTTTCAGAATAGCACTCATTTTAATTACTCTTTTTTTCAGTTGTTATGGGAAAATGGCAACAAAAAGTTATAATTACTATTTTCCAACTATTTTTCCTTTACTTTCTACAGAAATGGAAGTTCCGAAAATTAAAGTAATGGCTCTAAAACTACAAAAAAAAAAAAAAATAAATAAATAAATAATATTTCAAAAATAAATTGAGATACAATTTTCAAACAAATTTCATTTTAAAGTACTTTTTTCCCCTATACGACGGTATAAAAATTCACAAGGTGCGATGCTTAGAAGTTTAAAAAAATGCAATAGGATTTATTAGTATTTAACAGTACAATGATACATCTGCTTTATTTTACGTCTGGCTTCTGTAACGGAGCGTTATTTTTTAGAGACGACACTTTAATTACTGGCCGAAAGAAAGAGCATATTGGGGGCTAACAAGAACATAATATCATGCATCAAGTATAGATTACAAATCACTTTCCAACACATTTAGAATACTATAATAAAACTTTACAGTTTAATAAAGTAAAAATGATGTCTAAATAAACAATTTGTAAAATACTTGACGTGTTTGCAAATGGAATTTCATCAATTACAATCAACAGTCCAATATTATCTTACTTTTTTTTTTTTTTTTTTTTTCGTGCAACACAGTATATGATCCATGATCCATAGACTTATCATATAACACATAGTTAGCTAAATTACAGATCAGTTTGAAATGCATAGAACAGTTGAAAATGCCCTTCATCAATTTCTAACATAAACCGAAAATGTACTAATCACTAATCATCCACTCGTGGATAGGAGCTGATTAGTCCACGAAGGGTTGGTTGGTTGTATTTATGTCGGCCAATTATCAGCACGTGGGATATGGGCCCTAAGTGGGGAGGAGTGCCTTCCGTGGAGGTCTTTCTAAGGGAATCTAATCCGTATTAACGCTCGGAGAACCAAGGTTCGAAGAAAACCACGAAAACTCTGAACGATTAGGCCGACGGGCGCGATTGGGATCGAACCCAGTACGTCCCGTCTACCACCTTCGAGAGCAGAACCTCTCGGCCACTGGTGGGGCAGTCTACGAAGGGAAAACACAGATCCACATTCCCGCGGAGGCAGGGCCGTGCGAAGAAAAAACTGCGCCTTGTGCAAAGTTTCAATTTGATGCCCCCCCCCTCACCTTTTCTTTGCGACAGGTGCGATAAAATTGATGAAGTGCAGAAACAGAAATAAAGTCTATTGAATAAATATTTTGCGTTCGTTTTGGAACTTTAAAACGTGTAATTTTATAAGATTTCAGAAATTCCAAGCAACTAAATAACATAAGAGAAAATTGCAGTTAGATGTTAGAGAGATTGTGATGTTTTGGAGTGATTTTTCTTAACCTTTCTTTTTTTTTCTAGACATTTTCAGCTGTTGCTAGTATTTAAGTTGGAGAAAATTGGCAAAGTAAAAAACGCCAACAACCAGGTTAGAAACAAGTGGCCCCAGAGAGAAAAAAAATCCTCCAAAAATGATCGATAGGAAAAAAAAAAAAAAAAAAGACGTCGGTAGTATTGTAACGATGTTATCTGGTTCCTTGGTAGCACTAAGCAAACAATGACTTAACATTGAATATTAACTTTATTTAACAGTTTATACTTCAAAATAAAATCTCTTCAACCATTAAAAAACACATCGTCACTCTTAAACAAAAAGCACAACTTTTCAGCTCTCTCTAAAAATACATTACTTTAAAAACACAATCAATAAAACCACCATGTCCACGCTCTTTCCCCGGCTACAAAAAAATAAAAAAAAACGTTTTTTTTTTCATTACACAAATCAGCTCGGGTACTATCTGCCAAACTTTTTTCAAACTGCATCTCCATCTCACAAGCCACTAACTCTCTTCATTTCACTTGACCTCTCACCTAACATCTTCAGCTCTCTTTCCGCATATCGAAAAAGTTTCTCTCCCATACGAGAGCACGGCTGATCAGTCTCCGAAATTCAGGCGGTGATCCATGGACAAGACATGACTCTAGGCTGTGATCCGTGGACAAGATCTGACTCTAGGCAGCGATTCAGGGAACACCGCTGGACAAAACCAGTTTCGCAACTTACGAAACAATATAGACTGCGGGGTTTTTCGGTAATTACAGTATAAATTGGGCCCCACCTCAATTTCTGCGCCCGGGGCGACCGCCCCCTTCGCACCCCCCTTTCGCACGGGGCTGCGCGGAAACCCCAGTACCTGCGAACGAGCCCGGAAGCCCCAGCAGGCTCGAAGACCCTCATAATATGCTTGCTGAATAATCTTGATTGCTCTGGCACTGAATGTGAATATTTACACTTAAAATTTAAGATGGGACAATTTTTAAGGTAAACAATAATTAGTAGAATAATATGACAGAGCTTGATTAAAATGACAAAACAAACAAAAGGACTAATAAATAATATGACAAAATTAAATGAAATGAAATAAAATATTTAAACTAAGTGATTGGAAGTAAAATGTTCATCATACAGATGAGCGTTAGAAGTCTTTTTTTCTAAATGAAAAATGCTTGTTTATTATATGTTTTGTGCAGCCCTGTATATGATCGTTAAAATTTATACGCAGTAATTACTATTTTTACTTTCTTCTATCTTCAATAGAAGAAAGTATTGTAAACGAAATTTTTTTCGACTTCCGGTTTTCGACGGATTTACATGTTTTAGGGGTCAGAGATTCCAAAAAACATGTTTATAGAAAATGTCTGTCTGTCCGTGTGTCCGTGTGTCCGTCTGTCCGTGTGTCCGTCTGTCTGTCGCCATTGTACTATCAAAAAGTGTATGAAGTTATGCATAGAATTGAACCAAATTTTTATTTTAAGTTTTTGGCTCTAACAAGCAGATCTTTCCTGAATTTGGAAAAAATTCGCCGGTAGGGGGCGCTGTAATAGCGATTTTTGTGCGATTTTGAATATTGTACCATCCAAAAGTGTGTGAAGTTATTCATAGAATTGAACCAAATTTTCATTTTAAGTTTTTGGATATAGCAGGTAGGTCCTCCCTGAATTTGGAAAAAATTCGCCGGTAGGGGGTATAACGGCGTTACCGTTATATATTCATTATTCCTCCTTTCCCCTCAAAAAAATCAACTTTTAACTTTACTGGTTTATTATAAATTGTTATTATTCTTCCCCCCCCCCCCCTTCAAATAAAATATTTAGTTTAAATTTGACATTTCGGAGTTAATTTCATATGTCTTTATTCATTCTCTTCCCCCCCCACCTCTCACTACTGTAAGTTTCGCTTTTACTTTTTAAAGTTCTTTTCAAATGCAGACATCATTTATCTCGGTTCCTTTTTCTGTCTTTCAAATTCACACGATAGAAAAAGATCTTAACCGCAGTTATTTTCCATTGAAATAAAGTAAAAGAATAAAATACAAATGAATCTCTTTTCGCTTTGCAGCCGACGTTATCTAATGCATATTTTCCCAGCCTCTGGGCTTGCATTAGTATTCAATTCTCACCCTTCTACTTTGTCGGATACAAACCATATGCCCATTGCTGACTAATTTGCAGCTGCACTTAGATCTCTAACGTGCATATAAAAATCACGTGTTCCTTTCTTTAACCACTTTTCCTTACCGCAAGAATGTTAAGAAACGTGTAACCATATAGCCGCGCCACGGCGTAAGTTTGAAGTCTATGTAATACTTCGAGATGCCTCTGATTCCTTTGTCCACGCCACCAATATTCATCGCCAATACTGTACAGATGTTGCTATTCATCTCGCCAATGAGTGAGTGATTGTAATGAATAATTTACCACTACTGCCTCTGAACTTGAGTGGGACAGACCTCGGCTCTCTGCCCTTCGGGGGGCTGCCCCGTCGGGCAGTCCCGTCTGACTTCTCCCCTCCACTGTACTATCATGGTTCCCCCTTTAAAAAGTTTCATAATAAAAGAAGCAAGTCCTCGTAATCCTCGTGTTGGAGTTTTTTTTCATTCATCCACGAACCTGGACTCTCTAATAATAAATCTCCTCTACACAAAATTGGTGCCACTGCCCAGATTTTTTTCTCCAACAGTAATAAAAAAAAAAAAAAAAAAAAAAAAAATACGAGGAGAAGTTTCAATCCGTTCCCCTTTTTTCTTATCAGCGACGCGAAAGGATGACCATGGGCCCGTTTTTTTTTCCCCACGGGAGTTCCGGCTTCATCATCCAACTTCGAGCACTCATTCTCCGGCGTCATCTTTACGGGACTTCCCCTGCCCTCGCCGCCCTGATGAACTATTGTGCTGTCGTTGCCGGCGATTCCTCAACATCTCTCTGTGATTCTACTGTCTCAGGTCTCAGCTACGAACTCCCTCGAAGGTGACTACCCCCATCCTTTGCTGACTTTTCCTGATTCAATATTCTGTTGTTTCTCCAAAGCCTGACTCAAGAATATATAAACTTCTATCGTGTAATCGTCAATAAAGTCGAGAAACCTTCTCCGATAGCGGTGCGCTTCGCTCAAAAAAAAGGACACATCTGAACGGTAAACTGCTACGTCGGTCCTGTGATGTGCATTCACCTGAAAATAACCACCCCACTCCTAAAAAAAAAGGTGATTTTCACCTGTTTATGTGCTTTCTGCGATTCCATTCCGTGTGACCGCTTAGTGTAAAATTGTGTCTCCAATAACGCTCTGTTCTACTTATGAAATAATATTTTTCTTCAACCATATCCAAGGGAATCTCCATCAGTGTGTTTTAGATTCCTGTTTTGTGAAAAGAAAAAGTGCCATCTGCTCCATAGTTTCCCAAAAGGGAAATGTTTTGTGAAAAGTCCTCACCTAGCTGTGGTATGAAATATCCGCACAAGTAACACACATTTTAAACAAAGTTCTCAGTGCAACAAGTCCAGGAATTGTGCGCTGTTTTTCTTTGTTTGTGATTTATGTTTACAGTGCAAAGTGTCCAGGAATCCCACAGATTTGGTGACAAAATAATGAAATATGCTAAAAAGATATATAATTTCGTGAAAGTGTCATCTTGTGTTAATATAACAAATTGTGTCCGAAGCAATAGTCAAAAAAAATCCGATTTACTTTGTGCTTCCTTGTGGTGATACCTTCAATTTTCCAAAAAAAAAAAAATATAGAATGCACCAAGTGTGCCATGAAGTTGAGGAATAGTGTTTTCATTTTGTGATGTGTTATCAAGAGATAAAAAAAAAAAAAAAAAAAAAAAAAAAAAAATTACCCTAGTGTGTGCGAATGATTCAGTTTAAAAAAAAAAAAAGAAACCACTCTGCACCTAAAAAAAAAGAGTGTACTAAATCACAATGCACACGTTGTGTCAACTATCATTCAACATCTTTATAGCATTCAGAGTACGAAAATAGGACGTTAATGATATTTTTGTTTCAATTTCTTTTCCGTTGCAAATTGTCACTAAAATCTTTTTATTTTACTTTTTTCTTAAAAAAAAAACAAGCGTTGTTTTTCCCATCGATCTGTTTTGGTACTCCAAATGAATGCTCTCTACAAAAATGACATACTAGTTCAACGAATCAAATGAAAACACAGTTTGCATGTAAGTATGAACAGGGAATACTTTTACATTAAATTATTTACTCTACATTGTTATAACCTTTTTTTTCTTTCTTTTCAATATCAGTAAATATTATCAGTTTCTATCCATGTTATGGTTCCCTATTCATACTTGTACTTTTGCCATTTGGATTTTCATAAGTTTCTTGATTTGTCAGCTTGAAAGGAGAAATCACTTCTGAACTATTTTTTATAATATTTTTAACAGTGATAGCATATTAGCTCCTTATTATCTTCTTCCAAGCTGCGTTTGTTTGTTTGTTTGTTTGTTTTAAGTACTTTTTGCAGTTAAAATGATAAAAATTATTATACTTTTATTAATACTTCACTTATAATGTTTTTTATGGTTTAATCATGACAAACTTCTCATATTTTTTTTCTCTTACGTGAATTTACATAAACATGCTATGTTTCCTTTTTCCTAAAAATGATTTTTATGCATTCAAAAATCTAGAGTTTAACCCTTTTGCCCCACTGGCGTACTTTGAAAGTACACTTATTCTGCCGATAGGCAACAAAAAATTCTCTGCTCGATGTTTTGCAGTATTTGATATTTTTATATAAATATGTGCATATTTCGCTCACAACATTTGCACATTTTCACTTGTGTGTGACATTTGCACAATTATTCTCAGCATGTGTTGCTCGACTCTGACCTTGTTTGTTTTTGTTTTTTGTATTTTTAACCTGAATTACAATTTAATTACCTTTTTTTTTATTTTATTGAATTTCGGAAACTTTAATCCAACTGGATGTTGACAGAAATTTAACTTTCAGAAATGTTGTGATTGATACACTCATACTTTTTTACACCTCCCCCCCCCCTCCCCCTCCATGTTTTTTTCCTTTTGTGTATAATTTATTTATGCAACTTATTGAGTTTTATTTTATGTGCATGCATTTCATTTCTGATAACTAGAGTTTTTGCATACATACACCTTTTTGAAATACTAGTATTATATTTTTTGCATTATTTGTGTTGCTCTCTCAAAAAAAAAAACAAAGAATTCCTCCTTTTTCCATTTTGGCTGTCAAATAAAAAGTAAACATCAGAAATTAAATAAACACCAGAAAATAAAAAAAAAAAAGATTTTGCAGATAACAGACACTTCACCAGTTTATTTTTATAATATGGCAGCTAATGATGAACATGCTATTTGTGACTTTAATCACCCCATTTCTGTATCTCCATGGGTAGATTATTTTGAGGAAATATTATTCAGGTACTCTGATTCCATTAATATGGAAGCCGCATCTATTCAAAATTCACTTAAGACCGAAAATGCTGCATCCATGTCTGAAAATATTATAGATTTCCTTCAGATCATTAAATTCAATTTTCATGTGCTTAAACTAAACTTTAATGTTCTAAAGGATGAGTATTCCAAATTAAAACAGGATAAAGATAATTTGTTTCTTGTCAATCAGAAACTTATTGAGAGATTACATGAAATCACAGGCAAACAGAAAAATAAAAAGAAGCTAACTAAAGGTAGTAAGACTATGGTTGATCAGGTGGTAGATGTCAACAACAAACTCCCTCCATCTGTCCTAGATAAATTTACACAAACTATCCCCTCTTATATGTGTAAACAAGAAAAGTTACCACAACTAGAAAATCATAAAAAAGACACATATCTCAGCTCCCACCTGCACACTCAAGGTAAGCACAATGAAAAATTTACAGATATTAGCGATTCCTCTCTAAAGTCCTTATCCCCTGCTAAACTTAATGTACCTAAGCCTATTCGTGTCATTATTTTTAACCTCCCTGAAAATTTAAATATTCCTGATATCTTGTTTGGTATCTCAGATTTAATCCATATACCTGAACCTGATTTTCACTTTGTTAAAAAGTACAAGCTCCTACATAGTAAGTCCTTTAATTGGATCTTTGAGCTTGCACCACAGGATGCTAGGCAATTATTAATGCATAATGAAATATGATACAATCAAAACCGTACCCTGTTAAACCATATATAAATGTTAAACGTTGTTTTAAGTGCCAGGTATACAATGATCATATTGCAATTTCGTGTCATAATGACATTAGATGCTCGGTGTGTGCTTTGCCACACATTGACCCTCAGTGTAGAAATCCTCCAAAATGCATTAATTGCATTAGAAATAATGATAGCAATAACACCAACTTTGACATTTTCCACAGTGCTTTTGCACCTTATTGTCCATCATTAAAAATATTCATCAAGCAAATGCGAGAAAAAGTATACAACTGCAATACAATCCCATAAACATCTCATACAGCTTCCTTTCTAAAAAAAAAAAAAAAAAAAACAAAAACAATGTAACATACATTTTACATTTTTCGTTTTTATTTAACACACATTACTGTGAAGGAGTTACTATATACAACATTCCTTTTAAAATTTTTTATTTTCCTATACATTTACATACATATGTCAGTTTTTGACAGCATTATTCATACTGATTTGAAGTTAAAATTAACTTAATTCTTTCAAGATGTTTTTTTATAAACACAAGTGTACAGTAGGTTGCTTTTTTCATTTGATTATTAAGCCGGCAAATAGTTAAATGAATCTCGAAATGGATCATTTGTGAAAATTTTCTGATGCGGGTCATCAGACATTGGGATTTTCACTTTTGAGGTAGATCTTACTGAAAGAGTACACATTAATTCAACTTTAAAAAATTCATCATTACACTAGTTAAATTTGTAGATTTATTTTTTTAGAAATTTGGATATAATTTCACTTGTTAATATTAGTTAAGTTTATTTAGTTACATTTCATCACACAAGTAGCGTTTCCTGGTTACATTTTACCCTTTTTCCACTTTCCTTTACTTAAAAGCACAATTTTTTTTTTTGGTTTATTTGTTTTAACTTTAGGCGATGCATTTTTGTACTTGTGATACAATGCTCTTGGTTCCATATGTACACACTGGGTTTGTGTTCATAGTTTTATACACCTGAGTTCATAGGCTATACATCTGAGTTCATAGTTCACTGAGTTCATAGAAAATACACTTTACACGAGTTCATAGATAAAACACTTTACACGAGTTCATAGTTCATTGAGTTCATAGAAAAAACACTTTTACACGAGTTCATAGCATTGTCAATTCTTTGTGTACTTCAGGGACCAATTGCACTATCATTTTTGTTTCATGACAATACTTAGTTCATAGAATATTTCCTTACACATATTAGTTCATAATTTGTTTTCTTTCTTGTGATTTGTTTTGCATACTAGTTCATACCAATTTTTTATTTTGGTAGACACTTTAGGTCATTATTTTTTTTTGGTTAGACACATGAGTTCATTGTAAGTTTTTTTTTTCTCTCACACATTTGAGTTCATCGTATTACTTTTACACTTTAAGTCAGTGAAATACTTGCTCGTAATTTGTTCATTCAGGTACTTAGACTGCTGTGTTCACAAACATACATCTAAGTCGTTGAAATTTCCTTTTTTTCACTGACATACACTGTTTTAGTTCATAGTGAAATACTTTTCTTTGATTCATTCATTGAAATACACATTTTTCTTTGGTTCATACAGATACACTTACAACTTAGTTCATTGTTATTACAATTGAGTTCATTGATTTTTTTTTGGTTTGGTAAAAAAAAAACACATTATACACAATTGAAAATATTTTGTTTCTAGGTTTTCACGTTACACATTAAGATATTTTCTTTTTTTGTTTTCATTATACCAGGAACTACTTTTGACCTCACATGATATGCACAAATTAAACATTTATCAAAAGGTTAAGTTTTAACACATTCTTAATTTTTCCATTTTTATTATATTTCTTTTATGCCATGACATTCCATGTCACCATCACTTTGTTTCACAACAAAGAACGCCCAGTTTACAGGATGCTACCCCTTCACATGCATTTTCTTTACATTTCAAACTTATGATGTTTTTATTGTTTTCATCACACTTGTTTTGGTTTTCTACATGTACATAATTACACGTTTTCTTTTAAATTTGGAGATTAAATATAATCTCTGGTTAAGCTTCACTTAGACAAGACACACGTCTAAGATATTATGTCGTTCTTGTAATAACATAACTTCACAATAACAAAAAAAAGTTTTTTTTTTCGTTTTTAGCATTAGTAACCTAGTGCAGCCACACTAAATGTTTAAAACATTAGTTAAGGTCATACAATACACATACAGTTCATATCCTGCTCGATACATTGTAAGGAATACAAAGGTGGAATTTACTTTAAAAAAAAAAATTTGTGGTTGTTATACTTACCCGATCATGTCACCAGTCTCTCCGCACACTCGGATTGTCTTTTTACCTTTGATATGTGAGATATTTATCTCGGTTTTTTTTATTATTTTAATTTATCCCCTCTGAAGTTTTGTTCCCGTTCAAAATTTTTGCCCTAAGGGTCCAAACTTCATTGTGTAGAGAGACAAACCCCCTTGAATTGTTGTTTCAATTCAATAAACAAAACTTTTTATATGATACATTGACGCATGCTCCTTTGAAGATCAATGTGATCTTTGGGGAGCAGGGACCTAGGTATCACTTGGTGTCTGGGTCTCATAACTCCCTCTCCCCCTAGGGCTGATGTTCTAAACTGACGCCATCACACTTGTTTATTAACAAGATTAAGGGCTACACCCATTCATAGGCATGCTATATGCATCCCGTTCTTTTGTAGTCCTGTGCGGTGTGCACGAAAACCAATCTTCTACTCTTTTTATTTTTTATATTTTTTCATTTAGCTTTTATTCACAGACATGCATATGTCATTTATTTTCTATTTCATTTTAAAGTAGTATCTGTGTCTTTGGTTGCTTGCATTTATAGTATATTGTTTTTATTTTGAGAAGATATTATAACAAGTTACTCAAAAAAATATTTACTTCTCTTATTTTGGTCATGAAAAATGCTGGTACCAGCCTCTTAATCAAATACTAAAAAGATATTTAAAAAGGATCCTGTTAAATCAAAAAATATTATTTGCAATTTCTTGGTGACTGACTAATGAATACCAAGATAAGAATAAAATAAAAAGGCGCCATTTATCATGACCTGAAAAGTTTTGCTGTATGCAAACATTTAAAGAATTGCAAGCACACAGTTATATATATATATATATATATATGGAGGCTTATCTTTCTTATTATGTTATATCTGTTTTAAATACTTATATGTATGAGGTGGACAAAGTAATCTTCAAATATAAAAAAAAAACTGTTCTTCCAGATTCACAGTTTTTTTTTTCTGGTGGTAATGGGTGATATATATAACGGCGTTACCGTTATATATTCATTATTCCTCCTTTCCCCTCAAAAAAATCAACTTTTAACTTTACTGGTTTATTATAAATTGTTATTATTCTTCCCCCCCCCCTTCAAATAAAATATTTAGTTTAAATTTGACATTTCGGAGTTAATTTCATATGTCTTTATTCATTCTCTTCCCCCCCCACCTCTCACTACTGTAAGTTTCGCTTTTACTTTTTAAAGTTCTTTTCAAATGCAGACATCATTTATCTCGGTTCCTTTTTCTGTCTTTCAAATTCACACGATAGAAAAAGATCTTAACCGCAGTTATTTTCCATTGAAATAAAGTAAAAGAATAAAATACAAATGAATCTCTTTTCGCTTTGCAGCCGACGTTATCTAATGCATATTTTCCCAGCCTCTGGGCTTGCATTAGTATTCAATTCTCACCCTTGTACTTTGTCGGATACAAACCATATGCCCATTGCTGACTAATTTGCAGCTGCACTTAGATCTCTAACGTGCATATAAAAATCACGTGTTCCTTTCTTTAACCACTTTTCCTTACCGCAAGAATGTTAAGAAACGTGTAACCATATAGCCGCGCCACGGCGTAAGTTTGAAGTCTATGTAATACTTCGAGATGCCTCTGATTCCTTTGTCCACGCCACCAATATTCATCGCCAATACTGTACAGATGTTGCTATTCATCTCGCCAATGAGTGAGTGATTGTAATGAATAATTTACCACTACTGCCTCTGAACTTGAGTGGGACAGACCTCGGCTCTCTGCCCTTCGGGGGGCTGCCCCGTCGGGCAGTCCCGTCTGACTTCTCCCCTCCACTGTACTATCATGGTTCCCCCTTTAAAAAGTTTCATAATAAAAGAAGCAAGTCCTCGTAATCCTCGTGTTGGAGTTTTTTTTCATTCATCCACGAACCTGGACTCTCTAATAATTAATCTCCTCTATAGGGGGCGCTGTAACAGCGATTTTTGTGCGATTTTAAATATTGTACCATTCAAAAGTGTATGAAGTTATGCATAGAATTGAACCAAATTTTTATTTTAAGTTTTTGGCTTTGACAAGCAGATCCTCCCTGAATTTGGAAAAATCGCCGGTAGGGGGCGCTGTAATAGCGATTTTTGTACGATTTTGAATATTGTACCATCCAAAAGTATATGAGGTTATGCATGGAATTGAACCAAATTTTATTTTAAGTTTTTGGATATGGCAGGTAGGTACCCCCTGAATTTGGAAAAAAATCGCCGGTAGGGGGCGTTGTGACAGCGATTTTTGTGCCATTTTGAATATTGTACCATCCAAAAGTGTATGAAGCTATGCATAGAATTGAACCAAAATTTTATTTTAAGTTTATGGCTATGACAAGCAGGTCCTATCTGAATTTACAAAAAATTCGCCACTAGGGGGCGCTGTAATAGCGATTGTTGTGCCACTTTTAATATTGTACCATCTAAAAGTGTATGAAGTTATGTATAGAATTGAACCAAATTTTTATTTTAAGTTTATGGCTATGACAAGCAGGTCCTCCGTGAATTTGGAAAAAAATCGCCGCTAGGGGGCACTGTAATAGCGATTTTGCATATTGTACCATCGAAAAGTATGAAGTTATGCATAGAATTGAACCAAATTTTTATTTTAAGTTCTAGGCTGTGGCAAGCATGTCCTTCCTTAATTTGGAAAAAATTCGCCGGTAGGGGGCGCTGTAATAGCGATTTTTGTTCCATTTTGAATATTGTACCATCGAAAAGTGTATGAAGTTATACAGAGAATTGAGCCAAATTTTTTGCGTTTCTTTTTGGTCATGGCATGAAGGTCCTCCCTGAATTTGGAAAAATTCCGCTGGAAGGGGGCGCTATAATTACATTGTCTGTACCATTTTCTTTATTGTACAATCAAAAAGTGTATAAAATTATGCATACAATTGAACCAAATTTTTTGTGCATGTTTTTGGCTTTGGCCAACAGGTCCTTCTTGAATTTGGAAATATCGCGCGGTAAAGGGGCTCTGTGATAGCGATTTTTGTATACTTTTCTTGATTTTTCGTAGTTCCATTGTTCATCGGCGGCTCGTGCAAAGGCGGGAACTCACTTCCTGCTAAGCCGGCTATTCACAAACATCTGATAACAACAGAATAAGGAAAAAGTATTAATTTTAACAAATATCATGATATAGATTAACTCGTTTTTAGTTCATTTAATTGACTGAAGCAGAAATTTAAGATGAAAATCAAATTTGGTATAGTAATGAACTAATAATATTGAAGTATTAACATGTGTAACTAGTTTTTGAAATATTAAGATGTATAAGATAGAAGAAAGTTTTGGGATTGGCACATCCAACTAGTTTTTAAATGTTAAATAAGGGAAGGTGTGTTTGTAGGACCAGAGGTCAGGAAAATGATGAAAGAGGATAATTTTGAGAGTAAAATGAAAACAAACGAAAGAAAAGCCTAGAAGCCATTCAAACTAGTTTATTACTAGCGTTCTTGGCAACAAAAAGGACCCAAACTACAAATCTATTGTAGAAGAGATTGTAAAAAAATTCAAGATTTTAGGGTGTAATGTGAGCTTAAAAGTTCGTTTTCTCGATTCACACCTAGACTATTTCCCTGAAAATTTAGGTGCAGTTAATAAGGAACAAGGTGAATGATTTCACCAGGATATAAAGGAAATGGAGAGGCGATATCAAGGTAAATGGAATGCCAGCGTGATAGTCCAGTACTGCTGGATGCTACAAAGGGACAATCCCTGCAAAGTTCACAATAGGAAAAGTGGCAAAAGACTTTTCATGTAAAGAAAAAACATAACTCTAGGGACTTGTAACCTTCTACATATGCATAACTATTGCTTGAACGCAGATATAAATGTAATTTATATGGATTTATAAATAAATGAAATGTCAAAATTTCGTGATCCCAGCTTTTTCTTTAAAAATATGCAATCATTTTGTGAAAAATCCTTACGTGATAGAAAAAAAATGGATTTCATTTTCGGAATCAGCAATAAAAAAAACATAAAAATTAGTTATCAAAACTAACGCAATTTTCAAAAAGTATTTTTTTGCTGGTCTGTGTAATTAAACGCATAGAAACACGGAAAACGCACTTCCAGAAGTTTTTCTTCATAGATAGTATAGTAATCGAATTATTTTATGTGTCCCTGTATATGAACGACCAATGCTATGCACACCTTATTCTATAGTAAGCATCTGGCAGTGCACCTCAGAGATATGTATCAATTTCAGTATGTTTGAAACAGTGTAACATGAATAAAATACATCACAAACGATTTTTCCCAAGATACTGTAATGTAACGGAATTATTTTGAGTGTCCCTGTAAATGAACGAAGAATACCATACATACCACATTCTATGGTTAGCATCTTGTAGTGCACTTCTGAGATATATATAAATTTCAATTCATTAAAAACCACCGAAAATAATTATTCTATAATTATACTATTCGCCATATTCCATAATGTAGCGATGAATGTCTCTGCAAAAAAACTATAAATGTTACACGGATAGACGGACAGACAGACAAACCCAATTCATAAACACTTTTAAACTATGGTGGAAAGTGTTAAAAAGAATTTCCGAAAAACAAATTTTCAAAATTAAACAGTACTTATAAATAAAAAAACTACATTAAAAATAAAAAGAACATCTAAACTTTGATCAGACCAGTTTCGGTAGCCTTTAGAGTACCGTCCTTAGTGCAAAGAATAACGGAAACTTACTCAAATATAGGGGAGAAGCGGATTCAAGCTAGAAGCTCATTAACTAATAGGAGAACATTAAAATACGGGTACCAGCCAATGATGGAATAGTATATGTAATGCAACCAAACGTTGCATTACCTATACTATTCTCCTATTGGCTGGTACCCGTATTTTAATATTCCTCTATTGGTTAATGAGCTTCTCACTTGAATCCGCTTATCCCCTATATAATTGAGCAATTTTCCGTTATTCTTTGCACTGAGGACGGTACTCTAAAGTCTACCGAAACTAGTTTGCCCAAAGTTTAGATGTTTTGGCGTTTTTAACGTTGTTTTTAAAATTTATATTATTCTGAGCCAAGTAGCATCTTAATATTTATAAAATATTACTGTCTCGTTCATAACCCGGCTGTCCTTGAAAATGCGGTCAAGATTTAATATGAAGTAAATTGAATTTAATTCTTCAAAGGCATTTTCTTAGGAAAATGTTTCGAAGGGTAATAATTGAATAAGAATTTTCCCACTTTTAAAAAGAAAGAAACATATAGAAAAAAATAAAAATATTCTAAAATATTATTTTAAAAATATGCACATTTAGTTGTATAAAGATGCTTTTTAATAACGTATGTCATGTAATTTCTAGATATCTTATACTTCATTAAAATTAAATTACTGCCTATTCTTCTTAATTCTTAATAAAATATAAAATTTGTAACTTTGTTGTGCCATTGCAATAAAATATCCCGTTATGACTTTAAAGATAATATATTCAGATCATGGCGAAATTAAATTACGTGAATTGAATTGGCGTATATTTAATATGCAAATATGTATTAAATGCAGTAATAGGAATTATACAATATATTTGCAAATCAGTTTTCATCTGACGAGAAATACCTTTTCCATGGAAAACTCGAGAGATCGATCCATGAACGTATAATAGTTATAAATGCTTAATATAACTTGATTTTTTGCTGTCTAAGAATCAGTATCAGTTAAATTCATATTTTACATTAGTTTATAGATTTATACATAAAAATCATCCATACATTTTTGGAACACTGTTTTAACACTTTAGAATGTTTCCTTTTATATTTAAATATTTTAAAAAACAAAAGCGTGTTTTATTATATCTACAGACCATGTTTCGAAACATATCAAATAATTAATAATTACATATTTTAAGGTTAAAATCTATACAATTGAAACATTAAATTGTTGAGCATCAATATTTGTATTGATGAAATCATTTTTATCCTTAATTAGTCCAGTAGAAATAGCATTTTGCCTTGCAAAAATTCGGGTAATTCTGATTTTCGGATATTATGTATAGGTTGACCCTCTAATGAAAAAACCAAGTTTTCGACCTTCTAGACCTAGTGCGTTTTTTACTATACCGAAAAAAAACAAAAAATTTCGGCACTTTTTTCGATTTTTCTTGTTTAACTCCATTTCAGTGCATTTACAAAAAAAGTATAGTTATAATTTTGTAGAGGACAAAATTCTCTACAACATGCTCTATTCATGTTTGTAAATTGACTAAATAGGAGGCGAGATACGGCGCCGGGAAAATGGGGAACAATTTGCAAAAAGTGGGAAAAAACAAACAAACGACGTTAGTTTTTCCTTAATAACCCATTTTTAAATGCAGTAAACCAACGTTTAAAATGCACAAATAATGCGTGAAAAAGCAGCAAACAGCTGTTTCGAATCTACAGCGAGATTCTTCTTCAGTGCAAGAGAGGGAAAAACGGAACAGCGTGCTAGAAAAAGCAAGGCTGAGCTTTTTAATTTAAATCTCAAGAACTAATGCACGGAATTTCACAAAACTTCATATTTAATTAGACCTTGATATAAACTGGGCCTGATTAGTTTTTGGTGAAAATCGCCCAACAGGTGACGCTGCTATACGGCATTTTTGACGATTTCTGCAATAGCTATACCTCAAGAACTACTGCACGGATTTTCATAAAACATCAGATTCAGTTAGTCCAGGATATAGTTTGGTGCTGATAAGTATTTTGTGAAAATCGCCCCCAATAGGTGGCGCTGGTATGCTGCATTGTTCATGATTATCGCAGTAGCTCTAACTCAAGAAAAAATGCACGAATTTTCATGAAACTTCAGATTCAGATATACTTTTATATGAATTAGTGCTAAATTGTTGTTATTTCTTGTACTATTTAAATGATTTAATTGACGTGACTTATATAGAAGAAAGTTTGGTGATGGCCACAACTTACTACTTTAAAGTTGTCCGAGTATCCGGATTTTTCATTAACCAGATCGGCCTCGGTCCCGACCTGTCCGGATAATCGGCGCTCTACTGTTTTTTGTTTGTTTGTTTGTTTGTTTGTTTGATTGTTTTTTTTTTAAGCTTGGTTTGACAGAATGACCGTCCTAGTGATAATAAATGACGCGTAGTAATATATTTGTGCTAAATTTAAACTAGTATGTTGTGGCCATCACAAACTTTCTTCTATATAAATCACGTCAATTAAATCATTTAAATAGTACAAGAAACAACAACGATTTAGCACCAATTCATTTCAAAGTATATCTGAATTTGAAGTTGGGTGAAAATTCATGCATTAGTTCTTGAGATAGAGCTATAGTGGAAATTCTGAAAAATGTAGCATAGCAGCGCCACCTGTTGAGCGATTTACACTAAACATAAGCAGCACTAAATGATATCAAGGTATACCTGAATCTGAAGTTTGTTGAAAATCCAAGCATTAGTTCTTGAGATAAAGCTATTGCGGAAATCGCAAAAAATACAGCATAGCAGCGCCACCTGTTGAGCGATTTACACCAAAAATTAAACAGCACTAATTTATATCAGGGCCTAACTAAATCTGAAGTTTGATGAAAATCCGTGCAATAGTTCTTGAGATACAGCTCTTGCGGGAATCGTGAAAAATGCAGCATAGCAGCGTCACCTGTTAGGCGATTTACACCAAAAATTAAACAGCACTAATTTATATCAGGGACTAAATGAATCTGATGTTTGATGAAAATTCGTGCAATTTTTCTTGAGTTAGAGCTATTGCGATAATCATGAATAATGCAGCACAGCAGCGCCACCTGTTGGGCGATTGTCACAAAAAAGTAATCAGCACCAAACTATGTCCTGGACTAACTAAATCGGAAGTTTTATGAAAATCCGTGCAGTAGTTATTGAGATATAGCTATTGCAGAAATCGTGAAAAATGCCACATAGCAGCGCCACCTGTTGGGCGATTTTCACCAAAAACTAATCAGGTCCAGTATATATCAAGGTCTAACTAAATATAAAGTTTTGTGAAATTCCGTGCATTAGTTCTTGAGATAGAGCGCCCACAAAATTTTTGTCACATACAGACTCACAGACAGAGTGACAGAGAGACTCGCAGACAGACATT
Source organism: Maratus speciosus (assembly GCA_963932465.1). Classification (NCBI taxonomy): domain Eukaryota; kingdom Metazoa; phylum Arthropoda; class Arachnida; order Araneae; family Salticidae; genus Maratus; species Maratus speciosus. Next base: position 260,080 of record CAWVRF010001324.1, read on the forward strand.
TTCTAAAAACCATCCAATCGTGTTCTAGGCATTCTAAAACGTATAAATCCGTCGAAAACCGGAAGTCGACATTTTTCACGAATCCAATACTTTCTTCTTGTAAAGATAGAAGAAAGTAAAATCAATATGTAGTGGAGTAGTACCATGTTTCAATTTCTTTGGTAGTACATTGGGTGCTTCTAATTAACGGCGCTTCTAAAAGAAATAATTCGTCGATTCGGAAGATCTGAACAATGAGAAATGAGGATTTGGGGTATTTTATCCGTCACAGAGCAGTGTTACAATATGTGGTAGATTTTTTATTGTGAATTTCCGATTTCTCCATAGAAAGTTAAAATAGTCGTTAATACTGTACATAATGATAGTCCTGAACAGTGGAGCAGCATTGAAGAGCTTCCTCTTTGTTAGTAACTTAACAACCAGTCTATTGTTTGATCGGCTTGTTATATTGTGAGCCACTGGGAATAGAAGTTTTAAACAAAAAGAAAATGACAATAAAATAAAAATATATAAAGATTTTAAAATTAAAACTAGTCGGATAAAGCAATCTCAAATCTTTCTCCTGTCTTATACATATTAATACTTCGAAATTCACTATTACATATTTGCTATCATGCCAAAATTAAATGGCAGTCTATGCCTACCATGAGGATTCTAAAGATATGAAATTACGTGCATTAGTTCTTGAGATAAGACTATCGCTAAAATCGTGTAAATCCTGGAAAATACAGCTTAGCAGTGCCACCTAATGCGCGATTAACACCAAAACCTAATCAGCAAAAACTTGTGTCACCGTCTAACCGAATCCGAAGTTAGAAGAGAATTTGTGCATTAGTTCTTGAGATAGAGTCATTGCAAAAATAGTAAAAAAGGATGTATAGCAGCGTCACCTGTTTGCACCAAAACTGGGCGATTTGCAGCAAAACGTAGTGAGCACCAACTCATATCAAGGACTAACTGAATCTGAAATTTGATGAGAATCAGTGCTTTAGTTCTTGAGATATAGCTATTGTGGAATTAATGAATAATGCAGCTTACAAGCGCCACCTGCCGGGCGATTTACACCAAAAAGTAATCAGCATCAATTTGTATCAGGGAATAACTGAATCTAAAATTTTATTAAATTCCTCTCATTAGTTCTTGAGATAGAGTGCCCAGAAAATTTGCATCACACACAAACAGGCAGACTCACAGACAGACTCGCAGACTCAGAAACAGACATTTTGTAAAAGCATGTTTTTCGGGATATCTGATCCCTAAAACGTATAAATCCGTTGAGAACCGGAATTCGAAAATTTTCACGAATCCAGTACTTTCTCCTTGTAAAGATAGAAGAAAGTAAAAATAATAAAAGATTATGATTGAAAATTAAGTGTTGAAATACTTAAGTCAAGGCAAGATTGAAATGTTGAATAATAAAATACAATTGGAAACTTAAGGGTTAAAGCGCAGCTGCAGTTAAGAGAACTACTAAGTTAATATTTTAGCAATTCCTCCAATAAAATAAAAATAATTAATGTTTACCATTTTCTGGTTTGAACTTGGAGTATCTGAACAAAAACTCTCCCATGGGTTGTAACTCTGTCAAGAAGTTTTTAATCAACAAATTGCGAAACACATGTCCTCTACTTTTCATCATCAAATTTCAACACAAATGTCTGTAGCACTTCATACCGAATTGTAACACTTACTTACATATAAATTTGATTTATTATTATAAAAGAATTTCTTATCAAAATATTAGATATTTTCTTAACATAAATTCTGAATATTTTATGGGCTTGAAAAATTAAACTAATCTCATTTCTTTCTAATTTTTAATGAAATATAAAAATATTCCTTATTTGTTATTCCAGCTGAATAAAATGCTCCATCTGTATCACTCTAAACAGTTGCGCTAACAGAATATTTTGAGATCATGGCGAAAATAAATTACATATATTGAATCTGCATTTATTTAATACATAACTGGATTTTAAATTCGGAAATCAGAATAACAGCACATCCATGTATGTTGGTTTTTATCTAACTGTAAATTATTTTTCTGTCGTATACTCCAGAGATTTATTGGAGAAAGTAAAATTGCTATTAATTTAATAATGAAATACTTAAGTGTTTTGGGATTTAAATTTCTTTTATTTAAATTAAGGATTTTAATATATAATTTTATACGTTTATATAAAAAAAAAATGACATAATAGTTTGGAGGATTTATAAATCGTTATTTAAAGAAAAAGTTTTAACAATGATATTGGGATTTTAAGATTTTCGCGATAACATATCTAAAATGGTTAATGCTTTCTAGGTGCGTCTGTAATTATACAGATACGTTGCACCGATGATCATCGTCTTGTCCGTCCGTCTGTCTGTCCGTCTGTTCGCATATAACAGCGCAAAAACTATCCAACTATTTTTTTTTTTTAATTTAATGTGTACAATCGTTGCAGAATTTTGTGGAGTGATTTCAAATTTTATGAAAATCGAATCGAAACTTAAAAAAATATTAATAAAAGTATTAATAAATTGACTTAATAAAATAGTCCAATCTTGAACGCCAGATTCACCTTTGTTATTATATAAAAACATGGAAGCATTTGAAATGCTTCATTTAAACACATTACTACATAGGTGTGATAAAATATATACAAATATTTTTAAAAATTAAAAACACTAGATGTTAAAATGATAAAAAGCTACTCCAAGAGCTTTCGGCTAACTTTAAGCCTTTGTCAAGGAGAAGAGAATTGACTGATAAAAACACTCGACGCTCGATGTTCATTGCTCCACATTGACCGGAAACTTCAGGAAGCCCGCAGGTGGTCGTATCCATTAAACTGAATGAAGAGGAAGGTAGAGAAAGCTCAATCATCCGAGAGACCGAACTCTACAGTAATATGAAGTAAATTAAACCAGATACGCGGAGTTTGGTATGATAATACGTCATTACAACAATTTTCTGCACTTCTATTCGTAAAATCTTGAAATCAGTGAATGGCACCAGAATTTACAAACAAATTTCGAAATACAAAAATGCTTTTGTTCACTTACTTAATAAAAGAGAAATTTTCATCCCAATATTCTGATGCTAATGTGGCATTTAAGAATTAAAATTAAGTGGTCCAAAAATGAACCACCGCCCTTGAAGGGGTTAAAGCAGCAAATTTTAGTAACTGTATTATGTCAATCGTTTTATAACGCTGTTGAAAAATACCGACAGACAAAGACTCTGTTTACTTAATTTATTTTATTTTAGCTTCTTTTCAAATGTTTAACTGATATTCTTTAACCAAACACGAAAACAACCATTGGATGTCTTAACAGCAACTGATTCTACCTTAAATTTTTGCAATCAAAGATAACTGAATGGAAACCCGTTTACAGGGAGATCGCTACAGGTTTTTTTAGTATAATTCAATCTTCTCTAATCTATTTAAAACCAATCAGATTAGCGTGCTTTTAGATTCTACAGTGTCTGAACGGAGTTTGGCGAGCGTAGCTTGCAGGAGGCAGAGCCCGCTAGTTATATTATAAATTCAAAAATATTATTTAAAATAGTCCGAGATTTAATTCGAAATAAATTAAATAAAAATAAGAAAAAAATCACTTTAAAATAAATTTCATATAATAATAATGCGTGGATCAGGACACATTTTCTTATTAAGAGGTTTTCCACATTTAAAGAAAGAACGAACATACACTTTTTAAATTTTTGAATATACGGCATAGTCCAGTCATTTGGTAGAAAATAAAAGAGAGTTTTGGTGCAGTTTTGTGCCTTTATTTTTTTGAGTCGCTGAACACGAATCTGAAATTTGCCAACAAAATATGTCCCGGGAAACACTTTTTTTTTTTTTTTTTTTTTTTTTTTTAATTGACTTTTCTTCGTTTTTACTTTCTTCTATCTTTACAAGAAGAAAGTATTGGATTCATGAAAATTTTCGAATTCCGGTTTTCGACGGATTTACACGTTTTAGGGGTCAGAGATTCCAAAAAACATGTTTTTACAAAATGTCTGTCTGTGACTCTGTGAGTCTGTCTGTCTGTCTGTCTTTGTGAATGTGACACAAATTTTGTGGGCGCTCTATCTCAAGAACTAATGCACGGAATTTAATAAAAATTTATATTCAGTTAGTCCCTAATACAAATTGATGCTGATTATTTTTTTGCTGTAAATCGCTCAACAGGTGGCGCTGCTATACTGTATTTTTCCCGATTTTCGCAATAGCTCTATCTCAAGAACTAATGCACGGATTTTGATCAAACTTCAGATTTAGTTAGTCCTTGATATGAATTGATGCTGATTACATTTTAGTGTAAATCGCCCAACAGGTGGCGCTGTTATGATGAATTTTGCAGGAATTACACGATTTCCCCAATAGCTCTATCTTAAGAACTAACGCACGGATTTTCATCAAACTTCAGATTCAGTTAATCCTTGATATGACTTGCTACTGATTATGTGTTGGTGTAAATCGCCCAATAGGTGGCGCTTCTGTGGTGACATTTTCACGATTGCCTCAATAGCTCTATCTATAGAACTAATGGACGAATTGTCATCTAACTTCAGATTTAGTTGTATCTTGAAACAAGTTGTTGTTAATTAGGTTTTGGTGTTAATCACCCAATAGGTGGCGCTGCTATGCAGGAATTTTCATGATTTTTGCTATAGCTCTATCTCAAAAACTAATGCACGGATTTTCTCCAAACTTCAGATTCAGTCAGACGTTGACATAAATTGTTGCTGATTAGGATTTGGTATAAATCACCCAATAGGTGGCGCTGCTAGGCAGCATTTTGCTGGATTTAGACGATTTCAGCGATAGTCATAGCTCAAGAACTAATGCACGGAATTTCATATCTTTAGAATCCTCATGAGATGCATAGATTGCCATTTAATTTTGGCAGTGTGATAGCGAATTTTGAAGTATTAACATGTATGAGATAGAAGAAAGTTTTGGGATTGGTACATCCGACTAGTTTCAAAATAACTTCAAAACTATGCATTTTACGTAAAAGTCGGCAATACATAAATTAAAGAGGATAAAATTTTCTACATTTTATGTATTAAAAGTTTTTTTTCCCTGATCAATGTTTTAGCCGTGAAAGTACCGCAAAAATAGGTGTTAAAAGCAAAAAACTCTGAAAAGACAGGAATTACGGCACTGTACGTTGATGAAACATGAAAACTAGCCATTTTACGCAAACTTTGACCATTAATGATACTATGATTATGTGATTGACTGCATTTGATGAATCTAAGGTTCATTGTTTCCTTGATGTTACTGAACAGATCGAAAATTTCTGAGATATTCTATTTCAGTATTCAAAACACCATGTAGGCCTGAAAGATTCTACAGTTGTGTGGGACAACATGGATGGTACCTAGATGTACGAATGGTTGCAGTTGCATTTCCCTTTTCCTGAAAATCCTGATTTACACTCAATAAGTACTGGTGTTTTGGCTGATAGACGAAATTTCTGCCATAAGTATTGGGAATAAAGCATTAAAGACATCAAAAGAGTTGTTGTTGGTGACTTTGTAACTGTCAAATTTAAATCGATTAACAGAGTAAAACCTTTTACTCTAATGACCAGTGCAATGTAAGTAGACAACGAGTTCATTCTAGTCAATCCCGCATCTTTGTTCCAATGAATTTCAATTGTAAAGCATTCTAATAAAGACCTTGAGGAGTTTTGACGTACGATCATGGCCCTTATTCCTTGTCCCTATTTGGCAATGGCTTAAGAAAAGGAAACAAATTTACTCTCTACAAGGCATTCAAACTTCTTACAAACAAGCGGTTCAATGGTAAGCGTCAAATCGAAATTGATGGAAGGTATTTATTACATAAAGTTGTTTGGCCTAAGGATCAGTCATTTTCTTCAATCTGCGACAAATATGTTCAGTATGTGCAGTCAAAATATCAACCCCAGGCAATAGTTGTTTTTGATGGCTACCCTGATGATGTACAAGGTGGTACAAAACTGCTGAGTGTATGAGACGATCAAGTAAACATGCTTCATCTGACATATTGTTTGAAGAAATAATGATACAAAGAAAAGTTTCTTGTTAACCCAAAAAACAAAGGTCGGTTAATATCTACGATGACGTTCTGATCAGCAAATATTACATGAAAGCAAGCAAAAGGAGGCGCAGACACCCTGATTATAAACACTGCTTTGTCTTTGACTCCTCAAATGAGACGGTAATTGTAAATGGGGGAAGGATGTAGATCTTTAGGTCATTTTGATAGGTCTCTGCAGGGATGAAAACGTTTTCTTTTTAAAACCAGGGAAAGACATCATTTCTAGAGTGACATTTTCTTCAACTAATGCTGTGAATTCAACTGTTGTGGAAAGCATCCTCTTCCTACGTGCTATGACCGGTTGCAATAGAACGTCAGCACTGTTTATGCAAGGAAAAATGAAGCCCCTCAAAACTCTTGTGATGAATTCACATCTTGCCGACGTTGTTAAAGTATGCAACGACTCGAACGCTACCCAGGAGATGACTGCGCTGCTGGGAAACGTTTCCTTGTCTCGCTGTATGGTTATAGTGGGACAAATGTGCCTTCGCTAAACCACCTAAGGTTGTTAAGGTATATAAGCACCATAACATATCTAAGGTATATTTTGTACAAAAAGTCAGCCTTTAGATACAATTCGAACATTGCTGCTTTACCACCATCTGCAGCTGCTGCACAACAGCACTCTGTAAGAGTATAGAATAAAATATGTGTAAAATGATGTCATGTTCTTCTATTTTTAAACTGGGATAAAATTCAAGCTAAATAACTAATCGATACAATATTTTTGCTAAATTAAAGGCGGAAGTCCAAACAACAAGAAAACAACATAGGTTAGGTGCATTGAACACGGTGATAAAACAATAAGAATGTGCTAACATCTATTTACAAAATCCGCAGTCACTTAGTTGCCAACCAAATATATATATATAAATATATATTATTTAAAGACAGTTCTTAAAAGTGAATGGCAACGATGTGGACTGTCGGCGTGAACATGTGATGGCAGCCTTCTGGATCTTTCTGTATGAAATGGGCATCCTAAAGTCTTGTTAAAAGAACGGGTGTCTATTGATGAATTGAAACGCAAGAAAGCTGTAGACCTGGAATTTCTGGCTTTTGATAATGGATTTGGAAGAAAAATTTATTTGTTTATAGTTGACGGGTAGGAAACATTATACAGGTATTCATGTTTTGAGAAATTTCATTTTGCGGGTTTGGGGGGGCGCATGTTTATTCTGCATTCATGCTATTTTCTTATATTTTTTCTTTTGTTTTCAGTTTAATGATAATTTAAGCATTCCTCTAAAAGACCTTTTTATTAAAGTTTTTTGTTTTTGTATGGTTAATATTATGTTTGTTAGTTTTTAATTTGAGTTGTTTTAGTTTTTTATGTAATCTATTATATATATAAAATCCAAACGGAAATTTCGTTCCGAACGCCGAGATTTCGAGTTCTACCGCATGGATTTTGACGGAACTTATACCGTTAGATAGGTATCGTTTCAGGGAAGGTTTTAAGCTATAACACATCATTCTACCTAGATTAGTTATAGAATTATTACGGAAAATTCTTTTATATTGAACTTTGTAACTTCATATTTCCTTAAATATCTGGGCTCCTGTTGGTCGTAGAGCTTAGATCTCGCGCCAAAAGTAGCTCCGAGGCACCCAAGCAAACTTTTCCCCGCGATTATTTTGCCGTCTTCCGATTTCCTCTAACTCTATTAGGGGCCCGCGTAGGGCCCCTTTAACATATTTTTCGTAGTAATTTCAGCAATTATCTTACATTATTCGTTAAGACCGCCACCCTCCCGATTCATGTATCTACGGAAAGGTTGCACGAAGGAGTTTCGTTCGGATACGCTTTCGTTAAGAATAGAGTGCGCTCCCTGGTGGTGGAATGTGGAACTAACATAACGCGATATTGTTAAAATTGGGAAATCTAACAATGCGATCTGTTTTAAACTTTGAGATAGTTCATAACACATAATCTATTATCTATTCTATTATATATATATATATATAATCTATTATCTATTCTATTATCTATTATATATATAAAATCCAAACGGAAATTTCGTTCCGAACGCCTAGATTTCGAGTTCTACTGCATGGATTTTTACGGAACTTATACCGTTAGATAGGTATTGTTTCAGGGAAGGTTTTAAGCTAAAACACATTATTCTACCTATATTAGTTTTAGAATTATGACGGAAAATTCTGTTATTTTGGGCGATAAGGTTACCATTTTATTTCTTGGCGAAATTCATCGTTGATTAAAAAAAAAATTGAAACGGCTATTAAACCTCGAAAAATAAAAGAAAAACTGTTACTAATTTTATTTAAATGAAAAAAAAAGAAAAAAAGAAAAAGAAAATCCATTTCAATGAGTGATAATATTAAAAAACGGAAACATTTAATCAAAACCTGAAAGAAATATTTGTAATGCTTAAAAATTAATTTAATAAGAAATATTACACTTGATACGCAATATTTGGCTCTTTATCGCTTGCGTTAGATATGGAAACGAATCAGAAAATTTGATTAGATGAAATTTTAACGACATTTTCTTTCTGTTCTGCTCTTTTCTTTTTTTTTATATCTAATTGTCCCATCACGTGACTTAAAGAAGAAACAAGCAGATGTAATTGTGAGTCACATGTGTAATTACTATTTGTTTCTTTACAATTTTTTATTTTTCTTTTGTCGCCAAACGATGTGATTTTAAGCCAAAAATGCATAAGCGTGACATTAGCTTGAGGATGTTCTCACAAATGGTGTTTTTTTAGGTGAAAGAGATCATTTTTTGGGTACATTTTCATATTCAATTGTAACTTATATAGATATCAGTTAATATTTTAAAAATGGAATCGAATGCTTAAATTTCAGTGTGAATCTCTGCCACACATACATATTGTAAAATAATTTCATACTTTTTAAAATGTTTTTCGCCGTAATTCCGAAAGCATGTGATATTTATAAACTCGAACTCAGATCAACGAATATTACCCATTTTATATAAGCAAATATTATCTATTGTTTATTTCATTTTTTCTCAAGTCATATCGCCAATTTCATTTATAGGAAAATTCACATATTCGAAATCTAGGAAATAAAGATAATTTTTAAGGAAATTTATGTTTTAATACGTTATTACTATCGAAAAATTCAACATTTTGAAAAAAAAAATACAAGTCTTTTGTAATTCGTCATTTCTTCTTCGTCTTTCTTCGTACTTTCTCCTCTGTTATGTAATATTTCAAATGATATTGGACTAATTTTCGATCATCGATTCACCGCAAAATGGAATATCTAATATAGTATATAAAATAAAGTCTGGATTAGGTGACTAATTAACGCACAGCGCAAACTACTGAACCTAAAATCTTGAAAATCGTGGTAAAAATACTTCTTATGACATAGACTTCTGCTAAGAAAGGACTTTCTAAAGTGTCACCCCTAATGGTTTTTGCACGTGGAGGGGAAAAAAATCGAATATAAAAATTATGCGTCAAATGATAGCATATTTTAATGTAGTTTTGTATGCTGAATCGAATGCTACCAAATAAATTTTTATAAGCCAACAGTTCATGGCACATTTCATATTTTTCTAATTTGGCGGTGTCTTTGGCATCTAAACCTCAAAATATCTATCATTACATCCGTTACTCTAGCAACGGAAAAAATTCAAATCGACCCTTTTGGCTAAAAAATAAAAACGGCTCTATGAGTTTGAAATAAAAATGCAAGCATCTTAATTTTTTTAAAAAAAATAGTGATTTTATGTAAAATAAAGGAAAAAAAATTACTGAGAATTTAGCGTTATAAAACAAAAATGGAAAATGCACTACTTAGATATTCCGTCGACCAAAAATTTATCGTCAAACTATAAGATTAAATGCCAATAATGGTTGATCGTAAATATCAAATTCACTTGAATTTAAACAAACTACACGTGTTTACGTCATCAAGTGATTTTAATTTCGACGTTTTATTTGTATTTTTATTAATGTTATACTAATTTATTTGTTATTTCGTTATTTAAAATAAAGATTATGCCAATTTATATAATTTGGCGAATGGTTTGGCGATTTATATAATTTGGCGAAATTGGTCGACGGGATAACAAGTAGTACCAATGAAAATATTTAAGTATGAAAGCAATGTTTGTAACGACTTAAAAATTATTTTCATATATATAAACTCGGTTTATGGCGTCAGATGCCGTCATCCGAAGAATCTACAAAAGTCTTTTTCCATTTTTTCCGGTCATAGGTTCCTCAATGAAAGAAATTGGAATTGGAATAATATTGTGCGATTTATAAATTGCTCCTCGATAAGAAGAAAAAATGGTTACATTTATAACAACCGTGCGCACATTTCGCTGATAGCATTTTTAAAATCCCCAGTAGCAGTAGTTACATTTTGCGTATGTAAATTAAAAATATTTTTTTGTTTTTAATTATGGCATTATTTCCTGTTATTGTTTATCTTTTCAGTTTTTTAAATGAAATTAGTATAAGGCATGCATTTTAAATGAAATGAGTGAAAGGTTTGTGTTTTAAATGAAAATAATAAAATAAGAATATGCTATGAAAACAATCTTTATTGATTTATTATCTGCGCCCGGCTGACATAAAAATATCACAAAAGCCACATATTCACTTTTCTTCGAGTAGTTGCTCATGAGAATTTAAGTTAACCTTCCGTATTCGGATACTTAACATATTGGTGTATTAGCTTTAATGTTGAAAGCATCGTTTATGTTTGAAGCGAAAACTTTACTATTACACAAAATCGCATCATCATCATCTACTATATATTTACAACGGAAATTTGTATTTCATTCCGATTGTTTATAATACTATCGTAGGATATACCACAATTAGTTAGGTAATAATTTTGGAAAGGTTTTAGTGTATACATATTGTTCAAGGGTACTTAGTTATAGAGCAACAGTAAAAGTTCAAAAATTAAGTGAACCTGATTATGAAAGTTTAGCCTTTTTAAAAAAAATCTACAGACCATATTTTGTTACAAGTGGCCCTGTTGCATGACTTTTAGGAATGGTGTTAGTATATACGATTTCATTATATGTTGATTAGTTACAGAGGTATTAATTCCTGTTGTCATAACGGTCTCATTACCCGACCATAAGTGCGCTGTTTATAATCAACTAAAACAATTACTTCTTAATTGCTAAATTTTGTCCAACGCTTAAGATAACATTATATCGCAATGGCGTTCGCATCGTTTTCAGTGATGAGCAAGGTCAAGCTGAAGATCCATATTGTTTAAAATACAAGTTCAAATTCACCATTTAGTTTAATCCAAAGTCCATTTGGAAATATTGACCAGCGCAGCGGGCATAGCCTGCTAGTTAGATTAATAAAATAACAATAGTTTACAGTATTGAATGCGGGGTGGACATGTGTTCAGAAACCTGCAAATTTTAAAAAGTGGGGGGTGGAGTTAGTTTTCTGTCTGTCCTCCCACTGATGAAGAACAGACTGTTTTTGTTTTTTTACCTGTCTTTCTTGTTTTTGTTTTTATAAATATTTTATTGTTTAAAAATTTCTACAGATATACACCTTCCTTTTGAAGTTATGTTGTTTTAGCATTTTGAAATGATATAATATATATAAATATATATATATATATATATATATATATATTAATACCATCGAAATTAGTCTTGAAATAAATTTAATTCGATAATTTCTTAGCAAAATATTTCTCAAAGATTGTCATCACTTTATACATTTAGTAAAATTATATTACTCTAAATTATTTCTATTTCATTATAAAATATTAAAATATTCATGGAATGAAATGCGCAGTCTGTATCATTTTAAGAGTCTTGTCATTTTAAACAGTTGTGCTTAGATAATAGTTTGAGATCATATTGAAATTAAGATACATGGATCCAAACGGAGTACGTTTAATATCTAACTGTGAGTTAATTGCTGAATTCTGTTCGCATATGGATATTAGTTTTCGTCAGAACATAAATTGTTTTTCCATGAAGAGATCTAGAAACAATTATCGAGTATCATAAAATTGTTTTAATAAAATAATACAATATTTACGCATTATGGGATTGAAATGAGTTAAATAATTTATTGATTTTAGTATTTAATATTATAGGTTCAATGTAATAATGAATTCATATTTGGAATCAGCAAGAATTGATATCATGGTTTATTTTAAAAAAATATTTTCACAATGGTATCATTTTTCGGAAATTTTCTGGATTATGTATCAACAAGAACGTAAAACAATGTATTAAGCATAGATTAAGAAACATTTTCAAACACATTTAGAACAATATAATAAAACTTCGCAGTTTAATAAAGTGAAAAAGGTTGTCTAAATAAACAATTTGTAAAACACATAGCACATTTGAAAACTTAATTTCAACAATTTCCATCAAAAGACGAAAACAAATCTGATTTTTTTTTTTCGGTCCTATATATATATTATAGATTTATCACAAAATACCTAGTACGTTAAAATTTAGTTCAATTAGAAAACTCATATCACATTTGAAAATTCCCTCTTCAGCGATTTCCTTCAATAATCGGAAATGTACTTCAGATGTTTTTGCGGTCCTGTATATGATTTGTAAAATTTATGCACACTAAGAAATATGCAAAAAAAAAAAAAATTAATTTAAAGTTACGTACCAGAACAGAGAACGCACTTCCAGCAATTATTTTTCATAGAGAGTGCTGTAACCGAATTATTTTGCGCATCCCTGTATATCAATGATGAATGCTATGTGTTCGGAAACATTTGCCGTAAACATTTTCGATAGAGTTCAGAATCGAACAACACCTGCATAAGTGACCTTGGACTTCGCAGTCGCTCGTGAATCGGAAGAGACTCCGTAAGTAATCTTCAGTTTTCCTGCATCCAAGGACATTTCGCAGTTTGAATTAGTGATGGGCGATTCTGGAAAATTTGAGAATCGATTAAAATCAACATCGTTCTATATTTACACGAGTTAGAGCACGGACAGACAGACGCCAGACAGGCAAATCGAAGTCATATACAATTCTTCAACTATGTTAGTAAGTGTTAAACATGGTTAATGAAGGCTTTTTAATTACCAAATATACCGTAATTTGATATGGATTGGAATGAAAAAAAGCTTTACATCAGTCCTGGTTTTCGTTTTGAGAGTATTGACGTGGTTCACCAAGATTCTAACATTTAATAGACACAACTAGCATCTGAGGCTATTAACAACTTTCCAGCTCCTCTCGGCTTCTGTTAGGTGAGTGTATGCTACTTTGTTTTAAAAAAGAAAATTTTTTGATCGCATAACTTCTACCTCCATACTTTCAACACTACAGTTACACTCAAGATGAAAATAAATTTGGATCTCATGTTCAACTCGTAAAAAATAACAATGATGTTACCTAGATAGAAAATTAACACTATAAAATAAATATGTACTGGATAGTATTCTGATAACCTAACAATAAAGTTATTTGGGGGAACTTCTGGGCTGAGTCCAAATAAATCCTAACCACATTTTATATATTTTTTTACTATATAAAAATTTCTCTGTAAAAGTAATGTTTTATTATTACTTTTTTATAAATTTTATTTCATTAAATGGTTTTGCCACTACTTGCGTAATTTTTTTGCAAATTTGAAAACAAAAAATTTCCCAAAATTAGAAAAGGGTTCCTGGGAGCAAAAAGTACGCAAATTTTACGGTTGAATAAATTTAGAAAAATGTTTAAATGCTAAAATGTCATCAGATTTATCTTAGAGATATAATCAGATTTTTTTTTTTTTTCAAATCAAGAGATCTATGGATATTTTTTGCACTACAAGTGATGTGATATGAAAAGGGCAAATTACTTATCGGACGATTTTTTATTTTTAAAATCAAATGTATAGTAAAATTTTTCATGAATTATTTTCTCCTAGGGCCACAGGATGGATTCAGATCAGTGACTTTTTCAGGAAAATATCAATATTTTCTTATTAAAAAACTTGCCTTATTTAATCCATAATTAAATAAGACGAAAATATTGGTATTTTCCTGGAAAAGTAGCTGATCCGAAATTAAAAGTTAATTTTTCTATAAGAAAATGCTAGTATATTCCGTGAAAAATTCCTTGATCTAATGAATTTCATCTCATTATATGGTTTAGCCATTATTACCGTAATTGTTTTGCAAATTTGAAGACAAAAAGTTCCCCAAAATTAGAAAAGGTCTCGTGGAAGGAAAAAGTGCGGAAATTTTACGGTTGAATAAATTTAGAAAAATGATTAAAAGCTATAAGGTTATCAGATTTGTCTTAGAGATATACATCAAAGTTTTTTTTCTCTCAAATCAAGAGATCTATGAATATTTTTTTATACTACAAGTGATGTGATATAAAAAGGAAAATTACCTAACTGACACAGACGATATTTTTTTATCAACTCTATTGTAAAATAACTTTCCATGCATTATTCTCTCCTAGGACTACAAGGCCCCACCAGTGGCTGAAAGATTCTACTCTCGAAGCTGGTAGACGGGAGGTGCCGGGTTCGAACCCAATCATGCCCGACGGCCTAATCTTTCGGAATTTTCCGTGATTTTCTTGGAACCTCAGATTTAATTCCGTAAATGCGGGTTAAGTTCCCTTAGAAAGACCCCCAAGGAGGGCATCCCCACCGCCTTCGGGCCTATATCCCTCGTGTTGATAATTGGCCGTCATAAAACATCAACACGTAGGATTATAGGCTGAAAGCAAATCAGGGACTTTTTCAGGAAAATACCAATTTTTTTCTTATTAATTTTTTTTCCTTATTTAATAAAAAAAAGGTATTTTCTTATTAAAAGATTCGCCTTACTTTATCCTTGATTATATAAGACGAAAAAATATATATATGGGGGTGAGACTCCATACATAACTCACAACTCACTTTTAGGACGAACACTGACATTTATTGAGACGAATACACAAACAAAAAATACAGATATAAACACTCTTCTCGTTCTTTAATTAGCTTAAAGTCTATAATTCAGGACGTCGTTGAATATTTCTCAGATTTTCTTACGTCGTGTAAATATTCAATCTTATTTCACCGTAATATGTTCTGTTCTTTTTTAACAAAACCCTGCGTCGTAAAAACTCATTTCGTTCTCTTTACCTCTTCCGCATTTCCACTTCACACAGCTTCGTTAAGGCTCATTTCCTTTTTAATCTCGAAGCGGAAAATACGGGGACACACAGTCTGATGCAGGTGTTGCTTGCGAAATCTCCACAAGCGGCCGTCCTGACATCTGGAGCTGCCGCAGCGACATGTGGTAAAATAGAATCTGAAAAACAAAAAACAAAAACCAGTAACTATTCTTAGGGGAAAAGAGAAAAAGGAAAATTAATCTGCACATCATAGTTGAAGTAGCGTAACATCGTATTTTTTTTATTATTTTTAAGTTTCAGTTTTCGTCAGGCCAAGGTTTCATGTATTCAGCACAGGAGCTAGTATTTATCGGTCCTTCAGTTGATGAGATTTTCGTTACGTCGTAGGTGTCGTTAGACTTCACTTTGATTACTTTATACGGACCTAAGAATTTAGATTTCAACTTTAAACCTGGTCCTTGCTGGGTTCTCTTAATTGCTACAAGGTCATCAAGCTTGTACTTACGGGGTTTCTTACGTCGTAAATTATAGTGCTTGCGGTTTTCTTGTTGAATTTCCAGAATATTCTTCTTGGTTTCTTTACGGAGCTCTTCTCTGCCTTTCATGAATTGTTCTTCGACTGCACTGTTTAAGAAGTCAATAATTTGTACATCTTCTTTCTGTTTCATTTTTGTACCAAATAATATTTCAAACGGTGTTCTCTTAATGCTTCTTTGGTAAGTTGAATTAATGACTTGTTGAACTTTGGGAACATGTTTAAACCATTTGGTCGGTTCGTCTTTGGACATTTTAGAAATTACAGAAATTATGGTGGAATTAAGTCGTTCTACTTGACCATTGGCACGGGGAAGGCCAGTTGTAACTGTCTCGTGCTTTATATTTTCATCTTGACAATAATCAGCAAATTCTTTGCTCGTAAATGCAGGACCTTTATCGCTAATGATAATGGAAGGATTGCCAAAAGTATGACTTTGTTGTCGTAGTTTTGATATAACTTCGGTAGCAGAAGTACTTTTACATGGATACAACCAGACGAATTTAGTAAATGCGTCTATTAAAGACAAAATATGTTTATAATTTTTGTTGGTTGTTTCAAGAGTGCCTAAATGATCAATGTGGTAGGTTTGGAGAGGAGTCTCTTCTTTAGGTAAGGGATGTAATTCACCTTCTTGTTTGCCACGTTTGCGATTATACAAAAGGTATGTTACACAATTTGCTATAATTTTATCAATTTTATTGGACATATTAGGGATGAGAAATTCTTCGTTAAGGAGTTCTTCACAGCGTTTACGGCCAAAATGTCCTTTGTCATGAACGTGTTTAATGACATTTAGCTGCATTTCATCCGGCACAACTATCAGATCGATACCTTTATGATTTTTATAGAGAACGTTATTTTTAAGGAAATAGTTGTCATATGGCTTTGTTTTCAAAATTTCTTTGATGGCCTGTATATGTTCGTCAGTGTTCTGTGATTGTATGATTTTGGTAGTAAAACTATCTTGAATGACCATACATATTGGATTTCTACTTAAAGCGTCGACATGGCGCATGCGTGTACCTTGTCTGTGTTCGATTGTATATTTATAGTCAGCTAACATTAAAGCCCTTCGAGCAATCTTGGTGCAAAGATCTTTTTTATTCATAGTAAGGGCGAATGCGTTGCAATCTGTGACTAAATGAAAGGAATACCTAGAATGTAAACGCGAAATTTTTTAAGGGCTTCTATGACAGCTAAAACTTCTAATTCATAACTCGAATATTTACGTTCGGCATCTGTGGTTTTTTTGCTCATAAAATAGACAGGGTGAAATTGATTGTCAATAGAAGACTTTTGAAGGAGGACTGCTCCGTAACCGTCAATAGATGCATCACAGTGAACTTCTGTTTCGTTACTAGGGTTATAAATGCTTAAAACAGGACCTGAAGAAAGGATGTGTTTCAGCTGATTAAATGCATTTCGTTGCTGGTCGCCAAAGTGAAATTTAGTGTCCTTTCTAAGAAGATCTGTTAAAGGCTTAGCTATTAAGGAGTAATCTTGAATGAATTTACGAATATGAAGTTAATCCGACAAATGAATGTACATCTTTTATACTTTTAGGTTCTGGGAAATTAAGGACAGCTTTAGTTTTTAAGGGGGATGGGTGCAGTTGACCATTTTTAATGTGGTAACCCAAAAAATCAATTTCTCGTTGTAGAAAGTGGCATTTTTTGAGATTCAGTTCTAAACCATATTCGGATGCAGTTGTAAGGACGCGTTGTAATTTCTGGAGTCCTTCGACTTCGTTTTCAGCTGGTATTATGAAGTCATCCATATAGACAATAAGTACTTTTTCATTAATGAGGTCTCGAAAAACGTTATAAATATATCTTTGAAACACTAACGGTGCATCGCTAAGGCCATAATTCATATATAAGAATTCAAATTGACCAGAATGTGTTACGAAAGAAGTATATTTTCTACTATTTTCTTCTACTTCGACATGAAAAAAAGCATTTTTATAGTCAAGAGTAGTAAATACTTTTGCAGAATGCAACTGATCAATAATGTCATCAATTACTGGGAGGGGAAAACGTTGTTTATGTGTTTTAGAATTTAACTTCCTATAGTCAACACACAATCTATATGAACCATCTTTCTTTTTTACTAGGACAATAGGTGATGAAAAATTACTAGTGCTTTTACGAATAATTCCTTTTTCGAGCCACTCAGAAATTTGTTTTTCGACGAAGTTTTTCTCTATTTGCGCCAAGCGCCTGGGAGGACAAGTAACAGGTTCTTCGTTTTCCAGATGACTTGATAATTTAACATCAGTTGTCTTTATTTTTTTAGGTGAATAATTTTGAATACGTTCTGAAATTTTTGAACGTATTGTTTCATCGGTAATATGAGATAAATCAAGATTAAGATAGTCTAACACATGAGCAATATCTCTCTATTCTAAAAAAAAGTAACTACCGCTGTCACCGCCGCCGCCACCGCCGCCGGTTTTGAATTTTTTGTGACTGAAGGACTTTCTTCGTTAATATTAAGAAAAATAATGCATACAAAAATATGAAAATCGGTGGTTTTATACAGAAATGTTTGATAAACACGCTGAAGTAGACAGTTTTCAAATCGAAGAATTATTTTAAGAGATATTTAATGCTAAAGTTGGACAAAATCGTTCCACTAAAAAAGTTTTATAGCAGCAAAAACTATACATTGCAGTCTATACATTTTTAGATCATTTTATGCGTTAGAATTTGCCGGAGTGCAGATTGCATTAATTTTTTTATTTTGACTCATTTTGTGAGGTTTTATTTCTATTTTAAATTCAAATTTTCAGCATTTCTAGAGATATTTTTTACAGATTTTAGAAAGTGATATTAATTTAAACTGTTGCCAACTGTATAAACAGCGGAAGCAATAATGTTTGCTTCAAAAAATATATATATTTATACGTGTAAATAAATTAAAAATTTATTTACACGTGACTATTATAAACAGAAAAAAAAAACCATTTGGAATTAGAATTAAATAATTATGTACAAAAAGCAGGAACTTATTAAACATTACGTCATAAAAACTATAATTACACGTGAATTTTAAGAGAGAAAGGAATTTGTAAAATAATAAATTTATTAACATGCGTTTGAAGTCTTAAATAGGAGAAATTACATCATATTTACGTCACATTACAGTTATTACATAAAATGAACACAAAATAATATTTTACAGACATACATACAATAAATACAATAAACCCAACTGGAATATCAAGTTATTTTTAGTTTATATACCTTTAACTGTTGAATGCAGGCGTTATTTATGTGTGTATGTTTGTTTTAATATATATTGTAGTATGTGTGCTTTATTACAAAATAATATTGCAAAACGGTTTAAATTTAAAAATTGCGCTAGATATTTGATATTTTGAGAGGATACTTTTCAACTATTTTTGTTAGGAAAGCGCAAATAATATTTCATTTCTAACAAAAGTGTTTTCACGTGAATATTTAAAAGAGAAAGAATAGCTTGGTAAAAATTACGTCAGATTAAAACGATTAATTTAAAATGTCTCATTTAAAAGAACTTTCTTTTCGCTTTGTTAAAAAATACCAGGAGACAAAGAACCTGTTTACTTAATTTCTTTTATATTAGCTTATTTTGAAATGTTGTTACACGTGTCTACGTCATCAAATTATTTTTATTTCGAAGTTTTATTTGAATTTTTATTAATGTTGTACTAATTTATTTGTTCTTTCGTTATTTAAAATAAAAGTTATGTCAATTTGTATAATTTGGCGATTTATATAATTTGGCGAAATTGGTCGACGGGATAATCAAGTAGTACCGCAGCGGATTTGGCGTTAAAATTCCCCAATCAAAGAGAAATGAATAGAAATTCGTTTATAGGGAGATCGCCACTGTTTTTTAAATTATAATTCAATCTTTCGAAATCTTTTTTAAAGCCGATCAAATTAGCGTGCATTTAGAGTCTGCGGTGTCTGGACGGGGGTTGGCGAGCGTAGCTCGTAGGGGGCCGAGCCCCCTAGTTAATTTAAACAGTTGTCAGCTGTATAAACAGCGCAAACAGTAATGTTTGCTTCAAATTAAAATTTTATTTTACACGTGACTATTATAAACAAAAAATATAAAAAGCAGGAACTCATTGAAAATTACGTCATAAAAACTATAGTTACACGTGAATTTTAAATGAGAAAGAATATTGTAAAATAATAAATTGAGTAACATGCGTTAGAAGTCCTAAATAGGAGAATTTACGTCATATTACACTTATTACGTAAAATGAACAAAAAATAATATTGCAAAACAGTTTTAATTTAAAAATTGCGCGAGACATTTACTTGACATTTTAAGATGATCATAATATTTCATTTCTAACAAAAGTATTTTGACGTGAATATTAAAAAGAGAAAGAAAAGTTTGGTGAAAATTACGTCAGATTATAATTGTCAGATTCAAATTATAATTCAATCTTCCGAGATCTTTTTAAAGGCGATCAAATTAGCGTGCTGTTAGAGTCTGCGGTGTCTGAACGGGTGTTGACGAGCGTAGCTCGTAGGGGGCAGAGCCCCCTAGTTAATCAAAAAATTATTGGACGTATCGTCATTTTTCTCGATTTTTTGCATCGAAATATTATTTCCAGAAATTGTTAAAATACTTTGTTGAATGATATCTGTACCAATAATAAGATCAAAAGATATGGAATAATCTGGGACTACATAAACATTAGTTGTATAATTAAAATCATCTATCATAATGTTCGTAGAGAAAAAACCTAGGGGTTTGATTATAGTATTTCCTAATCCAGTTAATGTGATAGTTGAATGTTCAAGGTTCGAAATTGTAGGAAGTTTGCGATAAATACTTTCCTTTAGTAAACTTCTTTCACTACCTGTGTCTACCAATGATGTAACATTTACAGACGAAATAATGACTTGTTTGGTCATGAAAGTGTTCGACGTGACAGTGGAAACATTGGAGGGTTCTGACTTAACTCTAGGCCTCCTTGGTTGATCACATTGAGCCGATTTATGGCCAAAATTCGAACAATTAAAACAACGAGGGCCTTTATTTTTATGTCTGCATTGGCTACTTTTATGATTCGACAAACCACAATTAAAGCAAAAAATATCAGATTTTGGTCGAAAGGATTTCTCTTTCACTGGCATTTCAGGTTTGACTTTACGAAATTTAGTGTTCTCAAAGTCATGTCGAATTTTGTCATAAATTTTGAGCTTTTGCTTGAATTCTACAATGGATTGGCATCCATATAACATTGATTTTCTGTAAACGGGGTCGGTATGCCGTTTATGATGTATTGCATTAATGCGGAATCCTCGATTTTACCTCGCGAGCATATTTGTTTCATGATAAGAAAATATTCTTCTATTGATTCATTTTCTTGCAATTTTCGTTTATTTAATATATCATGTAACTCGGCAGAATTATAAGTGGTGCTAAATTCTGATATTAAGAGTTGTTTAAGTTTGTCATATGAATTGATATGAAATTCTGTTTGTGTTAATAACTGGGCTTTTCCTCGTAATGATCTTTTACAAAATATGAATTTATGAAAGTCAGATAAATTAAACATATTAGTAACATCCTCAAAATTATTAAACCATACGTTTATATCACTAAAAGAACTACCATCGAAAGGAGGTATTACACTTTCAATATCAGTAAAATTCATTGACGATGGCATAAAACTTTGAACTGGAAATTGCTGTTGTTTGTCAAAATTTGATAATTCAGTGTTATTACTTGAAGTCATATTATTTGAAGGCAGTTCGGGTTCCGAGTCAGTGTCACTTTCATTTTGTATAATATTATTTTGTAGTAAGGTCAAGTCCGAAAGGTATGTAACTAATCGGGTTGCGAGATCGTTTAAAGATCCCTCATTATCAATACAAAGTAGATTGCACACTGTAATCAGATCATTTAATGAAAAATCAGTTTGAACTTTAGTTATTTTATTTTTGAATTCGGTGCTGTCGGTTTGAAAACCGAAACCAGTAAAATCACGTATTCTCTTTCTATTAGAGCGATCACCGTCAGCATCAAATAGGAATTTATGCAGCAATTTAATTTTATGCGTTCGTTCGTTTTTAAATGCAACTTCCAGTTCAGGTATCTCAACTAACTTCATAATCAAAATAATAATAATGAACTCACCGTTAGAATAATATCCGGCTTGAATATGTAGGATGAATAACTCTAATTAATCAAATTGGTGGGTTAACTGTCACTTCTGACGCCAATTTATGGGGGTGAGACTCCATACATAACTCACAACTCACTTTTAGGACGAACACTGACATTTATTGAGACGAATACACAAACAAAAAATACAGATATAAACACTCTTCTCGTTCTTTAATTAGCTTAAAGTCTATAATTCAGGACGTCGTTGAATATTTCTCAGATTTGCTTACGTCGTGTAAATATTCAATCTTATTTCACCGTAATATGTTCTGTTCTTTTTTAACAAAACCCTGCGTCGTAAAAACTCATTTCGTTCTCTTTACCTCTTCCGCATTTCCACTTCACACAGCTTCGTTAAGGCTCGTTTCCTTTTTAATCTCGAAGCGGAAAATACGGGGACACACAGTCTGATGCAGGTGTTGCTTGCGAAATCTCCACATATATATACATATATTTTTTGAAAAAGTCCCTTATCTGTGATTAAATAAAGTGAATTTTTCTATAAGAAAATACTGCTATATTCCATGAAAAATTCCCTGATCTATCGAATTTTATTTCTTGAAATAATTTAGCCTCTATTTACATAATTGTTTACATATTTTCTTATCAAAAATTTAGCCTTATTTAATCCATGATTAAATGAGGCGAAAATAATGGTATTTTCCTGAAAAGTCTCCGATCCGTGATTAAATAAAGTGAATTTTTCTATAAGAAAATGCTTGTATTTTCCATGAAAACTTCCCTGTCGCCACCCTGCGCTGGTCAACAAGACATAAAGATCTACGAAAATATATAATTCAGCATACCATTTTATATGTTGAATTTTCGATGAATTTTTAAATTTAATTTTAAGCTTAGATAAACATTCCTATGAATCAAATGACTCTATGTATATTATTTCCAGATCCTAGGTCTTATTTGAGCCCTCCTGTTATTTAAACGATATATTCCATGGGAAATAAAACACTGGAGTCCAGGTCGGCAAATTTTGAGTGTTACTTGAACTCAAATATCAAATATTCATTAAATATATTTCCATAAAAATTCAGGTTTGAAAAAGACAGACATAGAAAAATATCACAAAAAACTAACAATTGAACTGAGGCGGATTAACTACCTCTCGGCCCCCTAGGCTTGGCTTTTTGCGGACCCCTTCACCTCCTCCAAAAAGATATAGTATATTGGTATTTCAAAATACATGTCTGTTCAATTATTTCATAAATTACTGATGATAGAAGCCTACTTTCAATTACAAAAGTATAGAAATTACGTGCAGCTTTTAGGTATGTCATTTGTTTCACAAGGGGCTGTATACCTATTAAAATGCGAAATTTAATTTTTATACGATTTCGGTACCTTATACATTATATTTAGAAAAATGTTGCCCTTCATCTCAGAGGGAGATTTAGAAAAAAAAGTTTTCAACAAAAACTTACTGAATTATGAATTTTATGTAGTTTTAGTATTTTCTTGCACTAAAAACGGAAAGAAGCATTTTCAGTGCAGGTAAAAATATAAATTTCCTAAAATTCCAAATGTAATTCTTTAAGTTTTGGATATAAAAGAATGGGATTTTTTTAAAATGTCCTTGTTAGACGGAGAAAAGATTTAGGAACAAGGAACCATATAAATAATATATGTATATAGCCCCTTTGAAAACAAATGTTCTATCCAAAACCTGTACTTCCTTTATATACTTTTTGAAACTGGAAATATGCTCCTATCATCATGTATGTAAGAGATAATGGAGCAGATATTCATTTGGAATATACCTGTACAGTACAATTCAAAGATTAGTGTTAAGCTTTTGCATTTTTTAGGGTTCCGTGCTTAAAAAGTAAAAATGGAACCATTATAAGATCGTTCCTGTGTCTGCTGTTTTGTTGAAATGACCAAATTTTGGTTCATATAGCTCCATCCAAATATTTTGGTTGGAATGATTAAATTTTCGTTAGATTAACCAAGTTATTTTGTTAATTCAACAAATCGTTTGGTTAGTCCACACAAAATTTGGTCATTCCAACCAAAATATTTAGATGGAGCTATATGAACCAAAATTTAGTCATTTCAACAAAACAGTTTTTCCCGTGTGTTTGTCTGTCTGTCTGTCACATCCATTTTACTCGTAAACTACGGAACGTGGAAAGTTCAAATTGGGGTAAGTAAAAAAGACTATTGACCCACATATTTGCAGATTATTAAACATTCATAAATATATTTAGTAAAAATGTAGAGGGGCTAATTACTTGAAAAAAAAACTCTTTTCTCTGTATATCGTGTGAAAGTATTTGTAACGCTAAACTCAAAAATACATTTCTTTTAATTTTAGGTATTATATTTTCAAAGATATCGCCGAAAATGTAGCGCAAAAATGCCCCCCCCCTCATCTAATTCCGAATCTACTGAAACTAAAATTATGAAAAAATTAGAGGTAGTAGACGTTAATTTAAACCTTGCAGGAAAATTATAGCGATTACCTTAAGTCACATAGTTTTTGAGAAAATTGCATTTTTTCGTTACACACAAATTTCGATTTACGGGCATTCAGCAAAAGTATTGATAAGCACTGGAGGCACCTATCGTAGCAGAAGTATAAAAGCATTGTTGATAATGATTTTCGAAAAAAATCGTCAGTAATTCGCCGAGATATTAACCCGTCAAGATACGGACGGTTTGGACATACATAATGACAGGGTCGGCTACTCTATGTACCATTGGATTTTAAAGCTTAGTTAACAACTTTTAATGATATATATGTGTAATGCAATGCATAGTAGTAGTATAAAAACAATAAGCGTCAAATTGTTAAAAACAGACTAATTTAATTAGAATGAATCACAAAAATACTATGGGATTCGCGACTAGTTTGTATCGAGTGGATCTCGCAATACTCCTCGAGTGACTTTAAAAGTTAATTAAAACCTATCTGAAAAAAAACGCGGCACGGTCCAAGGCGGCCTTGCAACTTTGCGACCTCCTTTCCAAGCGCAATTAGCACAATGCCAAATTTAAACTTTGAACAAAGGTTTCGTTTTAGCTATACTGTATAAAGAAAGGTTATTACTATGCTGAATATAGTTTTATGAAATGCTAAATAAAGTTTAAATATGCACTCATTTTATTGTGAGTACCGAATTAAATTCATCATAAGCAGATTAGGATAATATTAAAGAATGAGTTATGCACAATAGCTACATTTTATATTATTTAGGTTCCACATCTCTTTGAACGTTCATGGTATATCCATTTACACTTTTCTAGTACATACAGTTATACGCAACCCTACATTGTAGGGGAGACTAGGGAGGGTTGACCCACTTATTACAAATTGATTTTTTATTTTTTAAATATTGAACGTAGAATAAAGTTTTATATGCAATTGTATTCGTTATACGAATATTATTCGTTTATACGTTAACTGATGTTATCAAAATAAAATTTCTGCATAAGTGTAACATATAAGAAATTTTAAAAATGATTGATTTTAATCATGAAAAAATATTGGGTCAAGGTTCCCCACACATGGGAGGCTTGACCCACTTTGTTTTATATTGCAATATTTGTGAACAGAAATAAAAGCAGTTTAAAAAAAAACAAAATAACTTTATGCTACATGTTTTAAATATTATAAAAAGTATTTTTTTTTTTTTAAGTATGATGCTTAAACCAACCTGTTAAGACGCAATCGCAAGTCAGAGGAGAAAAAAATCGTTTTAAACAGAATTTTTTCTGAGCAGGTATAATTGTACAGCAGGGAAAATGAAATTTTAACATTTGAGGCAATATTCTGTAAGAGACAGGATCCGTTTTCACAATTGTTCATGTTATTATGTCCGGATGTAGGAACCATTGTCCCGCTTTTTTTTTCTTTGCCTGCTTGTCCTATTTTTTGTGACACTCGACCTTTTGGCTTCATCTCACTGTATTCACCTTGGTGAAATTTGTCTACATATCTTCGTAAAATTTTTCGATCGATGCTATGTTCTTTTGCAGCCGCATGAGCACTTAACTAATCATTAACATGATTTAAAACTTTAAGAGGCAAAGTACTTTCAGTGCTAAAATTTTTAAATAAAGGACTGGCGCCGGAATTTACGAACAAATTCATGTGGAAATAAGAAAAAGCTATATTTTACATACATATTTAATGGAAAAGATTTTAGCAAAATTCTGGTGCCATTGTGACGATTCGGAATTAAAATTAAGTGGTTTTATAAATATACCATGACCCTGAAAGGGTTAAGAATGCTGCTTTCCTACTTTCTAGTCCTTTCTAGTCTTTACCACTGTTTCTATTTACCTATTGTAAATAATATTTAAACGGAAAAAATTCCTATCAATAACTTTCCCATTTTTTAGCAATTTTTCATATCTTTCTTTAGTCAGTTTTAAACTTTTTCTTTTCTATCACACGATTTTACTGTAGCTTTACAGAATAAATTTACATTATTTTATATATATAACCATTAACTTTTCATTATGCACTGTGTATGATAAAAATATTTCCAAAACCACTTAATTAAGGGAGCCTTGTGCATCTGGTCAACCCTTCCCTCACATTGACTGTGTCAAGCCTCACTACATAGACCTTTTCTGAAGTATAGCACATTGTTATGTTAAGCCTAACTTACTGTACAATCTTTATGCCTGAAATGAAAGCTCGATATTTTTGATTTACTTTAAACCTCCTTGCTTAAATTTCTGATATAATTTATCTGAAAAAAGCTTATAAAATATTTCTAAAAACCACAACTTTTAGTTTTAAAACGCCTCACAAGTGATTTTTTCCACACCTATTTTGATTATTTTTATGAAACGAAGACTGTTGATTGAGCATTCCAGTAGCTTTGGTTGACACCTATTGATAAAACTCTGAAATTCTTTTAAATATGAAAATTGATGGGTGGGTGAAGCCTCCCGTATGGTCAACCGTCCCTAGTCTCCCCTATAGTTTTTTTTTTTTTTTTTTTTTTTTTTACAAAGTCTTAGTATTCTTTTAGCAATGGTTATTTTAATAATACGATTACTAATTCATATATTTGTTCTACGGAGCCCTCTGTGCGCGAGTGATACTCGCACATGGGCGTTTATTTTAAGAATGAATTTACAGTAAGATAAACTTTCAAATGAATGCAGTATTTTCGTATAAACATTTATGTCTCTAACTTCAAAAGAATTTTCTTAGTTTAACAATGAATTTTGCTAGAGTCAGTTTCATTGTTCTCAAATCAAAAGGAGTTACTTTCTGACACATTTCCGAATTTATTTTTGTTCCGGAAAGCAGATATGTTCTTATTCAGAAACTATGTAATCGAATGGTGTTTTCCTTTTTCGGTAAAAGCAGAAGATATTTCAGAAAATACTGTCAAAGTTGACGTTTTGAATCCAAATTTGCGGAAGCGACACTACGAGACAGGAGAAAAACCGGCTATAACTAGATAAATAATTATTTGTTTATAAATAGTTCGAAAATGACATTCGATCTCAAATCGCTTCAATACTGAGGCTTACCAATTTTATAGTTTACATTTGAAAATAAATGAGAAAATGTTTCAAAAGTTTCAGTTGTTGAGCAGGGAATTTGAGAACTGCCTTAACTGAAACTTTGCTTTACTGCAGATTATTGCTGAAATTTTTAGTTTTCTCTCCTTTACCTTTGAGTGGAACATTTTAGGTATAAAAAAAGAAGTTTGCTTCGCGCTAAAACACAAAATATTTCCTTCTTGGGTATATTTCAGAAAGTGAATTATCGAAGTTCTCAGGGTATTTTTTGGTTACAACTTTTTAAACTTTCTGTATATTTATATAAAAAAGGTGGGATAGAAATCTAAAGAAACTGCTTACAGGTCTGCATTCCATCAGGCTATTGTTTATTTGTATCAAGAAATTATCTAAAATCCTCATATAACAATTTATTTAGAAATTATTAAAACGTGTGAATTTGGGTTTTTTTTCTTCAGTATTTTCATTATAGCATATTATTTTACATTTTCTTTGTTGTTTATATGATGGAGTGTCTTATTTTGACATTTCTTCTACTTCAAAATCCTAAAAAGAAACATTAAATCAAAGCTCTGATGAGCATTGATATAAAGATCTAAGAGGTTTATCCCTACATTTTATCGATTCTTGAATTTCAAACTTATTTCAATAATTCGCTTTAATATTGAATTGCAAGTGATACAAAATATCGTGCACCTCAGGAATTTCATTTTGTTTTGAAAACTTCTTCCTCATGACATGAATTACCTTTTTATCTGGATTACAGCAAAACCTAATAAGTATCAGTACCTAATCACTAATCATTTGACTGGATCTAACAAAATATAAAGTTTCTTTCAATTTTGTAGAATAGTTCTTGCATTATAGTAGCGCTCATACACTTTTAACACAGAGATGTTCTAAAAAGCAGTCAAAATCATATTTAGGATATCCCGAAACGTGTAAACACAGGGCTGGCATTAGAGGACAGGAAGGGGGGTCGTGTTCAAGTGACAGACCAGAGGGTTAAAAACTAATTGGCGAAAATATGCAAAATGCTTGATTAAAACTTAGAAGTTTTTTTAAAAGATATTATTCGTAGAATTAATTACAAAATCTTGCCTTGGCTGCCTATGCTCTCTAAAAATCTATCCCTGATTGGAAGCCGAAACAGTTTAAGTTCCTTTATGGAAATAGAAGAAATTAAAAATGGAGAAGTTTTTGGAATACAATCTGTGTGTTAAAGGGGTAGGATACCTTTGAACACATCGAAAAAGTAAAAAAGTCCTTCCGGCAAGTGCGGGGAGGAGGAGGTAGCTTTCCTATTCCTTATTTTTTTAAAGCCAGCTTATATTATTCAAACACACGGAGCTCAAATTAGTGGAACCCGATTATAAAAGATTAAATACTACTTTTTGTCAATATTGAATATGAATGAGAATTTCGCCAAATTAGTCAGCGTTATCAAAGCTGGTTTTATTAAAGTGATTTATATTTTGTCGCCAAATTCGGTGATATCCCGAATTACATAAATATTTATATTAACCCGAATTATCGGTGATAGCCCGCCTTTTTAAAACAACATAATGGGTGCAACAAAGCTCACCAATGAACTTGGTCGAGACCTTAGTAATTGCTGTGCACATGCTTACTCATATCTAAATCGGTTGATATATACGAGTGCTTTTGCAGGCAAAAAAATCAGATTTTTCAAAATGTCACACACATTCGAAATTCAAACTGCTATATCTCGGCCTTTTTTTAGATAAAGGCAAAAGAAAAAATAATCCGGAATCTTCGTAACAAGCTGAAACACGTAAGAATAAAATCTTTTTCAATTTCTAATTTTTTAGTTCCTCATTTTAAATTAATTTTTTTTTAAATTTTTAAATGGACGCCATTTTGAAACAAGATAGAGGATGAAGTTAGCAAACGAACTTGGCCGGGAGATTGCTATGTACTATGCACATGCAGTTGTCACATACTAATAGGTTCATAAATACGCGTGTTGTCGCGTGACAAAAATCAGATCGTTTCAAAATGTCAGTCATGCTAAAAATTCAAAGTGCTATAACTCAGCCATTTTTTAAGATATAGACGAAACGAAAAATTCTCCAGAATCTTTGTATCAAGGTCAAATACATAAGAAAAAAATCCTTTTTAATTTCTAATTTTTTTGTACCTCATTTTAAATTTACATAGAAAATAAAATTAATGGCCGCCATTTTGAAACAATATGGCGGATGATGTTGGCCAACGTACTTGGTCGAGACATTGGTATGTACTATGTACACACCAAGTTATATCCAAATCCGTTCATAAATACGCGTGTTATCGCGTGACAAAAATCAGATCGTTTCAAAATGTCAGCCACACTAGAAATTCAAAGTACTGTAACTCAACCGTTTTTTAAGATATAGACGAAATAAAAAATGCTCTGGAATTTTTGTATCAAGCTCAAACACATAAGGAAAAAATCTTTTTCAATTTCAAATTATTTTGTACCTCACTTTTAAATTTTAATTAATTTTTAATTTTTAAATGGCCGCCATTTTGAAACAAGATGGCGTATGAAGTGGCCAACGACCTCGGTCGAGACATTGCTATGTACGATGCACATGCCTTGCCACATCCAAATCGGTACATAAAAATGCATATTATCGCGTGACAAAAATCAGATCGTTTCAAAATGTCAGCCATGCTAGAAATTCAAAGTGCTGTAACTCAGCCATTTTTTAAGATATAGACGAAATAAAAAATGCTCCGGAATTTTTGTATCAAGATCAAACACATAAGGAAAAAATCTTTTTCAATGTCCAATTTTGTTGTGCCTCATTTTAAATTTTAAATTTTTTAAGTTTTTTTAAATGGCCGCAATTTTGAAACAAGATGGCGGATGAAGCTGGCCAACGAACTCGGTGGAGACATTGTTATGTACTATATACACATGAAATTTTATCCGAATCGGTTCATAAATACGAGAGTTACAGTATGACTAAGATCAGATATATCAATTTTGAACGGAGGGTGGTTTCGTGCTCTAGGGGTCATGATCGGTGAAAATATACAAAAAATTTTTCGGAATCGTTTTTCTCCGAACGCCTGCAATAGGTAGTTTTTTGTAATGAAAGCTACCTAAAAATAATCACCATGTTCCAAGCTTCAAAACTTGTGTAATAAGTCAAAAATAAAAATCAAACTTCACTTAAATATAAAGCTCATATTTAAATTTATATTAAAAAATATATATATACTTGTAAATTCATAAATAACAGTTGAAATGATAAGTTTAAAAATATAGGATAATAAGAGAAAATCGTGCGCGCATGGTAAAATCTGAAAATATGCATATAAAGAGGAAATTTTGGTGGGAATAAATACATAATAGTGTTAACTTTATACTAAAACCAGAATATTTGTAAAAATATATTGACTAAATTAAAAAATTAACAAAAAATTAAAAGTTGTCACTTAAAAAAAATATTTTCAAAGTACCAAAACCGAAAAGAAAAATCTTACCTTTTTCTGGTTTTAAGATGTAAATAATACAGAAATGAATATGCGGTGAAAAATTCTTTTGATTGCTATGTATAGTTTTTTAGTAACACTGCGCGCAGTATAAAAATTCATCGCTTTAAATAAACGCAACGCAAAGTTTAATTATCCTATGTAGTCTTAGTAAACCTGTCATAATTAGTAAACTAATGAGAATTTTTTAATGCGATTTTTTGCACATTGTTCAGAAATGATTATGGAATCAAAATATGTGTTAAAAAAATTCGAAAATTTTGAAGGTTTAAAGGTGTCCTACCCCTTTAATAACTTGCAAAATTCTATAAATGAGTGCAATAAAGAATATTGCACATATCATATCTCTTTTGTATTAAATATTAGCCCAATATAAAGATAAAACCCGAAAGAAAATCTTAATTCCGGGGCCCCTTTTTCTCCGGGCCCTTAGGTTTCAGCCTAATCGGCCTAATGAGTAATCCACTTCTGCAAATGAGTTATCAGCATTATCAAACGCAGTATTCTATACAAAATTTAAGATTTATATATATTGTACTTATAGGCCAACATAAATAAAACTATATTTTTTCGGTAGATTTCGTAAGAAATACTACATACTACATTCTCCCCTATGTTGAAATTTCTGAAAAATGTTTGCAGATCTCCGTTGATCATGACTCCTAGAACCCAAAACCACCCGCAGTTCAATTTTTTTTTTTTTTATGGTTACGATAACTTCCATAATTTTGCACAAATTTCTTCCAAACTGATACATAAAATCAAGGGGAAGAAAAATTTCTCAAGATATCAAATTCCCTTAAACTTATTATACATTTTCTTAATATTATCTATAACTTTTATATTGACAAGTTTTGGTCGGACCAACACTTACAAAAAAAAGGGGGGGGGGAGGGCGGGGGGGGGGGGGTTGAAAAAGAAAAAAAAATTAACTTCGTTAATTCACAAGATATTAAATCTGCTTAAATTTATCATAAATATTATTAATATTATCAACAACTTTTATTTTGACAAGTTTTTGATAAGACTAACTCTTACAGCAAAAAAAAAATAAAATAAAATAAAAATAAAAATAAAATAAAATAAAATAAAATAGCGGTTGAAGAAACAATTATCTTCATGATTCTGATAAAACCAGCTCTTATGGAAAAATGAAATTAAAAACTTGTCAAAAGCGGCCAGATAAAATTGTTAAACTGGGTTTATCTCAAATCTTGACTTAGTTTTTGTTGGTGTGATGAAATTAGTGCTTAACTATCTACCTCCGCCTATAGGGCGAGCCGGGAAGGGTTTTTTTAAATACGCTATAAATACATTCGAGATTGAATTTCAAATAAATTAAATTATAAAAAAAAATATTTTTTCAGCAAAATGTTTTGAATAATAATGATTGAATGTGGATTTTCCTTTATAATTATAATATTTTTTAGTGATAAAAATCTTCAGTTAAATCTTCAATATTTCTAAAACGTTATTTTAAAAAGATTATCGAAATTTAATTCCATATAAATGGAAGTTAATAGCAAAAAGAGCCGTTCTTAGCTAACTATTTCCCGAAAATTCTCAAAACTTCATACGTTAATAAAATTAAATTACTCCAAATTGTTTCTAATTCTTAATAAAATATTAAAATATTCATATTTTGTTACTCCAATGAAATAAAACGCTCCCTGTATCACTTTAAACATTCGTGCATAGAGAATATTTTCAGATCATGGTGAAATTAAATTATGCGAATTGAATCTGCGTGTATTTAATATGTAACTGGATATTAAATGCAGCTATCGGAATTACTCCACTTATATGTAAATCGGCTTTCAAATAAACCATAAATTCTTTTTCCATGTAAAATTCATGAGATTTACATGGAAACGTAAAATTATTATTAACATAAAGGTAGAATACGTGTTTAAGGAATGTAAAAGGTTATTTAATTAAATGCTTTTAATATTTAATTTATGCATTTAGTATAAAAATGAAAGGACATGTTTAAGAATTTATGTACGGTTATTTTTAGAAAATGTTTTAACAATGGTACTACGTAAAAGGAATATGTGAGATTACATGACTAAATAGATTTTTTGTTGTTGTTGTTAATTTTATTTTAATGTTTATATGTTTATTATAATGTTTGTAATCGCTATAAGGACTCATGAATCCACGATTTTTTTTAATAAAACATGAAAATAAAACGTTCTGTTCACCCCGATAAATAATTTTCCTGTGTAATTTATTATGTGCTTGAAAAAATATAAATATAACTGTTTTCAAAATATTCTATAAACGATGGAGAATTAATTCCAAATATTATATTTTAAGCTTCAAAGCTATTTCGTTGGAATTTATTTTTTAGAAAATAAATCATATGTAAAGATTTTACTTTTTTATATTTTTTTTCACAAATAAAGAATTAACTGAAAGAATCTTCAAATTTTATAAAACATTATATTAAATACACTGTTAAAAATCTTCAACAAACTGGCTAGCCTTTCAACCGTTTTTAAAGATAACGGTTAATTAACCCTATTATTAAGCGAATCTGACCGTATTGTTGACCATAGTATGGTCAGAATAAAATTAATTTACGCTTACGTAACCGTTAAAAAAAAAAAAAAAAACTGAATGACTATTGCTGCAATTTTTTAACAGTGTATAATTAAGATTTAATTTGAACTCAGTTCTGTTTAACCCATTAACGACGAACCTCCTTTACACATCTTTTAATTCTTCGGCACCAGTTTTTACTACTTTGTAATTTGGTTTTATTTAATCGCTCAAAATCTGAGATTAAATACACTAGAACCTCTTTTACCCGAAACTCTCGGTTAACCAAAATCAATTTTTAAAGCTTTTTTCTTTTCTACTATCGCATTCCTTGTGTGCACATCCTATTTTTTTTTTTTTTTTTTTTTTTTTTGTAACTATCATATTCCTTGTGTGAAAGTGTTCTTCTTAGAGTTCCTTTGAATTTAACTTGAGCTCCCGTAAGCTGCGGAATGGAACGAAGAAAACGAACAAATTAGCAAGTCTGAAGCTTTTGAATATTTTTCAAAAGTTTTGGCACGTCTGGAGCAGCAGAAAGACTGTGATACTGGTGAACTAATACTATTAGAAAACTCAATGATAGAGTTTCAAAGTAAAAACAATCGAAACTACTACAAGCAAAACATTTTTTCAAACCCTTGTGATACATGTAAAAGGTACTTAATTTCAAAATTAAAATTCAGGTAATTTACTCTTGTTTCGACATTGCTATTGCTTTATTTTTATTAAACACTTGTTACCATAATAAGAAATATTGCATATATTTCTCCTTAATCTTAAAATGGAAGCATTCTCGATTATCCGAAAATTTAGATTTTTCCGAAAGAGGTTCGGTGCCAATTACTTCGGATCATCGAGGTTCCACTGTACTATGAAAATTTCCAAACTAAAATACTGGTATTCAAATTTAAAATTTTTTGTTCTCTTTATCTGGCAAGTTTTCTTGACAACCGGCTTTAATGAGTTAATATTATAAATTATTTATTTGCAAAATATTAGATATTTAAACCAGAGAAAAATTTCATTGCTTTATGTGTTAGTAGAATTAAATTATTTAAAATTATTTATATTTATAAAATAATAAAACATTTCTAATTTTTTATTTCAGTGGAATATCATCGGGCATTGGTATCACTTTAGAAGGAATATTTTGGGATCCGTGGCAAAATTAAATTATGCGAATTCAGCAGGCATATATTATTATGTATCTGGATATTAAATACAGTTACATCACACAAATTACAATTAAAATTAAGAATATATGTTTTGATGTTTAACGGGAGATTTTTTAAGTAAACATATAATTGTTTTTAACATAATGGTAAATTACTTATGTTGCTTATAGCTAAAAAAAACTCTCTTTATTAAAGGATTTTTATGTTTATTTTATGAGTATGAATATATTTTTAAATAATTTATCTATAGTCATTTTTAGAAAATGTTTTAACAATGATTGCTATTATGATTAAGAATACTTCAGAATTATATAATAAAAAAGTTTAAAGCTTTTTATTAAATTATAACGCTTTTATTGCTACAAAAGATTTTATTTGGACGAATATATTTTACTAGACAATTCTAGCTAGTTACTTATCTATATTATAAAGGACAAACATATCTGTGCGTAACGCATACGTCATTCTGCGAATGGCAACACTTTGAAATTTGAAATGAAATTTTGGTTTTGCAATTTTCTCAACTGCAAATTTTTAAACTTCTAAATATCGCACATTTTAAATTTTTACACCGTCGTATGAGGAAAAAAATGCTCTTTTAAATGCAATTTGTTTGAAAGCTGTATCTCAATTTAATTTTGAGATATTAATTTTTTTGTAGTTTTTAATACATTTTTTGTAATTGTGGCAACTGAAGAACTCCATTTCTGTTGAAAGTCGTGGAGGATTGAAAGTAAAGGGAAACTAATCACGGAAGAAAGAAAATAATATATTACTGTACCTTTTTGTTGCCATTTTCTCATAAAAACCGAAAAAATAAATTGAAATTAAAATACGTGCTATGTCAGCGATTTTTTAAATTTCTAAATATCACAGATTTTCAATTTTTAAACCGTCAAATAAAGAAAAAAATCTACTTTCAAATGCAATTTGTTTGAAAATTGTAGCTTAATTGACTGAGTTATTATATTTTTTAAATAACTAGGCGCCCGTGGCGACCAATTTGGTCTCCCTTAAATGTATGCTAGGCATTGTATCATGTTACTTTTATTCATAATTTAATTTACTTGCTCAATCCTTCGCCAAATTTGAAAATTCTGATAGAGAAATCGAGAACTCGCTACAGTTATGTTAGTCGGGCACAGGTGATAAATCGCCAAACATTTTACCCGTCGCATTTTTTTCCATATTTCGTTAATTCAGATTAAAATATAATCTTTTCACTCATTTTATTTAGAATGGATGACTTTAATTTAAAAATAGAACTTTTAAAATTCATGACTTTCATTTAAAAAAAAAATTCTTTACAAAAAGAAAAGAAAAATAATAAATAATACCATAAACCATTTAATTTCAACATCAAAGATTGTTTTAATTTACCCCTCGAGAAATAAAAAATGCTGATGGCGAGTTAAAAAATGCTATTGGCGAGAATTGCACCCAGCTAACATAAAAGTACGAACTCTTTGCGGTCATAGACAGTTTTATGTAGTTTTATTTGAAAAAAATATTTGGATTAAATCGGTTGCCAGAAAAAAATTTCTTTGCTCGCCATGGACCTTTTCTCTATTTCGCCAAGTACCTATACTGGGAAAGCACCTTCATTTATTTTTTTATTTATTGTAGTTTAAATTAGATGAATAAAAGACGGCACAGGTGTCATATACGCACTAAGTTGGCATGATTTTTTTCTGACGCCAATGTCATATACGCAGCGGGGTACATAACTGGCGCCAAAGTGTCGTTATTTTGCTTGATATGGTAACCCGGATGTAGTTGTTTATTTATTAATAAATTGTTTATTTACTTTTATTTTATTTTTTAAAATTATATAAATTGTTTTCCATAGTTATTAATTAAACTTTTTATTTATTTATTGTTTTTCACTTTTTTAAAATATTACACAATAACCAATGAGATGCGTTTAATTCGGGCGTTGCCATTAAACAATTAACCGCCAATTGTTTACAATTAACCAACAATTAATCGCGATTTCTGTGCCACGTACGATAGCGTAATATATATATAGATTTTCAAGCATAAATTATTTTTTAATTTATCTCTATCACGAGTAGCTCGATTACGGAAGGTTAATCCGCTTGCCCTTAAAACAATGTAAAAAGTTCAGCATATGTTTTCGTCTAATGTTCCATAACAAAGTTAAAACTTCCTCTATAGAAAAATAAATAATTTAATATAAATAAGAATCAAATTTAACAGACATGTGATTGAACCACGCGCTTATGCACCGAAATGATCGGAAAGACTGACGTAAGTCGCAAAATCTTGGGTTAATAACTTCTGGCATGCGGTGGCATGTGAAAGTATCGCTTTTAATAAATTTCAAAACTTTATTTGATTGCATAATTGATATTTTTCATATAAAAATTCTTTTTGATGTTAGTGGGCAATCTAAAATTATATATTACACGTAAAGAAATAATTAGATTAAAATAAATTGGTTTTCACCTATATTCTGTAACCCGAGGAGCTCGGGTTCGATCCCCTAGTTTATTTAAACTCGATATTTAATTGCTATATTTACTGCGTTATGTACCAGTAAAAAACATAAGCACAGTTTTTTTCTAAAATGTTGTGAAAATGGTGGATATTTAATTCGGAATATATGTAAATTCAGTCTTAAAGATATTTCTTAACAAATCTTTACACAGAAAAAGTATTATATAATTTATATTTTGTATTATAAAATTTTTTACAAATAAATTTATAAACAAAAGGTATTTCAAAAACTTTAGAAAAAGATTTAAAAATATATGTTTAAGATTTAATTTTAAATAAATGTAATTTAATTATATGAAATTTTTTCAGCGAAAGATTTCGTGAAAATTCTCAAACTTTTATGAAAACTTACTACTACTACTTACTTTTTACTAAAAAGTAAAATCAAATTACTCCAAACATTTCCTATTTCTTAATAGAATATTAGAATATTCACATTTTGTTACTATACGAGAATAAAATGTCATCTGTATCACTTCAAACAGCCGTTATCAGATATTATTTTAAAAGATTATGGCGAGATTAAATTATGTGAATTAAATCTGCTTATATTAAATATATAAATGTATATTAAATACAGAAGTCGGAATTACATCATATAATAAATGTGTATCGGTTTTTATCTTATTTTAAATATTTTTTCGAAAAAAAAAAAAAAAAAAAAAAAAACTTCAGAGATTCTTTAAGAATCGCAAAATTGTTATTGACAAAAACCTTACTTATTCTGTTATTCTAAAAGGTATTTAATAAAATTGATTTTTGTATTTAATTTTATGTGTTTAATATAATAGTGAATGGATACGCATAAAAATGTAATCTGACTATTTTAAGAATATTTTTAACAATAAAATTATAATTCTGAAAGTTTCAGAATAATACATCCAAATTGTTAATGCTTTTATTACGTTACATAATATTTGCTGTGATGAAAACTGTTATTCAACTAATTTTTTTATAAAAAATTCTAGATAATCAAATGTTAACTTCAGCCCAATATTTTACATGTATTATGATATATGCATACAAAAAGATAAATATAACTTTTATAGAATTTCTATAAATAATACCGTGGTAATAATTTCTTACAAAAGAATAATGATACAAATATTTTCTATTCCCGTTTACTATATCAATTGATTATGAAAGTTGTAAATCAATAGATAAATTCAAATGTGTTGTAAAATGTGTTTTCCTTCTAAACGACAAAAGATACCTTAAACATAAAATTTATTTATTTTTATACAATCTTTTAATGTGTAATTACAAAATTTTAGAATAAGCTATTAATTTTTACTTAGAAAAACATATATATTGGACATATAAAGATTTGAAAATAATATTTTATCAATGCTACAACGGATATAGATTTTCTGGACACTTAGGGATTATATTTCAAATGAGGATTAAAAATTAAAAGGTTATAAAGTTGTTTATTTTATTTTAATGTTTTTATCATTACTGTAACTTATGAAAAGGAATATTTTTTATTAGAAAAATTTAATAAATAACAAGCAATTTTTTTATCGATTAGCATTTTAGAAGCTTTAAGATTGAAATTACAACACTGCGAGAGAAAAAAAAAAGACTTAAGTTTTGAAAATTTGAAGTATTTTAGCAAAGACGTATAAATGATACAATTTTAAAACAGTTTATCTCCAATCAGTGGCTTTTGGAGACTGAAGTCAGTTGTTAAATTTAATATGTGTGGTATTAAAATATTTAATTAAAAAACAGTAATAAGTGACATCGTTTGTATATATGTATAAATAAAAAAATAATTAAATGACATATACAGTAAAACCTCCCTAAAGCGACCACGTTTCGTTCCAATAAAAATTGGTCGCTCCGAGAGATGGTCTCTTAATGGAGGTCATATTTAAATCTAGATTTTAATTGTTGAAAAAATTGTAACAATTAATGTTACTAAGATTTAGTTTTCATATTAGGAAAAAATATGAAAATTTAACTATGAAGACAAAAGTTAATTACATAAGTTAATTAGTGCAGAGTTTAAAAAATGAATACATTGACGTTTGCTTTGATTTTACAGTTTTATCTTCTATAACTATTATTTCTACGTCCTTTCGATATTCAGTAAGTAAATGCAATTTTTTTTGGACGTGAACAAATTATGACGATTTCATTAATTTATCTATTTCTTTGGGAGTTTCCTTACAGAATAAGGCAGGGGAATTTATTGACCGTCATCCTTACTTTGTCATCAGAGTTAAATTCATTGCCTAAAAATGCAAAGGGTTTAAACACCGAAAAGTTATCAGAAAAAAATAAAAAATGTAAACTTAGTTTAGAAGTTTGATGAATAATGTACTCTCCGGAATTATTAATCTAATAATGCCTTCTTCAAGTGTCCAGTAAAACGGAATTTGTTAAATTTTCTTCAAAGAAATGGGTCGCTCATGGAGGGAGTTCAACTAGGATGGTCTTTGAATGGAGGCAAAATTAGTATTGAGCCTATGGGGATAAATTTCGTTCTATGAAAAAATGGTCGTTCAGGGAGATGGTCGCTTAATGGAGGTGGTCACACAGGGAGGTTTCACTGTAAATGTATAAATACAAAATACACAGTTATTCTAAAATAATTATACAGGAATCGTAAATAATTATAAAGGATTTTCCTTTATATAAATAAAATCTTTATAAACGAAGAAGGAAGTAAATAATTTTTAAGGCGGCAGTGGACTTTCAAAAATCATGAAATTCGACTAAAAATTTGATATTTTTTATTTGGTGAATTATGAGAACAGATATTCAAATTTATCCGATGAAAAAAAAAAATCAATTGTGACGCGTTTTCGCAGAAATAAAAGCTTTTGTATTTGTAAAAACTGCGTATATTTATACAGATTTTGTACTTAAAATGCTGATTTCTCAAAACTGAAAATTTCCCATATTTCTACATTTTTTAACGTTATGTGCACATTTCTAATTTTTATATTCTTTTGAAATTTACTGTGTATCCTCAATACAATACTAAACAACCCTTAGCATAAAAAGTTGTATTTCAGGGGTATTT
Source organism: Maratus speciosus (assembly GCA_963932465.1). Classification (NCBI taxonomy): domain Eukaryota; kingdom Metazoa; phylum Arthropoda; class Arachnida; order Araneae; family Salticidae; genus Maratus; species Maratus speciosus. The sequence goes on from CAWVRF010001324.1 coordinate 300,258, forward strand.
TAATGTTAAAATTTATATGCATATGAAAATATATAGCTACTTTTTATAGAAAAAACAAAGCGTAATTATAAGAATGTTTTTTCAGCTTTTACATGCAGCGAACTTTTACTATTCATGCAGCCTTTCACTGTAATATATAATATGCATCTCATAAATAAATAGTCTCATATTTTACGCAAAAGAAATACCCATGAAACCTTTTGAAATATTACAATTATTCGTTATTTTAAAATTTAAATACTGAATAGTTTATAAACTTTCTACTATTTTAACATCAAAGTTTGAATATAACAGTTCGAGCTTGTCATGAACAAGTCTTCAAATTTTCAAGTGAATCGATGGAAAATTTAAGAATTTGATTTTTAATGCCCACTGTACCATTAAAATCTCGAATATATTATTTAAAATGGAACCGAGGTTAAAATTAAAAGTAAATTTAATAGTATAAAAATATTTAATTTTAGAAATATACCACGAAAACTCTGAATAAGTTAGTAAAAGATAAATTACACATTTTTTTTCTATTTATTAATAAAATAATACTGTATTTAGATATATTTTATTGACTTAAAAAGTAAAACTTGCATAACATAAAACATACGTTTCGAAAATTTCATGAAAAGTATTCAGAAGTTTTTGAGTTATCCTGTGCGTTATGTCCAAAAACGTCATTTGGAAAAAAATGACTTCAAAGTTTCGGAAGCGCTACTTTACCTATTGAGCGGGTGTAATTCTAAAAGCCATAACTTCTGTTATAAAGGGAATTTCAAGGAAACAATTATATCAAAAAGTTTAAAAAAGATAAGAATTTAACACCTGCAAAAAAATAAAATTTCGAAAATTTTGAAGCTTTAAGAGTCCTGAGACCCATTTAATAATAACAAAATAATCTATTTATATAAAATCCAAGTCTCTGTGTGTCCCTCACGATTCCGGTAGGACCGCCTCATTGAAATGAGTAATTATTAAAAAATACTAATGCAGGGTTACCAAAGTAGCGCCAAATGTTAGCCAACTTTGTGACAGCTGGCTAATTTGGCGAAATTCCCATTTAAAACCATTAATCTTTCATAAAGGAGGTCTCCGAAATTTAATTTAAACTCCGCTCTTTTAAGATATTTTTTCAAAATCTATGAGTGAGAATTTAAAGTACATTTTTACGTCTTCCTCCCGATGCTACTAATAAAATAACCGCCAATACCGCTGTACTGTGTGAGCTCCTAACTGTGCGATTTTAAAGTGCTTTAGGTACTTTTCCAGTATAGGTGCCTTGGCGAAAAAGGAAATTTGGCAACATATTTTCCGGGAACCTATCCACTGTTTCATTTTATATACACACGCATTTTCTTCGATATTTATGCGATTTATTTAACATAAAAAAGCCGTTTCTCTAATTTTATACAGAAACAAATGTAATTTGTACATAAAAACATCAATAATATACATATAACATAAACATATAAAACAAACAAAAACACTCATCAAGTTTGTTTTCATAGCTGTTTATATGATTTGACAACAAATCTCGATATTTTCCCGTTATAACGGACACCATGCCAAAATGTATGCTAATGCGCCAATTATTTCAAAATGCTAAAAGATATTTGTAATTTTATGCTAGCAGTTTAATATGAGTTTTATTTTATTGCTTTATTTTATAACACTTATTTGTTCACTTATTTTAGTATATATTTGTGATTTAATGAAATAGTTCGTAAAAGTCTGGAATTTTCAAATGTTATATTTTTTAAATGCTCACTTTAGTATCGACATGTTTTTCTTTTATTTTTCAAATGCTTCAATTCACGTGATTTTCATTTTGCGCCCACTATTACGCTTGGCGACAATGGTATCCGTATAACGGAAAAGTACCCAAATCTCACTTTCTGATGCCCAAATTACACCAAGCTTTAAAAATAAAAAACGCCAAAGCCTCTACAGTGGAAAAGTAGCAAACTGTCTATTATTTTGCGCTAGCTGTGTTATAGTTTATACTATATGCAAGGCGGTTGGAGTGAAGAGTTTAAACATTAAATATTAAAGTTTCGGCACAAATGTCATATACGCCCCATATTGGCGCGATTTGTTTCTGACGCCAATGCCATATACACAACGGGTACTTAACTGGCGCCAAAGTGTCGTTATTTTGCTTGATATGGTAACCCGGATGTTGTTGTTTATGCTGTTGATGTTTTCGCCAAATTGGCGTATATGACAACTGTGCCAAAGTTTCTATAAAGCAGTATAAGACTAAAAAATTAAGAATAAAATAAATTCAAAATAAGACTAAAGAAGAAAGAAAAATCATGCGTTAAGCATAGAATATGAAACACTTTCCAACACATCCTGAATGCTTTAACAAAACTTCGTTATTTGGGAAAATAAGGTAAATAAGATAACTAAGTAAACATTTTAGAAGACGCATAAAAAATTTTAAAAATTGATTTCAGCAGTTACCGTCCATAGCCAATAGTATCGTTATTACACGCCACTATTTAGCCAAAATTTAATTTAAACTACTCTTAAAACTACTGAAATCACATTTCCAGATATTATCATCCATAGACGGTTATGTATCCAATTCTTTGCGTGAACCTGTATATCATTTTATCTATATTCTACAAACATTTCTTAGTAAACTAAATGCAGCTCAGCGTAAAAATGCATAACTCCTTTAAAATCCACCTTTAAGCAATTTACTCTCATACTCAGTAACCCATACGAATTCTTTTGTGTAGCCCTGCATATGAACTGTAGCATTTATACACACAGTATAGTATGCATAAATGCAGTGAAACATAAAAGCGCATATCATAATTAAAAATACATTTCTAGCAATCATTGCTTATGTACAATACTTCGGAGAAAAGTTTCTTGGCGAGAAAGAAGTTTGCCAACGTATTTTCTGACAACCTATTTACTGCTTCATACTCAGAAGCAATTTTTTCCATATGTATGCAATTTATTTAATATAAAATAAGCTATTTACCCATTTTTATAAAAAAAAAAAAAAAAAAAAAAAACAGAAGTAATTTTTGCATAATGTCATATACGCATCGGAGTTGGCATGTTTTTCTCTGACGCCAATTTGGCAGAAATCTCGCTTTCGAATACCAGTTACTTATATATTTTTAAATTATTTGCTATCATTTTGAAAAGGAAATAACTATAAATAAATAAAAGTTTGAATAATAACTATAGAACAAAACAGTTTATATAATTAAAAACAGAAAATAAAAGTAAATAAACAATTTATTAATAAGTAAAAAACAATAGCCGGGTTACCATAGCATGCAAAATAACACCATATTGGCGCCAGTTAGGTATCCCGGTTCATATCTGAAATCTGTGCCGTAATTTGTATATAAAAAAATATTATATATATTTAGAAACGATTTTTTCTATGTATATAAGTGCATATATAAACAAAAATAAAAGTTCATTAGATTTGCTTTCATAGCTGTTTATATATTTTGGCAACATATCTCACTTTCTGATGCCCGAATTGCGTCAAGCTTTTTTTTAAAATGCTCTATAATGGGAAAGTAGCTAAATAAATAATTAACAGAAATAACCAATTATACAAACTAAAACTTTTTATTTCGAGATCAAAGCATTGTTTTTAATTTAAATTAAAAATACATATATCCTTGGATAATTTCAGTTGAAATTAGGTTCACAGCTTAATATCTCATTCCATAAACCTATACAAACACAAGTGATTCATTCATCGTGAAACGTAAAAAATATTAAATCATTCAGGTAATCATACACAAAGTAAGTTCTCCAATAATCAATGGACACTATTCTAATGACGTCATAGTAGGTAAAATGGTGGCGGTATCGTTTGTTTATGGTTTGAAATCACAAAGATTTAATTTTGCAATGTCTCTTAGTTACATTATTTTATTGTCATATTTATGAGCTCAGAACAAAAGCATATTTTTTCATTATTTAGTTATTAACGACGGAAAAAATTATAAATGCATGATTTGAAAAATTTAAATAATTTTCGGTACTTCTTAGTTATCCCGTCGACCAAATTACTGTCGCCAAATTGCAAGATTAATTGCCAATAATGGTTGTCATTAATTAATTAATTGTAAGATAAAATGCAATAATGGCCAATAAAACCATTAATTCGACGTTTTATTTGTATTTTTATTAATGTTTTGCTAATTTATTTGTTCTTTCGTTATTTAAAATAAAAAATTATGTCAATGTGTATAATTTGGTGAGTGGTTTGGCGATTTATATAATCTGGCGAAATTGGTCGACGGGATAACTAAGAAGTACCTAATTTTCTTTCTTAATAGTAAAAAATAACATCGGGAAGTAACAGCGGGTTTAAGTTAAATAAGTTTAACTGTTTAATTCTGTTGTAATATTAAAAATAACTGTATTCATTAGATTTCAGTAAACAACTTCAGGGCCCGATTAAACTTTGAAATTAGAGAAATTACAATGTCATTTCAGGACCTTGCTTTTGGAGAAGCTTTTCTAAATTCCCCATATACATGGAAACTCTTCAGTGTTAGAAATATTATTCTTAGGACTGACATAACATGAGAACGGCCTGCAATTTTACACAAGTTTTTGAAAACTACTTTATATCAGAAATTTTACTAAAAACTGGTTACTTTTTTGTTATAGCGGCCCACACTATTAGGATTATGACAAGTTGCAGCCAATTTCGCCAACGTCGTAACCAAGATCGTGAAGCACACACATATAATATCATTTCATGAAATCGTATACGATAATTTAATAGTTTTTACCTTACTTCAAGTGTGTAATTTATTTATTTTTAAGGCTTAACAATCTAAATTGTCCAATATATGAATTAAAAAAAATGTAAACAAAGATTGAATTGACATGACCGCAAAAAGCCTCAAATCTGCATAACACTTGGAACCAAACTGTGCAGATTTGTGGTTTTCTACCGTACACAATTTTTCATATCTATCACTGCGGAACAAGCGAGAAAACTCATATTCTTGCACATGAGTTGTATATATCTTTATATCTAAATTTCCGTCATTTTTGACGGGCTACCTTTCTAGTATTAAATATAATGTTAGTGATGTTAATTTATCATGTTTATTTGTAAAATATATTTTATGAGCCTGAAGATGTGTACACGAGAATTGACAGCATTCAAAAATCCCACATTCCGGGTTTCGAAAATAGATTAATACGCCCTAAAAACTACTCGGAAACGTTTCTGAAAATTAGTGGCGCAGAAAAGAAACTTTGCTTTTGTAAATCTCCAAAATATATTGGTTATGAGGTTTCTAAAGATAAAGAAAGGTTCTCTGAATCGTTAGTAATTCCGAAGAGTTTATTGCATAAATTTTCGTTCACTATTATATTGCTTTTACCTAGATTAATAAACATATATCTTTATTTATTTATTTTCATTTATTTATTTTTTACGTGTAATTCTCTTCAATTTTTGAGTATATAGGTGTAGTTCAACTAAAAAAAAAAAAAAAAAAAAAAAAAAAAAACTTTGATTTTTCTGGAGCAATTTTCATCCACTGTTTTTTATGTTGCTTATCTTATGGAACAATTTTGAACTATGATATCACTTTGAAGGAATTTTTAATGATATAAATAAAAATTTGACTGCCATCATGTTCCTCATGTCATCTTCATCATGCTTTATTAAACGGATTAAATTATCAGAAACAGCAGAGATGAGATTAAGCAGTGCTTTTTTTTTTATTTCGAAAAATTGATGCTGGGTGCATTTTAACACTGAATTCCTTTCACGCGAGGGGTACAAAAAAATTTTTTTTTTCAAAATACTAGCAGCATTTACTATTTTTTTATTATAAACTAGCCACCTTTGGCGACCAGTTTGGTCTCTCTAAAATGTATGCTAAGCATTGTATCGTTACTTTTATTTACTTTTATTTTACTTGCTCAATCCTTTGTCAGATCGGAAGATTCTGACAGAGAAATAAAAAACTCTGTATTTTTATATTAACCGGGCACAGGTGATAAGTCGCCAACCATTGTTCTCGGCACATTTTTTCGCATTTCATTAATTTCATTTAAAATATAGCCCTTTCACTCACTTTAAGATACAAAACTTCCATTTAAAACTGAAAAATTTAAAATTCATAGCTTTCAGTTATTTTTTTTTTTGGCTTTCACTTATTCCTTTTTACTATCCCCCCCCCCCCCCAAAAAAAAAAAAAAAAAAAAACACGACATTTAATTTGAACATCAAAGCATTGTTTTAATTTACCACGCGAAACATAAAAAAATGCTAACTGGCGTGTTAAAAAAATGCTATGGGCGAGATATGCGCCCGGTTAACATAAAAGTACCAAGAATTCTTTGCGATCATGGGAACTTTTATGTAGTTTTATTCGATTTTTTTTTTATTTTTTTGAGAGCTTTGCATATGGAAAGCGAATGGGCCTGTAATTGTTTATGAAAGTCACATGACTTGGGCTATTATAATATATATAAAACGATGGCATTGGAACAATATTTGGCGATTTATCACCTGCACCTGACTACCAAAATAGGTTGGTTGGTTGGTTGATTTTTGACGGCCGATTATCTACATTAGGGATATAGGCCCGAGGGGAGAGTGCCCTTCGTGGGGGTCTTTCTAAGGGAACCTAACCCGTATTTACGCATGGAAAACCATGGCTTGAAGAAAACCACGAAAACTCCGAACGATTAGGCCGACGGGCGCGATTGGGATCGAACCCAGCACCTCCCGTCTACCAGCTTCGAAAGCAGAACCTCTCAGCCACTGGACTACCAAAATGGGCGCTTGCCAAATAAAAAGCGAAGTGGTCAGCCTGGAACTGTTAATGACAGTCACATGACTTAGGTTTTTATTATATTTATTAGTAACATTTAAAAATTAATCAACAGCATTAGATTCTCTTCTTCAACAGAGCAGTAGTACAGCAATGATTTTTATACGTGATCATAATGCTTTTAATTTTAATATCACTGCATTTTTCCACCACCTGAAAGCAACAAGCACTTCTGTAATTGAAAATTACTTAATAAATATTTTCATACATTTTAAAACATACATCCACACTTATATACAACAAGTTTCAACACAAACAATTGCTATATTAAAATTTTTTGAACACATGAAGTTATAGTGGTTGAAGAGCAATTTTTTCATAATTTTAATTCATCTACCATTTAATGAATCTATGACGTTGACTCAAATAGTAACATCATTTAATATTTATTTATTATAAATAATAGTAGTATATAGTATATTAATCCGCAGTATTAGATTATCTTCCATAATAAAGTAGTACGACTGCAATGGTTTCTATCCATGATCAATGAGCTTTTCATTTAAAAGACACCTCATTTTCCACCACTTGAAAGCAATAAGCAATTCTATAATTAAAAACTGCTTAATAAATAACTACATACATTTTACAACATGAATACACACTTGCATAAAACCATTTCCAATGCAAACAACTAATATATTAAAATTTTTGGAATACATGAAGGTAATACTGACAAATAAGGAATTTTTCCATAATCCTAATTCATCTAACATTTGATAAATCCACGAAGTTGAAGCGAATAGAAGCAATATGTACTATTTATTTATTATAAATGTGTAATATATAGAAATTAATCAACAGTATTAGATTCTCTTCTACAGTTCAACAGCAATACAAAAATTGTTTCTATCCATGATCGAAGTGCTTTTAATTTTTATTACACCACATTTATCCATCATTTGAAAGCAATGAGCGATTCTGTAGTTAAAAACTTATTTTCACTGTCTTTTCATTTTAAATCTTTTTATAATAAATGGTTAAATAAGACGTAAAAAGAACAATCCAGAAGCGAAATTTTCATTCGGATTACTGAAGAATATCTTTGCAGAAATGTCATTTGAAGATATTTCGGTGTGATAGTTTTAAAACGCAGTCACTCCAGAACAGGGCTAGGATATTTTGAAAATCAGACTCCGCTTCATCTACCCTTGAGAATTTAAGACGTCTAACGTATCAAAGAAAGTGTCAAAAATAAATTTATCTGGAAAAGCGTGATTTATATACTGGAAACAACTGATTTAAAATTGATGTTATGTATGTATCATTTTGTATTATTGTACACCAAATTTATCCACCATTTGAAAGCAATGAGCGATTCTGTAGTTAGAAACTTATTTTCACTGTCTTTTAATTTTAAATCCTTCTACAAGAAATGGTTAAATAAAACTTAAAAAGAATAATCCAGAAGCGAAATTTTCATTCGGATCACTAAAGAATATCTTTGAAGGGATGTCATTTGAAGATATTTCGGTGTGATAGTTTTAAAGCGCAGTCACTCCAGAACAAGGCTAGGATGTTTTAAAAATCAGACTCCGCTTCATCTACCCTCGAGAATTTAAGACGTCTAACGTATCAAAGAAAGTGTCAAAAATAAATTTATCTAGAAAAGCATGATTTATTTAGTGGAAACAACTGATTTAAAATTGATGTTATGCATGTATCGTTACGCATTAAAGGATTTGCTTGGGGAATTTAATTTTATTAGTGGGAATTCTTCATATGTATTAAAATTAATATAAAAAAGAAATCAAGGTTATTTAAAACTACTACTTACTGTCACTATTGCAAAATCTGGCGGATTTTTAATCAGGACTTCGAATTTCACACAAGAAAATTTTGAATAGATTTTTTTTTAATTTATTAATGGAATGTTTATCATATAAAAGAAAAATAACTATTCAAGTTTTCTGGTGAGAATTTGGAATTTCCGAATACAAAGTTTGGCAACACTGTTATTGGCAGATTTCATTTACGCACCAGAGTGTTTAAGATAAACCATTACCTCTAATTATTAAATTAAATTCTTGCTAATTACTCCATATTTAATATCTTATATCGTATTCATGTACACCTTTACTTATTAGTATGCTTAAATATATAAATCTCAGATACTTATCTCCATCTTATATACATACTCACAACTGTTTTTAATGTTATGTTAAAAATTGCATAACATATCAATTTCTTGAGATCATTAAATTCACCTTACAATAACAAGTTTAAAAATTTGTAAACACAAACAGTAATCAAATTAATGAAAGGTGTTTTCTTTATTATTATTTTTATTCACAATACGATAGATTTAAAAGACTAATACTTTCGAGCATATCATGCTCATCATCAGGGTTAAAAATGGTAAAATGTCAGAGGCTGAGTCCTTTATACAGGTAGGCTGATCCAAACTTCAAACTGAAAATATGGTGAGGCTATGTTGTCGGATTGTTGAAAAGGTTTACAGAAGTGGGGATGCTCAGGTTATTCTCAGTATACTATACGAAGTCTTTAAAATTATGTACGATAACGTATCGTATCGTTACAAGTGTACATACATTTTGAAAGGAACATTACAGTTTGTCAGTCTTGAAAGAATCATTTTCGTTTTTAAGGGGCTGTGCATGCATAACGTTATCATTTTAGGGGAGAGAGGGGGGTCTGGCACAAGATATCGTAAGATATCTCTAGGGGGAGGGTTTTTGTCTTTTGATATCGTTATAGTTTTTGGTACAAGACAAATTTTCTCATTTTATTTGCAACTTTTACTTTACATCAAAATAGTATGTTATCTTTTTTTAGCCTATTATCTATTTTTATGAAAATGCAAAGATATTATTAAAATCTTTAAATGATTATAAAAATATTTAATTCCAAAATATGGAATACCTTAACGACTGGCATTTCTATTCTTCTGTCATTTGTGCATGCTTATATAATACGCTGTTCTGGAAACCATATGCGAAGTATGTTTGAAATGGTACTTGTGTTTACTAGCAAATAAAAGAGAAAGAATGTTTTCCAAATAAGAGGTCGTGTCTGCCCTTCCCTCCCCCCCCCCCTCCCCCCGCCCTTCCGCGTGCGGAGACAAGTGCAAGAATATTACTGCTGAATGCATCATGTAACAAAAAAGTATTATTAAATACTTTTAAATAGTAACTATTTAAAGTATAGTTAATAGTACTGTTATTTGATATAAAGTTATTTCATATATAAAGTGATATTCTATTGACTTCTCTTGAATCAATAAAGTATGCAAAAAAATAAATATAATCATATTTATATACAAACAAAAGAAAAAAAAATTAAAAAAAAATTAGACTTGATAACGATATTATTACGGGGGGGGGGGGGGTCGAGGGATGAAAACGCTTGATATCGTAAGGGAGAGAGGGTGTCCAAAATTACCAAAAAGTTGATAACTTTATATATGCACAGCCCCTAACATTCAACAAGTAAGGAAAAAAAATTAATTCTCCGTTTATTCCGTGAAATTTTTTTATTTCCACTCAGAATAGAAAATTTACGTTAAAAGACATTGAATCACCAGCACTTTTACAGAAGATTTTTACAGTGCACAATGATTATCATTACCATATTCCGGATATTCTTATTCTAATGATCAGCTTTTTTCGAGAGATTGAAAAAAAGAAGAAAAAAACAATAACTCCGTGGGTTAAAAAAGCATTGCTTATCTGATTTGTTCTGTCTTTCAAAATTTATTCCTTTTATAAGAATGGACTAAGTCTGACAAAAAGATAATTCTGGAAACAAAAGATTTATTTATATCAATAATAAACATCTCTGTGAATTAACGTCACTGTTTAAAGATATTTCAATATGATAGTTTTAAAGCAAACACTGCAGCACAATTACAACAAAACAATTCTGCAATATTTTTAAAAAACAAGATCTCGCTTTATCCACCCCCGAGAATTTAAGACGACTACCATATCAAAAAATGCGTCAAAAATAAAATTATCTGTATTTATAAGAAACATCTTATGTAAAACTGATGCATAGTTTATATGAGAAGATTAGTTTGGGGAATTTAATGTTTTTGAAGGAAGATCTTCAAATTCTTGTATACTAAGTGAACAAACAGGAACTTTATTATTGGTTATGATAAAATTTTAGTTAAAAATAGGTTCAGGCGAGGTGGAACTCGTCAATAATCGACAAAAAAAAAAAAAAAAAAAAAAAAAAAAAAAAGAACGGACGTTAATAAAAATCTACTTCTGTTTATTTTAAGTTTTCACTTTGTAGAAAATTTAAATTTCGTCCAAATATAAATGTAGTTTCTCCCTGTTCTGCAAAAAAAGTTAATAATGCTACCGGTGTTACCATTGTTGAATAGAACATTTTTCCTCTTTTTGTTTATCCTGCAATAACTATTGCACATAACAACATGTAAACGGGTATTGTTATAGGAAAATGTAGGATAAGCACAGTGATATCGGACAATGTTTAAATGTGAGACTTATTTTTGGCTCTAGTTGATGTTGAAATAAGATAACTCAGTCACATAAGTTTTATAGGATCAGAAATTATTCATAGACATTTTACCATTTATTTTGCAGAAGTATGCTTGAGTAGATTGTGATGCGCAGCGTCCAATCATTTTTAAATTCAAGTATTTTGTCGTGTATTTTAGCTCACAGGCTATCAAAGTCTTGAGCTAATGTGCCCGCATGCTCTGTATGTATCTACGTATGTATGTTCGTTGGTAATGTACATAACGCGATAACTCTTGATAGAGATATCCGATTTGCTTCAAATTTTGGCATAGGTTCATTCCCATGGCGCTCCCTGGTTAGTTTTGGGGGTTCGTTGATTAACACTAGAACGGCGGGAAAATCTTACCTACTGGAACGGCGGGAAGGGGTCATTTTGACCCCTCGATGAAACTATTGAAATAACAACGCTAAAATAATTTTAAAAGCCATACATTGGCAAAAATATGTAATTTACGTGTATTTCATAATTTATATTTAATATTATTCGATAATTTATTGAATTTTTAAAGTACTGTATATGTAACGCCTACAGGGCGATTAATTGGATCATACTACGACTACTCAAAAAACTCATTAATTTGATATAAAAATCGATTTAAAATTAATGTTTTCACAAATTAAAACTAATGTTAACTAAAATAAAACACAATTTATAAAATAATATATATTTATATTTTCATCTACTTACTCGCCGAATGATTCACTCTCTAAATCCATAAATGAGAAATATGTTCTGTTGTTTCCGTTATTTCATTATAAGTGTAGCTGAATGGTTAATATGTTAAGCATTCTGTTTCAATTTTATTTAATGTTTATAATACTCCAAATTGTACGCACGTATTAGGAATTAATTCAGTTGTATCAAAAAAAAAAAAAAAAAAAATAGCAATTTTTCCAGTACATTTTCCGCACACAACTTTGAAACATGGTGCGCAAAATTCTTGAGATTTGTTTCCATTGCATGTCTGTACTTGACATTTTTTCTCTTCATATCTATTTTATTTTCGTGGTTTTTTTCTGAAGACTCAGGAAAGATCTTTGGGAGATTTGAAACCAAAAGATCCATTCTGAACACATCTCCTAAATTTAATAGAAAATCTCTTCTGCTGATAGGCTTGCCTGTTACAGTTTTATAAATTATCCAGGCGTTTAAAGCTGCATGATCCAAAATATTGAAAAAGATATGTACAGGCCATCGTCTAGAAGCCGATTTCACGGAGTATTTTCGGCACATCTGATCATGGATACCCACACCATACTTCGTTGCGTTGTAATATTCTATTGAATCGGGCAACTTCTTGAGACCGTCTTCAGTTTTTACAGTAGAATGTAATGAGCTAAGTAGAAAAACACTTTTTTTTCTTTTGGCTTGATAGATGGTAAGTGTCATATTATCACATTCCACTATCTTCGATGAATAAAGAGTACTGCGCATATTTTTCAATGATATAGGAATTTCTCTTCTGTTCTTTTTCATTGTGCAACCAAAGTTGTATTTTTAGCTTTTAACATTTCTGCTAATTTGATATTAGTAAAATAGCCAACTGTCGTAATATTCCTACCTTCGTTTAGATGGGGATCTGTTAATTTCATGACAACATTTTCCGATAAACGTAATTAAGGATTGGCTGCTTCATCCTTTTCTAGATAAATAAATTCATTCAAGAGGTATTTAGTATCAACGTCAACAGATCAACCAAAATTTTATTCCAAATTTATCCGATTTATTTGGCGTATATTGCGTAAATTTATATCTATCCTGAGATGGGAACAATTGTTCATCAACTGTAATATTTTGTCCTGTTCGGTAGCATGTTTTGCAATTTTCAATAAATTTATTCCACATTTTAGATGCAAGAGCAAATTTAACAGTCTGTAGTCTGCTAGATCTTGTTGTCTTTTCATCAAACCTAAAAAATCTTTTTCTTTCTTTGAATCTACCTCTTGGGGTAGTTTCTTTGCAAAATAGTATTCCTCATGCCTTGGACGACAATGAATATAAATCTAAACCCTTTTTTTTATTGCTCCTCGAACATATAGTATAGCAACAAAAGCAGCTTCGAGTACAAAGAGTATTTTATTAAAGGGGTCAAAATGATCCCCGTCCGCCGTTCTAGGAATACAAGCCCATATTTCAAAAACTAACAAATCTAGAAAGCTGAATTTTTCTTTAGAAATATATGTTATCTATTTAGGAAAAGTCAAAAAATTTCAAACGATTTCGCCCAAGCAAACAAAAGTAATCAACGGACGAAAGCACTCAGGTGTCAAAATGACCCCTACCGCCGTTCTAGTGTTAAGTATAAATGAGGGGACGGGGGATAATCCCCCGCTTAATTTAATTAAATGGGTTTTTCATGCAGAATTATCCCATTTATTTCAAATTTGGTATTGCCGTTTATCCTGATAAGGCGCTTCCCTGATTAGAATTGGAGATTTATTCTTTATGTATAAAAGGTGGAAAATGGGGAGCTAATCCCCACCTCTTAATTTAGCTAAATGAGTTTTCTTTGCCGTTTCCTTTATTTTTCAAGGGCCATTATTATTTGAAATAAGAATATAATATACAATTTGTAGGAATAGTCTGTGAGCTCAATGCCACCAGTTTCAGATTTTAATTCTAAATTTTACTATCTCCTATTTGAAAATTAAAAATTTTTAAAAAGCCTGAATAAGAGTGTTCCCAAGCAACGTGTTTTCTATTAAAATATATATTTAGATTGAAGGGGCTGTACCTCTAACATCCTACGGTTGTCGACCCCACTTCAGAAATCGTGGTCACTAAAAACTCTCTAAACTGCTCTACTTAAAAATAAATGGCTGACAAAAGGCAAACTCTACACTCTTAATTCAAAAGAACGAATTATTAACTCAACAAAAGAACGAAAAGTTTTACGCGTGTTTTTGTTCTTTCTGAGCATCTGTTTTATCAAAAAGAGACGTTTTCCACAAAAACTGGTTTATCAAATCATCCTTTTAGGAGTAGCATCCCCAGGGACTGCTCATTTCAGACCGGAACAGAAAAATATCTCTAAAAGAGCGGTATAAGAAGCTTCTCTATTGGTTGAAATCCTGTAACGCGATATATAGTTTGGCAGAGGAAGAATCGAGAATCGCTTTGAAAAGGGAGTCGCTTGTTTGTTTCAAGCATCAAAGCTTAGCGTTACCTACAAGATTAAAACATTATTACAATTATAATGTGATTGATTTAAAAATGGCATAGAATAAGATAGATGGATTATGCCCACTAAAGCAGGGGGGGGGGGATCATCACAAAGAATTGGATAAATTTCGTTTTTGTTTCCCAGCTAAAATAAAACCAAGATGGCTACCGGCGATTCTAGGATTATACCAGGGCTGCGGAGTCGGTAGGAAAAAGGATCGACTCCTTCTCCGACTCCGACTCCTGGATTTTTGAAAAAATCGACTCCGACTCCGGCATACACACAGGGTTTCTCAAAAAGATTGAAATGCGCTTTAATTTTTTACCTGTTGGAGATATATAGATAATGCAAATTGAAAAAGTGTTCAAAATAAAATAGTAATTAAGATGACGGATCGACCGAAACCGAATTTCGGTAATATTTCTATTTCGGCAGATCTACACCGATCATGACTCCTAGAACCCAAAACCACCCTCAGTAAAAAGCTTTATATCTATCTATCTATATAACCATAATATAATTACAAATCATCATCTATTTCCAATTACGGTAATTAAATCAATAAATTAATAAATTTAGCATCTAATTATAACTGTAACATTATACAAAATACAGATGGAACCCTATAAAAGTAATGCAAATTAAGCAAAATCCACTAATTGACTAGCACATTGCATACGATTAATCCATATAAACATATGAAAAACCACCTAATTTTGAAAAAATAATCTATTAAAGACATATGAAACAAAAACCAGCAGAATAATGTAGAACCATTAAAAGACGTATTGTAAAGAAATAATAGATCAAATGGAAGGATGTAGCCGGAAGCTTATATAGCATTTCACTTTATCAAGAGTACATGAAATACCAATATAAGCAAAAGCATAGTCGATTTCTGTAACAGAATCCAGCATTAAGTCGGGTGCAACCCGGCCCTTGGAAAGACACTAGTTGGGGCTTAGAAATAGAAGAACGTCTAAATTTTTGGTAAGAAATATTTAAGAAGAAAACTGCAGTTTTCTGATTTAATGAGAAAAATTCTGTATGAGTTCAGTTGTCCGATATTATAGTGATAAGCGGCATTAATCAATTTTATATTTTTCACACATTCTCTTTTATCTGAAATACTGAAAAATAAGGCAGTATAAGTTGGATCCATTGTTATCTGAAGTAGTTTGTTGCATTCGTTAGGATCCGATTCAAACGGTGGTTCGAATTGAGTTGGCGCTAAATGTTTTTCGTTGTGGGCCAGTCTGATAATTATTATTGCGGGTTCGGGTCGGGTTGACCTGATTTTCCAAAAGGAAGCCCACAATATTGTTTAACTTATAAGTCGAATAAGTAAATATATATTCCTTTTCCTACATAGAAGATAAAAGTGCTGTTAGAGATGACTATTTTTCATAATTCCAATAAAATTTTGATTTTATTTCATTTCGGATCGGGTTCAGGGTTCTTTCAGGTTCGCTTCGGATTGACTTAAAATATAAATTTCAGGACACGACCCGAACACGGATGGACAGAGGTTAAATTGAAATATCCATTTTTGTCTGAGATAGATTCCTTCATTGGGTTGGGTAGTCGGATCGACACGGGGTTCGGGTTGAGTTGGACTTAATTTATAAAAACAATAAAAAAACAAAACATAACAAAAAAACTTTCAAAACTCACTTTAATTTAATTATTGAGCAATAGTGTCGTCTATGAGCTGAAGAAGTAAATAAATGAATCACTTTAATGACTGATGTAGGAAAAATATTACATCCGCCCTTTTGCCTTAAGTTTACTCATTAACATGTCAATAAACTGAAAAATAACTAAATATTTACTAATGTATAGAGTTAAAAAATAAAATAATAATTCAGTTCATAAATTTAAAACTAAGCATAATTGGTTTTATTTTTCATTTCCCTTCAAAATTTGCAACAAAAGGTTTGGAGTCGGAGTCGGCATATTTTTAGCGACTCCGACTCTTTTCACTGAAAAATCACACCGACTCCGACTCCGCAGCCCTGGATTATACTAATACTGAAAATTCTAAGGTAAAGTACGTTGTTTTACTTCATCTTTCTTGTAATTCCTTCGCCATTCCTTGTTGTATTTTCACATTGTATATATGATTTTTTGCGTTATTTAACGTTAATACTTTTAAACCGGAAACATAAACTTCTTAAATTACTTTTTTTTTTTTTTTTTTTTTTTTTTTTTTTTTTTTTTTTAATACATCTGTTCCATAATTTTTAAAATCAATAAAATGCACTTAGATAATAGATATGTAGTTTTCTTGTATTCAAATTGTGTAAAATTACGCTAATTGGTATTTACCTTATTAAACATATATCATTTTGTGCTTATATTATTGATTATCAATATACTACTTTGCTCATGACACTCAGAAATCTTTCCGGAACACAACCCATGATTATAAAAATTATTAAATTATTATTAACTTATAATATATGTTCTATTTTTTTTTTTTTTTTTTTTTTTTTTTTTTTTTTTTTTTTTTTTTTTTTTTTAATGTTTCAGTAAGTACAAGTATTTAATAAATTGTGTTCATTCAGATAGTTGTACACATCTACACTTTAAATATTATTTTTTTAATTGCCACAGTAATATGTAAATAGTACGAAATGTTAAAGATAATTTTAAAAAAGTATCAGAAAATAATAGATTAGTAAAAAATATTATCAATTTATTTTATGACACAAATAACTTGACCTTTTTTTAAAATTATAATTTTGTGAATTTTTATTTTTGTGTTATACTTCGCTCTGTTCATATTCAAAAGTTTAACTAAACAAAAGTCTGCAGTTATGTAACACATGAGTTCTATAATCCATAATTATTTATCTGTGTCATAAGCAAAATATATTAATAAGATATAATAATATCAGAAATAATTAAAGAAATCGACATTTCCGGATTAAAACTAATAACGTTAAAATTATATATACAATGTGAAAATATTAAAAAGAAAAAAATCATAATAAGAAAGATAAAGTAAAAAAAGCGCACTTCGGGATATTGACAAGGTAGAAAATCTTGTCTTGTTACGGCGCGAACTTATCTTTTATTATTATTATTATTTAATTTATCTTTTGGAAATGAAAAACAAAATTTCTTCTGCATCTAGATTAAAATAAAACAATATGGAGTTTTAAAAGTAATACATTTTGCAAACGGGGGAGTTATATATGTTAAAAAACAAACAAACAAAAATCTGAAAATAGGAGGAAAATAATTTATTTTGCCTATTAAATTTGACAAAAAAAGGGGTTTAAAAATGACTTGTCAATAATGAGTGCAGTCACTCGTTTTGCCTATAAATTTAGTCGAAAAAAAGAGCGAAAACAGCTTATCAAAAAGGAATGAAAAAAAACCACTCCGCAAGATGGATGAAATTCACTCCTATAGGATAAGTGCATTTTCAATACTGAAAAGGAGTGAAAATACACTCAGTCGGAGTTAAAATCGCTGAATTTTTTTAAGAGAGTAAAGTCATTTCAATTTAAATATTAATATAAGAAATGAACTCAATGAGCGAAATAAGTATTAAAAGCGTAAACTTTGTTGTCAATGCAAAGATAATGAAATATGACACAGGATTACTACAAACAGTGATATTTGATTGAACTTTGGTAGTTATTTTTATGAAAAATATCGTTTTGTGAATGAAAAATGAAGATTAATCAATGCATACTCTTCAAAAACGTCTACATTTGAAATTTTAATCGATGCAAATTTGCTCAAATGTGCAGTTTAAAAATATTTTGTAAATTTAAAGTTGTAATCGCTGAATTTTATTCAACTTGGGAAAATGCGTGAAACAAACAGACTGAAAAATATCCAATAATGGACTCTAGCCACGGAAATTGACATTACGTGCCAATGCCCTATGCCTGAGCTACCTGGGCGATATCACGCTTAGCACTTCTTATTCTTATCTGTTGCACTCTAAATTGAAATGTCTGAAATTCAGACACTTAAGTGTCTGAAACGGTGTGTTCAATTTTCAGACATTTTAAAATGTCTTAATTTTTTCAGACACTTTTTGCGTCTGAATTTCAGACACTTCAAACGTCTTAATCGCAACCAATTTTTGTCAGCATTATACGTAGCCATATTTGACCACGGTGAATCCTAGAAAAATATTTAGCTGTGGTCTTGTCCCCCCCCCCCCCCACCCCACACAGCCTGATTTTGGGGCTTCCAAATTTGGTATGCAATTTTTGTAAAGCTCATAATTTAAATCTTTTACGACATTGTACTGATTATATTAAAAATTTTGAATTTCAGGAGTAGAACAAGATTAAAAACAAAAAGATATTCGTCTAAATATTAGATTTCTTTTATTTGTTTAGTTTTTAATGTTATTTTACTTTAAAAATTCAAAATATTGATTATAATCAGTACAATTTCGAAATGGATTTAAAATATAAGCTTTACAAAAATTGCACATCAAATTTTTGAGTCCTAAAATCGTAGGGGGACGGGACACTGTCCAGCATGCCCATGTTTTAATAAGGTCCTTTTGCAAAAAAATGCAACTCTGCATTATCTTTTACTAAATAGGGGTGTCCGGTATTTGGAAGTGTCCGTTGTGAAGGTTAATGAACATTTCCGAAAAGTGGACGTCTAATACCTTTTTTAATACACAATGTATGCATATTTGTATATTTTTACCTCACAAAAGGAAACATCTCCGATTATCTGACAAATTCCCCAGCCCCAAAGTGTTCCCTATTGACGGTTTTTACGGTACATGGATAAATATATATAAATATTTGTAATCTTGTCTTACTCTAAAAGTTCAAATATTCATTATACTCAGTGGATAAAAATAAAGATATTTATAATATCAGATGTTCGAAAATTGCAAAGAAAATCCCCCCCCCCCCTCAAAAAAAAAAAAAATCATGCAATTTAAAAACTAGATCTTTTAAAAATTTATATTGGCAAATACATTGTTTTACACAGATCAGATAATCACAAGATCTATTTAACTATAAATACAAAATAATAAATAAGTACTCTAATTTAATAACATTCAGAAAATAATTACTGCTAGTTTCAAAACTTGCCTCAAATATGCATTTCAAGTAGTACATATAAATAAACAAGTTTAGTCACTGTAAGTAGTGAACATGTGTAATATATATTTTTTGCATTTGCGGTGCTTTGTCAGTTTAATTAAAAATTAACTTTGGTGTCTAATTTTACACATTCTGTGGAATATGTAAAAGTTTTCCTTTTAAACATATTCCTTAGCTGTTATGGAACAACGGGATATAAGTCATATTTATTTTTTTATTCCTGTAAACTTTGTATCTTATGAATATGAGTTACATAAATTTTACAGATTTGATAAGAAAAAATTAACATAGAAAACAGAAGAAAAGGAAAAGAAATGACAGAATATGTACTGTTTTTTAGTTGTTTGAAAATACTTTGAATATAAAAAAAGTAGTTATTAATCGCTTAAAAATATATATAAGTAAATATGAACTTTTAAAAATATATACTATTTCAGTTTTATCTATAAACTTTATATCAAGCATAAACAACTTTTTATTTATGCCTAAATTATCATGTTTAATTTTTTTCGTACTAATAATTGTTTGTATCAGAAACGTTGCATATGCGATTGCAATAAAGGGAAATTTCATAATTGTTTCTGAAATTTCTCAGGTTTGAAAATTTAAAATCATGAACAAAACATAGCAGAAAAAGGCTTACATATAAATAAAAAAATAATATAGGTACCAATTTAAAAAGAACTCAAAAAATATTAATGAATACTTTATAAATATACCGTTAAACAAGAACAGAAATTGCAGTTAATGAATAAAATGTTTCTGCATTTGTTCTATGTTTAAAAAATCATACAGAATGATAGTATAAGAAATACCTATTATGTTTTTAGAAATTTTGTAAATGTTAAATATGAAACTTTGACTATCAAAATTTCCGATTTTCAATAATAAATTAAAGCATCAATCATAAGAATAAATCTTTAAAAAGTTTCAGTACTATGATTAAAAACGGTGATATGTAAAGAAAATTTTCACAGTATTAATGCTTTTTTTCAATCTGAAAACTTTTCCGAATATCATAATCATAAATGAATATCATATTTAGCTCCAAAATAATTATCACAAAAAAATACAATAAGTGCTGATACATAAACTGCAAGAGTTTATAATCAATAAACAGTAAAAATCAGAAGAAACAGAACATAGAATAAATACAGTTTCAAACGGCTTCCATTTAATGTTTTTATCTCCCTTTAATGGAACTATGAATCATTCAGCTTTTCAAATCTGTTTATGTTGCACGTTTTGCTTTTGGGGAACGACAAATTAGGATATTTCCGATCACAGGAACGAAAAGGAAGATTAAACAAGTTATCACTCATTCGTTTATTCACAGGAGACAAGCGCGCTGAATTAAAGCATTGCAATTTAATTATCAAAACAATTATATTCGATACCGTTACATTAAGAAGGTATAACAGACGACAGCTTGTGAAATCAAAAAACTAACATTAAACTACAAAAAAAGAGATCAATCTTTAAAAACTATTTAATTTATATTCATAAGATACAAACCTACTGGTATAAAAATTTAAAATTAAATATGACTTACGCTTTCATTCGATAAATACTCCATAATTACGCATTTCTTTTAATCCAAGCAATGGCGACGCTTAAAATGTGATTCTTTCTATATCATGAAGGAGTCATAGATGACATGCGCGGAAATCAATGCTCTGATTGGCTGTTCAGAAAAGTACAAAAAAGAAATGTTCAACTACTGTTTTAAATAAGACACTTCGTAGATAATTCCAACATATTTCTCGGTTCGTATATACCATGATCATACTAAGACACTTATGTATCTTAAATTAAGACATCTATTGTGTCTGAATTTTCAGATTAAGACGCTTAAGTGACTGAAATTCTTTTTCAGTCACTTATGTGTCTAAATTTAAGACGCCTATATTTGCAGTGTGCCATGCTGCAATTGAAACACACGATGAAACATTATTCATTATCCACCAACATTGAGGCAAACATGAAACGAAAGCCAATAGATAAGAACTGAGAAGTGCTAAACTAGATATCTTCCAGGTAGCTCACTTATACAGAATTGTTGCGTAATGTCAATAACCATGATAGGATTTCAGGCTTTGACACTTTTTCACTCAGTTGATTTTACGCCTATAAGCCAAGTTGATAAAAATTCAGCAATTTATAAAAATAAATAAAATTCCTGAGTTATAGACGTGTGAAATATTCTACAAAAATTTCCAAAGTTATATATATGTATGATGTACATTTTCGTTATAAAATTTTTATTCATAGATTTTGAGCAGCTAGTTTATATTTTTAATTAACTAGCTCAAGAAAGAAAATATTATTTGATATAAATTCTTTGCATTTAAGTAATATAAATATCAAAGAAAGCATAAATTTATTCAAAAATATTGTCTTAATTTCGCAAAAATGCATTTCAATAAATCTATGTATTACATAATTAGAATACATTAGAACAGACAACTAAGGTAAAAAACGAAAATTCTCAACGTTATGTAAATGTATTACTAGGAATTATATAAATGTGTTGTTAGGAAATTTTTGAAATTGTTTTTAGCATATAGTATTCTTTACGCATTCTACATTCCTTTTGTATTAAAAGGATTAAATTCACAAACATCTCGCGCGATGTGCAATGCTTGCCGCAAAATTTCTAAGATTTAAAGCTATCGGTTGTTATAAAAAAATATAAAATTTGTAAAGTCTTGTTTGCCTAAAATCCCCTCTTGTTACATTTCTCTTCGCAAATGCCGTCCTTAAAATTTCTCAACTGTGATTTAAAATGTAAAAATAGGTTTAAATATTTTACATACATTAATCTATGTAAACAGGCATATAAAGAGTTATCCGAAAGTGCTTTTATCATCATAAATTTGTATAAAATAAAAACTGTTCAGAATATTGTTCCTATCTTTATTTTTTATAATTAGGATAATCGATGACAATTGAACATGCAATATAACAATGCCTAATTGAGAACCAGGGCTCAGGTCGAACCATTGATTCAGGCTTCATCGCTTTTAATTATGCTAACGCAAATATATGCGTTTATGTCTGTAATTAATGTACAAATGTTTGCTTTCAATTCAGAGAGTTTTTTTTATATTATTTTGCATAAATTTTGGTCTCCAGATATCCCCCAAATTAAAAAGTTAAATATAAACAGTAATGGCAATACTGTCAAGTCCAATGCTAAATATAAATTCAAACATGCTGAATGTTTTTCTTTTTTGTCTTCGCCTTCTTTTAGGATGTTTTAGACCTTTATTTTCAGATCTCAGTTAAATGACTAATAAAAATGACATCATTTTGACAGATAAAAAAAAAATATATATATTTTTGTATAATTTCCTTTGGTACTTGTTAGTATCCCGTCGACCAATTTCGCCAACTTATATAAATCGCCAAATTATACAAATTGACATAATTTTTATTTTAAATAACGAAAGAACAAATAAATTAGAGTAACATTAATAAAAATATAAATAAAACGTCGAAATAAAAAATCACTTAATGACGTAAACACGTGTTGTTAAGTAAATGTGGCATTTATGATCAACCATTATTGGCATTTAATCTTACAATTTGGCGACAGTAATTCGGTCGACGGGATAACTAACAAGTACCTTTCCTTTAAATGTACAGCCTGTCGATGCGACGTCACTGTGACGTCACAATCTTCACAAATGGTCAAAATGACAACGGTCACAGAAAGTTAGCATCTTTATTTTGTTACAGATGGCCGTTAGCTCGTGACTCCACTGCGAAATCAGCTTTATAGAATTTTGAGTCATTTTCATTTTGTAACAATATCGATTTCTCAGTAACGTCATATAACTCATTTTCCATGTAACATAATGAGTTGCATTTAGGTCACATTCATGTCACGATGCCATTAGAGTTGTTCTCTTGGATTTTTTTTATGCTCTGTATGTAGTTCAGAGAAATGGTGATATCAATTGACCACCAAGATCATGCAATTTAACATCTTTAGATTCCTTTCTTTGGAAATATTTTAATTTCAAATGAACATATACAACACAAAAAATATACTGTCCAACTTCCAATTAAACTTCCGTAAAATGCCACTTAAATTGTCCCAGTTTAAACACGTTTTAAACCAGAATATTTTTAAAGAAACAAATTCAAATCGATTTTACCCTAACTGTGCTTAACAGTGTTGCCCCTTTGAGGGGCTTCCAATCTGACGTCATCTTTACGCCCAGACTATTGATGAATGTCTTGTAATTAACGAGCCATTGGTAGAAGAAAGTCTAGCTGTAGTATAAATACTACGTGATAAGATTTTATTATAAATAAAAGTTAAAAATTTTAAATTACTTTTTGAGAAAGGTGGTATTAAAAGATGTAAAATTGTAAAAATCGTTACTAGTTTAGAATTAATGAAAAAGTAAATAAAGCTATTAAAATAAGTAAGTAAAAAAGATATAAGCACACTTAAGAAAAACAAATTATAGGACAAAGCTGGTAAGGGCAGATCGATAAAGGGAGTGACAGATGGTATGTCACAGTATAAAAAAGTCCTTCCGGCCAGTGCCGGGAGGAAGAGGTAGCTTTCATAATCTTTATTTAAAAAAAGCCAACTTATATCATGCAAACACACGAAGCTCAATTTAGTGGAAACCGAATATAGGAGATTCAATACTAATTTTTATCAATATAATGAATGAGAATTTCGCGAAATTAGTCAGCTTTATCCAAGCTGCTTTTCTTTAAAGTAACTTATATTTGGCTGCCAAATTCGGCAATTTCTTAAAGTGCCTGTCATTTTAAGACAACATGGTGGATGAGGCTAAGCAGTGAACTTGGTCGAGACCTTAGTAATTGCTGTACACATGCTCACTCACATCGGAATCGGTTAATATATAGGAGTGCTGTCGCATGCAAAAAATCAGATTTTTCAAAATGTCACCCACAATAGAAATTGAAACTGCTATATCTGAGCCATTTTTTAAGGTAAAGACAAACAAAAAATGCTCCTGAATCCTTATATCAAGATCAAATACTTAAGAAAGAAACCTTTTTCAATTTCTAATTTTTTTGCACCTCACTTTAAATATATATATATATTTTAATTTAATGGCCGCCATTTTGAAACAAGATGGCTGATGAATCTGGCCAGCGACCTTGGTCGAGGTGTTGATGTATACTATCCACATGCCTTCTTACATCGAAATAGGCGAATACGTGTGTTATCGCGTGACAAATACAAGATCGTTTCAAAATGTTAGCCATGCTAAAAATTCAAAGTGCTATAAATCAACCATTTTTTAAGATATCAACACAAGAACAAATTTTCAGAAACAAAAACTGCTCCGGAATCTTTGTATCAAGGCCAAACACATAAAAAAAATCTTTTTCATTTTCCAATTATTTAATACCTCATTTTGAATTTTAAATTTAATTTTTTTTTAATGGCAACCCTTTTGAAACAAGATGGCGAATGAAGCTGGCCAACGAACTCGGTCGAGACATTGGTATGTACTATGTACAGACCAAGTTACATCCAAATAGGTTCATAAATACACCTATTATCGCGTGACAAAAATCAGGTCGTTTTAAAATGTCAGCCACAAGAGAAATTCAAAATGCTATTACTCAGCCATTTTTTTTTAGATATAGACGAAAGAAGAACTGTTCCGGAATCTTTGTATTAAGGTCAAACACATACAAAAAAAATCTTTTTCATTTTCCAATTTTTTGGTATCTCATTTAAATTTTTTTATTTCTTAATTTTTTTAAATGGCCGCCATTTTGAAACAAGATGGCGGATGAAGCTGGCCAACGAACTCGGTCGAGATATTTGTATGTACTACGTGTACACCAAGGTACATCCAAGTCGGTTCATAAATACGCCTGTTATTACGTGAGAAAAATCAGGACGTTTCAAAATGTCAGCCACGCTAGAAATTCAAAATGCTATAACTCAGCCATTTCTTAAGATATAGACGAAACAAAAACTGCTCCCGAATCTTTTTATCAAGGTCAAACACATAAGAAGAAAATATTTTTTCAATTTTCAATTTTTGGTACCGCATTTCAAATTTAAATTTTTCTTAAAAATTTAAATGGCCGCCATTTTTAAACAAGATGGCGGGTGAAGCTGGCCAACGAACCCGGTTGAGACATTGGTATGTACTATGTATAAACGAAGTTACATCCAAATCGGTTCATAAATACGCCTTTTATCGCGTGACAAAATTCAGGACGTTTCAAAATGTCAGCCACGCTAGAAATTCAAAATGCTATAACTCAGCCATTTTTTAAGATATAGACGAAACAAAAACTGCTCCGAAATCTTTGTATAAAGGTAAAATACATAAGAAAAAAATATTTTTCCATTTTCAATTTTTTGGTACCACATTTCAAATTTAAAATTTAAAAAAAAATTTTAAATGGCCGCCATTTTGAAACAAAATGGCGGATGAAGCTGGCCAACGAACTCGGTCGAGAGATTGGTATGTACTATGTACACACCGAATTACATCCAAATCGGTTCTTAAATACGCCTTTTATCGCGTGACAAAATTCAGGACGTTTCAAAATGTCAGCCACGCTAGAAATTCAAAAGTCCTTCCGGCCAGTGCCGGGAGGAAGAGGTAGCTTTCAAATTCCTCATTTTAAAAAATCAAACTTGTATTATTCAAACACACGAAGCTCAATTTAGTGGAAACCGAATATAGGAGATTCAATACTAATTTTTATCAATACTAAATCACTATGATTGAGAATTTCGCGAAATTAGTCAGCTTTATCCAAGCTGCTTTTATTTAAAGTAACTTATATTTGGCTGAGATGTTGATGTATACTATCCACATGCCTCCACATGTACAGACCAAGTAACATCCAAATCGGTTCATAAATACGCTTGTTATCGCGTGACAAAAATCAGGTCGTTTTAAAATGTCAGCCACAATAGAAATTCAAAATGCTATAACTCAGCCATTTTTTTAGAAATAGATGAAACAAACACTTTTCCGGAATCTTTGTATTAAGGTCAAACACATACGAAAAAATCTTTTACATTTTCCAATATGTTGGTATCTCATTTTAAATTTTAAATTTTTTAAATTTTTTTAAATGACCGCCATTTTGAAACAAGATGGCGGATGAAGCTAGCCAACGAACTTGGTCGAGATATTTGTATGTACTATGTACACACCAAGGTACATCTAAATCGGTTCATAAATACGCCTGTTATCACGTGACAAATATCAGGACGTTTCAAAATGCCGGCCACGCTAGAAATTCAAAATGCTATAACTCAGCCATTTTTTAAGATATAGTCTAAACAAAAACTGCTCCGGAATCTTTGTATAAAGGTCAAATACATAAGAAAAAAATATTGTTTCAATTTTCAATTTTTTGGTACCACATTTCAAATTTAAATTTTTCTTAAAAATTTAAATGGCTGCCATTTTTAAGCAAGATGGCGGATGAAGCTGGCCAACGAACTCGGTCGAGACATTGGTATGTACTATGTACAAACGAAGTTACATCCAAATCGGTTCATAAATACGCCTTTTATCGCGTGACAAACTTCAGGACGTTTCAAAATGTCAGCCACGCTAGAAATTCAAAATGCTATAACTCAGCCATTTTAGGTAGCTTTCTTTACAAAAAAGCTACCTATTGCAGCCGTTCGGAGGAAAGCGATTTCAAAAAATTTTGGTATATTTTCATCGATCATGACCCCCAGACCCCAAAACCACCCTCCGTTCAAAATTGATATATATATATATATATATATATATCTGACCTATGTCACACTGTAACTCCCGTAATTATGAACCGATTTCGATGTAATTCGGTGTGTACATAGTACATACCAATGTCTCGACCGAGTTCGTTGGCCAGCTTCATCCGCCGTTTTGTTTCAAAATGGCGGCCATTTAAATTTTTTAAAAAATTTTAAAACTCGAAATGTGGTACCAAAAATTTAAAAATGGAAAAATATTTTTTTCTTATGTATTTGACCTTTATACAAAGATTCCGGAGCAGTTTTTGTTTCGTCTATATCTTAAAAAATGGCTGAGTTATAGCATTTTGAATTTCTAGCGTGGCTGACATTTTGAAACGTCCTGAACTTTGTCACGCGATAAAAGGCGTATTTATGAACCGATTTGGATGTAATTCAGTGTGTACATAGTACATCCCAATCTCTCGACCGAGTTCGTTGGCCAGCTTCATCCGCCATTTTGTTTCAAAATGGTGGCCATTTAAATTTTTTAGAAAAATTTAAATTTGAAATGTGGTACCAAAAAATTAAAAATTGAAAAAATATTTTCTTCTTATGTGTTTGACCTTGATAAAAAGATTCGGGAGCAGTTTTTGTTTCGTCTATATCTTAAGAAATGGCTGAGTTATAGCATTTTGAATTTCTAGCGTGGCTGACATTTTGAAACGTCCTGATTTTTCTCACGTAATAACAGGCGTATTTATGAACCGACTTGGATGTACCTTGGTGTGTACATAGTACATACAAATATCTCGACCGAGTTCGTTGGCCGGCTTCATCCGCCATCTTGTTTCAAAATGGCGGCCATTTAAAAAAATAAAAAAATAAAAAAATTTAAATGAGATACCAAAAAATTGGAAAGTGAAAAAGATTTTTTTTGTATGTGTTTGACCTTAATACAAAGATTCCGGAACAGTTTTTCTTTCGTCTATATCTAAAAAAAATGGCTGAGTAATAGCATTTTGAATTTCTCTTGTTGCTGACATTTTAAAACGACCTGATTGTTGTCACGCGATAACAGGCGTAATTATGAACCTATTTGGATGTAACTTGGTCTGTACATAGTACATACCAATTTCTCGACCGAGTTCGTTGGCCAGCTTCATTCGCCATCTTGTTTCAAAAGGGTTGCCATTTAAAAAAATTAAATTAAAAATTCAAAATGAGGTATTAAACAATTGGAAAATGAAAAAGATTTTTTTATGTGTTTGGCCTTGATACAAAGATTCTGGAGCAGTTTTTGTTTCTGAAAATTTGTTCTTTTGTTTATATCTTAAAAAATGGTTGATTTATAGCACTTTAAATTTCTAGCATGGCTAACATTTTGAAACGATCTTGTATTTGTCACGCGATAACACACGTATTCGCCTATTTCGATGTAAGAAGGCATGTGGATAGTATACATCAACACCTCGACCAAGTTCGCTGGCCAGATTCATCAGCCATCTTGTTTCAAAATGGCGACCATTAAATTAAAAAATATATATATATTTAAAGTGAGGTGCAAAAAAATTAGAAATTGAAAAAGGTTTCTTTCTTAAGCATTTGACCTTGATATAAGGATTCAGGAGCATTTTTTGTTTGTCTTTACCTTAAAAAATGGCTCAGATATAGCAGTTTCAATTTCTATTGTGGGTGACATTTTGAAAAATCTGATTTTTGCATGCGACAGCACTCCTATATATTAACCGATTCCGATGTGAGTGAGCATGTGCACAGCAATTACTAAGGTCTCGACCAAGTTCACTGCTTAGCCTCATCCACCATGTTGTCTTAAAATGACAGGCACTTTAAGAAATTGCCGAATTTGGCAGCCAAATATATGTTACTTTAAAGAAAAGCAGCTTGGATAAAGCTGACTAATTTCGCGAAATTCTCATTCATTATATTGATAAAAATTAGTATTGAATCTCCTATATTCGGTTTCCACTAAATTGAGCTTTGTGTGTTTGAATGATATAATTTGGCTTTTTTTAAATAAGGATTATGAAAGCTACCTCTTCCTCCCGGCACTGGCCGGAAGGACTTTTTTAAGATATAGACGAAACGAAAACTGCTCCGGAATCTTTGTATAAAGGTCAAATACATAAGAAAAAAAATATCTTTCCATTTTCAATTCTTTGGTAAAACATTTCAAATTTAAAATTTTAAAAAAAATTTAAATGGCCGCCATTTTGAAACAAAATGGCGGATGAAGCTGGCCAACGAACTCGGTCGAGACATTGGTCTATACTATGAACATACCGAATTACATCCAAATCGGTTCATAAATTCGAGAGTTACAGTATGACAAATGTCAGATATATATATATATATATGGATATATATATATATATATATATCAACTTTTGAACGGAGGGTGGTTTCGGGGTCTGGGGGTCATGATCGGTGAAAATATACCAAAATTTTTTGAGATCGCTTTCCTCCGAACGGCTGCAATAGGTAGCTTTTTGTAATGAAAGCTACCTAAAATGCTATAACTCAGCCATTTTTTAAGATATAGACGAAACAAAAACTGCTCCGGAATCTTTGTATAAAGGTCAAATACATAAGAAAAAAATATCTTTCCATTTTCAATTCTTTGGTAAAACATTTCAAATTTAAAATTTAAAAAAAAATTTAAATGGCCGCCATTTTGAAACAAAATGGCGGATGAAGCTGGCCAACGAACTCGGCCGAGACATTGGTATGTACTATGTACACACTGAATTACATCGAAATCGGTTCATAATTGCGGGAGTTTCAGTGTGACATAGGTCAGATATATATATATATATATATATATATATATATATGTATATATATATATATATATATATATATATATATATATATATATATATATATATATATATATATATATATATATATATATATATATATATATATATATCAATTTTGAACGGAGGGTGGTTTCGGGGTCTGGGGGTCATGATCGATGAAAATATACCAAAATTTTTTGAAATCGCTTTCCTCCGAACGGCTGCAATAGGTAGCTTTTTTGTAAAGAAAGCTACCTAAAAAAAGGCGCGTTTCAGGGTCAATTTTTTTTTTCTTTCTTTTTGTTACAGAGTAACAGTATTATGATCTTAAGATCTTAATTGTTATATTTAACAGTATTTTTTTTTAAATAAAAAGTAAAGAAAGTAATAAAAAAGTTTAAGAGGGTTAAATATAGACAAATGTGGGGAACTCATGGTCCCTCAATATCCATAATAACAGAGAATTTTTGTCTTTTTCTGTGATCAGGCTCGAAGGAGTCGTAATCACCCAGTATTTCGTTAGGGAGATTATACGAGGGTGGTTCAATAATTATTGTCCCTAGTGTATATAAAATATTTGTACTGCGATGGGTGTTGTGGAATATCGAAGCCTAATGTCTTAGATGAGTATGTGCTCAATTTTAGAACCGTAGCTGCTATATTCACATAGTTTTGGATGGAGGAGTGAAAGGGGGGAGTGGGGGGGGGGGGTGAAAGGCTGTTTTTAGCTTATGGGGCTAGATTTTTGGCAGTGGATGATATGTAACTACTGTCGTTTGGACTGGGCATCATAGTGATGTAGCCACATCTCATCCACTGCCCAAATGTAGCCTCATAAGATCCGAGCCAGGATTTCACCCGCACTTCCTTCTTAAAAACTTCCCCAAAAATAGGTCTTTAAAACTTCACCCCTCCCTCTAAAACTATATTAATATAGCAGCTACGGTTCTGAAATTGAGCATATAGGCATTTAAGAGATTAGGTTTCGATATTCCACATCAACCATCGCAGTACGAATATTTTATATACACTAGGGACAATAATTATTGAACCACCCTCGTACAATCTCCCTAACGAAATACTAGGTGATTACGACTCCTTCGAGCCTGATCACAGAAAAAGACAAAAATTTTCCGTTATTATGGATATTGAGGGACCCTGAGTTCCCCACATTTGTCTATATTTAATCCTCTTAAACTTTTTTATTACTTTCTTTACTTTTTATTAAAAAAATACTGTTAAATATAACAATTAAGATCTTAAGATCATAATACTGAACCGGTGCTTGAGAAGCCCCAGCAACTTTCCACCTGGTGGTTCGAAAGTGTTTGTTCCAAGCAAATCTTTGGTCGAGAGCAACCCCCAGGTACTTAGCAGTATTAGACTAGAGAGTGGTAGTATTATTGATGGTTAGTCTGTTAGGGTAAATAAGTTTTCTGGAAAAATAAAAGGCGACTTTTGCTTTCGTTATAGCGAACATGCCATAGGTTATACCAATTAATGAATAAGTCTATGTGAATCTGTAGGCGCCTGTATAGTGGATATGGGTGGTGCGCTGCCGTATAGATTGTTGTGTAGTCCGCAGAGAGAGCCAAGAAAGTCTGTACTGAGCGTGGAATGTCATTAAAGAATAGGTTGAATAGTAGGGGACCGAGGACACTGCCCTGAAAGAGCCACTTACGATTAAGAAGACGGCAGAAACAATGTTGCTAATGCGGGCGCGAAAAGAGCGGCCGCAAAGGTAAGAAATGGTTAAAAAGATAGGTCTGGCAGAGAATCCAAGCTAAATTATTTTGTAGATGAGCCCTTCATGCCAGACTTTGTCAAATGCTTTTGCGATGACAAAGAATGTAGCAGCGGCTGGAATCTTCACTTAGCTGGAGCTTTTCACTTAGAAAGTTTGATTTCCTATTTGATGGAAGTTAAGTTGAAAGTTGGAGAGTAAGTAAAAAAAGAAAAGAAAAGAAAAAGATACTTTAAATACTTTTTATGTTATTCAAATATTCTAAATTAATCTAAAAAGTTATACTTCTCCTATATCATTTTTTATTTCTTTTTATCTTCAAATAAATCAAGAATTATATATTTAAAAAAAATATATTTATCATTGACGCTTTCTTTGATGTCATCACTACCTCAAACTGTCGAGGATGTAAGAGAACTTTCTTTAACAGTTTCGCACAACATTGAAAGTTAAATGTAATTTCGGTTCGCCTCTCCGACACGATCACTGTCAAAAATATAGAGGAAGGTAGTCTAAAATGATCCCCTTAAACTTATGTAAAATAACATAACTGTTTAAATAAAACTCTAGCCCTATGCTAATAAGTTTTACACTATATTTTGCATTGTAAACATATTTTAATAATATTTTAAACCCAAACTGAGTAATGAAAATATAGATTTTTGAAAAAGTGTCCAAAGGATCATTTTACCCTCACCCAAGGGCAAAATTATCCTTCATTTAAAAATAATTGTAAATTGTTTTTTATCAACAAAATAAAGGATGTAAAAGCAATTATGACAATACATAATGAAATAAAATAAGTTTTACAATCAAATAGCATGCATAATTTATTTTTTGTGAATTTTAAAATAAAAAGTGTCACAAATAATTTTGAAAAAACTATAAAATGGAATATTATGAAAATTATGGTCCAAAAATAATAGCATAACACGTGGACTCAAAGAGAAAGATTTGAGCAGTCACACATTTGACTCCCTCGATGGCTGGGACCTGGTACCGGATTTTCTTCAGCCTATGAAATGGTAGAAAACAATCCACATAATGGATCATTTTACCCGGCAGCATGGCCGTCCATTTTAGATAATATAACTGGATGACGCTGAGAAACATAACAAACTTAGCAAGTGTAATTCACGTCTAAAAACATACTCTATTAAGTAAACCAAGTCATATTTCAGTACATGAAAGACTGTATATTTAAATAAATATGAAAGTTAGTGCTTATCTTATAATAGATGTTTTAAAACTCACTTTTTCAAAGAATTCTATTCAGACGCGTAATACTGCGATCGCTTGAATACCGCCATCGCTTCCTCTTCACTTGGCACAACTAGTTTACGTGTTATCCTGTAGACAGCGTGACCTGTCTGGAAGAAAACATATGTGGACCGTTTTGCCCGGTAGGATCATTTTAGGCCACCTTCCCCACATGGATTGCCATGGAATTGGTGTATGTTATTCTGGTTCTCATTGGAGAATATTTATATACCCTAATAAAAATGGTATCTGTAACAACTATTAATTGAATATATAATAAATTAGCAACATGTAATAATATACTATAACAATAAACAATCAACTGAAATATATCAATATCAACATGTTTTTAGTTATAAATTATAATACATATTTAATACGTGATTTATCACAATACTAACTAAGCGTAGAACTAACAGAGTGAAAAATGTCCAAGCCGGAAATCGAGCCCGGTACCCTTGAAATAGCGCTCCAAGTGCCCTACCATTTTAGCCACGAAGAAGATACCTAGCTTAACATCTCTCAGTCACATATGTTGGTTAGGCTGTAAGTGCAGCACAACATGCAATAATCTTCATGAGCACACAACCCTCTGTCTTTAATTAATTAAAAATTATATATATAATGCATATATTTGTATTTTTTACTTTCACTGTAATGAAGCATTTTGTTTGCGCTGATAAATTTGAAAATTTCACTCCTCTGTCGGTCTTTCTGTCACAGAGTTTGATCTCAGAAACTGTATAAATTAGAGATTTGAACTTTTGCATACTTATAGCTGAATACCACCGATCACACGACAATTTTGAAAAAAGTCTTATATTATTTAAATTAAATGAATTAATTTAATGACATCCGACTATTTTTGCAATTTAGGTTTCAAAAGAGAAGCTTAATTTTAGCCTTTTTCAAGGAGACTTAATAGCTCAGTGGTAGAATATTTTCCTGCTAATCAAAAGGTTGCCGGTTAGATGCTCGGTGCCGGAGTTTAATTTTCCACCAGTAATTTATTTTATTACCTAATAAATTAAATTTTACAGAATTTTTTTTTTTTTTTTCATTTTAAGTCCTCATAAGAAGTTGTAAAATATTTTATCAATTTTTTTTTTTTTTTTCAAAAAGCCTTTTTTACTTTCTTCTATCCTCAATAGAAGAAAGTATTGTAATCGAAATTTTTTTCGACTTCCGGTTTTCGACGGATATACACGTTTTAGGGGTCAGAGATCCCAAAAAACGTTTATAGAAAATCTGTCTGTCCGTGTGTCTGTCGCCATTGTACCATCAAAAAGTGTATGAAGTTATGCATAGAATTGAACCAAATTTTTATTTTAAGTGTTTGGCTATGGCAAGCAGGTCCTCCCTGAATTTGGAAAAAATTCACCGGTAGGGGGCGCTGTAATAGCGAATTTTGTGCGATTTTGAATATTGTATTATCTAAAAGTGTATGAAGTTATGCATAGAATTGAACCAAATTTTTATTTTAAGTTTTTGGCTATGGCAAGCAGGTCTTCCCTAAATTTGGAAAAATCGCCGGTAGAGGGCGCTTTAATAGCAATTTTTGTGCGATTTTGAATATTGTACCATCGAAAAGTGTATGAAGTTATGCATAGAATTGAACCAAAAAAATGTTTTAAGTTCTTAGCTATGGCAAGGAGATCCTCTCTTAATTTGTAAAAAAATCGCCGGTAGGAGGCGCTGTAATAGCTATTTTTCTTCGATTTTTGTGCCATTTTGAATATTGTACCATCGAAAAGTGTATGAAATTATGCATAGAATTGAACCAATTTTTTTGTGTGTTTTTTTTTTGGTCATAGCACGAAGATCCTCCCTGAATTTTGAAAAATTCTGCCAGTAAGGGGCGCTATAATTGCGATGTCTGTACCATTTTCATTATTGTAATATCGAAAAGTGTATGAAGTTATGCATATAATTAAACCAAACTTTTTGTGTATGTTTCTGGCTATGGCAAGCAAGTCCTCCCTGAACTTAAAAAAATTTCGCCAGAAGGGGGCGCTATAATTGCGATCCCTGTGCCATTTTCCTTCCTGTACCATCGAACAGTGTATAAAATTGTGCATACAGTTGAACCAAAATTTTTGAACATGTTTTTGGCTTTGGCCAACAGGTCCTCCTTGCATTTGGAAATATTGCGCGCTAAAGGGGTTTTGTGATAGCGATTTTTGTATAATTTTCTTGATTTTTCGTTGTTCTATTGTCCATCGGCGGCTCGTGCAGCGGCGGAACTCGCTTTCTGCTAAGCCGGCTATTCGCAAACACCTGATAACAACAGAATAAGGAAAAATTTATAATTTTAACAAATATCATGATATAGATTAACTCGTTTTTAGTCCGTTTAATTGACCGGACCAGAAATTTAAGATGAAAATGAAAGTTGGTATAGTATTGAACTAATAATATTGAAGTATTAACATGTGTAACTAGGTTTTGAAATATTAAGATGTATAAGATAGAAGAAAGTTTTCGGATTGGCACATCCAACTAGTTTTTTGGTTATTTCCATGCAATCTTGTCATGTCTGTCACACATCTGAAAATCGCTATGCTTGTTGGCCACCGTTATTTTCGAAAAGTTTGCTTCGCCTTATTCAATTGATGGGATATCTCCGATAAAATAAGTCACATTTTCCGTTTTTAAATACTCGTA
Organism: Maratus speciosus; assembly: GCA_963932465.1. Classification (NCBI taxonomy): domain Eukaryota; kingdom Metazoa; phylum Arthropoda; class Arachnida; order Araneae; family Salticidae; genus Maratus; species Maratus speciosus. The sequence goes on from CAWVRF010001324.1 coordinate 336,069, forward strand.
GCCAAAAATCATAGTGTGTGACAGACATGACAAGTTCGCATGGAAATAACCTTTTTTTTTATTTTATTTTATTTTTTTATTTTTTTTTTTTTTTTGAGAAATTGCGAAATTTTAAGTTGATTACATTTCATTGTCAGATGGATTTAAATAAAAAAACTTTTTCTTTTTTTTTGCCATTTTAAGGTTTCATTTTTTAAAAGTTAAAATTAAATCATGTAATTAAATGTGCTTTTCATGTATACAAACATATGCTGTTGCAATTGTCTGAAAAGCAATTCTTGAATATTTTAAATTTTATTAAAAGTTATCTGCCTATTATAATAATTTTAAAATTAAATTTAATGGTGCTTCCGACTGAGATTCTTATTGAAAAAGGGTTAAGGATTTAATAATTATAAATTAACGATTTATATTCATTACTTAAATGATAAAGTGTTTTTTTAGGAACATTGAACGGAACTCTCTGTGCGATCTTCGATCACACTTACCCGCTTCTTAGCCTCAGATATTCTATTTCTTTCTCCCAGCAAATAAACTGTCGTCCCAAAAAAATAACTTCAGATGTATAAGCCAGCCGTAAAAGAAAACACATGTATCATTGTACTGTTAAATACTCTACTGTAATTTTTTTAACTTCTAAGCATCGCACATTTTCGATTTTTATACAGTCGGGGGAAAATAGTACTATTTAATGCAATTTGTTTTAAAACCGCATCTCAATTTATTTTTAAGAGATTAATTTTTTTGTAGTTTTTAACGCCATTTGTTTAATTTTGGCGACCCAAGTACTCCGTTTCTGTAGAAAGTAAAGAAAAAATAGTTGGTTGGTTGTATTTATGACGGCCAATTATCTGCACGAGGGATATAGGCCCAGGGGGGGAGTGCCCTTCGTGGGGGTCTTTCTAAAGGAACCTAACCCGTATTAACGCTTGGAAATCCAAGGTTCGAAGAAAACCACGAAAACTCCGAACGATTAGGCCGACGGCCGCGATTGGGATTGAACCCAGCACCTCCCGTCTACCAGCTTCGAGAGCAGAACCTCTCGGCCACTGGTGGGGCCGAAAAAATAGTTGGAAAATAGTAATTATTGTTATTGCCATTTTCTCATAACTACTGATAAAAAAAATTAAAATACCCGCTATTTTGAAAAAATATAAATGAATGATTTCTGATAAAACATGGAGCTATTATAAACTATATCTAATTTAATTATCTAAATTAAAAATAAATGAAGACATATTGTATCATTAGATAACCGATGTTTTTATTTTTAATTTTTTTTTGTCGAGTTACTTAAGTGACATCTGTTTTTTTTTTATTTGTGTATTATTCAGCGATAGTGATATGAATACTTTACTGTAAATGTTGTTTAAGACTGGATCGTAAATGAGGAATTCTTCAGAGAATGCGAATGACGTCATTTTATATAAAATAAAAGCGTGTGTTTTAAGTCTTAAAACTGAAATACGTTCTGAATTATCAATATTTATTTATTTATTTTTTTTTTGGGGGGGGGGACGACACTAAATTCTGAAAAAGCAGAATTCCTGTTTTTTAGTTGTAAAATATTTGTTTTTTCTTTCATTTTAAGTATTTATTTTTTTTTTTCATTTTAAATATTTATTTTTCTTTCATTTTAAGTATTTATTTTTTCTTTCTCTCACTCTCCTCTGTTATTTATTTATTTATTGAAAATATTTTGAATATTTTTTCCAAACTGATTGTGTTCCAATTTTATTTTTATCATGTCAAGAGATAATATATTTAAACAGTGACATTCCTTCACAGTTATTTTTATTGATCTGAAAAAAAAAAAATCTCGTCTAGGGCGTTCTTCATGTCATCTTCATATCTCTTTTTTACAAAAGGATTAAAGTTTTATACACAATGAACACCTGATATGCAGAAAGTTTTCTAAAATGTCTGACACTGATCTCCCATTATGAGTGCAATTCAAACAAGCAAAGTTGAAGTCTGATGTGTTAAAACACTCTTTTGTTGCGAGATGTTTTGTTAAAATTCTTCATTGCTTAACTTTCGTAAAATATTTTCTTAGTCATTGAGAATTTTCTGAACAGCTTCTTAATATTTCACGTAGACTATGCCAAGGACTAAATATTATTTAATAAAAATATTTTTAGTTACATAAAACTAACATTAAGATGTGTACAGGGTTAATCAAATGTAATGGAATTAATTTTGCCAAAAACATTTATTCTTATAAAATTCTAGAATTAAGTAGTCAATGACAATTATTATTCGATAAAAAATGAAAAAAAAAGCATAAAAAAATCTAGGCATCACAAAAAAATCATTGTAGATAAAAGCAAAGAATCCAACCCTACACACACATACATACATTTTATTATCGGAAAATAGGCGCTCAGAAAAAAGTAACTACCCATTAAATATAAATTTATGCCTTTTTATACTTTGGTATATATATTACAAAAAATATGCTGAAGAGATAGAAATTGTATCAAACTTTGAAACATTCAATACAAACACGTAATTTTGACAGCATATTTGGATTTTTTTGTCAAATGTTTCCTTGGGATACCAAATGGGAAGTTATTTAATCCTCAAATGCGCAATTCTTTATTTTGTTTCGAAAAAATTATATATGATTCTCTGAAAGCTTTATTACACAGGGAAAATAATGAAAAAAATCAGACATACGTTTTTCATATAATACGTCAATCTTTTCTTCTATTGCACATCTGCAATACAAGTAAAAATTACTATCGTGTGGCTGTTTTACGCTAAAATATTGCAAATTAGTAGTCTCCAAATACCTTATTTTATACAGGGTGTTCACTCTCAACAGTGTCCAATGGCTAATTCCTAAACCGTTAGTCATAGACATATAATTCCAATTAAAAAAATGTTTTAAATGAGGTAAAGAAATATTTTAAAAGCGATTTTGGTCAACATTTATTAAAAAATTACGAAATTTAAATTTGTATACGGTCCCCCGGTCCTATAAGTTATATTTAGTAGAATTTTCCTCTTACGCTGTCAAGTAAGACAAAAAAAAAGTCCCGTTCATATAACGCTAAAATTGACCGAGTTATGAAACTTTAAAAATGCATAACTTATGCCGCTTTCCTGCATCTGAACACATGTGAGTTTGACATACTTTGAGGGGTCATATGTCAAGTGCTTAAAGTATTCGAAAATCTTATTTCATGTGTATCTGCGCTTTGGAAAAAATCGTGCAAGTATTACGATTGTGTTAACTTTTATTAAGTTTCAGATAGGCTAAAATAATTGTATTTTAACATATATTTTATTTTGTAAGGATTTGAGACTACTTATTTTCATAATTCCTTTTAACAAAAATTATGTTATTTTTATAAGTTTTTATTTCACTTCTGATGGATTTATAACCCTCTCAGATATGGACAGTAAACTACTTCAGAAACATTAAACAAGCAATAACTTTCAAGGACATAAAAACTTTATAATACTTGAACTAATTTTGTAGCAGTAAATCAATTCGTAATCATCTCAGATATCATTAACTGATTTCAAAACAGGAAACCATTCAAGAATACAAACATTTGAACACGTAAATAAATACATTAAGTAATAATACATCATTCTGCAATAAACAAACTTTCCGATTATAGCTAAATTATCCTACTCAAGTTATACAATTACAAATAAATAATGATATTAATAAATAAAATATGTTTGTGAAATTTGTCCATAAATCAACCCACGCATGATGCAGCTGTGTGACGTCAACATCATCGTCATAAAATAGAACTCTAAATGACTCAAGAAAAACTTTATTATTTTTTAGTTAGTTGCTCTGATTATCTCAATCAAAAGGGATGTAATAATAAAATTGTTTCTGCAAAAAGCAGCGTTATGTAAACTGTTAACCAAAATGTAAACTTAAAGTTATACCAATATAATTTCTTAAACCAAAGAAAAAATGTCAAGAGTGGAATCATTTATAAATAAGATTAAGTATTAAACATACACTTTTCTTTCCACTTTTCTATACAGTATAGGATTCTATGCGATATGGATATACACCCGTGCGAAGCCGAAGTATGAGGAATTGCTGAGCAACAACATAAAGGTAAGAGATTACCTATATTATTATTATATTTAAATATAATTTAATGGCCAGAAACAAAATAATATTTATTTATTTATCTAAGTATTAGCGCGCATAACTTACTGCGCAGAGCAGAGGCGGCTTTTTGCCAACATTTTGATTCCGAGACTGAAAGAGTCTGTATTTTAGTGGATAAATAATATTTGTAAAAAAAAAAAAAAACCTACTGGTCATAAAAGTATGCACATTAAAAAGAAAATGAAAATTATTGCTTATTGTGCATTGTTTTTTGTTGATATATATGAAATGTTAAAGAAATGAAGAAAATTAAATATATAAGAAGTTTTATATAGAATAAAATAAAAACAGCAATTCCTCACATAAGTAAAACAAAAATAACTAGAAAAATGGCCGCATCACGCGAGATACAGTTGGTAGAAAAACTAAACGCGAGTAACTACAGCAATTGGAAATTCAAAACTGAAATTTTATTGATTAGAGAAGACTTGTTTAACGTAATTAGCGAAGATAGACCCACGACAGTCACAACCGATTGGGAGAAAAAGGACAAGAAGGCCAGAGCCATAATAAATCTGTCAATTGAAGATTCTCAAATAGTCCATATAAAAGGGCTTAATACAGCCAGAGATATGGAACGCACTTAAAACGATACACGAAAGGGCGAACCTCTCTAGTAAATTATTTTTGTTAAGAAAGCTTTATGGAGCCAAGCTAAAAGAAAACGGGAACCTAATCAAACACATAATATACATTCTAGAACTAATAGACAAACTCACAGCGATCGGGGAAACAATTAGCGACTCCCATCTTTCAGCTTTATTGCTGTGTTCGCTACCCCCTAGTTATAATACTTTGCTCACTGCACTTGAATCAAGAAATGAGGACGAGCGTACACCACAATTTATTAGAAGTAAATTAACAGATGAGTACAATAGAAGGGTCGAAAACACAGACCAGGGTGAAAATTCAACAAAAGCGTTTAAAACGCAGAAAAGATTTCCTAATGATAACTTTAAAAAAGATAAACAGTGCACATATTGCAAATTGAGAAATCACACGTACAGAGAATGTTGGCATTTGAAAAATCGAAACAATCACCCAAATACACAAAAACAACAACAAACATACAAAAATAAACAATACTCATTATCGTTGTGTTATCAACAATCTGATAACCAGATAGGAAACACTGATCGCGAATCAGTAGACAAGAGAAATTATAGAACGGAAACAAAACCAGATCAAGGCAGCGACGCAGCCTTTCTAATAGACAAAGCAGGAAAACAAACCTGGATTATTGATTCTGGTTCATCCTCACATATCCTAAACAATAAAAATGAGTTTACTAAATTAAATGACACAGAAAAAACAACGGTCATAATTGTCAACGGCAAAACACTAAACTCGCTAGGTACAGGAGAAACTACATTCACGACGAAAACATCCGATGGAGGTATAAATAAAATTACGTTGAAAGAAGTGTTATATGTACCTTATAACTAGAATCTAATTTAATTTCAGTAAGTAAAGCCACAAAGAATGGGTATAAATTATTATTTGATAAAGATCGATGCACGCTGTCCCGAAATGGGAAAATCTATTTGGAGGCAAAAATGAAAAATAACCTATGCGAAGTTGAATTATTAGAAAATGCTGATAGGAATATAGTAAATATGACACATGAATGCAAAAGTAAAGACTGCCTGGAACTTTGGCACAAACGCCTAGGGCATAGAAATTATAATTCCATAAAGGAAATGGTTAAAGATGATTTAGCCTATGGCATAAAACTAAATAATTGCAATCATGGAACAACATGCGAAACATGCATAAAAACAAAAACAAGCGATGCTCCCTATCCCAAAACAGTGTATAGAAACAAAACAGGTAGAGTACTCTATCTAGTGCACACGGACGTATGCACAGCGATAGGAACCCCCACAATAGGCGGTAAAACAATGTTTGTAACTTTCATTGATGACTACTCTAGATTTACTGTAATATACTTATTAAAACATAAAGATGAAGTACAGGCGGCTTTTTTGCCAACAACTTCAACGATCGTATGCATGTTTTTCCAGTTCAACATTTGTACTCGAACCTTAACTCACTTTCAGGTATCCGATCGAGATTAAATTTTACACGCTGACGTAAATCCTAAGACAATCTAATATTTTTATGATATTCGGTGGTTACCCATTTACACTTATTTTACAGGATAACACAAAACATTTCGGATAGATAACCGCCAAGATGTTTAAGAAAAAGTTTTAGATTAGATAATACAGTCGGACCTCGTTATCCCGACACCCGGTTTTTACGTCACTCCGCTTATCACGTCAGTTTTTCAAATTCCCGAATTTCTGCATATGATTTTAATGTAAATAAACTCCGGATTTTACGTCGTTAAATAAATTTCAACTCCGGATATCCCGACGGTTTAGGAAAATTATCCATTTTTCATAATCCATCTTGTAAGCACGGAAATTAAGCGGTAAGAAATGTCTTAGCCAAACTTTTTACAAAAGTGTCTAAAATACCCATTGAGAAAAATGAGAATTTTTACTTCAATCCTTTATCTGAATAAGTAAAATCAAACACTATGAATGACCCACTTAAGCTCCGATAGACGTATCTGTCTACTCGCGGTCTTTTTGTTCTGGTCAAGCGGCGCTTTCTTGTGGTTACATCGCGTTTTTCATTCGACTAAAACTGAAGCATTGCATTGAAACAATCAGAAATTATCTAACATCCATTTCTGAAGCATCGAAGATTGATTACAATTCATTGTATAATATTGAAAAAAGAATTGTAGAAAGTACATCTAGGAATAAGCAAACCTTAATTCAGCAATATTTCAAGTAACAATAAAAAAAAAGTCATCATAAATCTGATTTTTTATTCTTTGTATTCGGTTTTCGTGTTTATTTTGTTTAATAATAATGTTTTGTTGCTTGAAACTGCAAGAACAGTAATGAGTTTAAAATTGTCTTAAATTAATTAAAATACAGCTTTTATAAACAATTTTCTCCAACTCCACTTACCGCGACACCCCGCTTATGACGACACTTTTTTCAGGTCATTAGAGTGTCGGGATAACAAGGTTCGACTGTATAAGACTGTGAAGGTTGTGTTTATTAACTTCTATGCATTTTTTAGCACTGCATCCGAAAATTAACTTTTAACCATCATGTCAGGATTTTTCGCAAATCACAAATTGTCAAAGTTAAAATGTAGCAAAAATCCGATACTATAAAATAGAGGTGATGGCTGTTTTTTAAACTTTTAATAATTGACTTTTATGTACTTTTTAACACTGAATCTGAAAATGACCTTCATTTTTAACCACCGCGTTAGGATTTTTTTGCAAATCGTAAATGTCAAAGTTAAAAGATATTGAAAATCTGATTCTATAAAACAGATGTAAAACTTTTTTTATTCAACTTAATTTTATTCAATTCAATAATTTATACAATTTTTTGGCTTATACTGGGATTCTTACAGCTAAACAGCTGAGGGATCCGATGAGGTGGGGGAGGAGGCTCAATTTTATGTTTGAACTTTTTAACTTTGAAATTTACAGTTTGCAAAAAATGCTGACATAATGGTTATTAATAAAGGTCATTTTCGGAGTCAGCTGTAAAAAAAAAAAAAAAAAAAAAAACATAAGCATCAATTATCAAAAGTGAAAAACACAACAATCACATCTATTTTATAGTATTAAATTTTCGCTATTTTTTCTTTTTTTAACTTTAAAATTTACGATTTGCAAAAAATTTTTACTTGATGGTAAGAAATGAAAGTCAATTTCGGATTCACCGGTACAGAATACATGAGAATCAATTCTCAAATACCAAAAAACATGACATAACCCACCTTTTGCAGGCTAATGTAATCTTAATAACATTTTAAAATATGTATTATTTTGTAAAGAATTGAGGTTGTTAATTTTCATCATTTCATTTAACAAACATTCAGGGTTTTTTTTTCTTATATGTTCATTACAAATTATATATTTTGCATTAATATGTCACAATGATTAAAGATTTCAAATTTATATTGCAGTGTTAATTTTACTCTTAATCATTTTTTTAATATATCTGACGCACTAATATTTCTACTAAATTTGTGAATAACCCCTAATTTGCAGCAAAAAATGTGCTCCAACTTTAAACACATTTTTTACTTGGTCAATTTTAATCGTAGAATAATGGGACTTTTTCTCCCTTACTTCTCAGTGTTATAGAAAAATTTTACTAAATATAACTTATAGGACCGGTGGACCATATAAAAATTTAAATTTCGTAATTTTAAAAAAATGTTTTTATTGATCCAAATAGCTTTTTAAATATTTCTTACCTTATTTAAAACATTTTTGTAACTGGAACTATATGTCTATGACTAATGGTTTAGGAATTAGCCATTGGACACCGTTGAGAGTGGACACCCTGTATAATTATTTATTTTATAAAGCTTAACATTTAACCCTTTAATTCCCACGATAGAATACATTCTAGAAATTACGTAGTCCAGAGAACCTGACTTTACACCAGAATGTTTCAATGGTTAATTTCGCTTTACTTAAATACTAGCGAACTAGCCCGGCGTTGCCCGGGTACGTCAAAAAACAGCAGGAATTACGAAAAAGCTCTGAAAATCACAATAAGATATCGCGAAAAATTTTTAAATCGCTTGTCAAATTTTGAAAAGAGAAAAAAATATATATTGTGTTCGAAGATTGCAAGTTGATTCAATTCACTAATGTGGATAAAATAGTAGCAAATCGCTAAAATACACTAAAAATCACATACAAAATTCCCGAAAAATTCGAAAATTGCTATACGAAATCCGAATAAACTTTATTGAAATGAGGGCAGAATGTACTTTAGGTCAAATATGGAATGTCAAAAAATTGCAGCAGATCGCGAAGAAACGTAAAAATCGCATTAAAAATCCCATAAAGTTCAAAAATCACGAAAGTCAAAATTTACTATAATTGGATAAAAGTTTCAAATCTAATTCTTTTGACCTGTGGTCCCTCTTAAAATTTATGGTTTGGAAATCATGCTCAGCATTAGATCATGTTACTTTTATTCGTAATTAATTTACTTGCACTCCCTTAAATATAATTAATATAATCCCTTAATATTAGTTTTTGTTGCATTAAAATATCTCAATTTGTTGATTTTCTGTAAGCAAGTAAACCCTATTGTTTTACAGTGGAAGTCTATCGGAATTTGGCGAAATATTAGAGATATCGCCAAGTTGGCGTCACTTTTGGCGACTCATTTTGGTCGCCAAATTTGGCGATATATCGCCAAGTTGGAGACAAACTTGGCGTTATTTGGCGACAGAACTGGCCCCCCCACCCCTACGGTAACCCTCCTTATAGGTATGGACATGCATTACATGCTGTTCAATAATCGCATAAAAAATTCGCTAAAAATTCAAAAATCGCTGCACGAATTCCGAATAAACTTTTTTGAAAAGAGAACAAAATTTGCTATATTGGGTTAAAAAAAAAGAAACCGCATTCTTTTTCATAATGTGGAAAAATCGAATTAATAGTTAAGTTAATATTAGTTTTTGTTGCATTAAAGTATCTCAATTTGTTGATTTTCTGTAAGAAAGTAATCCATATTGGTTTACAATGGAAGTCTATGGGAATTTGGCGAAATATTAGAGATATCGCCAAGTTGGCGTCACTTTTGGCGACTCATCTTGGTCGACAAATCTGGCGATATACCGCCAAGTTGGCAACAAACTTGGCTGCATTTGGCGACAGAACTGTGTCCCTGTACGGTAACCTCCTTATAGGTATGGAAATGCATTAAATGCTGTTCAATAATTGCATAAAAAATTCGCTAAAAATTCAAAAATCGCTGCACGAATTCCGAATAAACTTTTTTGAAAAGGGAACAAAATTTACTATATTGGGTTAAAAGAAAGAAATATACTTATATATACATATTCTTCTCACTTATATAGAAAAAATCGCCTCGAAACTTAAAAAAGTGCTAAAAATCGCATAAAAAATTAAATAAAAAAAATCTAATCAAAAAATCGAAAATCGGGCTTCGAGGTGCAAAACTTCATATATAGACGTACCTTTTCCCCAAATTTTGTAGCTCTACGTGCAGCGGTCTCTTCAGAACACCGTCGACACACTCACTCACTCACTCACACACAAACTTCTTTCTTTATTATTATAGATGGAAAGTCTGTTATTATGTAAATCAAATATGGCTATTTTAATTCTCTGGTGTCAATTAGGTATTTATGAATAAAAAAAAAATCTATTAAATTCAAAACACTGTTCTTTGCATATATGCAAAATTGAGCACTAAAGGGTTAAGATCTTGCGACGCTCATAGCATCAAAACTAGTCATTTCTCAGGATTTTGTACATGGACACCTTTGACTTACATCACATAAACCGTCCCATATATGAAAATTTCATCCAATTTCACCAAAGGCCCATTTCCATGTAATCCGTACGTGGTTGTTTGTTGAAAATTTCCATAAATGTTTTCAATACTGTTATGAGTAAAACAGGGTTCATACGAGTCTTTGAATTTCCAGACTAAGAAATTCTTCGGTATTAGTATTTTTTATGGAAAGTCTCTCCTTAAATAAGGCGAAAGTTCTGTTTAAACTAGATTTATTTTTCTATTAAAAAAAAAAAAAAAAAAAAAAAAAAAAAAAAAATACTGATATTTTGCCTTGAAAATAACGGTACCCGTACAAGCCCTGTAAAATTCCAAGTTTTGAGTAGGACACCCTGTATATTTATTGAATAAAGAAATATCTAACCTCGTATCTTATTTAAAAAACATTTATGTTATAGTGTGTTTTACCATATGTTAAATATTATCCCAACTGTTTTTTAAACACCTTGCTTTATTTATCTGATTGTGAAAAAAGTAATTTCATTTAAACTTTATTTGGAAATTAAGAAGTTTTTAATGAAGCATTTACATTAATGTTAGCAAATCTAAAAACATGGAAACTTATACATTTCTTTGTTATCTGAAACTATTTTAGTATTTTAACTATTCTTTAATAAATATTCGAAAGTTTATGATAATAAAAATATCGCCTTGAATAATAAGTAAGAATATCTTTTCTTTTCAAGACATTATTATTATCCATGATCATTTACATAGAAATAAATTGAATTTGTTTTCAGTCGGATGTTTTTGTATCCGTAAAGAATTAAAAAGAATCAAGAGAACTATTACAAATGCATAAAAATATATTAAACGAAACTTTCAAAGATTTTTTGTTAAAGATTTTCGCTAATATAGTTTTGCATGGAAAGTTTTGTATATTTTAATCATTATAAGTAAACTATTTCAAAAGTAAGAAATGTGAGAAAAGAAGTGTTATTAATCATCGGTCATATTTCAAGAAGTTTGTTGCTATAAAAAGTTTGTTTCGATAGGAAAATAATGTTTATATATATATATATATACAAGAAGAAATGGATTGTATAAAAATTGCTTGTATTCGATAAGAAGGTTATGTTTTTTCTACATCCGAATTCGATTTTTAGGTGCGTTCGTAATTATATAAATACGTAGCACCTATAGTCGTCGTTCAGTCCGTCTATCTGTCCGTCTGTCCCTCCGCTTATAACAGAGCAAAAACTACCCAACCGAATGGTCTGAAATTTTAAATATATTATTGTTGCATAATTTTGTCGAGTCATTTTAAATTTCATGAAAATCGGATGTACAGATTAATTTCAGGGACAGTCAAAAATTTTCCGTTACATTAAGGCCAATGGGAAAAAATTATTGCAAGTGCATTTTAATGATGTTACATCCTTCCAAATAGTCTGAAATTTTTATAATTGCTGCAAAATTTTGTCGATTCATTTCAAATTTTGTGAAAATCGGATGTATAGTTTAATTAAAGGGACAGTCAAAAGCTTTCCGTTACATTAAGGCTGTAAGCGATGCGTATTAAACAAATTAATAAACTCACATAATCTTAAGGACTGTATTTATTTTATTGTTGACAAGCGAAGCGATGCGTGCACACAAGGCAAGACAAGAACGTAAACTAGCAAGACGAAACGAATTACGTTTCTATGGTTACCTACATTCGCAGAACAAGTGTGTTGCCAACATTTTGGCACATAATAACAGATAATTCGAACATACCCCCCGACATTGAAGGGTCAACTTCAATCAATTATACAATAGAAAATAAAATATTAACATTACAAATGACTGAGTAAATATGATACAACACAACAATTTTCTTTTAACAATGAATAATACAATTATGAAAATAATACAGCAGTAAAAATTAAGAGAAAATTCACAACCAAGCTCCCTCCTTTTTTTTTTTTTTTTTTTTTTTTTAAATAGCTCGTAACTAATTCTCTGAAATTTGTTTTGGCAATAAAGCAATTTTGGATATACTTCTTTCAAGTATTCCCTTTGAGGTTTTGATTTCTACTACCCTAATCCTACCATCTGTACCTGGGAAAACATTTGTAATGCGTCCTAGTAAGTATTTATTTGTAGGAAGATCGTCTTCCTTTATCAGCACTAGGGTACCTATGATTACGTTATTTTTTGAAAATTGCCATTTCGAACGCTGTTGAAGCGTATTCAAATACTCTCTATTTAACGATTCCATATCAATTGAACGCATTTTGTAATTCTATGCCATCTAGACAGTCTATTTTCGCTTATATTAATTAATTCTGGTTCAACTATGGCTGTCATAGGTCTCCCGATTAAGAAGTGGCCTGGCGTTAAGGCCTCTAATCATTCACGTCTGAAGACAATGGAGTGATTGGACGTGAGTTTAATATAGACTCTATTTGAGCAACTACAGTTAATAACTCTTCGAAAGTTAGCCTTGCATTACCTACTGTTCGCTTTAGATGATATTTTACCGATTTTATTCCTGCCTCCCACAACCCACCAAAATTAGGTGCACGAGGAGGAATAAATTTCCAAGTGATATTCTCCTCTGACAAATAATTTGCCAACCTCTCTTCCGGACGTCTTAGCAAATTATGGAGTCTTTGTAACTCTGCGTTTGCTCCAACAAAATTTTTTGCATTATCTGAAAAGATTACTGCGCACTTACCGCGCCTAGCAGTGAATCTTTTTAACGTTGCAATGAATGCATCTGTGGTCAATTCTGGCACTAATTCGAGATGCACTGCTTTAGTTACAAAGCAAACAAAGATTGCCAAATACACCTTATTAAGAATTCCCTTTCTTTGTCCTTTATATTTTATAAAGAAGGGGCCACCAAAATCTGTTCCCACATAGTTAAAAGGTGCGCTAGGACGTACTCTTTCTGTGCGTAGCGAACCCATGATTTGTTGCACAGTTATAGGATTGTTTTTACTACAAGTTATACACTCATGCGTTATTTTCCTAACTAAATTTCTTCCCTGTAATGGCCAGAATTTTTGCCTCAAGTAGCATAACAATGCTTGTGCACCTATATGAAGATATTTTTTATGGTAGTAAATTGCAATCAGGCTACACAATTTACCCTTAGCTGGCAGAATGTATTGATGTTTTTGAGCAAATTTTAGGTCGGAATGATTCAAACGACCTCCTACTCTTAGGATCTTATCTGCATCCAAAAATGGGTTTAAAAATCGCAATTTACTATTCTTAGAAATTTGCTTACCTTCTAACAATGCAGTATATTCTGCCTTAAATTCGCTTTTTTGAAATTCCCGTATCAAAAGCTTCTGCTCTTGATAATTCATCTATACTTACGTGTCCCTTTCTTGTTTCAGTTGATCTTTTCGTATTATCTAAAAACCTGAAAATATAACTCAAAACACGTAATATTTTAGTATAATTATTGCTAATACTTAAAATTTCATTAACAAATTCAACATTATTCAAACAAGTTAATGTAGTATTGTTTCTCAGTTTTAACTCTGATGAAAACTCAATAGTGTTTTTTTCATGTTCCAAGTCAATGTCCTTATTGGATGTGATGTCACCTTCTCTTAGGAAAGAAGGGCCGTGCCACCAAAGTTCACAATCAATTAACTTGTCAAAAGTTAGTCCTCGAGAAACAAGGTCTGCTGGATTGTCCTCTGAACGTATATGTTTCCATAGATAAGTCTGGGTCAACTCTTGAATTTTGTAAACTCTGTTGGCCACAAACCCTTTGAGTACATGAGGAGGAGTCTGTAACCATGCTAAGACGATGGTTGAGTCACACCACAAAATTACCTTATTGATATGCAACTTTAATAGATTCACTACCTTACATACGAGTTGAGACAATAAGGCAGCTGCGGACAACTCAAGTCTGGGAATTGTCAAAGGTTTCAATGGTGCAACCCTAGACTTGCTGCACAGTAAATTTAATGATGTATTAATTTTTGTGGGACAGCGTAGATAAATGGCTGCTCCATATGCGAGCTCGGATGCATCGGAGAATCCGTGCAGTTCAATTTCCGAATGGCCTTCGTTTAAAACAAAACGATTGATTTTTAAATTGTTTATATGTTGAAACGTTCTGATAAAACGTTGCCATTCATCCTTAACATCATCTGGAAGTGGATCGTTCCAACCTAACTTTAATAACCAAAGTCTCTGTATGAAAATTTTAGCCTTAGCTATTCCAGGACCGAGTAATCCTAATGGATCGTAAATTCGATCTATATCTGATAGAACAGTTCTTTTCGTGTGCACAACTGGCTCCTGAACTGATGAATTAAACAAAAAGGAGTCATGAACTGGATTCCATAAGAGTCCTAGAGTTTTAGTGCTCTGGTCCTCATCACTATCAATGAATGAATATTCCTTGTTACTAGTTGTGATTTTTAACAGTTCGGGGTGGTTAGCACACCATTTGTGCAATGTCATGCCGCCACGTTCAAGCAATGCGATTAATTGTGCTTGCAGTTGTTGGGCTTCTGCTAAACTGCTAACTCCTGTTAGCACATCATCGACGCAGAAATTTTGGAGTACTGCACGTGATGCTAGCGGTAAATCATCTTTTTCATCAATTGCGAGCTGATTTAGAGTCCGCGTGGCAAGATATGGAGCGTTCGATGTTCCATAAGTAATTGTCTTTAATTTAAATGTTTTGACAAGTTCTTCTTCACCACATTTCCCCAAAATGCGCAATAAATCTCTCTGCCATTCCGCAATTAGTATCTGGCGATACATCTTTATGATGTCGGCTGTAAAGGCGTACTTGTGTGTTCGAAATCGACAAATGATATCGAAAAGCTCATCTTGAACTGAACCTCCGTTTAATAAAACATCATTTAAAGAAACACCACTAGTAGTAGCTGCACTACCGTCGAAGACAACTCTTAATTTCGTGCTGGATTTATCGGGTCTGTATACCCCATGATGCGGCAAATAATATGAAAATCTGGGATTAGTTTCCAAAGAGATTTCTTCTAAGTGTCCCAAATTACTATATTCGTTAATGAAATCTTCATACAAGAATCTCATGGTTGGATTGTACGTAAATCGCCTAAGTAAATGATTTAATTGCTTATTTGCATTTTCTTTTGATTTTCCTAAGCATTCAAGCCCACCAGTTTTAATTGGCAATTCTACAACATGTCTGCCGTCTTCCCTTCTAGTATGTGTACGCAGGAAATGTTCCTCAGAATATTGCACTTCTTTACATTTTATTGGATTTGTATCATTAACCGCTTCAATTTCCCAAAATTTCTGCATAATATTGGATAAATCGTCCACAGATCGAACAAGACCACAATAATTACTGAAATTGTCTTCTTGTTGCATAAACTTAGAACCACTGGCAACATAGCCAAAAACTGTTTCTTGAAAAACCAAATTTTGCATATTTATTTTAATGGCTCCCATTAAGTTAAAAAATACTTCGTTTGACAATAAAACATGTATTGGACCTGGTTTATCAAATTGTGGTTCAGCTAATTGAAATGTCTGTAATTGCGTAATGGGCATGATGTTTAGATATGTAGCTGGTGTTATGCGCGTAATTTTAGGAACAACAAAAAATTGCAATGTTTCACTAAAACTTCTATTTTCATTGGCGATGGCTGTTATAACACTTTCCTTTATATTCATGGCTGAACCATTTAGCCCTGAAACTGATGCGTTTATTTCTTTCCCTTCAAGTACAATAACTTGGTACATTCCTTCGTTATAAAGTTACTTTGAGATCCTGAATCTAGCAATGCCCTAAGAGGAACAAATTCTCTTCTAGCATTTTGTACATATATTATCGCGGTTGAAAGCAGTACTTGTTTACTAAAAGAAGATGTCATATTCATTACAGTATTGTTTATGGTTGAATACGTGTTATCAAATGAATGTGCATTTTCACCCAAGGTGGTGACAGACATCTGACTATTTGTGTAACTATGAGGAGAAAATGCGGTTGCGGTTGGCGACAAGTTACTACTAAGAATACTTCTGTTTTGAGTTGGTATCGCCTGATTAGTATCAATACCTTCTTCACCGCGTTCCAGGTGAATCAAGCTGTGGTGACGCTTGCTACATCTTTTGCACGTACTTAAACTTTTACATTGGCTAATGTTGTGAACAGATGATAAACAATTATAGCAAAGTCTTTTCGTTTTAACAATATTGAACCTTTTTTTAGCGGGCAAATTCAAAAATTGCGAACATTTCATTAAAATGTGGTCACCCTTACACATTAAACAATTGTGTGGACCTTCTGCTAACAAGGTTAATGACTTAAAATTGCATGAACGCTTCTGATCCTTAATGAAGGGTTTTATGGAAGTGCATTTATGGATGTTTTCCAAAATTTGAGAGCGCTTCTCCAAAAATAAAATTAATTCATCTAATTTTGGTACTTCATTTGCACTTATACTCATTTCATAATTTTTTCGCGTATCTTTGTCTAACTTTTGAAGAATGATGTTTAATATTAAAACATCGGAAAGATTGTTTCTATTATAGTTTAAAACGCTTAATGCGCGAATGCTTTTTCTTACATTGTCGACTAAATTTCGTAGGTCTTTAGCGGAAGGCGGCGTGAGCTTATCTGCGTCTAAAAGTGAATTAATGTGTATTTCTGTTACTACTCTATCATTTTCATATCTGTCCTTTAACGCTTGGAACAAAGATGAAAACGTATCTTCTGTTGTAATCATAACCCTTGCATCATTTATTAATGCAGCTGATAAATAATGCAGTTTTTGAGCATCCGAAAGTTGTTCATTTGAGGTTATTAAGTTGTTAAATTGTAGCTTAAACGTATTCCACTCTTCGGACTTCCCGGAGAATTTCGGAAGTGGAATTTCAGGTAATTTAATGTTTATTGCGTTGTTTATTAGAGTAGGTTTTAATTGAAATGCACTGGGAATTTTACTCTCTTCTAAACATTTAATTTGTTTTTTTATTTTAAATTTAGTCTTCATAATGTTATCATGATATTCCTCACTAGTGTTAATATATATTTCATAATCTTTCTCTATAGTAATGGCAGATTCTATTTCATTATTTAAGTTTTTTAGCGATTGTTCTTTATAATTCAATTGTTCTAATATTTCTGAGTAATTATCAATTTCAATATTTTTGTCATTTATTAACGTTTCGAATTTATTAATCAATTTTGTTACAGACGTTCTTAACGTGGAACGTTTCTTTTTCAACTTTTCAATAGATTCCATTTCAAAATCTTATAATATAGTAAAGAAAATAATAAATATTTCCTACCTTATTGCAGAGCAGACGATTTCTTCATCTCATTAATCGAAGCATACACGCTTGCGAAATCAACATTCCATAAAACTTTGATGAAAGAACTGGAGATAATAGTTCATTATACGGTCACAGAATTTTTTTTAAATTGCGAAAAGTAACGCATCTTTCTCCGGCTCGACGCTGACCATTTTTGTAAGCGATGCGTATTAAAAAAATTAATAAACTCACATAATCTTAAGGACTGTATTTATTTTATTGTTGACAAGCGAAGCGATGCGTGCACACAAGGCAAGACAAGAACATAAACTAGCAAGACGAAACGAATTACGTTTCTATGGTTACCTACATTCGCAGAACAAGTGCGTTGCCAACATTTTGGCACATAATAACAGATAATTCGAACAAAGGCCAATGGGAAAAAATTATTGCAAGTGCATTTAATTGATGTTACATCCTTCCAAATAGTCTGAAATTTTTATAATTGCTGCAAAATTTTGTCGATTCATTTCAAATTTTGTGAAAATCGGATGTATAGTTTAATTAAAGGGACAGTCAAAAGTTTTCCGTTACATTAAGGCCAATGGGAAAAAATTATTGCAAGTGCATTTTAATGATGTTACATCCTTCTGAATAGTCTGAAATTTTTATAATTGTTGCAAAATTTTGTCGAGTCATTTCAAATTTAGTGAAAATCGGATGTATAGTTTAATTAAAGGGACAGTCAAAAGTTTTCCGTTACATTAAGGCCAATGGGAAAAAATTATTGCAAGTGCATTTTAATGATGTTACATCCTTCCAAATAGTCTGAAATTTTTATAATTGTTGCAAAATTTTGTCGATTCATTTCAAATTTTGTGAAAATCGGATGTATAGTTTAATTAAAGGGACAGTCAAAAGTTTTCAGTTACATTAAGGCCAATGGGAAAAAATTATTGCAAGTGCATTTTAATGATGTTACATTCTTCTGAATAGTCTGAAATTTTTATAATTGTTGCAAAATTTTGTCGAGTCATTTCAAATTTAGTGAAAATCGGATGTATAGTTTAATTAAAGGGACAGTCAAAAGTTTTCCGTTACATTAAGGCCAATGGGAAAAAATTATTGCAAGTGCATTTTAATGATGTTACATCCTTCTGAATAGTCTGAAATTTTTATAATTGTTGCAAAATTTTGTCGAGTCATTTCAAATTTTGTGAAAATCGGATGTATAGTTTAATTAAAGGGACAGTCAAAAGTTTTCCGTTACATTAAGGCCAATGGGAAAAAATTATTGCAAGTGCATTTTAATGATGTTACACCCTTCTGAATAGTCTGAAATTTTTATAATTGTTGCAAAATTTGTCGAGTCATTTCAAATTTAGTGAAAATCGGATGTATAGTTTAATTAAAGGGACAGTCAAAAGTTTATCGTTACATTAAGGCCAATGGGAAAAAATTATTGCAAGTGCATTTTAATGATGTTACATCCTTCCAAAAAGTCTGAAATTTTTATAATTGTTGCAGAATTTTGTCGATTTATTTCAAATTTTGTGAAAATCGGATGTATAGTTTAATTAAAGGGACAGTCAAAAGTTTTCCGTTACATTAAGGCCAATGGGAAAAAATTGTTGCAAGTGCATTTTAATGATGTTACATCCTTCTGAATAGTCTGAAATTTTTATAATTGTTGCAAAATTTTGTCGAGTCATTTCACATTTTGTGAAAATCGGATGTATAGTTTAATTAAAGGGACAGTCAAAAGTTTTCCGTTACATTAAGGCCAATGGGAAAAAATTATTGCAAGTGCATTTTAATGATGTTACATCCTTCTGAATAGTCTGAAATTTTTATAATTGTTGCAAAATTTTGTCGAGTCATTTCAAATTTAGTGAAAATCGGATGTATAATTTAATTAAAGGGACAGTCAAAAGTTTTCCGTTACATTAAGGCCAATGGGAAAAAATTATTGCAAGTGCATTTTAATGATGTTACATCCTTCCAAATAGTCTGAAATTTTTATAATTGTTCCAAAATTTTGTCGATTCATTTCAAATTTTGTGAAAATCGGATGTATAGTTTAATTAAAGGGACAGTCAAAAGTTTTCCGTTACATTAAAGCCAATGGGAAAAAATTATTGCAAGTGCATTTTAATGATGTTACATTCTTCTGAATAGTCTGAAATTTTTATAATTGTTGCAAAATTTTGTCGAGTCATTTCAAATTTAGTGAAAATCGGATGTATAGTTTAATTAAAGGGTCAGTCAAAAGTTTTCCGTTACATTAAGGCCAATGGGAAAAAATTATTGCAAGTGCATTTTAATGATGTTACATCCTTCTGAATAGTCTGAAATTTTTATAATTGTTGCAAAATTTTGTCGAGTCATTTCAAATTTTGTGAAAATCGGATGTATAGTTTAATTAAAGGGACAGTCAAAAGTTTTCCGTTACACTAAGGCCAATGGGAAAAAATTATTGCAAGTGCATTTTAATGATGTTACATCCTTCTGAATAGTCTGAAATTTTTATAAATGTTGCAAAATTTTGTCGAGTCATTTCAAATTTAGTGAAAATCGGATGTATAGTTTAATTAAAGGGACAGTCAAAAGTTATCCGTTACATTAAGGCCAATGGGAAAAAATTATTACAAGTGCATTTTAATGATGTTACATCATTCTGAATAGTCTGAAATTTTTATAATTGCTGCAAAATTTTGTCGATTCATTTCAAATTTTGTGAAAATCGGATGTATAGTTTAATTAAAGGGACAGTCAAAAGTTTTCCGTTACATTAAGGCCAATGGGAAAATTTATTGCAAGTGCATTTTAATGATGTTACATCCTTCCAAATAGTCTGAAATTTTTATAATTGCTGCAAAATTTTTGTCGATTAATTTCAAATTTTGTGAAAATCGGATGTATAGTTTAATTAAATGGACAGTCAAAAGTTTTCCGTTACATTAAGGCCAATGGGAAAAAATTATTGAAAGTGCATTTTAATGATGTTACATCCTTCCAAATAGTCTGAAATTTTTATAATTGCTGCAGAATTTTGTCGATTCATTTCAAATTTTGTGAAAATCGGATGTATAGTTTAATTAAATGGACAGTCAAAAGTTTTCCGTTACATTAAGGCCAATGGGAAAAAATTATTGCAATTGCATTTTAATGATGTTACATCCTTCCAAATAGTCTGAAATTTTTATAATTGCTGCAAAATTTTATCGATTCATTTCAAATTTTGTGAAAATCGGATGTATAGTTTAATTAAAGGGACAGTCAAAAGTTTTCCGTTACATTAAGGCCAATGGGAAAAAATTATTGCAAGTGCATTTTAATGATGTTACATCCTTCCAAATAGTCTGATATTTTTATAATTGTTGCAAGATTTTGTCGATTCATTTCAAATTTTGTGAAAATCGGATCTATAGCTTAATTAAAGGGACAGTCAAAAGTTTTCCGTTACATTAAGGCCAATGGAAAAAATTATTGCAAGTGCATTTTAATGATGTTACATTCTTCTGAATAGTCTGAAATTTTTATAATTGTTGCAAAATTTTGTCGAGTCATTTCAAATTTAGTGAAAATCGGATGTATAGTTTAATTAAAGGGACAGTCAAAAGTTTTCCGTTACATTAAGGCCAATGGGAAAAAATTATTGCAAGTGCATTTTAATGATGTTACATCCTTCTGAATAGTCTGAAATTTTTTTAATTGTTGCAAAATTTTGTCGAGTCATTTCAAATTTTGTGAAAATCGGATGTATAGTTTAATTAAAGGGACAGTCAAAAGTTTTCCGTTACACTAAGGCCAATGGGAAAAAATTATTGCAAGTGCATTTTAATGATGTTACATCCTTCTGAATAGTCTGAAATTTTTATAATTGCTGCAAAATTTTGTCGATTCATTTCAAATTTTGTGAAAATCGGATGTATAGTTTAATTAAAGGGACAGTCAAAAGTTTACCGTTACATTAAGGCCAATGAGAAAAAATTATTGCAAGTGCATTTTAATGATGTTACACCCTTCCAAATAGTCTGAAATTTTTATAATTGCTGCAAAATTTTGTCGATTCATTTCAAATTTTGTGAAAATCGGATGTATAGTTTAATTAAAGGGACAGTCAAAAGTTTTCCGTTACACTAAGGCCAATGGGAAAAAATTATTGCAAGTGCATTTTAATGATGTTACATCCTTCTGAATAGTCTGAAATTTTTATAAATGTTGCAAAATTTTGTCAGGTCATTTCAAATTTAGTGAAAATCGGATGTATAGTTTAATTAAAGGGACAGTCAAAAGTTATCCGTTACATTAAGGCCAATGGGAAAAAATTATTACAAGTGCATTTTAATGATGTTACATCATTCTGAATAGTCTGAAATTTTTATAATTGCTGCAAAATTTTGTCGATTCATTTCAAATTTTGTGAAAATCGGATGTATAGTTTAATTAAAGGGACAGTCAAAAGTTTTCCGTTACATTAAGGCCAATGGGAAAATTTATTGCAAGTGCATTTTAATGATGTTACATCCTTCCAAATAGTCTGAAATTTTTATAATTGCTGCAAAATTTTTGTCGATTAATTTCAAATTTTGTGAAAATCGGATGTATAGTTTAATTAAAGGGACAGTCAAAAGTTTTCCGTTACATTAAGGCCAATGGGGAAAATTATTGCAATTGCATTTTAATGATGTTACATCCTTCCAAATAGTCTGAAATTTTTATAATTGTTGCAAGATTTTGTCGATTCATTTCAAATTTTGTGAAAATCGGATCTATAGCTTAATTAAAGGGACAGTCAAAAGTTTTCCGTTACATTAAGGCATATGGAAAAAATTATTGCAAGTGCATTTTAATGATGTTACATTCTTCTGAATAGTCTGAAATTTTTATAATTGTTGCAAAATTTTGTCGAGTCATTTCAAATTTAGTGAAAATCGGATGTATAGTTTAATTAAAGGGACAGTCAAAAGTTTTCCGTTACATTAAGGCCAATGGGAAAAAATTATTGCAAGTGCATTTTAATGATGTTACATCCTTCTGAATAGTCTGAAATTTTTTTAATTGTTGCAAAATTTTGTCGAGTCATTTCAAATTTTGTGAAAATCGGATGTATAGTTTAATTAAAGGGACAGTCAAAAGTTTACCGTTACATTAAGGCCAATGAGAAAAAATTATTGCAAGTGCATTTTAATGATGTTACACCCTTCCAAATAGTCTGAAATTTTTATAATTGCTGCAAAATTTTGTCGATTCATTTCAAATTTTGTGAAAATCCGATGTATAGTTTAATTAAAGGGACAGTCAAAAGTTTTCCGTTACATTAAGGCCAATGGGAAAAAATTATTGCAAGTGTTTTTATTGATGTTACATCCTTCTGAATAGTCTGAAATTTTTATAATTGCTGCAAAATTTTATCGATTCATTTCAAATTTTGTGAAAATCGGATGTATATTTTAATTAAAGGGACAGTCAAAAGTTTTCCGTTACATTAAGGCCAATGGGAAAAAATTATTGCAAGTGCATTTTAATGATGTTACATCCTTCTGAATAGTCTGAAATTTTTATAATTAATGCAAAATTTTGTCGATTCATTTCAAATTTTGTGAAAATCGGATGTATAGTTTAATTAAAGGGACAGTCAAAAGTTTTCCGTTACATTAAGGCCAATGGGAAAATTTATTGCAAGTGCATTTTAATGATGTTACATCCTTCCAAATAGTCTGAAATTTTTATAATTGCTGCAAAATTTTGTCGATTCATTTCAAATTTTGTGAAAATCGGATGTATAGTTTAATTAAAGGGACAGTCAAAAGTTTTCCGTTACATTAAGGCCAATGGGAAAAAATTATTGCAAGTGCATTTTAATGATGTTACATCCTTCTGAATAGTCTGAAATTTTTATAATTGTTGCAAAATTTTGTCGATTCATTTCAAATTTTGTGAAAATCGGATCTATAGTTTAATTAAAGGGACAGTCAAAAGTTTTCCGTTACATTAAGGCCAATGGAAAAAATTATTGCAAGTGCATTTTAATGATGTTACATTCTTCTGAATAGTCTGAAATTTTTATAATTGTTGCAAAATTTTGTCGAGTCATTTCAAATTTAGTGAAAATCGGATGTATAGTTTAATTAAAGGGACAGTCAAAAGTTTTCCGTTACATTAAGGCCAATGGGAAAAAATTATTGCAAGTGCATTTTAATGATGTTACATCCTTCTGAATAGTCTGAAATTTTTTCAATTGTTGCAAAATTTTGTCGAGTCATTTCAAATTTTGTGAAAATCGGATCTATAGTTTAATTAAAGGGACAGTCAAAAGTTTTCCGTTACATTAAGGCCAATGGAAAAAATTATTGCAAGTGCATTTTAATGATGTTACATTCTTCTGAATAGTCTGAAATTTTTATAATTGTTGCAAAATTTTGTCGAGTCATTTCAAATTTAGTGAAAATCGGATGTATAGTTTAATTAAAGGGACAGTCAAAAGTTTTCCGTTACATTAAGGCCAATGGAAAAAATTATTGCAAGTGCATTTTAATGATGTTACATTCTTCTGAATAGTCTGAAATTTTTATAATTGTTGCAAAATTTTGTCGAGTCATTTCAAATTTAGTGAAAATCGGATGTATAGTTTAATTAAAGGGACAGTCAAAAGTTTTCCGTTACATTAAGGCCAATGGAAAAAATTATTGCAAGTGCATTTTAATGATGTTACATTCTTCTGAATAGTCTGAAATTTTTATAATTGTTGCAAAATTTTGTCGAGTCATTTCAAATTTAGTGAAAATCGGATGTATAGTTTAATTAAAGGGACAGTCAAAAGTTTTCCGTTACACTAAGGCCAATGGGAAAAAATTATTGCAAGTGCATTTTAATGATGTTACATCCTTCTGAATAGTCTGAAATTTTTATAATTGCTGCAAAATTTTGTCGATTCATTTCAAATTTTATGAAAATCGGATGTATAGTTTAATTAAAGGGACAGTCAAAAGTTTACCGTTACATTAAGGCCAATGAGAAAAAATTATTGCAAGTGCATTTTAATGATGTTACACCCTTCCAAATAGTCTGAAATTTTTATAATTGCTGCAAAATTTTGTCGATTCATTTCAAATTTTGTGAAAATCCGATGTATAGTTTAATTAAAGGGACAGTCAAAAGTTTGAAGTTACATTAAGGCCAATGGGAAAAAATTATTGCAAGTGTTTTTAATGATGTTACATCCTTCTGAATAGTCTGAAATTTTTATAATTGCTGCAAAATTTTATCGATTCATTTCAAATTTTGTGAAAATCGGATGTATAGTTTAATTAAAGGGACAGTCAAAAGTTTTCCGTTACATTAAGGCCAATGGGAAAAAATTATTGCAAGTGCATTTTAATGATGTTACATCCTTCTGAATAGTCTGAAATTTTTATAATTGCTGCAAAATTTTGTCGATTCATTTCAAATTTTGTGAAAATCGGATGTATAGTTTAATTAAATGGACAGTCAAAAGTTTTCCGTTACATTAAGGCCAATGGGAAAAAATTATTGCAAGTGCATTTTAATGATGTTACATCCTTCCAAATAGTCTGAAATTTTTATAATTGCTGCAAAATTTTGTCGATTCATTTCAAATTTTGTGAAAATCGGATGTATAGTTTAATTAAAGGGACAGTCAAAAGTTTTCCGTTACATTAAGGCCAATGGGAAAAAATTATTGCAAGTGCATTTTAATGATGTTACATCCTTCCAAATAGTCTGAAATTTTTATAATTGCTGCAAAATTTTGTCGATTCATTTCAAATTTTGTGAAAATCGGATGTATAGTTTAATTAAAGGGAGAGTCAAAAGTTTTCCGTTACATTAAGGCCAATGGGAAAAAATTATTGCAAGTGCATTTTAATGATGTTACATCCTTCCAAATTGTCTGAAATTTTTATAATTGCTGCAAAATTTTGTCGATTCATTTCAAATTTTGTGAAAATCGGATGTATAGTTTAATTAAAGGGACAGTCAAAAGTTTTCCGTTACATTAAGGCCAATGGGAAAAAAATATTGCAAGTGCATTTTAATGATGTTACATCCTTCCAAATAGTCTGAAATTTTTATAATTGCTGCAAAATTTTGTCGATTCATTTCAAATTTTTTGAAAATCGGATGTATAGTTTAATTAAAGGGACAGTCAAAAGTTTTCCGTTACATTAAGGCCAATGGGAAAAAATTATTGCAAGTGCATTTTAATGATGTTACATCCTTCTGAATAGTCTGAAATTTTTATAATTGTTGCAAAATTTTGTCGAGTCATTTCAAATTTTGTGAAAATCGGATGTATAGTTTAATTAACACTAGAACCGCCGTAGCGGTCATTTTGACCGCTACCAAATAAAAATATTTCGATTATCACCAGAAATTTCTTTCTAAAATAAGTTTTAAATGTACCACGGAGAAATAAGTTAAATAAATAAGTTAAGTAGCTTCAATTAAAATTTGGGGTGTAAAATATTTTTATAACACTTCAGTAAAATTTCCGGCGGTTCTAGTGTTAAAGGGACAGTAAAAAGTTTTCCGTTATATGACGGTCAATGGTCAACATTTATTGCAAGTGCATTTTAATGATGTTACAGATTATGCACTTATGAAGTGCAAAAAAATATGCATTCATTACAATATGGGGTGCAAACATTTTTTATAAAATTAGTTATAATACGAACGCACCTCATTTGCCACGTTTGAAGTGCAATTTCCAACTTGTTTATACATCCGAAATTCGATTTTCGAGCATGTAATTGTAATTTTTGGACCTCACAGTGCCAGGAATTAGTCATCTGTGGTAAGTTATTTCGATATCTCGTTACAGTATTCTCAAAATTCAACGTAAAACATAAAATTGTAAAATAAATATAAGTTGATTACAAAGAATGATATACTGTTAAACATAGTTCAAGCAAATATAGGAGTGATAGGGCAAGATGGCGTGGATGAGTTTGACCCAAAAATTGCGATGGCCATAATGAGCTGTTTTGATATTTGAATGACTCATTCCGGGATGCGCTTCGCAAAAGCATATTTACCCTTGTTTCGCATTCTTTTTAATAAATTGCAATCAGAAATTTTATAAAATAATGAAACTAATTTAAATTGAGTGTATCTTCTTAAGGGGTCTTGTACCTTTTAAACGCGACGAAAATTAAAGAAAAAATTCAAAGTTTGAATTAGTTTATCTTTAAAACCTTTTTATGTACAAACATGAAATCTGAATATTGGGTTAAACAGATTGTGTTTTGTAATGTTCTACCATTAGAAATTTTTTGGCCTTTTACAGAATTTGTGTATTCTTGAAATCAAAATAGCACTTTTTTTTACCCCAGAAGTCATTGCGCGCATAATATCTTGAGAAAGTATGTATGGAAGCCATGAAATTTGGTAAAGATACTAAACAAATATGTGTGTTTAAAATGAACTACTTTTAAGTATTTACAATGGTAATATTTTTAGTTATGACTATTTTTATTCATTAAAATTACAAAAAATTTATTATTTTTTTTTTTACAAAAACATTTTTTTATATAGTTAACGAAATAATTTTGGACTAAGAGTAGTTCATTTTAAACACAGATATTTGTTTAGTGTCTTTAGCAATATTTCATGACAATCCATACATACTTTCTCAAGATATCATGCGCGCAATGACTTATGGTGTAAAGAAAAGAGCTATTTTGATTTCAACAATACACAAATTCTATAAAAGTCTAATAAATTTCTAATGGTAGTATATTACAAAGCACAATCTGTTTAACCAATAGTCAAAATTTTACGTTTATACACAAAAAATTTTGAAGATAGACTAATTCCAACTTTAAATTTTTTTCGTTAATTTTCGTCGCGTTTAAAAGGTACAAGACCCCTTAAGTAGCTTTTAATTTAAATCTTTTTATTTTACAAAAATTCTGGCTTAAAGGATTAAAAAGAATACGAAAGTTGACAGCTATGTTTTGGCGCATATCCGAACAGTGTTGCCAGAGAGGTACTTTTTTAAAATTCAGATTTCTTGATTGGCACCACTTTTCTGAAAAGGTAAAATTCCCCTTGCTTTCGTCTTAATTATTATGTCATTAAATAAGGCGAATTTTACTATTTAAAAAAAAAATGGTTCCAATCAAGCAATCTTTAAAAAAGTAGCCCACTATCAACACTACCCGAAAGATTCATACGAATATCAAAATAACTTATTATACTTATAATTACCCATAAGTGGCTCCTTATGTCGATCACCGATAATGACAATGGTATGAAAGATTATGACGGCAAAGACAGGGTACAATACCGCAGTGTTGCCAGATTGGGGACTTTTTTAATTCACATTATTTGGTAAAACAATATAATTCGCTTTATTTTTCAGAATTTTTAATCTATTTTTAAATAGGCCGAATATTTTTATTTCAAAAAAGCGGTGACTATCAACAATCTCGGGACAAAAAAGTCCCCAGTCTAGCAGCACTGAATATAGTCCAAAGATCAACTGGCGCTCAAATGCTTTATCCTTTTATGTACTGAATTATGAATTCATGAAAATTTTAATTTCTAAAGGATTTTAAATTAATTTCTTTGAAACTAACCGTACGAATTTCATGAAATTTTTTTAGGCTAATTGAAGGGTGTAGAATTTATTTATGATGTCAAACTTGGGTAGGAGAGACCGGGTTAGTTGTGCCAGGGGCAATTTGTGCCATCGAGCTTCCTGACTGAGTCAATAGCTTGCAGCACCTGTCGCACCATGTGAGTGAAGAGATTCATTGTGTCAGTGTGCTGCGTATGTTTTGAAGTATAGCGTTGCGTTGTTTTCGAGATAAAAATATTTATCTTGTTTTCTATCGTAAAAGTAAATTTTGCGACCTACGTAGGAATCGTCATTGCCACTTGCGATACTGAGGTACGTAAACTTCCCTAACATTATTCAAATGCTTATATTTTCAGCTGTCATTCTATGTATTTCATTTTTTAATCGTGCCAACATTTCGAAAACTAATGAATAAAGTTCAAAATGGCGGAACGCGGGGCTAGTTGTGACGAAGTCTAAGAGGCACGTTGTGACAGTGTCATTACTTACCCCATCATAATTTTAACTTCCTATGTTCCTCAGTAACTGATCGACCGTTATCCATCAGAGATGAGGGCGTTAAAGACCAGAATGACAATGAAAAAAAGTTAGTAAATATGAAACTGTTAATAAACCAAGCACTTCAGCAATAACTTTAATCAGAGATCGCGAGATTGCAGGACCGTCTTCAGAAGTAAGAAATCTCATTGAATTAGATGATTCTATGACAATTGAGAATAGCAATGTGTCAGTGGTAAGTCTTACAGAAATAAGACCACTCCCTAAAGCAGGACCTCGAAAAGTCAAGCGATCTATTCGTAAATGTTTGAAATCTGCCATTCAAATAAGCACACATGTAAAAGAGAAAATTCTAGCAGAACAAAAAGCAAAAGAACGCAGAAAACAAATTGAAGAAGAAAAAGCAAAATAGAAACTGTATGGAAAGGCCAAGCAATGCATAAAAAAAATCACACCTAGATTATTGTAAAAAAGGGAGAAGCAAGTATTGGATAGCTCTGATGATGACGAAAATTGCTTATGTCTAGTTTGCTTGGAGCAATACAAAATTTCTAGACCCGGAGAAGACTGGATGTAATGCATGGCATGTAGAAGATGGGCGCATGTCAGATGTACCAAAAATGAACCTTATTATATTTCTATTAACTGTAAATCAGACGCTGAAACAAGCGATGACAATGAGGGATTAAAAATATAGGATATAGGCCTACACGTTGTAGTAGGCTACTGAGTCAAAGATCAATATGGCCAAAGATTAGTGTTGGCTTACTTTTTATTAAGACAGTTTTTGTTTCTTTTTATTGCTAAGTGTCTCTAAAAGTATTTTTATAAAGGACTAAGAGTTTACAAGTGTTAATAATTTAACTATTTTATTTTCATTTGATTTACAATATTATTAAAACATGAAAGTGTTTTATTGTGTTAAGAACTTTATAAATGAATAAATTTCTCATTCTTGATTTAACATATCCCATTTAATCGCCTTTCTTACATAATTTGTATATGTTACAATGTACTTGTATGTGTCATTTTTGTGTCACAATGTGCCCCAAGCATGTCACAACTTGTCCCGTAGTAGGGGTTAGTAGTGACAAATTTCGAGGTTACGCAGAATTCATTTTGTGTTATGAAAAACATTAATAATATTAATAGTAGTTTTATAAATATGTTATGCAAGATTTACTCTAATGATATGATACACTAAATGTTTCGCTCCAGTTCAAATTTTACGGCTAATATCAAAATAGTCGAAAATGTCACTACTAGCCCCGGTCTCCCCTATTGCTATTGAAAAAAAGAAGAAAAAAAGCAAAGTTTGGGTTCGTTTTTGATATGTAGAGTTCCCTTGAGCAAATTTTATACACATCATTTAAAATTAGACTTTATTTCCAATCGTTTGGTACCAGTAAATGTATTCTACGAAAATTTGTTTCAGAGTCAGTAGGGTTGGTGTTTACTTTTTTTTCACGGCTGTACCTTAAAGAAAATGTTATCCACTCGTCATGTTTCTTGCTGTATGTGCACCAGCCCCTGAATATTAGGTCAAGGCGCTGACGAAAAAAAAATGCGGGGATCGTAGGAGGATTTATTTTAGCGTTTTATGAGCCCTTGAAATTGAATACCAGTAATTTTGTTAAGTAATCTTCGATTTTTTTAAACACAGAAAAATAAGGAGTGCAATACTTTAAATGTACAGTGGCATCTAAATTCAGGGGATGGTGAGAAATCCATCTACGACAGTCGCCATTTTTGTTTCAGCTTGTAGGCTTAGTATTCAGGGGGCAGTGATATAAGATGACGAATTGAATTTTTTCTTTTGAATTTTTTCCCCCATACTTTAAGAGCACATATTTGCTTTTGAATTTTTAATTTACGACCTGTTTCTAATAAACTATGTATCTGCAAGATGTCGTGAAATGGGTTTAATAAAGTCTTATAGGTACAATAGTTCTACTTTTAAATGATGTATGTAAAAATTTCTTAGGGGGGCATCTACATATCAAAACGAACCCAAAATTTGTTTGATTTTTTTCGAAAGAATACACAAGTTTGACACCATAAATAGATTCTACACTTTTTAATTAGCCTAAATCCAAATTTTGGTAAAATTCGTATAATTAGTTTCCGAGAAATTAATTATTTTGACAGGGTCTATTTATATTTTAGGTCTAGGTATATTTTAAGGACTGTATCCAAATTGCAGTTCAGGACTCGATTGTTGAAATGCTACAGAATGACTTTGCTACTTATATTAATGTATTCTTGCCAATATGAACACCTCACTAGCTTAATAAGTTTCGACTATCGCCAGCCCAAATGTTTCATTAAAATGTGTAATACATATATATGTATATATAGGGGAGAGTTGTACAAAACCGGGTAGGCGGGTAAAACCGGGTAGCGCAGATTTGTCCTTGGTTTTAACTTTTATTTTTCGGCCAACACCATGAATTGTTTGCCGAAAGTCATTACGACATTTGTAGCTGAACGAAACGCTACTGTGTGCGGTTATTTTTTGCGTGAAGGATTGCGTTTGAATTTCTCTTAAATTGTTTTGCTTGTTTTTTACGCATATATTAACTGTTTGCCAGAATATTAAATATTGGTAAGTACTATATTTAATTATTTGCTTTCTTGCAAGTATTTTAACAGTTTTACTTTTCTTTTACTATAGGACTGAGAGTAGTGACGCCATGTTTAAAAATCTGTGTCACGTTGGGGTAAAACCGGGTACTTAAGAGTGGGTCAAAACCGGGTATACCCAGTTTTGTCCTGCATTCATGGAATTATTTTTTAAGGATAGTTAATGCCTTAGCATGGAGTTTTAAAATGCAATTTAGTGCTGTTAAGTATTGTTAACCCTTTGATGTGTCATTCATGCATCTCTAAACTTATACTACAAACAACGGGTGGGGAAGTGGTTACTTTTAATCATAGGCAATCTGTTACAATTTACTAAATTGGAAAATTATTCAAAGCTGCGATTTTTAGAGCAGTAGTTGCAAATACTCCAATCAGATGGTTTGAGAAAACAGGGATATTACTTTACAACAATGATGTTTTTACTGACCTTCTATTCGCTCCTTCGGAAATGACAAAGAAACCCTTAAAAGACAGTGATAACACACCTACGTCTACGCAGCCATATGTTGGCATATGTGTATATGTTCATATTGTGTAGCCAGCAATCTGCATTTCCAGTTTCAATTAAAATGTTATTACCCGCTCCTTAGGAAGGCTTTAAGATTGAGAAAAGAGCTGGCAAAAGAAGGGGAAACTGTTATTTTAAATATTTCGCCCTATAAATTAGAGCTGGGAAGAGAAATTAAGGAGAAAGATGCCAAACAGCCTGCAAAAGGAAAAAGGAACATTCTTAAAAAGAAAAAGAAATTAAGAATCAACAGGAAAAGAAACTAAAAAAATTGATGAGGTATCCTCAGAAGATTAAGAAGATAATGAAACCTGGATGTTTTGCAATAAACTTTACGCCAATTCTATATCCAAAGAAATTTGGATACAACGTTTGAAATACCACGGATGGGCACATGAAGCATGCTATATGAAGAAGAAAGTGATAACAATTTTTTTGTGATTTTTGCAGTTAAAATAACCCTAAGACTTCCAGCGTAAAATAAATAACATTAGTACGTAAACATATGGCATATACAATGTAGATAATTTGCTACAGATTTATTTTTTGACACATGGAAGAACACATGCGCAGATTCGTTTTGTTAAATATAACAAAAATGTATGTTTTAAGTAAGAATTTCTTTCAAGAAAATGAGTTCCCCAGTAGTTTGAAATAGATACCCGGTTTTACCCAGCCAGTGGGGTAAGACCGGAATTTTGCATATCTCTGAAAAAAGCTATTTTTTGATATAATCAATTACATTTTTTATCGAAAGGAGCATGTTTAAATGTAGCCAAAAATTCATTTAATATTAAAAACGGTGTTCAGAGTTTGTTTTCCTATTTGATTGTATTTAAGAACAACAAAAAATTATGGTACCCGATTTTGTCCCCACCTTCCCCTATATATATATTTTTTCAAATTATTCTTTTCTGGACATCATAGACGGCCGCCTAAACCGTCATTATCACGTTTTTTATTCATCATTCGAAAATTTCTTGAAAGAAAAATTTGAAATTGAGAATTTGCATAAAGCAGGCGATAATAAATATAAATATATCGTTGTGGACAAACGTGTCCGTGCTGACATCATTTTGCAGTTGGCAACACCTTACGATTAAATTTCGATTTTGCAATTTTCGCTATTACATTTTTTTAAAACTTCTAAACATTGCACATCTTGAATTTTTACACCTTCTTATAGGAACAAAAAATTTACATTCAAATGCAATTCGTTTGAAAATTGTAAAGCAATTTACTGATTTATTTTGGTTTTAAAATAATTATTAAGCGTGAATTATTTTAATCCATCTTAGAATAACAACCCATCTTCACTTAAAAGATTATAAATAGTCCAGTATTAGTTTCCGAGTAATTTGTAATAGGGAAATTGAACCTTCATCAACTTCAAAATTCTTTTAAATAAATAAATAATATAAAATAAAGTAAAATACAAATTTAACACAGATGTAATCGAACAATTTAAATTTTTAAGGTGCCTAATAGGAAATAAAAATTAATTCAAATATAATTTGTTTTAAAACTGTATCTGAGTTTACTGGTTGTTTATCGTATTTAACATAATTTTCAAGCATAAATTATTCTTAAATTTATTTATATCGCGTGCTTCGCTATTGAGAATGATAAATATGTTTGCTTTTTAAACAATATAAGTATTTCAGAATTCGTTTCCCCTAATATTCGAGAACCAAATTAAAACTTCACCCACAATTAAATTTAAATAATACAAATAAAACACAAATTTAACAGGCATACAAACAAATTACATATAAACTACAATTACATATAAATTGCTGTAATAAAAAAAAGGCTGTAGTAATTAGAGAAATCATTGGTGATATCTTTGGCTTTAATGCCTGGCATGCGATTACAATGAAAGTATCGCTTTTAATGAATTTAAAATTTTTATTTTAATACTTTATTGATATTTTTTATATAAAAATGATTTTAGGTGTTGTTAATGTGCAAGTTAAAAAAAGGGGGGGTGGGTAAAGATCCATGAGAGTTAGAAAAAAAAAGGTTTCCATCTATGTTCTGTTACACTGGAAGCCTGCGTTGGATCCACTAGTTTCTAAAAAGACAAATGTTGAGTAGATGGAGCTAAAAAGATTGAAAGGAGACGGCATATCAATCTAGCCCCGTGGAGAATGTTGAAGCTGAAACTCGGGTTCTTTCCCCCTCTCCAGCGTCCGCTATATTTGACTTTTCTGTAGTTGTTTTGCGCAGCGAGAAAAACTAGTTCACAGCGCAACTCACCGCGGTCAAGTATGGGGGAAGGGGGAGGGGGTAGTAACAGTTTGAAGTGACGTCGTTTATGTTGTCTCCTTTAGTCTCCATTCCTCCATGGTTGAGTAGCATTGGGGCACGCAAGCGGCTATGCCAAATACGGAGTATCACTGTTTTCGATTGGCAAACGTCGCTATATATAAACGCATAGTTTCTGCGATGAATAAGGTGAATACTACTGTTCGGAAATAGTGTCGAATGTGTGATATGATTCCGAAAAGTCATGGCCGTCTAATGACGTAAGATCCGTTCCGTCAATTTTCAGATAGACATGTTTTAATCGTGTGAAGCAGTAAACTGCAATATTTTTTTTTTTAGGTCTTGTAATATCACTGACTAGGGAAAGTCCCCAACTGCCAGATCGGGATTTTGTCAAGAGTTGTGTCGTTGGAAAGCTCTTAATATGGGATCAAGGAAGAGTATACAACTACCCGTTTAAATGTAACTGGTAAAGATTTATAGGCCGATTTATTCCTGTCATTTATTCATTTTTCCATGTCGCTAGCTATGCAGGAAGGACACTCTGCGTGGTAAAAAAGAGAGTTGACGGATTACAGAGATTACAGAGAAGACACTTTGTGCTTGGTGGAATAAGTAACTTCACGGATGGTAGTGCATTTCTGAATAGATATGGCTGAAGCACAAGTGTTTCCAACACCAGGTACACACAATGAAAGGGAGAGTTTCACTGTTTTCACAGGTGTTATTAGTTAAGTTAAAACACGCCTGTTTAACTGATCGACATACGGGATTCGTGTCTCTTTTTAAGGCCTTTTGAAAGGCATACCGATGCATGTCATCGAAGGTGGGCGAGGAGAAGTTGTTATAGGCCAGTTTATACAATTTTATTATGCTTTCTCTAGTGGTCATCTCGACATTTCCACAAACGCTCTGATGAGTTTTTGAATATTCCACTATTCTCTTTATTAAGTACTTGTATTGTTGAAAGACGTAAACGTTTAACGGCTGAAGAAATTTTGTTGTGGTGGGAGAAAAAAGGTTCCACATTGAATTCAAATTTCTCAATGCATAATCTCAATGTTTAGATCCATTTGGTCACTTCAATTATCCAGCACTATGATTGTTTCCTTATCACTAATCGATTCTTTTAGTTTATCGAAGTATGCCGCAGTTATTTGTTTTGAACTCTTTCCTGACTTGAACATGTAATGAGCAAATTTGAGGATGTTAATTCGTTGAACATTTTGCATAACTTTGGGACCAAATTCTTCCTGAAATTCACGTGTTACAAGTAGTAAAGGTCCCATAAATTTTCCAGCGGCGTTAATACACATTTGCACGGTATAGGTATGAGTCGTTTTGTTTTTACTGATTACCGATGTACCCACGTCTTTAGATCCCTTCATATCGAGAATTTTGTTAAATATAATCTCATATTGGAAGCCACTTTGATCGGTGTTCAGGACGTTGGACAATGGACACTTTCGCTGCTCAATAATTTTTTTTCCCTTTTTCCCGGAATTCGTCGATCACAGGTTCCAAAGACACTTCCTGAAACAAATCTTTTTTTGTTACGATTTGCGTGACCGTTCGACTTGTTAGTTTATTGGTTTGTTTGAAATTCTTAATGAAGTTTGAGCTTGCTGAGAATCCGGGAATTCAAAGCTCCAGTGATTTGTAAATGGCCCACATTTTGAGATCCTGTCATGAACGGTGGTTTTTAATTGTCTGCGATTATGATAAAATTACGACTACACTTGTTTGGAAATTAATTTCATTTTGCTCTGCATGTTCCCACTTTTCCCTACGTATTGTCCCAACCATTGAATCACCTTGTGGTCTTTTACCTGCCTACATATACGTTGCACAGCTTTTTGTTTATTTTTCTTTGCCTTCTTACACGTTTCTACTGCTTTCGTCATTACTTCTATGGATGCTCCTTCACTTCCTGACCGCTTTTTTTCGCACGTTCTTTATATTCGAAAGTGGGTTCCGTATTTATTTATAAATTACTTGTCCGTTCATTTTCGTCGATGCTGCTCTCATACAGAATATCGAGCGACCGAAAAAATTCGTTTTCTATCACCTTCACTGTCTTAAACAGTCGCTGACTAATGGCCTTCTCTTCAGTCGTGGCTCTTTTCCTCGGATTTCCCAAACTATTTTAACAGTATGACTGCCTAAGAGGGACAGCTCAGACAAGGAAACCAAGTTTGCAGAGCATAGTGTCCCTCCCGGTCGCCTTTATTAAGGTCTTAAAAAATAATAACTACAGTTTTCAGCCAGAGCTGAAGCCACCAGAATCACGACAGTGGGCGGTATGTATAAAAAATCCCGTGCCAGGGCCGCACTTGCCAGGTGAAAAAAACCTAACGCGACAATATTCTAGCAGTTGCAAACTAAAGAGTTTTGACATCTTCGCTTTGTCGGCGATAGCATTACACCATGAAGACTCGCCGGGGACATCTTCAGAACTACGCCCGACTTCGCAAATCACAAGGGATGCGCACCACCTCCCCTGAACCAGCTCGCCTGGAATGCGAGCCACAGGTACTGCTAAAATTCTCCATGATTAAGCGCCTCGGGAACTGCCCCTATAGGCTCTGCCCATGCCCTCTTTCCATCCCGTAGGATCAGGCGAGGAGTTATTTCCTGATGTTCTTTAAAGCATATTCCAAGTCTATACTGTCCAGTTAATTCTATATGATTATGAAAATGTGGTCACAATCTTCTGTTTCTTACTACAGGAAACATGGAACCTCACCAATATCACACTGACATCAACAGGTTACATAACTGTTCTGTAAGCTGTCTTTCTACCACACAGAATGTCTTTCCTGCATAGCTAGTGACTTGGAGAAATCAATAAATGACAGAAATAGATCGGCCTATAACTCTTCACCAGTTCCATTCGAACGGGTAGTTGTGTACATTTCCTTGATGTCCATGGTAAAAGATTTCCAACGACACAACTCTCCACAAAATCCCGATCTGGCAGTTGGGGATCTTCCCTAGTGAGCCCATATATAACAGGAAATCAGAGACAGCTACCAGAAGCATTGAAGGCAAATGAAGCTAAATGTATAAAATAGTCCGCATTGTCAATGTTAGTGTTTCATAGATGCCAATCGTCCAATTTTTTAATACTAATACTTTTATGCAGAAATACTTATTTTATGCAATTGCTCGCACAATTTCTGCAATTAAATAAAGGGAACATTTTTCTAAGAATTTACTGGTATTCAAAAAATCGGTAAATAGCCAACTATGGTTTTCGCCTTTAGTATTGTCATAATTTATGTTTGTCTATTTAAGCTATGTTTAGATAATTAAAGTTTTTTTAATCATGCAAGAAAAAAAACTTTAATTATCTAAACATAGCTTAAATAGAGCCCCACCAGTGGCCTAGAGGTTCTGCTCTCGAAGCTGGTAGACGGGAGGTGCTGGGTTCGATCCCAATCGCGCCCGTCGGCCTAATCGTTCGGAGTTTTCTTCGAACCTTGGTTCTCCAAGCGTTAATATGGGTTAGGTTCCCTTAGAAAGACCTCCACGGAAGGCACTCCTCCCCTTAGGGCCTATATTCCACGTGCTGATAATTGGCCGACATAAATACAACAACAATAATCATGCAAGACGATGCAAAATACAGCATGCTTTGCCACGTATGTGAAATAAAACTATCGTCACTCTATTCTTGCGTGCTGACCATGAAAATGTCAGGATATTTTTTAGTGCGGAGCGTGGTTTTAGTTCCACATTGCAGCCATGGATAGTACTGCAAGCAATCCGCACTCAATCGAGACCAAAACCGAAATCACTCATCACTGATGCGAATGAAGGAAGTTAAACGTATGGAGTGGTCTCATTTGCCAATACAATTTTGTTCTTACAGTCCGATTCTGAACTCAGTCACATTTTTAACCTGCTTTGGCCTCGGTTGAACACTTATTGCTTGCAGCGCCACCTATCGTTGCTATTTGGAACTAAAACAGAATTCGTACTAAAAAAACTCCTGCCATCTTACATAATCCACCTGCAAGAATTTGTTTAATAGTTGTTCCCATTCGCAAGTTATTGAATTTTTAAATCAGTCAGTCAATTTTAGGGTACCCAGTAGCTACACTATTAACTCCTTAATTCTCGCTCTCGTCAATATCACGAGCTGAGCTGCCGTTCGTTAATTTTCGTGCCCGTCATATTTCCGGGCTGGAGATTTATTGCTGGAAAAATCTTCTGAAACCATAAAAATTTTACTGGCATTTCAGTGTGAAGCCTTTAAATATTATGGTTTTTGGCGCTGATTGTGATGTTGGACTTTGTACTGCATGTTTCGAAGTATATCACACTAAAAAAAAATTATTAATAATCAAAATTTAATGTATATCATATTATTTCAAATATTATTTGTAAAAATTTGTTTCATAATGATAAATAAAGATCTAAGATGTGAAAAATAAAGGTCTTATTCGCATTAATTTGTATGATATAAAGCAAACATTAAAACACAGAAATCTCGCATGATGGCTTTTCCACAAATGTGAATTTGTTCTATAACATCTTTTTTTTTCGCCTTAAGAAAAAAAAAACTAATTGCATATTTTATATAGAAACCTTATAATTATTCAATTTCTGTAATTAAAAAAATATGTACTTTTTTATGGTTTTTCCAAATATTAAGCGACCGTTAAGGGGTTAAGTCGATTGCACATTTATAAATTTTGTTGTGTGATATCTTATTTCTTATCCTTAAGAGGACAAGAGACCTTCAATATCAACAAAATCGCTCAAATTCACGAAAAAAAAATTGTCCCCCAAAAAAGCTCCATGTAAGCTTTTATCTCCAATTAGAATTCTTCAAGCACATGATTTTTACTTACCCATCATACGTAGTATAGTGTAAGTCTTGTAATCGTTTTAAAATCGAAAAAAAAAAATTTCGACGGATATACACGCCTCAGACACTGGAAATACCTAAAAACATGCCTAAAAAAAAAAAAAAAAAAATCTGTCCGTCCGTCTGTATGTCTGTGTGTCTGTAATCGCTCTATCTCCCGAACAAATTGAGATAGAGACATGAAATTCGGTGTGTACTTAGGGAATAATAACGGGAAGAAGCCTATTGAATATCAGTAATCTCGATTAAACGAAACTATTTTTTTCGGACTCTTGAAATATTCGTTCTGATAAAAGGTACACAAAAATTTTCGAAATTGTTTATTTGAAGGAATGAATATAAAAGACAATAAAAAATCATAAATTTTACATCATGAATGAACTCGATTGGATAATGAGTTGTCGAGATATTTGTAATTCTATTTTTTACACTCTTCGATTTTTCATGACCCTGTATTTCCTTCAAATTTCAATTCAAAGATATATTTTAATTGGAAATGAGACGCTTAATCCGACGCAGTAAACTGTTAGTTAATAGGATTATAATTTTTCGAGTTATAAGGATGTTTCTTTTACGCAATTCGGTACTACTCTATTATTCCGACGACCAAAAAACTATCGCCAAACTATAAGATTAAATGCCAATAATGGCTTATCGTAAATGTCAAGCATTTAATGCCTCTCCATACCTACAAGGGGGCTTACCATAGGGGGGACCCTGTTCTGTCGCCAAATACCGCCAAGTTTGTCGCCAACTTGGCGGCCAAATTGAGTCACCAAAAGTGACACCAAATTGGCAGTATCTCTAATATTTCGTCAAATTCCCGTAGACTTCCATTGTAAACCAATAGCGTTCACTTGCTTACAGAAACTCAAAAAATTGAGATATTTTAATACAACAAAAAGTAATATTAGCTCAAGGGGTTATATTAATTATATTTAAGGGAGTCCAAATACATTAAATTATGAATAAAAGTAACATGGTACAATGCTTAGCAAATATCACATGTTTTATTTTCATATTTTATATTATCTATATCCATGATGGGTAAGTATTACGATGCCCCCCCCCCCCCCCAACGACTAGTTTTACATTTCAATTACATTTTTATAATTAAAGTCCCTTATCATCAGCTGATCTTTTTTTACAAATGGTTGCAAATGCATTCCTTCTTTGAAATTTTTTGTAGCTGTTTGTCATTATATTTGTCATAAAACTGAAAATAAATATAATTGCAAAAGTTAAAGGTAGCTAATCGCCGCAATATGATGCGAAAGTGTTGAAAATTTCATAAAATTTTGAAATTTCTTTATTCTTACCTTTATATTCAAATACATAAAATGATGCACAGTTGTATTTTTATGTATAAACCAAACTTGCATAAAAATTATTGGTGATTTTAATTTATATGGAATGCGCGTGGAACATTTAGAAATTATCTTCATTTCGCTGAGAATTTTTTGTTGTCAACGAAAGATTTCTTATGTCCCTGAAAACATAAATTAACAAGTAAGAAAAATCATGCGTTAAGCATAGATTATGAAACACTTTCCAACACTTCCTGAATGCTTTAACAAAACTTCGTAATTTAGGGAAGTAAGGTATATAACATACTAAGTAAACATTTTAGAAAACGCATAATACATTTTAAAAACTGATTTCAGAAGTTACCATCCATAGCAAATATGTATTCCAATTCTTTTGAACAGCGCTGTATTTGATCTGTAGGTTGATATATATGCTATATATTGGGGAAATTTAGTTTAGCTAGAAAACGAATAACAGGTTGAAATTTCTCTTTCAGCAATTTATACTAATAGATGGAAATATA
Organism: Maratus speciosus; assembly: GCA_963932465.1. NCBI lineage: Eukaryota > Metazoa > Arthropoda > Arachnida > Araneae > Salticidae > Maratus > Maratus speciosus. Next base: position 377,050 of record CAWVRF010001324.1, read on the forward strand.
CTTGTATACTTTTGTACAACCCTGTAGTTAACCTAGTACCGTTATTACACGCCACGATTTAGCCAAAGTTTAATTCAAAGTAAAACACTCTTAAAACTACTGGAATCACATTTCCAGAAATTATCATTTATAGACGGCCATGTATCCAATTCTTTGCGTGATCCTGTGTATAATTTTATCTATGTTCTACTAACATTTCTTTTTAAACAAAATACAGTTCAGCGTAAAAATGCATAACTCATTTAAAAACCACCTTTAAGCAATTTACAATCATACCCAGTAGCCATTACGAATTCTTTTGTGTAGCCCTGTATATGAAGTACAGCATTTATACGCACCATATACAATGCATAAATATAGTGAAACATAAAAGCGCATAACATAATTAAAAATGCATTTCCAGCAATCATCGCTACCGTACAGTATTTCGAATACAATATAGTATCTGAAATCTTTTGTGTGTCCCTGTAAATGTACGGTATACACTTCGTATTATACATGAAATAAGTTATAGTAAACCTCAGCGACGTATATCAATTTCATTATACCTGAAATAATTTAACATAATTAAAATACGCCGGAAAAAATTCCCTCCACCCGTATATCATTATGTAACGGAATTCTTTTGTGTGGCCCTGTAAATGAATAATATTTATTCTTTGCATCGCATATTCTACAGAATGCATATTTTAGTGCGCCTGATAAATTCAAATAAATTTTATTATGTTTTAATGCATGTAACATCATTAAAAATCATTTTAAACGATTTTTTCCCATTGGCCGTAATGTAACGGAAAACTTTTGACCGTCCCTGTAAGTGAACTAAACATGCTACAAACTTCATTTGAAATAGGGTTCGTGCTATGGTAGAGGTCACTAACATCCAAAAATTTCAGAACGATCCGAGTATATTTACGGGAGTTAGAGCGCGTACAGTCGGTCAGACAAACCGAATGCATAAACACTTTTCAACTTTGTTGGAAAGTGTTAAAAATGTATAAACAATTAAATTGATGAAATTACTCAATAAGTATATTGAAGCTACGGTTATATTTGAATTTAGTCGATATAGTTATTTCCTTTTCAAAATGATAGCAAATAATTTAAAAATATATAAGTAACTGGTATTCGAAAGGGAGATTTCTGCCAAATTGGCGTCAAAGAAATCTCGCTTTCGAATACCAGTTACTTATATATTTTTAAATTATTTGCTATCATTTTGAAAAGGAAATAACAATAAATAAATAAAAGTTTGAATAATAACTATAGATAAAAACAGTTTATATAATTAAAAACAGAAAATAAAAGTAAATAAACAATTTATTAATAAATAAAAAATAATAGCCAGGTTACCATAGCAGGCAAAATAACACCATTTTGGCGCCAGCTAGATATCCCGGTTCATATCTGAAATCTGTTCCGTAATTTGTATATAAAAAAACATTATATATATTTAGAAACGATTTTTTTCATGTATATAACAGCATATATAAACAAAAATAAAAGTTCATTAGATTTGCTTTCATAGCTGTTTATATATTTTGGCAACATACCTCACTTTCTGATGCCCGAATTACGCCAAGCTTTTTTTTAAAAATGCGCTATAATGGAAAAAGGACCTAAATAAATAATTAACAGAAATAACCAATTATACAAACTAAAACTTTTTATTTCGAGATCAAAGCATTGTTTTTAATTTCAATTAAAAATACATGTATCCTTGGATAACTTTAGTTGAAATTAGGTTCACAGCTTAATATCTCATTCCATAAACCTAAACAAACACAAGTGATTCATTCATCGTAAAACTTAAAAATTTTTTAAATCATTGAGGTAATCATTCACAAAGTAAGTTCTTCAACAATCAATGGACAATATTCTAATGACATCATAGTAGGTAAAATGGTGGCGGTATCGTTCGTTTATGGTTTAAAATCACAAAGATTTAATTTTGCAATGTCTCTTAGTTACATTATTTTATTGTCCTATTTATGAGCTCAGAACAAAAGCATATTTTTTCATTATTTATTTATTAAAGACGGGAAAAATTATACATGCATGATTTGTAAAATTTAATTAATTTTCTTTCTTAATAGTAAAAAATAACATCGGGAAGTAACAGCGGGTTTAAGTTAAATAAGTTTAACTGTTTAATTCTGTTGTAATATTCAAAATAACTGTATTTATTAGATTTCAGTAAACAACTTCAAGGCCCGATTAAACTTTGAAGTTAGAGGAATTACAATATCATTTCAGGACCTTTCTTTTGGAGAAGCTTTTCTAAATTTCATATATACATGGAAACTCTTCAGTGTTAGAAATATTATTCTTAGGACTGACATAACATGAGAACGGCCTGCAATTTTATACAAGTTTTTGAAAACTACTTTGTATCAGAAATTTTGCTAAAAACGGGTTACTTTTTTGTTATAGCGGCCCACACTATTAGGATTATGACAAGTTGGAGCCAATTTCGCCAACGTCGTAACCAAGATCGTGAAGCACACACATAGTATAATACCATATAATACCATTTCTTGAAATCGTATACGATAATTTAATAGTTTTTACCTTACTTCAAGTGTGAAATTTATTTATTTTTAAGGCTTAACAATCTAAATTGTCCAATATATGAATTTTTAAAAATGTAAACAAAGATTGAATAGACATGACCGCAAAAAGCCTCAAATATGCATAACACTTGGAACCAAACTGTGCAGATTAGTGGTCTTCTACTGTACACAGATTTCATAAATGTGTTTCGTTCTTTAAATGTGTTATTTTCATCTATCACTGCGGAACAAGCGAGAAAACTCATATTCTTGCACATAAGTGTTATATATCTTTATATTTAAATTTCCGTCATTTTTGACGGGCTACCTTTCTAGTAGAATATAAAATTTGTTGCCAGTGACAATCTTGTAAGATATATTTTGATGTTTGTGCTTGCATTAAATTTTTCTCAGCTTAAAAATTTCATCGGTATTCATAATTTTAAAATGCTCCTTGCGCATAATTTTTCTTCTGAATTTTTGAATTTTTTTGTAGCTGCTTGTCATTATATGTGTCATAAAAATATGCATAGTTTTTTTTAACTAACTATAATTTGAAAAGTTAAACGTAGTTAATTGCAAAAATATGATACAAAAATGCTGAAAATTTCATAAAATTAGAATTTTTTTCGTACTCTTATATTCAAATACATAAAATTCGATCCATAGTTTTATTTGTATATATAAACGAAACTTGCATAAAAAAATATTGGAGATTTTAATTGATATGGAATGTGTATAGGCCTTTTGAAAAGTTCTTTATACCGCTTAAAATATTCAGGAAAATTCCTTTTTTTTTTCGCCAATTTTTTCTCTTATTATCTTATGCGATGAATATGTGCCTTTGAATAGTATTTAAAGTAAAATAAAAAAAAAATAATCGGTCAAGTGTGAGTATTACTCGCGCACAGAAGGTTCCGTACATTAAATATATGAATTAGTAATTGGGAATTGCATTACACAAATATATCATTAAAAGTTATTATCTAGGCTTTAAAAGCCAATCGCGCATAGAGTACACCGCCCAGGTCTTTGTGTAGATGTCCAAGCCGTCCGTATTTTTAATGGTTAATATCTCGGCTAATTAATGACAAAAAATTTTTTTTGAAAATCATTATCAGCAATCCTTTTATACTTCTGCAACGACAGGTATATTTGCTGAATGCCCGCAAATTGAAATTTGTATGTAACAGAAAAATGTGATTTTCTCAAAAAGTATGTGACCTAGAGTAATCGTTATAGTTTTCCTAAAAGGTTTAAATTAACTTCTACCACTCCTAATTTTTTCATAATTTTAGTTTTAGTAGATTCGGAAATAGAGGTGAAGGAACGTATTTTTGCATTAAATTTTCGACGATATCTCTGAAAATCTAACACCTATTACTAAATCAAATGTATTTTTGTGTTCTACGTCAAGAGAGCTTTCATACGATAACCCACACGATATACATAGAAAATATTTGTTTTCTCAAGTAACTTAATTAGCCTCTCTACATTTTTCCTAGATGTATTTATTTGTAAATGGTTAATAATCTATAAATATGTGGGTCAATCGTCTTTATTACTTCAGCCAATTTGAACTTTCTACGCTCTATAGTTTACGAATAAATTGACTGTGACAGACGGACAGACAGACACAGGAGTGTTCTTATAATGGTTCCGTTTTTTCTTTTTAAGTACTGAACCCTACTAATAAAAAAAAAAAATTGCAAAATCCCTTGTCCCCTTAAAATCAATATATCTCAAAATCATAAATTTTTGACATCCCTCACGTTTGATATTGGGCGACAATATGCTTAAGTAATGAAACAAAAGAAATGAGATTTTTATTCCATCTTAAATTCACGAAAGGAAAATGTTAGATACGATTTTATCCCGTATCTTTCTTTTCTACGAGAATGTTACCTAATGAGGGACTTTTACGATTCTGTCTCTATGTTTCTTTCTCGGTTATAAATCAGTTTTACTTCACTTTTATTGCAGTGTCCACTATTTTCTTTATATGGTCTATGCTTTATAAAAAAAAAAAAACAATACTTTTGCTATAAGATAATATCTCTTCGATCTAAACCAATGTAAAATATGAAACGAAAAGCGTACGAAAAATCTATAATACAAATTATTCATGCTACATGAAACATAGTAGGACTGTAACGTACACTGTAAAAAAAGTATTGTATACGGGTGATATTATGTGAAATTATTGTCTTTTAACGAAAACTGTTGGTTTTGAGTTGAAATCGTACGTTTTTCCAGAATAAACGGAAACGGAGTTTTTATCTTTGCTCGCTGAATGTTAAAAACAAAAATGTTCCTTCAAAGACAGTCAAACGGAAATGCTCCTTTCCAATTGAGTGAAAACGGAAAATACCCTGTTAAATTTTCATAATTGACGTTTTGGCCTATAGCCAAGTCGTTGATTGTATCCAGGTGGTGTAAGGAATGCCATCCACACTTTTCAGAACACTTTTTTTGTCACTTTTTTTTAGAACACTTTAAAGCGTACCTTTTGGAACAGTTTTTAGAATACTTTTGAGAACACTCGTTTAATTCAGCACATTTTCTAGAGCACTTTTTGAACACTTTTGCGATCGCGTGATTTTACAAGTGTGCTAAAATGTATTCTCAATCTGTTCTCAAATATGTTCCCAAGATTTAACAAATAACCTAACCCTTTCAGTATACTCTCAGTACACTTTCGGTACACTTTCGCAACACTTTCGTTACAGGGGAGCATATTCGGAACACATTTCAGTACACATTAAGGTAACTGGAGCACATTTTTTAAATCAAAGTGTTTCAAGTGTGTTCTCAATGTGTGCTGGGAATTTGCAGTGAACCTTTCAGTAAGCAGGGGCGAACCTCAGCTCTTGGCAAACAATGACGGGCGTCATTACGCACGTGACTAAAAACACGAACCATTGAGATATCGCTTCTTATACCATGTAAATGTAATAAGACCCACTAGTGTTCAGAAGCTCCATATAAAAACAATTTTCAGAAAAAAAATCATAAATCGTAGTAAATTTCGAATTATACAATTTTCTGCGAAGGCCCAACCTAAAACATTTTTGTAGGAGATGATGCCAGAAACTTTCATCTCGCATATCCTCCTCAGTTCTGACATCACATGTGATACTTCTGAACCGAAGAGGATATAAACTAAACTGTTTGATTTTTTTACATTTTTACTTTACTTGTATATAGCTGAATGTTTTTGGCTATGGATCAAAACCAATAAATGGAAGCACTGATGCTTATTTCCTCATAAAATAAGTGTTATTATCATCTGAGTTTGCAAAATGCATTCCAGACAGTGTGTCCAAAAATGTAAGAAATTTTCATATTTAATTAACTTAAACGCATTACAATAAAAAAATTGAGGATTTGTAGATCATACAATTAATTAAAGGCCTTCATTTTGTTACTGCGTAATTCAGGTTATGAATAATAAAATCGATATATTAAGGGTGTTAGACATTTTTGATCCGTATCTATGAACTTTAATTACCAGCCCCCTAAAGTATCAATTTCAGAAAAAGAACCCCTTCTGTCATCTATGGTGTCTTTTTGTTTGTGCAAAATCAATGAATGTGTATCCGAAGTGTTATTTTACCTTTGGATCTGAAGAGGATATAGTACAAAAAGACGGAAATCAGAAAATATAACTATGTTTTTTTTTTCTTTTAGGGTGTGAAAATACTCTTTGCCCCCTAAAGTATCAAATTCAGAAAAAGAGCTCCTTCTGTCATCTATGGTGTCTTTTTGTTTGTGAAAAATCAATGAATGTATATCCGAAGTGTTATTTTACCTTTGGGTCTGAAGAGGATATAGTGCAAAAAGACGGAAATCAGAAAATATAACTATGTTTTTTTTTTTCTTTTAGGGTGTGAAAATACTCTTTGCCCCCTAAAGTATCAAATTCAGAAAAAGAGCTTCTTCTGTCATCTATTGTGTCTTTTTGTTTGTGCAAAATCAATGAATGTGCATCCGAAGTGTTATTTTACCTTTGCGTCTGAAGAGGATATAGTACAAAAAGACGGACATCATAAAATATAACTATGTTTTTTTTTTTTAGGGTGTGAAAATACTCCTTGATTTAAATGGAGGCGTGAATTTAGCGTTATAAAAAGTACGAAAATAAAGGCCGGCATGAAAGTAATCAATCAATGGGTGCTACCAGAGAGAAAGCCTTGAAAAACCTTTGTTGAGGAAAATTTTTTTTCGCGCTATTTTATTGATTTTACTAAACAAAATGAGAAATAAACAATTAAATTTAAAAAATCAAAAAACCCGACTGCATAAAATGCGAACTAATTAATTAGTTCTCATCAATGTGAAACAATTTTTTTTTTCAATTCCTACTATTAGCTCACACTCTCGCTATAAATATCTTGTTCAAATTTTCAATCTTTAATAAAATACTTATTATTCATCCAATCAAGCTCAAATAAATTTTTTAAAACTTGTAGTGGATGACACTTGGTGTTAATCCAGTTTTTTTCAAATATTAATTCATTAATTAAATTTAATTAATTAATTTTCAATAATCGAGAGAGCCCCCTTCTTGATCAGGGTATTTTAAGACCGAGAGAGCCCTCTTCTTGATCAAGGCATTTTAAGCGCCACTCAAAAGGAAAGAAGAATGGAAGAAAAAAAATTCTCTTATTGACCTAAGTAGGAATTGATTTAAAATATATTTTTTTGTATTACTTGTTTATATTACTTACCTATTTTATTTTTTATTAACTTGTATTGATGAATTTTAAGTTGTGTTCAACTGTTAGTTCCTATCTATAAACACTGTTTTGACGAGGTCTATAGCAGTCTATGATGGTTAGAGTTACAGTAAAGCTAGAGATCCACAATACATACACAACTTCCAGGTTGTATAATATTTTAACGGAGCTTCTGACTGTAAAACAGTCAATGAAACATCGTCTTCATTTTGAAAGACATATCCAATGACATGCCACTCAATAGGGTGTGTAAATGTTTCTTTTTTTTTCGTTTCTACCGCCATTTTGTATTTTACGGCCACCATTTTAAATTTATAAAAACAAAACCTATCCTATAACCATCGGGTCGTTAAGACGAATTGATAGAGACCTCATTCATTAAAATCCATCCAGCCGTTGGGATGTTTCGAGGGTATAAAAAAATCCACATGCACAGATACGCGTGAAACACATAACCCTTGTTTTCAGTCGGGTAAAAATACCTAAAATTTTTAACGTATTGGATTTAAACAGCCATCCAATCCACTAGCGTAACAAGTGAAAAAACTGTGCTGTCTAGCATGGGGGAGGGGAGAAACGTTCAATATTCTAAATTTTATTTCATTACGAAAGTTATTGCCAATTTTTACCAAGTTCAGTCATTATCCTACAATATACAAAATTTTATAAGGAATAGCTACAAACCATCCAGATACACATAATTAAATTTTTAAAGTATAGTTTTACTTTTTAATGCGGAGAAACACACTTTAAGAGGTTTTAAAAAATTTTTTTGATGTAAATATTAAAGGTCTTAAAGAAAACACCCATTATAATTTTATTTTTTAAAAGCTAGTAGAATGTAGCCTTCAAAGGGCACCAAGAAAAGGTTTAAAGGGGCCGCGTTGGATAGCCGTGGTGTAGGGAACAGAGCATTCATCCTCTAATGGGGAGTACCAAGGGGTGCTGAGAGAGGAAAGGCAATAGAAAAGTACGTGATAATATGCAATACAAATTCCGATTCCAAATAAATGTGCATCAATATAGATAATTATAACCTAGATAATTTTTTAATATTATGCTATTGCTTATATTTATTTCTAAAAACATAAATTTTCCGTCTTAAATAAGTGAAAACTTTCGTCGTGAAAACGGGAAATACTAAAAAGGATAACACATATTAGACAATTGCACCATAAAATATAATAAATAAAGACACAATATTGCTTAATGGTACACAAAAGAGGAACTTTAATAAGTTAAAAGTTAATTTCTACGTTTCGAGCTGTTTCTACAGCAGTCTTCTGGAAAATATGATGGTAAAAAGGCTCAAAGTTCAGAGAAGAAAGCTTCCTGTGCAAGAGAAAATTAGCCGAAACTTGACCAATGATTTGAATACAAAAATGTAGTGTTGCCATCTAGTGAAAATAAATAATTATTAATGAACTGAGATCAGATGAATCAAAAAGGTTGATTTAAGAAACCACGAGTGCCGCTATCTACACATGAGGGACAAAACCACGTTCAAATGAGTTTTCATTCAAGTTTTGGCAACATAATACAAGTTTAAGCTGAAATATTGTAATTAGATGTAGAATTTTGACTTTATGATATTATGCCAGATTTTTGGGATATTATAGGATAAATTATCGTTACAAGGTTTATCTTCACGTGCAATGATTTCAACTGATTCTCTAATTTTACTTTCAAAGGGGTTATTGCACGGAACTATAATTTTTGGTTCAGCAAAGTTAATATGGCAGGCTTCATTTGCCAAGTAGAACCTAGAAAGGGCTGTAATTTGTTTATGATGTTTAATGTCTTTGCGATGCTCCACAATTCTTACTGATAACTTGCGTTTTGTCACGCCGATGTAGACTTTTTCAACATTATTAGATAAAGTGATAGGACTTTTGATCCATTGGGATCCTATCGATTTTATTACTGACGATATCAATGAGGTAAGGAGGTGGAATAGCGACTAACTTTATATTATATTTCTGTATGATATATATACAAGCAATCTACAGAAAATTTCACTACATTCCCACTATATTCGAAAAGATAAAAAAGATCATTCAGAAATATAATATAAAGTTAGTCGCTATTCTACCTCCTTACCTCATTGATATCGTCAGTAATAAAATCGATAGGATCTCAATTGATCAAAAGTCTGGTATATATGAAATCCCTATCACTTTATCTAATAATGTTGAAAAAGTCTACATCGGCATGACAAAATGCAAGTTATCAGAGAGAATTATGGAGCATCGCAGAGACATTTACCGTCGTAAACAAAATACAGCTCTTTCTAGGTTCTACTTGGCTAATGAAGTCTGCCATATTAACTTTGCTGAAGCAAAAATTATAGTTCCGTGCAATAACCCCCTTGAAAGTAAAATTAGAGAATCAGTTGAAATCATTGCACGTGAAGATAAACCTTGTAACGATAATTCATCCTATAATATCCCAAAAATCTGGCATAATATCATAGAGTCATAATTCTACATCTAATTACAATATTTCAGCTTAAACTTGTATTATGTTGCCAAAACGTGAATGAAAACTTATTTGAACGTGGTTTTGTCCCTCATGTGTAGATAGAGGCAATCGTGGTTTCTTAAATCGACCTTTTTGATTCATCTGATGTCAGTTCATTAATAAATATTTATTTTCACTAGATGGCAACACTACATTTTTGTATTCAAATCATTGGTCAAGTTTCGACTAATTTTCTCTTGTACATGAAGCTTTCGTCTCTGAACTTTGAGCCTTTTTACCATCATATTTTCCTGAAGACGGCTGTAGAAACACCTCGAAACGTAGAAATTAACTTATTAAAGTTCCTCTTTTGTGTACCATTGAGCAATATTGTGTCTTTATTTACTAAAAAGGATGTTTTCGGAAAAGACAGAGAACAGACGTCAACTTTGTTATCGGCACATTTACCCTTTTATTACAGATCATATGCATTTGTAAAATACCTATTATAAGTATCTTCTAACACAAATGCACCAAATCATGTTTTTTCATAAAAAAAAAAACACTTAAAAGAGCTGTAAATAGGTATTGATTCGTGTACGCATATTGTCTAATGTAATTAGTGCAATTGTGTCTAACTTAATTATGTCTTTTAATTAGCGATAATCAAAGATTTAGTTGGATTTTTTGTTGTTGTTGTTTTGTAATAGGGTTTCACAGAAATAACTATCCCTATTGGAATTTAAAAAGCAATGACAGATGCTATTGAAAATTTTACTGTATAGGCTCAAATAACAATTTTTATAATTAAATTTATAGTCACATTACGCTTAAAAACAAATTGGAAATTGCTCGTCAAACGTGGCAAATGAGGTGCGTTCATACTATAAATAGTTTTATAAATATCTTTTGCACCGCATATTGTACTGAATGTATATTTTAGTGCACTTCAATAAGTGCATATGAATTTCATTCTGTTCGAAAGGCTGTAACATCATTAAAATGCACTTGAAATAATTTTTTCTCATTGCCCGTAATGTAAATGAAAACTTTTGACTGTCCCTGTAATAAAACTATACATCCGATTTTCATAAAATTTGAAATGACTCGACAAAATTTTGCAACAATTATATATATGCAAAATATCAGACCATTCGATTGGCAGTTTTTACTCTGTTAAATGCGGACGGACAGACAGGCGGGCTGAACGACGACTATAGGTGCTACGTATTTATATAATTGCGAGCGCACCTAATGATATCGTCAAAATGTGGGATTTCTTTCAACATTTCAGCAGTAACGAAGAAGTTGTATCGATATTTTTCTTAGCCTGTATCAATACAGGTCTGATATACACTTATACTGGTATCAGCAGAGAAACTATAATCGTGCTGTGGAAGATATCTGTATTAAAACTGTGTGTTGAATCTTCATAAACCACAGAAAAGTCAAATATTGTTGACGAGAGTTCTTTATTTAAATCCTATTTCATTCAATGTATACTTCATAAAATTACAGCTTTAACCCGGGAGAACTCGCTAGTGAGAATGCCCAATTGCTTTGCTTTTACTTTACATTCATACAATATAAACTTTTTTTGGTTAGCTTAGTACTTTTATTCACAAAATAGGTAAAATATTTGAAAAACATTTTGAAATTTTAATTAAAATGAAAAATGATTTAAATAGGAGTTTTAAAAAAGTACGACTGTGTGAGAAAATCTCATGCAGTGAGTTCTCCCGGGTTAAGTTGAAAAATATTCAGAGCCAACTTTGTTTAAAATAACTAAGTAAATCATTAAAAATAACTTTGGTTAAAACAAGATTAAACTTCAATACTCCTGGAGCTTTTCAAAACAGCTTAAATTTAAATCATAACTAAAACCGTTTTCTAAAAACATCGTAAAACTCAAACTAAATACCTTATTGTAACTTAAACACAAACATCTTAAAATCATAACGATAATTTTAAAGAAACAAACAGAAAAGAGACAACGAGGCGTTTGATCAAAGCGTTATAAGTAAGCGAACAAACTTAATACTGGAATCAGGCGTAAATTAACACAGTAACGCCACCTTGTGGATGGGGTGATAATTCACATACGTTTGCTTTTAGTGTGGCGCGTATTTTCTAAATCTTTATTCACTCATCGAAATGAAATTTGTTTGCCACATTTATTGCAAAATAATGGCGTAGCGAGAGTGGCATCCAGATGCACTTGACATCACGAAGTTTTCTTCGCCTTGTCAAATGCACTTCAGTTATTAATCAAGGTGACAAAAACTTTACAATTTTAGTGGTGTGAGTAAGAAAACAGTTAGGTAGTTCCTGTAGTTCACACTCCATCCGCTTCGTGGCGCATGACCTTGATTGATGTGACCTCGCTTTTAATCTTGCGGTTATTTCTCCCATTTAAGATAGAACGCTTACTTATGGAGCTTTGCGTTTGATTATCCAAAGGCAATTTATACCTTTGAACTGGACGATTCCACTTTATAAAAAGGGTAGGCTTGAGAATAGTGAATTACGGAACAGCTAACGCCATCTATGAAACACTTAAATTTAATGTCTGTTCTTTTAAATTAATTTATGTTTCAGAAAAAAATTAACATTATATCCTAGATAATGAAGGTATTGCTTTTAAAATAAAGAAGTTCTTAAAATGTAGAAGTATTAAAATGTAAAAAAGAAAAGATATTAAATCAATATAAGTTTACGCATAGTTTTAAACCCAAATTAGCCATTAGTGACAAGTAAAATCGGTTGACTAGATAACAATTTTCAATATATTTATTTATCTTGTTTTGTGCAAAATGTGACAGCATCACGAAAATTAATGGAAATGGCCACCCTCAACCAAACAATACCAAAACTTGACTATTCATTTTTCGAAAAGATAGAAGCGAAAACATAATGTTCATTTCTAGTATTTATTGTGATACCATTAGATTTAATAAGTGATAGTCTCTTGAAGATATCGTGAGAATAAATTCATTATTGTTAAAGTTACCCGGTACTCTTTTTTAAAAGGACAATCTGGTTACCGCAAATATTGCCTATTTTGAAGTGTACTGTGTTGCATACAAAAATTTAGAAACATTTTCAAAGATTTGCTGAATTGATACTACTCAAACAAGTATTATTTGTATCACATATTCACAAGATATGTCCTAAATGAATCAATATTTTTACAACTTTCTAAACAAGTCGGCGCCAACAGTTGTGTGTCAAACGTGGCAAATGAAGTGCGATCGTATTATAAATTGTTTGATAAGTATTCAGATCTTCGTGAAATAGCTGTTGCAATCTTATTCAAAAATGCATGAATTAAAAAATTTATTACAATTATATATATTAAATTTAGTAATACGGAAATAATAGGACTATCTTACGTGGGACGTAATCACCGTGGCAACCTAGAATCATTACATATCATAGGATATCATTGAATTAATTAAGCATGAAAGAATATAGCAGAATGATGTAGAGATTAGATAATAGAATTAAGTTTTAATTCGATTTTCATAAAATTTGAAATGACTCGACAAAATCTGCTACGATTTTATACATATTAAATTTCAAATCATTCGATTGGGTAGTTTTTGCACTGTTATATGCGGACCAGACGATGACTAGAGGTGCTACGTATTTATACAATTACGGACGCACCGAAAATGAGGTCAAGTATATCACCAGAATTCAGCTAATTACTAGAATATTGATCTGCCCCAAGGAAAACTGCAGATACAAGGCAAAATTGTTTTAATTATAACTTTTTAACCGTTTCATTTCACTTTTAATAACACGCTATTCCAAACCAAAGAATTTTAACAAGATTTATGCTACCAACGAACCAAATGTCACTTGATCAAATGATTAAAACGATAATTACTTATCTAATTAAATAAACTAATTAGTTTTTTAATTAGCTATGTCAACAGCAAGCAAACAAAAATTGTTTATTTACCTACTTCTTTCAATTCTACCAAATTTTCCTTTCACGAAAAACGGAGCAAATACAATATATTTCTGAGTAGCATGACGTCACGCGGAATATCGATTTCATCGATGATATTCATTTTAATAAATTAAATTGGTTTCTCTTTTTGCGCTTGGTGCGAGCTATTTTTTCAGAATAAATTAAAGAAACAGTGAATGGGAGCAATTAATTCTTTATGAATTGATAAAATGGAAATTTGATTCTATGAGAATGTATTTTTTTCGAATGCGTGAAGAAATATCGATCGCTTATCTACGTAATTTGTAGATAAATTCACCATTTTGTTCGTTAAAGAAAATAATTGATTAGCTGACTGGCAAATGAAGTTGATTTTTTTTTTTTTTTTTTTTTTTTTGTACATAGTATTTTCCCATCAAAAACGATATCGTTGAATTTGGTACTGAAATAAAATCTTAAGAAATGTTAATTTTTGTAGGTTTAATTTTTTATTAATAACAATTTGGCAATTTTCTCTGGTTATATTTAGAAATAGTTCGTGAAATTTTATTTAATCGATTTCGTAAGTTTTGAAATAAGAAGTTGTGCTTTGATTAAACTTAAATATACACAAGTTCGCTAGTTATGACAATAAATTTATTTTATACATGTACATACAGTTGCTTTCAAAATATCTTAATCTTGTATCTAAAATATAGAGGAATGTTTCAAACACCTATATATTAAAAAAAAAGAACAGCAAAACTATAGATATTTTTCAAGTTTGGGCAAAAAAGATTCCAAATTTAAGGCACTCACTATATAGATACTTTAATCATAGTACCCTTGTACGCATGTATCTTCTTTTGTAGGAAATACACCCCTTTAGTCAGATGTTACAGTATAACGCATTTAGCAAGGGATTTTTGTATTTTTGAACAGGTGGTATATTTGATTGATAATTGACCATTAGTTGATCTTTAAAGACAAACAAATCCTATAGTTTTTCATTGTATTTCTTCAAATGAAAGACAAACTCCAAACTTGACATTTGTCAATAAATTCGAGTTAAAATTCTAGTGCTAAAATTCACCTGGAGTAAATAATTAAGATTCATATAAAAACGCACAAATACAGCTCAAACTGAACCTATAAAAGTAGATTTTAATAAATCCAAGACTATCTTTCGTACAAATAATTACCAGGACGACATTATAAAAGAATATATTGAAATAATTGCTAATAAGAACTAGTCATTGGGCGTCACCGTAATACTTACCCATCATGAATATGCATAATATAAAATATGAAAATAAAACATGTGTGTAAACTATTAATAAAATGCATTGTATTACAATGGGAGTCTATGGGAATTTGGCGAAATAACGAAGATAGCGTCAAGTTGGCGTCACTTTTGGCGAGATTTTTTATCACCAGATTTTGCGATATATCGCCAAGTTGGCGATAAACTTGGCGGCATTTAGCGATAGTTTGGTGACAGTTTTTTTGTCGACGCGATAACCGAGTAGTATCGAATTGCGTAAAAGAAACATCCTTATAACACCAAAAATGATAATCATATTAGCTAACAGTTTACTGCGTCGGATTAAGCGTCTTATTTCGAATTAAAATACATTTTTGAATTGAAATTTGAATGAAATACAGGGTCATGAAAAATCGAAGATTGTGAAAAATAGGGTTACAAATATCTCGGCAACTAATTATCCGATCGACTTCATTCATGATGAAAAATTTATGTTTTTTTTTATTTTCTTTTATATGCACTCCTTAAAATAAACAATTTCGAAAAATTTTATATACCTTTTATCAGAACGAAAATTTTGAGAGTCCGAAAAAAATAGTGACGGAAAATCGAGGTTACTGACATCCAGTAGACTTCTTTCCATTATAACATACTAAGTACACACCAAATTTCAAGTCTCTATCTCAATTTGTTCGGGAGATAGAGCGTTTACAGACACACAGACACACACACACACACACATACACAGACAGATGGACGGCAATTTTTTTTTCTTCTAAAAATATGTTTTTCGGACTCTCCAGTATCTCAAACGTGTAAATCTGTCAGAAAAAAATTCCGATTTTTAAAACAATTACAAGACTTACCCTACACTACGTATGATGGGTAAGTAATATCGCTTGTAACGATGCACTACCATACAATATCCATGGAGTTTGGAAAGAATTGCTACATAATAGATGAAAGCTTGGTTTGTTAGAAATTTGAATACTTTTATCTAACGTCTTATCTGCAGTAGAACCTTAATATTACAATGAACTTGACGATTTTCGAATAAGCGCAAAGTAAAATAAAAACGTTTAAATAACCACTGTAGACGGCTGTGTGATGGCTGAAAACGTTTTAGATTTTTTATTGTTTTTAATGTATTTTTAAGATATTTCTAACGAATTTTAATTTTATATTATATGTATGCACTTGCAAATAATTTTAGTACGTTTATTTGTGCATTTTTATATAAATTTTAATTTTGACATTTGTCCTTTATACTGATAGTATCGATTAATTTGTAATGACTTTTACGTTTAAAATGTTTCCTGTATTTTATATCCCTCATTTTTTGTCGTTGGAGAGCATACATTAACAGCTAAAATGAAAATCTGTACAACAAAATTAATAATTTACTGAGTACACGCAGGTAATTTTTGGAGAAGGACCGGAGAACTTCAGTCAACAGCATGAAGCGAAGGATACCTACCAGGAAAAGTAGGGAGAGAGATAGATTACGGCTGAGAACAAGTAAAAATTAAATTTAAAAAATCAAAAAACCCGACTGAGTAAAAAGCGAATTAATTAATTATTTCTCATCAATGTGAAACTATTTTTTATATTACTTACCTATTTCTTTTATTTACTTGTATTGATGACTTTTATGTTGTGCTTAATTGTTAGTTCCTTTCTATAAACACCGTTTTGATGAGGCCTATAGATGTCTATGATGATTAGAGTTGCAGTAAAGCTAGAGTTCCTACCTACACAACTTCCAGGTTGTGTAATATTTAAACGGAGCTTCTGACTATAAAATAATCAATGAAACATTTTCTTCATTTTGAAAGACTTATCCAATGACCAGTGTTGCCAGATTGGGGATTTTTTTTATTTCAGATTATTTGACTGTCACCACTTTTTGTAAATAGTATAATTCTCCTTACTTTTCAGAATTTTAATTTCATTTTAATTAGGCCCAATAATTCTGTTTCAAAAAAGCGGTGACAATCAACAATCTAGGGACAAAAAAGTCTCCAATCTGGCAACACTGCCAATGACATGCTACTCAATAGGGTGCGTAAATTTTTTTTCCCGCCCCTACCGCAATTTTGAATTTATAAAAACAAAACCTAGTCTATAACCATCGGGCGGTTCAGACGAATCGATAGAGACCTCATTTATTAAAATCCATCCAGCCGTTGGGATGTTTCGAGGGTATAACGAAATCCATATATCCAGATACGCGTGAAACACATAACGCTTCTTGGCAATCGGGTAAAAAGGAGATAACGAAAATTTACCATAAAACGAAATGTATTTGCAGGGAAATTTTAACTCTGAGAATTTAGAAATCAACATGGAAGAGATTGTGGTTCAGGATACCGAAGAATTCATCGATGAGGAATTCGCATTTGATGATTTTACCCTTTCAGGGGCAAGTAATTGTGTTTCTGTAATGTTGAATTTACACCGGAATTTTCAAAAAAAAAAAAAAAAATTATTTCAAGATAAGGAAAGGCAATTTTACAACATTTTTCATGAAAGTTATAAACGTAAAATCTAATTAAAAGTTTTTGGTGCGAATCTTGATTAAAATTAAGATGGATATATAATATATCCCACCGTCCGCCCCTCAAGGTGTTAAAATCTAATACGTTTGTCCTGTTTGATATTATTCGAGGCGCAAGGTTAAAGACGCATTACACTTGTGACTGCGAAATTGATGAATTTGCAGGAGATGTTTTAGAAATCATTACGCACAAACAATCAATTCTGCTTTGTTTGTTTGTTTTATTGAACACATACATCAGACTTGTGTGCTTGACACCAGGGCTCACTTATAAGTCATCGTCGATATACAGGGACGAGATAGCACAAGGAAATTTACAACACCAGAGAATACGACACCTAGGGCTCCACAAAGAGTGTGCAACGGAATTGGCGAGGTTCGAACCCGCCACCACTTACGCTCCCAAGCGATTAAAGGCGTGGTGTCTTATCCACTCAGCCACGGTGGACCCATCAATTCTGCTAAATAAAAATTTATTATGTTTCACAATAATAAAAATGTAGCATTGTAAAAAAAAAAAAAAAGGTGAGATCTGCTTTTCATAATCCCGTGGAGGAGCAGAAAGTAAATAAACTTGGATATTTCTTGTTTTTGGGTAGTGTAAATATACAAGTAATATAAAAATTTTGTTTTTAAAGTCAATTACTACTTAGGTCATAAGAAAAATTTAATATAATCCCTTAAGCTAATATTAGTTTTTGTTGCATTAAAATATCTCAATTTGTTGATTTTCTATAAGCAAGTAGGTTTACAATGGAAGTCTATGGGAATTTGGCGAAATATTATAGATATCGCCAAGTTGGCGTCACTTTTGGCGACACATTTTGGCCTCCAAAATTGGCGATATATCGCGAAGTTGGCGACAAACTTGGCGGTATTTGGCGACAGAACAGGGTCCCCCCTATGGTAACCCCTTATTGTACCCCCTATGTAAACCCTTAAATATACTTTCATTGATCTTCAATAACCAATGGCCTTCATTTTGTTTCCCATGCAAAACTGAAATTAATTAATTAAAATTTAATTAATTAATTAATAATTGAAAAAACTGTATTAACATCAATTGTCATCCAGTACAAGTTAAAAAAAATTATTTCAACTTGATAGGATGAATAATAAGTATTTTATTAACGACTGAAAATTTGAACAAGATATATAAATATATAAATAAATATAGGGAGAGTGTGAACTTATAGTAGGAATTGAAAAAAAAAAAGTATGTTTAGCTTGAATATTTGAAAGTTTGAACTTAACATGAGTTTAGGCCTTTTGTAAATTTCAGAATTCAGGTTTTTAATTGAATCGTGCTGACTCACTTTTTTCTTGTTGAGTTATTTTTCAATGAAAAAATTTCATCGAATTGAGTGACGTCTATTTTTAATTCAGAAAGTCTCAATGGAAAGTTTTACTATTACGATAAAAAAGAGACACCACAATTGGCAAATTGTGAACAAGAACATAACTGCACGAGAACATGATAGAAAAGATGTTACATAAAGATGTTAATGTATTATTATTTGTGTTTCTTTTTCTAAAGTTGTGACCTTCAACCACTACACTGACGGAAAAAAAATCCCAACACCAAGAAAGACTTGTGTTAGATAAACGAAATTTAGTAGGCGTGTTTATACATATGAAAGATGACATTGATTGAAATTTCGCGCTTCGCAAATAAGTGTGGCGCTAGTGGCGCCACTCAGAACTTGCAGATCAGATTTACTTTAAATGCGTGCTGTAAAGTTCGTGAGCGTTATTTAGTTTCGAAATGTGACGTATTGAGTTGATGTTAGCCAAGAATGCCTTTAACAAGACGAAGAAGCCACTGTCAACAGCTCACCGAGTTGGAACGAGGTCGCATATTCGGGCTACGAGAAGGTGGATTTTCTTTCCGCGATATTGCAGAAAGACTTGGTTGGCATGTATCCATTGTGCATGATTATTGGAAGCAGTGGTCAAGGGGTGGTACTGCCTCAAAAAGACCGGGTTCCAGGTGGCCACGTGGCACTCCTAAGAGGGAAGATCGCCGTATTCGTCTTACGACTGTGGCGCATCGTACTGCGTCTGCGGCAGAAATTCGAGCTGCGGTTGGTACCACAGTGACACAACGAACTGTTAGAAATCGGTTACTTCAAGGACAGCTCCGAGCCAGGCGCCCTGTGCATTCTACTGACTCCAAGCCATTGCCGTTTGCGACGCCATTTGTGTCAAGCCAGAGCTCATTGGAGGACGAAGTGGAGATCTGTTGTGTTTTCTGATGAAAAAGTAATACAACAGATCTCCACTCCGCCTACTAATGAGCTCTGGATTGACACGAATGGCTTCGCAAATGGCAATGGCTTGGAGTCAATAGAATATACGCTACAGGGCGCCTGGCTCGGAGCTGTTCTTGAAGTAACCGATTTCTAACAGTTCGTTGTGTCACTGTGGTACCAACTGCAGCTCGAGTTTCTGCCGTAGACGTAGTACGATGCGCCACAGTCGTACGCCGAATATGACGATCTTCCCTCTCAGGAGTGCCACGTGGCTGCCTGGAACACAGTCTTCTTGAGGCACTACCATCCCTTGACCTCTGCTTCCAACAATCATGCACAGAGGATACATTCTAGACAAGTCTTTCTGCAATATCGCGAAAAGAATATCCACCTTCTCGTAGCCCGAATATGCGACCTCGTTCCAACTCGGTGAGCTGTTGACAGTGGCTTCTTCGTCTTGTTAAAGGCATTTTTGGCTAACATAAACTCAATACGTCACATTTCGAAGCTAAATAATGCCCACGAACTTTACAGCATGCATTTAAAGTAAACCTGATCTGCAAGTTCTGAGTGGCGCTAGTAGCGCCACACTTATGCGCGAAGCGCGAAATTTCTATCGATCTCATCTTTCAGATGTATAAACACGCCTACCAAATTCCGTTTATCTAACACAAGTCTTTGTTGGTTTTGGGATTTTTTTTTCCGTCAGTGTATTTTAGTCCAGATAAAAGACCAGATTGGCCTGTATAATTTTTTTACTACTTTAGGAATCAAAATCAAAATGGCAAATTTAGTGAGGAAATAGTTGAAAGATTGTAGGAGAGGAAGATGCGAGTATGTGAGCATTCAAATCGTCGATTTTGTGCAAAAGCTTAGCAGATTAAAAATCGTACATTTCAGCAGACACTTTCTTTTGTCATCAGCATTTCTCCCCCCCCCCTCCTACATCCCCCTCCCTCTTCTTTTTCTTTTTTAACAAAAAAAAAAAATCTTTGAAAATTTCTACCCAGTTCTGTTTTTTTAAGTAAGTTTTTTAATTTCATATTTTTTAATTGTTTGTCAAATAAAAAATAAAGTAAACGTTTCTTTTTTATAGCAACTGTAAACAATGGGCGTTCCATTATCAAAGTCTTTTTCTTCAACATATGAACGGTAGTTCTGAGGAACTGCTTATCCAAACAGCAAAGAAATATAAACTTTTGTCTTCGTGCAAAATAGTGAATTTTTTGCCTCCTTGTTCTTTTCCTATTTCAAAGCATACGATTAAGGCTTTGTTTTCTGATAAATAGATTTTTGATTTTTGCCCTATGCTTAACAGAAAAGTGTAATTTTGAAGAAACGGAATTTATAAAAAAAAAAAAAAAAATCACTATCTGAAAGTATTTAGAAGATATTTGAAACGGTTTTATATTTAGACAAAGACCCCGATCTCCGACTTAGACTATCTAGAGCCCCTGGTCGAGCATCATTCTGAGGGCCAGGAGGGATTAGTGTTGCCAGGAGTCCCGCGTAAACCAGGACTCCAAATTCTCTTTACGCCACTAATTTCTTACAGTTTATTTCGCCATCTTTAATCGAAGATAATTCTGCCATTAAATAAGGCGAAGAAAATTACTTTAAAATACTGGTGTCCGGAGTCCTGATTTACGCAGGATACCTAGAAACAATAGGGGGGGGGGGTGTCTACTTCTATCTTTCTATAGAAATTGTTCATGAATTTGGTGAAGTGACTTGTACTAAACTGCATGCCCATTGCATGTATAGATAAATTCGTATCAAGTACAATTCGCATCTGTATACAGGGAAATACAAGAAAGATGGTCACAACTTTAAGACATGAAAGAATACCCTACTTTTTTCTATAGGGATACTAGAGGTTACCTGAATATTTGCAATTTAAAGACAGGTCAATCAGTCACAGGTCATTCAGTAACTCTTGGGTACGGGAAACAAAGAGGGGAAGAGAGGGCTGCACTCCCTTACTAAATCTTAGAATATGTAAGAATTTTAGTCTATTTTGACCAATTATAATCATTTGGCATCCTCTTAACAAAAATCCTTATTTGGAAATCCTGATTTAGAGATTTGTGACTAATGCAGACAAACTCCTGAATTAGTGAAGCCCTGTATTTAGGGCTGTTCTTAACTGCTCTACTCAACAAGCGCAAAACGTTTCGACATATTTACGAATTCATTTTTTAACGGAAAGGTATACAATTGTAAAGCCTGGCCATGGAAGCGATTTGGAATTGAACTGTTTTTTTTTTTTTTTCATTTTTTGATCCATCAATTACCTGTTGAGTTATAAACGAATTCGATCACGTGACAAACACGTTTTTCGCCCGCTCTTGAGTGTTCTTTCTCCCTTCGCGCGGAAATTCGGTTCAAAACGCCCACTTTGACATTCTTTTCTGAAAGTTCTATTGCGCTAGCAAAAAGATGGAAAAAAACAGCTCAATGACATAGTTTATGAACAACAACACCAGCTAGTTTCATGCATTTCCGAACGAAAATAAATTAAAATTTATGTCAGAAAGTTGTCCTTTTAGATTTGAGAACACCCTTGAGAGGATCATTCATATAACAAAGTTTACTGTGTAATGAACCTGGGTTGAAATTTTCAATTTTTTTTTTTATTTAAAAATTTTTAAAAATCGAACAAGTTAAAGTGTTTTCATCTATATTCATTCTAAATTAAAGTTATATAAAAATCCTCCGATTACGATACATATGAGTACTTTGATTTGCCCAGTTTTCTCAGTTTCGTAACATAGTTCTCAATATATACAATATCACAAAGCAAACTGTACACCTTCAGCGTTCCTCGTAGGTCGCCACATTTCACAAAGAATAAAGTAAGTTTTTTTAAGAATACTACTAAATTATCTTCATTCATTAATTCTATGAACAAAAATCTGGGTTCAACATGACGCGAAACGCCCTGTATTTCTGTATGTATAGGTGATTGCGATCAAATGTATCCTTCATCTTGCTATGCACTATCCTCCATCTTATGTGCTGTAAATCCTTGGGGACATCCTGAATGTTTTTGATAGGACCAACGTACGAAGCAGACAAATACACGCCTTACTTAAAGTCTGTTTAAATGATACGGATACGTATACTGAATAAAATTTGATTGTGCAGGCTTTACGTGACTATAGTTTGATTTTAAACACCAGCCTAGTTAAGAGGGACATAAGTGTGAATATAAGTTTGAACCTAGTTTAGAGCGAACGTAAAATGCACACCATTTTTTTCTTAGTTTGAGGCTTTTTAATCTTCATTTGTGGCAGTATTTATAACATAGCACTAACACTTACATAAGGTAGAGAGTGCTATTTCAGAAAACGTAGGAGTCACTGATCCGTAGCAACATTGAAAATTTTCTTTTAACAGTAACATAATTTAATGTTTTACACCACGAAAAATTAAAAAAAAATATTTTATTAATATTTCATCCTTCTGTTAGTTTGTGACCATTTTAAGAGGTAGTAATTCTATGTCAAGGAAAACTGTTCACCGAACAGTTATAAGAAACAGAAGAATAACACTATTACTTGTCAGATTTTCCGCCAGAAATATTTACTGATTAATATTACTCCATTACATATCTGTGTCATTTTCTCAACAGAACATTTAGAGCATTATACGGTGGCTCCCAAAAGTGTTCGTACACTTTAGAAATTTACAGTAAAAAGGTATTTCCCTGGAAATGAAGTTCAATATTTTTCCGCATCAACTTTATGTTATTCTAAATAATGCTCAACATTTCTTTTTATTATTAACTGATTTTCTTTTTATATAAAAATGAAAACGGAAGGAGGCAGAGAAAGAATACGCGACAAAAGTCTTCGTAATGTGAAACATTTTCGGATAAATTCATAATTAAAATTATCGTCTGTCGTATTATTTCTTTTTTGCATTGTGGGGACATTTAAGAAATCGTTTGGCTTTAATTTTTGCTTGCTTTCTCCGTAATATTCCATTTATTATTTAAATATGGCTCGTAGTCGCAAGAAACAACTACCAGAGCTCAAAAATTTATTATCTTTCATCATAGTAGTGGTAAATCAGTTTGGAATATTGCTAAATTAGTTAATTTAACCCATTCTATGGTGCAGTATGGGATAACACGCTTTAAAGAAGAAAATCGGATGGAAAACGAGGCAAGGAAAAATCGTCATCATAATTAACACAATGTGATCAGAAATTTATAATTAGAATAATTGTAATAAAATACACGTTTAAGTGAAATAAAAGTTGTTACAGACTTTACTGGAAAATGTTCTATTTCAGTTACACCTGAAACTATTCGACGAGTGCTGATATCAGCTGGATTAAATGGGCGTTCTTCTTGTAGACATATTTTTGTTAATGAAAAAAAACAGGGAGCTTAGGTTTTCCTTTGCAAAATGAATGATAAATAAAGCTGAATCGTATTGAAATAATGTCTTATTTGCAGATGAAAGTAAATTTAACATTTTTGATTCCGATGGGCGTATAATTGTATGAAGAAGAAAAACTGAAGAACTTAATCCGAAGAACTTAGTTGGAGCAGTTAAGCATGGTGGTGGAGGTGTCCTTGTGTGGGGGTGCATGACAGCATCAGGACTACGTAATTTGGTATTTATTTATGGCATAATGAATCATGAACTTTATTTAAATGCTTTAACCCCCTGACTGCTCCGCAAAAGGGAAAAATTATAATGTTATTTTCTCTGTATTTTTTTAAAAATGATAAAAAAATATTATTTTTCAAACATGATATTAAAAACTTAATTAGACATCTGAATGTTAGGTACTGAGTATTAATCATTACTCAATTTTTTAAAACTGCATTGTATCTCAAGAATTATATTAATTTCAATAATGCTTCTACTACAGTGAAACCTGCAGCTTAGAAACGGATATATCAGTTCACAGGCGTATTTTAGGCATATCTTAAAGAGGCGACATAAACAGACCACTTTTTTGAGCGACATAGGTCCTCTGACTGTGAAACTAGTCGTACTGCCAAAAGACCAAAAAGGGAAGTGACCTCAGATATAGTGCGTTGATAACATACGCCAAAAACACTATATTAATTTCTTATCGTTTTTAGCATTAAACGTTATACCTATTCTCTATAAAATGTGTTTTTGTTAAATTTGGAATGTTTAGACCGAATTACAGTGAAACCTTCCTGTGCGACCACCTCCCTGAACGACCATTTTTTCATGGAACGAAATTTATTCCCATAGGCTCAATACTAATTTTACCTTCATTCAGGGACCAACCCAGTTGAACTCCCTCCATGAGCGACCCATTTCTTTGAAGAAAATGAAACAAATTTCGGTTTTTCTTGGTCGCTTGAAGAAGGTTTTATTTGAAAAATAATTCCGGAGAGCGCGTTATTCATCAAACTTCTAAACTAAGTTTAGATTTTTTTTTATATATACCGATAAGTTTTAAGTGTTTAAACACCTTTGTGCCTTTTTAGGCAATGAATTTAAATCGGATGACAAATTAAGAATGACGGTCAATAAACTCCCCTGCCGTATTCTGTTAGGAAACTCTCAAAGAAATAGATACATTAATGAAATCGTTATTATTTGTTCCCGTCTAAAAAAATAAAAAAATGCATTTATTTACTTAACTTTGAAATAAAAGTTATAAAAGATAAACCGTAAAATCAAAGCAAACGTCAATGTATTCATTTTTTAAACTCTCCAGTAATTAACTTATGTAATTAACTTTTGTTTTGATACATAAATTTTCGTATTTTTTACTAATGTGATAAATAAATTTTAGTAACATTATTAGTTACCTTTTTTCAACAATTAAAATCTAGATTTAAACATGACCTCCATTAAGAGATCACCTCTCGGAGCGACCAGTTTTTATTGGAACGGAACGTGGTCGCTTTAGGGAGCTTTTACTGTAATTGGATTTACATAGATTCATATGGAGATAATTGTCTAGGTTTTCGTTGGTTTTGGATTTCGCGGATTGTTTTTCTGACGGATCATCCATGAAAACCGAGGTATCACTTTATTGACATTTATTGTTTGGTACCGTTCAGTGTGCTAATTGACATTTCATCTACAGCAATTTAGAGGGTTTTTCTCTGTTCAAAATATTTAACCCGTTGAAAGGCGGTGGTATATTATTTATAACAATTTTAGCACATGAAGGTCGTCGGGATATATTTTATTTCACTTAACTTAAATCAAGATTTGTACCACATTTAAATAATAAAATTTCAGTTTCATAACTTTGGTGAAACAAAAGCTGCAAAATTGCATTTGCTTATTTTTTAAAAAAAGTTTTCGAAATTTTTTAAATAAAAAATAAAATTAGTATTAAAAATAACGTAATTAAACTACATCTAAATTTGAAACAAAATATTTGAATATTGACATTTATCATCTAATTACATTTAATCTCACATCCCTATCACTAACGATTATAACAATTTACTTTGTATTTACAGTGATTTTAATATTTTTCCGATTTGACGTCATTTTTACGCCCAGTCTATGGATGATTGTCTTATTATAAATGAGCCGTTGGAAAATAAAAGTCTAACTGTAGTATATAACTACATAAAAATTTTATTTAAAATTAAAGTTTATAGTGTATAAAAAAGGTGGTATTAACCATTTGAGGGGCAAGCAATTGTGTTTCTGTAATGTTGAATTCCCACCGGAAATGTAGAGAAAAGTTATTTCAAAATAGGGAAAGGCAAATTTGAAATTGTTTTCCAACAAATTTATAAAAGTAAAACTTTATTAAAAGTTTCTGGTGCAAATCTTAATTAAAATTAGGTGCAGCATGTGTAGCTTTTTAACCCCCTACAAGGGGTTAAAAAGAGAATAAAAGTGTAATTGAAATTAACAAATAAAAAATATATGAAAAGAAAGGGAATCGCAAGGTTTAAAATTTAAAAAAGTTTAAAAATATATAAGCAGAGTTAAAAAAAAAATGAAAAGTTCGAACAAAGCTAGTAAGGGCACGCCGATCAAGGAGTGAAGGACGTTAGGTTACAGGTCTAAAAAATATTTTACGTATTTTTCAAAGAAATAATTTTAAAGGATTAATATGTATAAAAGTAATGATTTTTCCGAAATAAAAATATTACAATGTTTATAATACATTCCCTCTATCTCTCTAGGATTCTAGAAAGAATACCACAAATTCTTGATAAAACTTTTCCACCGTTACAATTAAATAAACAAGAGGAAAATCTCTCTAAACAATCTCTAAATTTCGTCCACAAATAAAAGGTTAGCGTTTAATATCTATTTATAAACTTGCAAGCAATCTTCGTTACTTTGCCGAGTTGTTTAGTTTTTATCTCATATTTTTCGCTCTTCCGATCTCCTATTTCTTCCACTTTTGTGCGAAAAGCACCCAGGGGAAGGAAACAGGAAAGCTGCAAACTGCCTCCTCAGCACTCCTTACAGTTGAGGAGGTTCGGAAACTCATTTAGGAAAATAATCTAATTCCTTTTCCGCACCTTTCAGGACAGATTTTGAAAGTAATAAGGTGTGTGGCAGTGAAACCTTGAAAGGCACCCTAATATCAAAAGCGAGTAGCAGAAATTTTGCTGCGGTCCGAATTTTTTTTCCTTCGGCATGGTTGATTTTTATGGGGAGAAAAGATTGCATCATCAACCTGTGTTTTGCGGGATGACTGTGTGGTGACATATATTGGGAAAGAAATTTCACGTGGGAAAGCTGAGGTATTTTTATTAGCAGTGGAAAATTTCGTAATGGGACTTTTTTATCTTAATTTTGCTGTATAGTAATTATTTTTTTAATTCACAATCAGATACTTTATATAATTATTTTTCTCTATAACTGTAACTTTTCTTTTAAGTTTTAACACTATACCGTCCAGCTGGTGTCAATTTGCCACCGATCAAATGATACAATGTCGATTCGAACCAGAATTTTTTCGTAAAATCTGTTAAATTTTAAATAGAGAAAATTCAGTTAAATAAATAAGTCAAATAGTTTAAATAAAAATTCTGGTGTTAAAATTTTTTTATTAAGGTTGTGTAAAATTGCAGGACGTTCTAGTGTTAATCCAGGTAAATAACCTTAGATGATATTAATTTATTAACATATTTAAATTATTATTACTTACGAAAATTAACAATATTTTTCTGTAAAGCGGTTGCATCATCAACGTGTGTTTTACGGAGTAACTGAGTGGGGAAGAAATATTTTTGGGAAAATGGAGATTTTTTTTTTTAATTAAGACTGGAAATTTTGCAATGAGACTTTTTGATCTTAATTTTGCTGTGTAGTAATTATTTTTTAAAATTCAAACTCAGATATTTTATACATTTTTTTTCTCTATAGCTTTAACTTATCCCTTAAGCTTTTGACCAGGTAAATAATCTTAGGTGATATTAATTTATTAAGATATTTAAATTATTATTCCTTAAAAAAATTAACGTTATTTATCTGTAAAGAGATTGCATCATCAACCTGTGTTTTGCGGAATAACTCAGTGGGGAAGAAATATTTTTGGGAAAATGGGGATTTTTTTTTTATTATTATTAAGACTGGAAATTTTGCAATGAGACTTTTTGATCTTAATTTTGCTGTGTAGTAATTATTTTTTTTTAATTCAAACTCAGATATTTTATACATTTTTTTCTCTATAGCTTTAACTTATCCCTTAAGCTTTTGACCAGGTAAATAATTTTAGGTGATATTAATTTATTATGATATTTAAATTATTATTCCTTAAAAAATGTAACGTTATTTATCTGTAAAGAGATTGCATCATCAACCTGTGTTTTGCAGAATAACTCAGTGGGGAAGAAATACTTTTCGAAAAACGGGAATGTTTTTTATTCAGAGTGGAAATTTTGTAATGTGACTTTATGATCTTAATTTTGCTGTGTAGTAAATATTTTTTTTATTCAAACACAGATACTTTATATATTTTTATTCTCTATAGCTTTAACTTATCCCTTACGTTTTTGACCAGGTAAATAATCTGCGGTGATATTACTCTATTAAAATATTTAAATTATTATTCCTTAAAAAAATTAACATCATTTATCTGTAAAGAGATTGCATCATCAACCTGTGTTTTGCGAGATAACTGTGTGGTGACATATATTCGAAAAGAAATTTCACGTGGGAAAGCTGAGGTATTTTTTATTAAGAGTGGAAATTTTGTAATGAGACTTTTTGATCTTAATTTTGCTGTGGAGTAATTATTTTTTTTAATTAAAAATCAGATACTTTATTATTTCTTTTAATCTATAGCTTTAACTTATCACTTAAGTTTTTGACCAGGTAAATAATTTGCTGTGATATTACTTTATTAAGATAATTAAATTATTATTCCTTAAAAAAAAATAACGTTATTTATCTGTAAAGAGATTGCATCATCAACCTTTGTTTTACGGGATGACTGTGTGGTAACATATATTTGGAAAGAAATTTCAGTGTGTGAAAGCGGAGGTACCTTTATTTAGGAATGAGACTGTTTATGTTAATTTTGGTGTGTAGTAATTATTTTTTTTAATTCAGATTCAGATGCTTTATATGATTATTTTTCTCTATCGGTGCAACTTTTCCCTTAAGTTTTTGACCAGGTAAATCGTCTTAAATATTTAAAATTTTAGTACTTAAGAAAATTGATAATATTATTGCATCATCAACCTGTGTTTTCCGGAATGACTGCGTGGTGACATATATTGGGAAAGAAATTTCTGTGGGAGCGAAGGTATTTTTATTTAGAGAGGAAATTTTGTAATGATACTTTGATTGTATCATCAACCTGTGTTTTATGGAATAACTGAGTGGGGAAGAAATATTTTTGAAAAAACGGGGATATTTTTTTATTACGAGTGGAAATTTTGTAATGAGACTTTTTGATCTTAATTTTGCTGTGTAGTAATTATTTTTTTTATTCAAACTCAGATACTTTATATATTTTTATTCTCTATAGCTTTAACTTATCCCTTACGTTTTTGACCAGGGAAATAATCTGTGGTGATATTACTCTATTAAAATATTTAAATTATTATTCCTTAAAAAAATTAACATTATTTATCTGTAAAGAGATTGCATCATCAACCTGTGTTTTGCGGAATAACTGTGTGGTGACATATATTGGAAAAGAAATTTCACGTGGGAAAGCCGAGGTATTTTTATTAAGAGTGGAAATTTCGTATTGAATTTTTTTACCTTAATTTTGCTGTATAGTAAGTATTTTTTAAATTCACAATCAGATATTTTATATAATTATTTTCCTCTATAGCAGTAACTTTTCCTTTAAGTTTAAATCCAAGTAAATAATCTTAGGTAATATTAATTTATTAACATATTTAAATTATTATTACTTACGAAAATTAACAATATTTTTCTGTAAAGAGATTGTATCATCAACCTGTGTTTTACGAGTAACTGAGTGGGGAAGAAATATTTTTGGGAAAACGGGGATATTTTTTATATTAAGAGTGGAAATTTTGTAATGAGACTTTTTGATCTTAACTTTCCTGTGGAGTAATTATTTTTTTAAATTCAAACTCAGATATTTTATACATTTTTTTTCTCTATAGCTTTAACTTATCCCTCAAGCTTTTAACCAGGTAACTAATCTTAGGTGATATTAATTTATTAAGATAAAAAATAATTAATATTACTTAAGAAAATTAACAATATTTTTCTGTAAAGATATTGCGTCATCGATCTGTGGTTTGGGAGATGACATTGTGGTGACATATATATGGAAAGGAATTTTTGTGGGAAAGCGGAGGTATTTTTATTTAGAGTAGAAATTTTGTAATGAGACTTTTTTAGCTTAATTTTACTGTGTAATAATCATATTTTTAATTGACACTCAGATACTTTATATAATTATTTTTCTCTATAGCTGTAACTTTTTTGCGAGATGGCTGTGTGGTGATACATCTTAATTTTGCTGTGTAGTAATTATTTTTTGAATTCACGCTCAAGTACTTTACCTAAACATTTTCCTCTATAGTCGCAATTTCTGCGTTAAGTTTTTAAGAGAGTAAATAATCTGTGGTGATATTACTTTATTATCAGCTTTAAAATAATTTTTGAGAACAATAATTTTCTGTAATGAGACTTTTAATTAAAAACTTTGTTCTACACAGATTAGCATTTTTTTTTCTTTCGAAAACGGAGGTATTTTTATTATGAGTGGAAGCTTTGTAATGAGACTTTGTGATAGGAATTTTTCAGCGTAGTAATTTTTTTTTTTTTTTTTTAAAGCACACTCAATACTTTATATAATTATTTTTCTGTATAGCTGTAACTTCTCCATTAAGTCTTTGAGCGACTAATATTCTTAAAAGGCGACGAAAATAATAAAATAGATAGTACAAGTATTTTATTTTAAAACTTTTTAGTACTTTCGGCCTGCATTTTCAGCGGCTATCATCAGAGAATAATTTTAGAATTAATTGCTGTTCATTCATACAAATACGTCACTTCGTTTGAAATGGGTAAGCCAATAATTATCAGCGTAATTGAAAGTAGAAGTAGCAGTCCCTCAATTGAACTTAAGTAGAGAAAAAAATATATACACATATTAACTGCAGTTCCAGTGATTTTATTACATCACTATGTTCTCATACATCATGTCCCTTTTAAAATGCATAGCTCAACAGTAGATGTAACAGTGTTTCATATTAAATTTGCGTAGAGGAAAATATTTAACTGCCGTGCCATTAATTTTAATACGTCACTTTGCTCAAGTTTAACGTATTTATTTTCAGGATATTTAACCATATATTGGGGATATTGTATAATAGGGAGTCGTTACATACTTGATTGTTTTTACACAGGATTTCTATTGTTCAATATTTTATATAAAATATGCATGTTATAAAAAATAATGTTATAAAAAATAGAATTTAATTAAATGCTACGCTAATTGGTTGAGTATTTTACATTTTTTAAAGCTTTCCAACATAGTTGAAAAGTTCTACGTATTCGGTTTGTTTTTCCGTACTCTAATTGGCGTAAATATAGTCCGATTACCATGAAATTGATATATGTTATTGGGATTTCCGGTGGCATGTTCGGTATTGAAAATTAAGTGTGTAGCATTTACGGTTCATATACAGGACACTCAAAAGAATTCCATTACATTACGGCCTATGGGAAAAAATCGTTTGTGGTGTATTTTCATGATGTTACACAATTTTAAACATATTGAAAAACGTGGTGAGCATAGAATTTATCGTTCATTTACAGGAACACACAAAAGAATTTGGCTACAGAGGAAAATGAACAATAATTGAACTAGTGAAGCCTATGAGCAATAATTGCTGGAAGTGCGTTTTCAGTTGTGATACGCTTTTTTAAATTAAAGTTTTTTTTAAATATTATTTCGTGTGTATAAATTCTGTAGATCATATACAGGGCTGCACAAAAGTTATCAAGTTCATTAACGTTTAAACACGGAAATCCATGAATGGAATTTTTTAATGCTATTTTTTTGCGCTATTCGTTTATCTGAACTAACTTTTACACTGTTAAAAATTTTGAGCTGGTTTGAACCAACTTTTGATGCTCCAGTAGCTACAACCATAAAATGGTGAAAGCTCGTTCCAACATTTGGAGCTCCCGTTGAACTTTAGTTCCAAATGTTGGTTGAAGCTACTGCAGCACCAAAATTTGCTTCAATCTAGCACAAAATGTTTAGCAGTGTAGCATACTATGAAGTATAGATATAAATCTACAGATCATATACAGGGCTGCACAAATAATCGGATATTTTTCCGTCTATAACATCATCTTTCCCCTTTTGTTATTTTGAATGTGTTTTGAAGTGTTACATAATCTATGCTGAACACATTATTTTTCGTTCTTGTTTTTACTTAACTTGGATTATGTATGCAAAAATGGAATTTTGTAATTAATTTTCCACGAACTTACTGGAGTGCTAGAGATCTAGGAATTATGCAGAGTTGTTTGATCCAAATGAAAACACAATATTTACGTATTTTCAGACTTTAATTATTAATTAAAATTTTAATATTAATTAAACTATTATTATACGTTGTGAAAACAATAGAGAAATCACGAAAAAATTATTTAAACAATGTTTATTTTTCCATACTGATTATTTTTTTTTATTATTATTCGCTAGTTTCTGCTTTCTAAGAAGCATAAATATAAGCGGGTAATTTCAATAATCGGGAGCTACTCCAAATTCACGTAATGTAACATGAATTGAAGTCATAAAATTAGGAGTGATAGAATACTTTTAAAAGTGTGTTAAAAAAAAATATTTTTATTTTATATTTATTCACTCTTTCACTCATCCACTATTTTATTCATTATTTTACTTTGATATTTATTCAGTCACATTCAAGTACACAAAAAAAAATTTAATTGTAGAATATCGATATTATTAATTTAAACTAGCAACATAATTACCTAGTAATATAATTATATAACAACATAAGTACCTAGTAACGTAATTATCTTACATTACGGCTGTTTTAATCAAACAAATAACTATAAAAACATATTTATTACTTTTCTCCAATAATTAACTAAAAGTTAGTTGTATACGTCATAAAAAAGTATCGTCGCAATACAGAGTAGATGCTGCACTTACTGATTACAAAGTGAAAATATTACGAAAATTTGGTAATATTGGGACGATGTATTTCTGAAGCATAAACAGTTCTAAAAATTAGTGTTGCGCTAATTATTGCTAACAAATTTATTATTAGACCAGTATTCACAAATTATACATTTATAATAATTGCACTAATTTAAGAATAATTAGTACGAATTATATTAATTTAGGAGTCATACATAACATTAACTACTTTCATTTGGGTATCGTTAATACCAAAAAAATATAATTTTATAAATAATAACATAAATTGTGTTATATTCGGAATCATAATGCGACGCTACTGCCCTTGGTGATTTTTACAAGTAAAATAATCCTGTATATGTAATAATACATTTACAGTAATATTATAGGTATTATCTTTACTATAACCCTTAAAATGCCACACTAGTCACGGGAAAAAACAAGAACGCTAATGTTAAGTCTATGGGAGCATTATTTTCAAATATCTCGCTCGAATTTAAATATTTTTAAATAATTTTTCCTGCATAGGATAGCTGAAGACAATCTACAACTGGAATAGTTTTTTACTTTTTCGATTTTGGTTTCAGATTTTTTTTTAATTGCTTTCATTTTCGGAACGGGTTCTGAAATTTAAACTATCCTAATATAAAAAAAACTACAACCAAAATAAAAAAAAAGTAGAAAATAGCCCGGTTGTAGTTTGTCCTCAACTATCCTATAAAAAAAAATCAATTATTCAATCAATCAATCAAAGCCAAAAATTTGAAAATAACTCCTCCATAGACTTAACATTAGAGTTTACCTTTCTTCTCGTGACTGAAGTGGACTCTTAACGGTCGAAGTACTCCTCCCATGCACAGGCATCTCTTATATGAATTTATTCGGTTGCACCACTTTCTTTTAAGAAACATTTTTATTTCCACTTTAACAAGATGTGCAGCAGAAATTTACTAAAAAATGTACTTATAAAATATAGTGGTGCGAATTTGAATATTAAAATAAAATCATGTATGTAAAGCTTGGGCGGCTCTCGACTGCAAAGAATTAATATTTGTAATAAATACTGCTCCTCGACGGAGCAGTATCGTCCGTTGCACATCTTTTAATTTCAAGGTAGTGGGTTTTTAATGTAATCTTTTGACATACTGAATCTGTGATTATCTAACACAAACATTTTTGTTAAAATTTACTGGTGTTCAAATTCAATTAATT
The DNA here is from genome assembly GCA_963932465.1 of Maratus speciosus. Taxonomy (NCBI): domain Eukaryota; kingdom Metazoa; phylum Arthropoda; class Arachnida; order Araneae; family Salticidae; genus Maratus; species Maratus speciosus. The sequence continues at coordinate 411,622 of CAWVRF010001324.1, forward strand.
AATTCATTCTAAATTACACTTATACGTCCCGCTCGTAATTAAGACCCTATCCAAATTTTGTTTTCGGCGCTTTGCTAAGAAAGTTAATGTCCGGAAGAATAGCTAGAGAGACTTGCAAATATGTCATTTTTTTAAACTCTTAAATAAAATCAACATGAAAACTAAACTGTTTAAACTAAACTTTAAAGAAAAAAAAAAACGATTGGTTTAGTAATAATAAATTATATATCTTCGGTGTGTCAAAAATTGTCTCTAAATTTCAAATGTCAATTACACGTTTATTGTCGCAGAAATCACTATTGTAAGACAATCATTATTGTAATCACAAAATAATTTTAAAATATTTGAAGTTATAGAGCCAGTTATAAAGAAAATTCTCATTGATAAATTCGATCATTCTACAAGTCACATTACCAGAAAGTGCAACAGCTTCATTACAAGTTTAAGAAATAGTGGAGTAATTTTATCTAAATGTCCCGCATGCTACACACTTCCGATGATATCAGAATAATTGTTATTCATTAGCACCATTTCTGTAAGTAGGCCTCTTCTTTTCCCGGTAGACTGTTGATTATCACTTCCATAAAACTAAGCCTCCTTTGGCATTTTAGTAACGAGAGAATTTAATTTATATATACATATATATAAAGTGATAAATTATTCTTATTAGCAATCTAATCAGCTACTTTCATACTAACTAAATCATCTTATGTTTGTTAAAGTAGGGGAGACCGGGGATAGTAGGCGCAGTTTTTAGTTATTAATTTTTATTAATTTTTTTTGTTTAAGTTTTTTAACAAACTGTAACTGCACTTTTAAAGAACAGGCGTTTGGCTATATTACCCCGGAGTTTTCAGTTTGTAGCTTTTGTAGTTTATGTTTAGCGGAGGCATAAAGTAAAATAAAAATTGTGCGCCAACCTAGCCCGTCACGGGGTAAGTTGCCTATACCTTTGGGGTAAGTTGGTACACGCTTTATAAAAATTTAAATGAAACCCAAATAAGGCACGCAATTAAGAGAAATCAATTTCATTATTACCAGTAAGTTTAAACAAAGGCGTTATCGCCGTACAATGTAAATTCTAAATTATACAGACATAAAAATAATGAATAAATCAGTAACTTCTATCCTACTCGATATCATCATCAGAGTTACAGTTGTCACAAATAAAAACTCGACTGTCTCCGTTTGGGCAAGCCTCGTGTGCCCAAAATCTTGCATTGCAACCACTTTTCTCGGTGTTTGCTGTTTTTCAAACTACCAGCACACACCAGACACCGAGCCAACTTGCCCCGTGTTCAATGCGCCTACTAGCCCCATAATAAATTTCTTCACAAAAGGGACACGTAACCTTCTAAACATAAATAATCCAAGTAAATCACAAATGTGGTAGGTACAGTTAATCCTACACTACACTAAGAAAAACTGCACAAGTTAAATCGCAAATATTAAGATAAGTATTAGAAAAAGAATGAAGCAACAAAAAATTACTTATGAGTACAAAAAACAGAAAAATCTTAATAAATGTCCACTACACGTAGGTAACTCTGCAAAGCTACAATGAGGATTGTAAAAAGCAATAAGAAAGGTACTCTGTGACTGGTTGCGCAATTTATCCACAAACAGGCGATTTATGAGGACTGCAGCTACTTACCCCTGTAGCCAACTAGCCCCGGTTTCCCCTATTTAAAAAAATTGGAAGTGACTTCATTTGATTTTCCAAACACTGGTAACCAGAAAGTATTTGGCCGATTCTCCATTAAGTGGTAATTTCACTCTGTTCAGTCTTGTCAGTCGTTGCGCATTTTTTTAAAAGTTTATTTTTATGTTTCTTAAGGGTGTATCCGAAAAAATATTTTCCCACCCTCAACAGCTCGAAAATTTTTGAGACATTTTCAGACTCATTTTTTAAAAGTAAAAACATGAAACTTGCTGCGGTGATTTTTGAAGAGATGTATAGGAGGCCGTGTGATTTCATTTTTCGCTCAATTAATTAAAATTTGATTTTTAAACAATTATTTTTTCAGTATGACCATTTTTTTTTTCATTCCCAAATCTCCTGCTTCGGAAAATTCAGTTCAAAACGCCAACTTTGACAGCATTTATTTACATTATTTTCTGCATTTATCAAAAACTCGAGAAGCACGGCACATTATGTAGTTTCTAAATAAGAGAATTTGCCAGTCTGAAGCGTTTGAGAGCAAAAACGAATTTAAAAATAAATCAGAAAATAAGCAGTTTGGATTGGAATACCCTTAATCGTTAAATTCCTGTAATGCATTTAATGTTGTTACTACACTGTAAAAAAAAAAATCTGTAGTTCTACAGATGTAAAGTTACATGCTTACTAAACTTTCACCTGTAACTGTACGAAAAAAGCTGCAAATCTACAAAACTAGTTTTTGTAAAGCTACAAAAATCTGTAACTTTACAAATGAATCTGCTAAAATTTCAGTAATCTTACTAAACTTTTATTTGTAACCCTGGCTGCAGTTACATGAAAAGTTCTCGGAATCCCAGTTTCCAAAAAAATTCTTAGTAACCTTACAGATTTTTTGATTTTCGGCGCAAAAGTGTGTCTGTTACATGAAATTTTGTTGTTGCCGTTACATGAAAAGTTCTAGGAATCCAAGTTTCCTAGAAAAACTTTAGTAACTTTACAGATTTTTTTTTACAGTGTAGCGAACTTGCCCGACGTTGCCCGGGTACGTCAAAAAGCAGCAGGAATTACGAAAAAGATCTGAAAATCACAATAAGATATCGCGAAAAAATTTTAAATCGCTTCTCAAAGTTTTAAAAGAGAAAAAAAAATTATATATTGTGTTCGAAGATTGCAAGTTGATTCCTTTCACTTGTGTGGGAAAATAGTAGCAAATCGCTAAAATACACTAGAAATCACATACAAAATTCAGGAAAAATTCGAAAATTGCTATACGAAATCCGAATAAACTTTATTGAAATGAGGGAAGAATGTACTTTAGGTCAAAAATGGAATGTCAAAAAATTGCAGCAGATCGCGAAAAAACGTAAAAATCGCATTAAAAATCACAAAAAGTTCAAAAATCACGAAAGTCAAAATTTACTATAATTGGATAAAAGTTTCAAATCTAATTTCTTTGACCTGTGGGCTCTCTTAAAATTTATGTTTTGGAAATCATGCTAAGCATTAGATCATGTTGCTTTTATTCGTAATTAATTTACTTGGACTCTCTTAAATATAATTAATATAATCCCTTAAGTTAATATTAGTTTTTGTTGCATTAAAATATCTCAATTTGTTGATTTTCTGTAAGGAAGTAAACCCTATTGTTTTACAGTGGAAGTCTATGGGAATTTGGAGAAATATTAGAGAGATCGCCAAGTAGGCGACAAACTTGGCGTTATTTGGCGACAGAACTGGATCCCCCTACGGTAACCCCTCCCCCCTTATAGGTATGGAGATGCATTACATGCTGTTCAATAATCGCATAAAAAATTCGGTAAAAATCAAAAATCGCTTTACGAATTCCTTAAAAACTTTTTTGAAAAGGGAACAAAATTTACTATATTGGGTTAAAAGAAAGAAACCGTATTCTTTTCCCTAATGTGGAAAAATTGAAATAATATAATACCGTAAGTTAATATTAGTTTTTGTTGCATTAAAATATCTCAATTTGTTGATTTTCTGTAAGCAAGTAAACCCTATTGTTTTACAGTGGAAGTCTATGATAATTTGGCGAAATATTAGAGATATCGCCAAGTTGGCGTCACTCTTAAAGACTGGTCGCCAAATTTGACGATATACCGCTAAGTTGGCGGCATTTGGCGACAGAACTGTGTCTCTCTACGGTAACTTCCTTATAGGTATGGAAATGCATTAAATGCTGTTCAATAATTGCGTAAAAAATTCGCTAAAAATTCAAAAATCGCTTCACGAATTCAGAATAAAGTTTTTTGAAAAGAGAAAAAAATTTACTATATTGGGTTAAAAGAAAGAAACCATATTCTTCTCACTTATAAGGAAAAATCACCTCGAAACTTAAAAAAGTGCTAAAAATCGCATAAAAAATTAAATTAAAAAAATCTAATCAAAAAATAGAAAATCAGGCTTCGAGGTGCAAAACTTCATATATAGACGTACTTTCCCCCCAAATTTTGTCGCTCTGCGTGTAGTGGTCTCTTCAGAACATCGTCGACACACTTACTCACACACAAACTTCTTTCTTTATTGTTATAGATGTTAAAAAACTGCCTTGTGCCGGAGATTCCGCGAATGTAAGGAAGCTTTGGATGTGATCGCCATTCTAAAAAATAGTATTTCAATGAGTTTTCAGCAAGGCGATAAATGTCAGAAATAGCGTTTTTGCTTTTTTGAAAAAAGAAAAAACGGCCAATAAGAGCGTGCGTAGACCACGAGACTACGGGCACATCTTACTGGGATTTTGGTGCCTATTGACCACTTGAACACTTTAAATTACAGCTTCGTAATCAGAACTTCCCGTGAAACATTAAATTATTTCAAGTATGTTTAAAATATTTTAAAGAAATTATACATTTATTCTGATATAAATGCTCTTATAAAATTTTACGTAATTTAAACACAAAATAAAAAAGTGATACATTTAAAAATAAAAAGTAACTAAAAATTACGACCAAAAAAAAAGTTATTTGAAGAACTATTTTAGAAGTGTTATTAAAAGACTAATAATAAATAAGGTATTTTTAAGGAGAATTGAAAGAAAAATATTTCTTTAATTCACCAGACAGTTCTGTGATACAAGTTAATCAAACATAATATTACGATGATAAATCTTTCAATTATATGATATTTTAAATCGATGATTTCGTAATTTTACATATTTGATTGTGCATTCAACAATTAGTAAAAAGTGAATGAAATATCAGTCTATGGACCGGTGTTGCCAGATTGGGGAATTTGTCCCCGTTTCGTAGAATTTTGAACCTCTAGGGGAATTTTTGGGGGACAAGTAGTTCGTGGGGAAATTGTTAGGGACGATCAATATTTTTGGGGAAAAAATTGGGGAATTTTTTCACTATTTTACGTCATGGAGGAAAGAGATAGATGGAGATGCAGTATACCGTAAAATAACTATACATTAACTTCCACTTTCACTCCTTTCGTCACCATCTACGTGGATTTTGAAAATTAGGCGTCAATAACTGTTGTATTTTTCATATTCCTCTGAAGAAGACTATGTTTTTTATAGTTGAAAGTTCTAAGGTATTAAAATAATTTAACATTTTTAAATACTATGTCATCTTTTAAGTAATATTTACACATAGTGTAAGTTTAACTTTTAAAGATGAATTAAGCACTTCTATTTATTTATTTACTGAGGTAAAAATGGTTTGCAATATGATACGCGTTATCGCTCAAATTTAAATGCTCTCACTAGGCCAAAACAAAACAAGCACCTGAACAAGGACCGAATTTTTTGACATCACCCGTGCATTTTTTTCTCTAAATGAAAGTTATCTGCTTATTTTTAAGCATTCTAAAGCAGCATTTCATTGTATTATAAACTAAAAACTGTATTACTAAAATTTTCTTATTTTTTTCGTGAAAGCTTGTGCTTGTGTTTGGGCCGACTGTAGCGGATTTTATTGTTACTTTTTTGGCGTCACCCCAGCCACCTTTAATTGCATCTCCATCTATCTATTTTCTCCATGATTTTACGTAAAGTTTACTTAGTCATATGGCAAAACTGCATCTGTCTCGAACTCGATTTTGATTTGAAAAATTAAAATACAATACAGAAATTGTAAATATCCATCATTATTCTTTTGGTTGTGGTTGAGCTTGTTGTTTACTATATTACAGTATATTACCAATGTAATGATAACCGAACATCATTCATTGGCAATACTTTTAAAAACATAACATAAAAGAACTTGTCGTTGCAAATTCTTTTGATCTAGCTACCGAATACGCATGCAACATTCTGCTGTTTGAGTTTAAATGTTTATTTTTTGTAAATGGGGAATTCTTTCAGAAAAAGGCTTGATTTTGGGGGAAATTTTGAGCTATAATTAGTTAAATATTTTTTTAATTGGTAAATTGGAAATTGAAAAATTACTTTTTTGAGTAAAAACTGAGTTGGGGACTTTTTAGGAAAAAAAACACTGAATTGGGGAAATTTTCATAAATTTTGAGGAAACAGATTTCCAACTATCTGGCAACACTTCTCTGGACGAAGTAATTTTGTTTTCTTTTCAGAGCCCTTAACACAAGGCATTAAAATAGCAAACAACAACTATTTAATGGAACAATGGAACAATGTAAGCAGGTGAATGGATTCCCTAGTTGCCGGGCAACTTAACACCCAGTATAGAGGAAATGTGTTTTACTTGCAATGGGAGCCATGAAAAGATGTTTAGACGCGACTGTGGACAAAACAAAAAAAATAAATTAAAGTTTAAGAGTAAGAGAACTTACAAATAAAATGTTAGTACTATAACAACAATAAAAAAAAAAAAAAAAAAAAAAAAAAAGGTTCCATATGATCCAATAACTAACAGTCCGTAGGCAGGCGAAAAAGCTACCTAAGGGAAGTCCCGACATAAAAAAAAGACCCTTTTACAGAGACCATACATAGTTTAACATATAAAGTAATGCAACGCACAGTGCAAACAGTTTTGAAAAGAATAAAAGATATCTACATATTTACAAAAAGAATAATGATGCCCAAGTTAAAGTAATAAAAAACATAACTGAGGAGAGTTCAGACTAACTGAGCAGAAAAAAGCAGAATAATAAGGGGGAAATGGGAAAAAGAGAGGACGGCGCCCTCCCAGTCTGGTAACTCGATGAAAAATGATGATAACAAGATACCATGATAATATAACAATGGGGCAGTAAGGTAAATCAAATTAAGTACTAGAAAAAAGCAATATATAACAGTAAAAAGAGGTTTTTTTTTATATACAAAACAGACAAAAAGACAAGGAAGACAACTATTTAATCATCAATAATATTTATTTATTTATTGCATTACTTTGATTTTCCTGGTGTGCATGCAAAATTAATTTTGTTTAAATAATAGCAAAATCAATATCTGTATACACATTTAGTTTCTATGAAACTTTAATGTAACATTTGCGAAACTACTTCTACACTTTACCGCGCATTTATACTGTTTTCCCTTATTTGAATTCCACACAAACTTCTTTTTTAATAATGAATTCCTGCAAACATTTATATAACAAATATATCTATATGTATACCATAAATTGTATTAAAAAACTGTGTTAAATCAATTCTTCTTTAAATCGTTAAAAATTGAACTCTAAATACGAGGGGAGGCTGATAAGTAACGCACAGTCGCGGATAAATAAAGAACAAAAAAGTAATTGAAATTCGTAAAAAGCAACTGAAAGTACTTATTTTTAGCTACAAATCGCTGCTTCTTTATTTCAACAGTGACTTCTTACAGACACACACTTCTGCCAACAAGTAAGAAGATTATCTTTCTTTCACTGAAGTCTGTAGCTAGTATCTGTTTGATCCGAAACTTCACAGCTTCCTGCACTTCTTCACTTTACGTGGAGTGGATTCATTGAAGATCCACTTGGGGTCTGGGAAGAAGTGAAATTAACAGGGTGCAAAATTGAGTGAGTACTATAGTGTTGATAGGTGTCCCGATTTTCAGGCGCTCCAAAGCCCGTCCTGCGGAACCACTGCGCGGGACGCCCAATGTCCCGATTTTTCAGGATGCACAAATTCTTCTAAATACCTTTTAACACCATGCTATTCGTTAGTCTATATCGAGTGAAACGCAATACAGTAAAACATGTGATAAAAAAACCTGTCTATAAAGGGATATTTTTTTATAAGTCCGCCGAAAGGAATAGCGTACAACTCTACCTGCTAAAACGGAATATTTTTTCGGTTCCTAGCTGTTTTGTTTTTATAGATATGAAACCTTTGTATTTTGATTAACAAATCGTGTGTAACGGTACCTGTGTATAACGGAATTCTAATTGAAAAGTAAAAGTTTCATAGTCCCTGTGTAATCAATATGATACAATTACAACTGCTGAATGAGAAACCTCTCCAAAACGGATTTTTTTTCGGTCCCTAGCGATTCCGCTTTCGCATATTTTGCTATATAATATTATTGTGTTTATTTATTACAGTGATACGCTCTAAGGCGGAATTTCAAGAGACCAGAGGAAACACAGTTTTAAAGTGGTTCACGTTTCAGCAGTCATATTTGTAATGCTCCGAGCTTGAATGTTTTCCGTTATAGACAGGTACTCTTAGATTGTAGGTTATATAAGACAGGTAGTTGTCCAGTTAGAATTTTTTTGAATTTACTGAACATTTATGTCCCGATTTAGAAGCCACTGTCCCACTTTTTCTGAAAGTGGACCTAGCAACACTAATGAGTACATCGGGTGTTAAATGACATTCAACTATTTCAGAGCAGCGCGCATTGCTTGTGACATGTCATGACATAATCCAACTCTTCCCTTGGATATCCCAGTAGTATTCGCGATGCAGATATTCAGATATTCGGTGTTCACTTTTCATGAGCTCATCCACCTTACTTCGGTGGTTTTCGTCTGTTACTGTTACTGGTCTCAACTGCGATATTTATCCAAAATATATACTTTAGCGGGTTCAGATTGTTCACATTTTGATCCTAGTTAGACACGGTGTTCCGATCAACAGTTCCATTATCTAAAACAGCTTGTAAACGACGATGAATGTGTGTGGGATTAAGCTTTTCAGCGAATAAAATAATCTGTTACACCTCTTTTCTTTCAGCGCGGTTGACATTGCATCTTCACTACGCACAATTCTGACACGTTCTGATTAGAAAAGAGTCACGCGATGTTCGTCTAAAATATCCGTTTTGTCAGTTTCAGATTACTTACATTTTGATGCCCAACGAGATACGATGTTCCGATTAACAATTCCGTTACAGTTTATAATTGACGATGAACGTCTGTGGGATTAAGCTTTTCACGCGGATAAAAAAATTGTCTATTACAGCTTTTTGCTTCAACCGTGTTGACATTGCGTTTCCACTCCACTCCATTCTGACACATACTGATTGGAAATGAGTTAAATGATGTTCATCTACAACATCCGCTTTATCAGACTGTTTACATTTCGATTCCCAACGGAACACGTCATTACGATCAATATTTCTATCACATTAAACAGATGATAAAAGACTATGAAGGTATTTGGGATTAAGTTTTTCAACGAATAAAAATAATCTATTACAGTTCTTTGCTTCAACTGCGTTAACATTACGTCTTCACTACTCTAAATTCTAACGTACTGATAAGAAAAGAGTCACGCGATGTTCATCTAAAGTATCCGCTTCTTGAGATTCAGATTATTTATATTTTGATGTCCAACCAGACACGATGTCCCGGACAACATTTCCGTTGTAGGTTATAAACGACAATGAATGTGTATAGGATTAAGCTTTTCAGCGTATAAAGAAAATCTTTTACAGCTCTTTGCTTCCAGCGGGTCTTCACTACTCTCATTTCTGGCACTTACAGATTAGGAAAGAGTCACGCGATGTTCATGTAAAATATCGGTGTAGTTTCAGATTAATTACATATTGACGCCCAACGAGACACGATGTTCCGATCAACAGCTCCATTACAACTGATAAAGGACGATGAATGTCAGTGGAAATCAACTTTTCAGCCGATAAAAAAAAATGTCTATTAACCCTTTCAGGGGCAGAGAAATTCTGTTCGTAAACTGACAAAATAATTGACTGACACCAGAATATTCAAACGAATTTCTTAGTAAATAACAAATCGCTATTTTGCACTTTAATTACAAAAGCAACTTCTTATTAAAATATTCTTGGTGCCAGTAGTCAGTTTTGGAATTAAAATTAGGTAGCTAGACCCTCTAGCCACCGCCCCTGAAAGAGTTAAAGCTCTTTGCTTCAACCGCATTGACATTGCGTCCGCACTCACTCCATTCTGAAAAGTACTGCTTAGAAAAGAGTCACCGGATGTGCGTGACCAATTGCAGAATTATAAAGGGTGATAAACCTACACTTCGTAGAAAACGAAAGATTCTACGTTATTTTGATTTTGATTTATCCGTAATGGTGCATTGCTTATCAAACGCCCTTCGTAATTGAGTTTTGAACTGTAACATGGATAATTCATATTTGATTTAATAGTTTTAATAGATAATGGAATGTTTTTCATTCATTGCGATTCACATCCTTTCAATAGCAATGACACACATGTATATGTATATATATATATATATATATATATATATATATACACACACATGGTGTCCATAATTCTATGACCCTACTTTTAAGTTACCTATAGACAAAAATATTGTACATAGATTTGTGAAATTTTTTGAAAGACATAATAAAGAGATGGAAATTTGTTTAGGCCAAAAAAAAAAAAAAAAAAAAAAAAAACTAAATGTCGCCAAGAGAGGTCTATTTTTAATAAATAGCATTACGATAGCTTAGACAATTTATTTTCAGGGTGTATCCATAATTAAACGACCCTATTTTAAAGTTGTATAGAGACGAAACTATTATTCAGAATTTTGTGAAATTTGGTGGAGGACATTTTAAAGATATGGAAGTTTGTTTGAGCGAAAACGATAGCTCAAAATTTTGCTGCCAGAGGGTTTTTTAAACAAATTACACATTTAGCATACATTTACGAAAGTTTACAAATTTTATTACAACCAAGCATGTTCCACATGACTGTCATCATTTTCAGATACCAACTGGAATCGTAAGGTAGCATGTCCCACAGTTTGGCGTAGTGTGTTCTGAGGAATGCTGAGAACATGTCATAAAATGATGTCTTTAAGATCAGGTAAGGTTAATAAATACAATTTCTATTACTCTCCTAATGCTGAATGTGTAATTTATTGAAAATCGCTTTCTAGTGGCGAAATTTTGAACTTTTTTTAGCCCTCGGTATGCTATTTCTTTCTCCCTGCTTAGTTTGTGTCGTCTCCAATGAATAACGTTACCTTGTATAAGTCAGCCGTAAAACAAAAGCCGATGTTTCATTGCGCGATTAAATACTCTACAGAATTTTTTTTAACTTCTAAGCATCGCACATTTTCAATGTTTAGACCGTCGTATTGGGGGAAAAGGTACTTTTTAATGCAATTTGTTTGAAAACTACATCTCCATTTATTTTTGAAAGATTAATTGTAGTTTTTAGCGACATTTGTTTCATGTTTGCAACCCAAGTACTCCATTTCTGTAAGCAGTTGTTTGAATGAAAGGTGGCGCCATTCTGCGTTTTCCAGACGCATGTTTTTTTACTTACTTTTTCGTTCTATGTTTTCTGTAGTCTGTCTTGTGTTGTCATCCAATAAACACGTTAAAATGTGAGCTCGTGCTTTCTGCTTCCAAAATTTCAGCGGAGTCGGAACATGGTGTCAGGTCCGGGGTATTGTTGTGTTAGTGTTAGTTTTCCTGCTGTTTGTGGAAGTTGAAAGTATAGTGATTTTAAAAAAAGAGATGTATTCGGCGTTAAGATTACGTAATTCATGTCGGAACATTTTGTGGATAACAGAGGTGAGTGTTAGTTTCGTTTCGATTTTGGTATTGTAGTAATGTTTGTGAGAAATAAGTAGGGAGAATAAACTTTTTTATTGACTTCGTATAGAGATGTTTAGGTTTTGGGGTAATTTAAGTTTGAGAAATGGTATTGTCGTTTGAAAGCTGTGTAGTAGAGATGGAGAATTTGTTATTTTTTTGATTTTTGTTTATTGTATTTTATGTTGTATGTTGAAAGAAAATTTGTTTATTGTGTAATTGTTGTTGTTTAAGTAGTATTGTTGAATTTAGCGAAATGTCTGATCTAGAAAAAAGTAAGAGTAAACGGAAAGCAGTTAGAACCGCGACCACAAAATTGTTAAACAGCATCGAAGAATTGTTTAAAGAAATAGATTCTGTTAGTGTTGATATTTTAAATGAAATATTAATGTTAATTGTAGATAAGGAAAATGCGTTAAATGAATTAAATAAAGAAATTGAAGCTTTGCTTCCCGTTAAAGATATCGAAAGTGAGGTAGCGAACTCAATTGAGTATTGTGAGAATATTTGCTTATGGAAACAGCGAATAAAAATTCAAATTGGAAAATTGAAAGGTCCCGAAGTAGTTGAACTGAAACCCTCAATAAATGAAATAACTGTTAAATTGCCAAAATTAAATATTAAACCATTTTATGGTGATTCTGCTTATTGGTTGGAATTTTATGGTCAATTTGAATCTGCTATTGATAAAAATCCTAATCTTACGAAAATAGATAAACTGAATTATCTGAAATCTTATTTAAATGGTCAGGCTGCGAGTTCGATTGCTGGGCTAGCAATTACAGAACAAAATTATGACGCGGCACTCAACATTCTTAAGAATAGGTTTGGTAATACAAATACATTAATACAAACACACATGAACGGTTTATTGAGAATTCCTGCTGTTCATAATTCGCAAGATACGATTGGCTTAAGAAAATTATTTGATAGAATTGAGAATCAAATTAGAAATTTAGAAGCCTTGGGCGTTAGAAAGGAAACATTTAGCAGTTTGTTAGCACCCATAATTTTAGATAGGATTCCAAAAGACCTCGTTCTAGAGTTTAATAGAAAATTTCCGATTAATTATACATTTGAGGATATACATGCTTATCTAGAAAACGAAATTCAATCGAGAGAAAAAACGTATTTAGTTCCATCAAAATCTGATCCTTTCAAGATAAAATATGAGAGTAGTAATAATGAATACAAAGGCAATTTTAGAAAGTTTAATAATAGAAGATTCGATCAGATACGACCAACCGCAACCGGGAATTACGTGTCCAACGTAAAAAAGAGCTGTGTGTTTTGTGACAGTACGGAGCATGAATTTTGTGAGTATAAAACAGTAGAAGATAGGAAAAACAAATTAAGATCAGAAAATAGATGCTTTAAATGCTTTTCTAAAGCTCATTATAGCCGCTCGTGTAGATTAAAATTTGAATGCAAATACTGTAAAAGCAAATTTCATAATTATATTTTGTGTAGTAAGAATAATGTTCAAAATGAAACGCCGAATGTAGATACTAGTAATACTGAATCGGATAGCTCTGTTACTATGCAATGTAATTCTTCTGTTTCAAAGTCAAATATTTTGTTATTAACATGCTCAGTGATTGTTAGTCCCATTAATGAAACAGAAAATGTTAAAATCGCCCGCCTTTTAATGGATAATGGTTCGGAACGCTCGTGGTGCACGCGATCCCTAGCGAATTTTTTAAAGTTAAAACCAATTCGAAAAGAAAGATTATCAGTTTATTGCTTTGGTTCTGAAAAAGCGAAAGAAAAAATTTATGACGTTGTTAAATTGAAATTAACAAGCAGAACTGACAGTCAGCAATTTATTGAGATAGAAACATTAATTACTGATACAATAACTGCGGCTCCAGTCAGCGTACCAGATGTAGAAATTCAGGATGTTTTGAAAAGCAATGGGATAATTTTAGCTGATCAATGTAAAAATTCTGATCAGTCAATAAACATTCTAATTGGAGGGGATATGTTTTGGAACATTATTAAGAACTGTGGCTTTCAGAAAGTAAATAAAACGCTTACTTGTGTACCGACGATATTTGGATATACTCTTCAAGGCTGTCAGCAGACGGATAATAAATCTAGTTGTGTAAATATAGTATCTGTTAATTTAAGTTTGGGAACAGATGTTCAGATGTTATGGGATTTAGAGAATTTGGGTATAAGAGATAAGGATGAATTATCTATTGCTGAGAAATGTCTTATTGAACAGTTTGAAAATAATCTAAAGTTTAATGACGGTCGTTATGAGACACGATTATTATGGAAAGACTCGCCCGTTGCGTTGCAGAGTAATTTCGCGTTAGCTAAAAAGAGATTTGGTGATTTAAGGAAATGTTTTGATAAGAGTGAGTGGATCGCGAATGAGTATAAACAAATAATAAATGAGCAGATGAGTAAGGAAATAATTGAAGAATGTGGCAGGGATGATAATGAGTATTTTATGCCACATCGAGCTGTTGTAAATACAAATAAAGAGACGACTAAAGTTCGCGTTGTGTATAATTGTAGCTCTAAATCGAAAGAAAATCTGTCATTAAATGACTGTTTGGAAACTTGCCCGAATTTAAATCCAAATGTACTAGATATTATATTGAATTTTAGAAAATTTAAGATCGCATTTAACGGTGATATTGAAAAGGCATTTTTAATGATAAAAATAGCGGAAGAAGATCGCAAATTCTTAAAATTTCTTTGGTTTGCTGACAATAATGAAACAGATTATAAAATTATGCATATGAATAGATTGCCATTCGGGTGTAAAATTTCATCTTTTATTCTGAGTGGAACTATTAAGAATCACATTCGAAAGTATGAAATGGATAAACCAAGATCGGTGCATATGTTAAATACATCATTATATGTCGACGATTTATTTTCTGGTGCTAAAAGTATAGATGAGGCATATAATTTATCTCATGATGCTGTTTCAATTTTGGGGGAAGGTGGTTTCAACTTGCGAAAATTAAGGTCAAACTCTTCAGATTTGGAAAAATTATGGGAGCAAAATGGATTAAATGTTGGTAAAAAGGGTCAGTTGAAGGTATTAGGGTTGAACTGGAATCCTGAGGATGATGTTTTATCGTTAGAGGTTAGATTGTTGACAGATAGCTTGGGGTCAATAAAAAATACAAAACGAGGTGTGTTAAGAGTGGCTGCAATGATTTTTGATCCGATTGGTGTTGCCGGTCCCTTTATTGTGAGAATAAAGCGCTTGTTGCAAGAAATTTGGGAAAGAGGTATTAATTGGGATCAAGAGTTGCCTGATGATCTGAAGAAGAAGTGGTTAGCGTGGTGTTCAGAAATTGAGGGGCTAGAGGAAATAAAAATCGGTAGGAATTGTTTGTTAGGACATATTAATGATAAAGTTACGGGTATTGAATTGCATGTTTTTTGTGATGCCTCGCCGATTGCATATGGAGTTGTTGCTTATTTTCGTTATCGGGATGAATTTGGTAGAGTAAAAGTATCATTTGTCATGTCAAAAAATAGAGTCGCTCCTCTAAAGAAACTCACGTTGCCCCGATTGGAGTTAATGGCGGTATTGATTGGTGCTCGAATTGGAAAATATATTTGTAGTATTTTTGACGATCTGATAACTAAAACGGTATATTGGACAGATTCGGAGATAGCTTTGTATTGGGTCAAAGGATGTGCGAAGCGTTGGAAACAGTTTGTATCCAATAGAGTTATGGAAGTACAAGAGAAAACGGATCCGAAATGTTGGTTTCACTGCAGGTCTGAGGATAACCCAGCAGATTTAATAACTAGAGGGATATCTGTCGTAAGTTTAATTGGCAACGAAAAGTGGTTTTACGGACCGCATTGGTTACGGGAAAGTGAGGAAAATTGGCCTAAACAATTAAAAGTGAAACAGGTGGATAGGAATTCTATAGAAAATGAGGAGAAGGCGGTTTTGGTCACAAGTATGGTTGTCAAATCGAATATAGTTGAGGAACTTTGGAGTAGATTTTCTAGTTGGAATAAATTGCTCAGAGTGGTTGCTTGGTGTTTAAGGTTTGTTGGCAACTGTAGAAAATCAAAGGTTTTGACACCATATCTGGAAGTGAAAGAATTAAATAAAGCTCATAACGCAATTATGCGATCAGTTCAAAGTAGCGAGTTCTATAATGAGATAGAACAGTTAAAAAGGCAGAAGTGTCTTCAACCATCGAATAAGTTAAGCCAGTTGAGCTTATTTTTGGACAGTGAAGGACTAATCAGAATAGGTGGCCGAATAAAGCATTCGAATTTGAGCGACACTGTGAAACATCCGATTCTCCTACCAAAAGACCACATTATTACTAAGCTTTTAATCACCTATTTTCATTTGAAATACCTACATTGTGGACTGCAGTTGACCCATTCATTCTTGCGGCAAAAGTACTGGATTATTAAAGCCCGTGTCGCTATTCGTCGAATAATCCGAAGTTGTGTTATTTGCATACGCCATCGCGCAGAACTTTCAAAGCAAATGATGGCAGATTTACCTTATTCAAGAGTGAATCCAGGCAAACCGTTTTCGAAAACCGGAACTGACTATGCCGGTCCTTTTCATGTTAGTGCTAGACGTGGCAGAGGTATGCGTCCTACAAAAATATATGTGTGCGTCTTTGTTTGCTTTATCACCAAAGCTGTGCACCTGGAATCCGTATATGATTTAACTGCGAACTCTTTTATTTCTACGTTAAAAAGATTTGTTGCACGCAGAGGAAGACCCGAAGAGTTATTCAGCGATTGTGGAAAAAACTATATTGGAGCGCGACACATATTGAAAGCATGGGTATCTCAAAATGTTGGACAATATCTTGCTGATGAAGGTATCCAGTGGGGAACAAACGCTCCTTCCGCACCTCATTTCGGTGGACTTTGGGAGGCCGCCGTAAAAACTATGAAATATCACATGAGAAGGGTGATCGGTCAGCAAATTCTGAGTTATGAAGAATTCAATACATATTTAACGGAAATTGAGGCGGTAATGAATTCTCGTCCATTAATTCCAGTCACAGACGATCCTACAGATTTGTCAGCCCTTAGCCCTGGACATTTCCTAATAGGAACTGAACTAAAAGCATTACCGGAGCCTGACATACGGTCTGAAAGGATTACCCTTAGAGAACGTTACAAACTGGTTACGCAATTATCACAATCCTTTTGGAAAAGGTGGCAAAAGGACTATCTTACTCAATTACAAATACGAAGCAAATGGAGAAAAAATTATCCAAATATGCAAATTAATGATCTGGTTATTATAAAAGAGGAAAATTTACCCCCATTAAAATGGAAAATGGGTCGAGTTTTGCAAGTTTACCAGGGCAGTCGTGAAAGAGTTCGTGTTGTAAAATTAAGAACTGCTCATGGTGAAATAACCAGACCTATTCATAAATTGGTGCTATTAATGAGTGAAAATTTAAATGAGTAATTTGTTTATTCCATTATTATCTGTTATTGTATAAAGGTTAAAGTTAATCAAGTGTTTCTCTTATGTGTAAGTATTATGTTTAATAACTTCTATATAACTGTAAGGTATGTATTACGTTCTGCTTAAGTGATGTTCTGTATAAATAACTTCTGTTGTATTCTGAAAAAAAAAATTGATATTATGTAATTGATGTCTTAAAAGCCATCGGGCCCCAGTATGTTTGAATGAAAGGTGGCGCCATTCTGCGTTTTCCAGACGCATGTTTTTTTACTTACTTTTTCGTTCTATGTTTTCTGTAGTCTGTCTTGTGTTGTCATCCAATAAACACGTTAAAATGTGAGCTCGTGCTTTCTGCTTCCAAAATTTCAGCGGAGTCGGAACAGCAGTAAAGAAAAAAATAGTTGAAAAATAGCAATTACATCTTCTTGTTGCCATTTTCCCATAAAACTGAAAAAATGTAATGAAAATACAAGCTATTTTGAGAAAAATATAAATGAATGATTTATGATAAAACAGGGAGCTATTATAAACTATATTTAATTTTAAGTATCTATATTAATGTAAATTACGTCATTTTACATAAAATAAAAGCGTGTGTGCTTTAAGTCTTAAAATTGCAATATGTTTTGCACTACAGTAGAGTCCCGATTATCCGAGTCCCGCTGAACCGAGTTATTTTCTTCTGATGGACCGGTGGTTTCTATTATTATGAAACAGCTATTATAAATGAAGCGTTTAGGTGAAGATGAAAGAGCAGTCGTAAAAAGTTAGAACTCTGATTTTCTGGTCAGAATGGGGGAAAAAATGGCCATAATTTTTTTTCTATTATTATGAAACAGCCATTATAAATGAAGCGTTTAGGTGAAGATGAAAGAGCAGTCGGCTGCTCTTTCATCTTCACCTAAACGCTTTATATATAATGCCTGTTTCATAATAATAGAAACCACCAGTCCATCAGAAGAAAACGAAGTAATGGAAATGTCGGGGTGACACTTAATTCTGAAAAAGCAGAATTCCTGTTCTCCAGTTTTATTGTATTTTTTCGCTTCTCTTTATTATGTCTTTCACAAAATTTCACAACTTTATGAACAATAGTTTTTTTTTTCTGTAGACCACTTTAAAGTAGGGTCGTTTAATTATGGCCCCCTGTATATATATATATATATATATATATATATATATATATATATATATATATATATATATATATTGTTCAACTTAACATTCAAGAATTCAAATTTATAATTCAATAAATGTAAGTATCAAATTTGTAATTCAATAAATACATGTATCTCCAAACATGTCTTCACTGTCTTTCTGAAAATGTCGTTTAAAACTTCTACTAACAACCATCTTTTAAAAGTTAAAATAAAATAAAATTCAATAAAACCGTTCAATGTCGGATAACACAAATCAAACAAAATCCAACGAAAATATTTTTCTGCTTACAAACTCGCACATCGAGTAAAATAAAAGATCACAGCCATTCAAAGTTCCAAGAACGAGAAACCAATCGAACATTTTTACTTTCAATAATTTATTCAAGAGAGGGGGGGGGGGGAGGCTATGCCTCTTTTGAAGTATTCTAAGAAGTTAGTTATGTGATTCCGTACATCGTAGAAATTAGAATTCCATCTCCTCTTTGAGAAAGATCTTTTTTTATCCTTTCTCTTTCTTGACCTTTAAAGAATTTTCGGATCTTTTTTTAGCGGAAAAATACAGCAGCTTTCACGTAAAGCGAATCTTTAATTTAATCTATTGTATGATTATTATCTGATATATCAATGTTAGTTAAAACTGCAGATTACCAAAAATTTGTAAAAAGGGGTGGCTCAGTCAAATCTCAAATTCGTTTCGCTAATATTATTTGTTAAAATAATTTTTAAATGTATGCCAAATTTAATATTTTATATGTTAAAATCGTACGAGCTGTAGTAATAATTTAATACTTCAGATAAAATTAAGCATATACAGTCGAGAGGGTTTTCAAGGGAGTGGACAAAGTCGCGTATTAAGCGGGATCGCGTATTAACACCTTCAAGTGAGGTGGTTCATATTTGGACCACTTAATTGTAATCCCTAAATTCCAAATTGACAACAGAACACAAGAATGAAAAATTCCATCTTATTAAGTATGTGAAAAAAAGCTTTTGCTTATTTCGAAATAAATTTGTTTGTAAATTCTTGTGTCAATAACTCATTTCAGCCTTTTGCGAATAAAAGTACTTTGCCCCCTGAAAGAGTTAAGCAGGATGGCGGTGTTAAACAGGATTTGTTTAATATTGCAGGAACTTGGGCTTATTTATACATCTAAATGAACTTTGAGGTTTCATTTATATGTTTACCGTCAAAAGTTGTGTCATTTACGCATATTTAGATTAAAACTTGAATGTATTGACGGTTGACACCATTGTTTGTTTTTACTGGATCGACTGCAGTTATAACTGAAGATAAAAATGCATTCAAATATTACTTTTTCTGTAGATTAATAAGTTGCAACCGCAAATAAAACAGGCACCAGATGAAATTAAAGAAGATATATAATTGGATATGAAATGAGGGGGCTCACAACCAAAGTAGACCAAGACATTTTGAAAAACATTGAGATAGTCCATTTAGAAGGTGCATTAAATCTATTTTATCCACTCCCAGAGTAAACCAAGTCTGTTTTCACATACTTTCTCATATATGTCATTTGTTTACAGCCGTGGCTCACTGTGGGAGTGAATAAAACAGACTTTATGTACCTTCTAAATGGACTATCTCGTATTTTTTACCCGGCTGCCAAGAAGGGTTGTGTGTTTCACGAGTATCTGGGTAAGTGGATTTCATTATACCCACGAAACATCCCAACGGCTGGATGGATTTTAAAGAATGAGGTCTCTATCGATTCGTCTTAACCTTTAGATGGTTATAGGCTAGGTTTTGTTTTTATAAATTCAAAATGGCGGTAGAGACAAAAAAAATTTACGCATCATATGGAGTGGCATATCACTGGATAGGTCTTTCAAAATGAAGACGATGTTTCATTGACTATTTTACAGTCAGAAGCTCCGTTTAAATATTGTCGTGCAGGTAGGATCTCTAGCTTTACTGCAACTCTAACCTTCATAGACATCTATAGGCCTCATCAAAACAGTGTTTATACATAGGAACGAACAATTAAACACAACTTAAGTCATCGACACAAGTAAATAAAATAAAAAATAGGTTAGTATATATAAAAAATAGTTTCACATTGATGAGAAATAATTAATTAGTTCACTTTTTACGCAGTCGGGTTTTTTTATTTTTTAAATCTAATATTTGTTTTTTATTTCAAAATGGACTTGGTCTACTATGGTTGTGAGCCCCTCAAATAACGTTGCCCTTTCTCTTCGATTGCGTTTAAAAGCATACAGTATTAAGGTCACATATTGTTTCCCACAGAGAAGAAGAAGAAAAACCAAGAGTCGACAACGTACACCGAGAAAAGAAGTAAAAATAAGTAACAAGAAGTAGCAAAAATTCATTTATATTATCTCTATTTCAGAAAAAAAAAAACATACACGAAACAAGAGAAAAAGAATAATAGGTCAGGAAATCAATGAAAAGTTCCAATGTTGCTAATTTAGCGGGATTTTTTATTCAAATACACCTGCTACTATTTCCGATTAGTAGAAATTGCATAAATAGATCTATAGTTTAATAAGACGAATATTATTATTCAGAAATAGTAGCAGGTATCGAAATAAGGAAAATCCCGCTAAATTGCGGAGAAAAGAATAGAAAGTACTATTAATAGTACATGTCTTTTCATCGAGTATTATTTTGTCTTAACAATTAATTTTGTTAGTATCAGCATATAGTAGTGATAGTTATGTCTGTACATTTCCTATTATGACTTCATTTATGTTTCGTTATTTAATAATAATAATAATAATAATAATAATAATAATAAAAGTTTGCTTAATTCTCTTTGCTTCGTTGGCGATTCCTTTATTTTAAACATATATTTCACTCTTTAAATTTAAAATAAAGGTTACTTTTCTGAACGAATCATGTGCAATAAAATACAAAAATTATTAGAAATTTGTAATATCTGTTAAATACGATCTATAATACGATATTTTCCAAACGTCTCCAAAATCTCTTCCTTAGCCCATTGCCATATCTCATATGAATATGAATTGAATAGTACGCCAAATACATTCGTTAGATTTCAGACAGTGAGATATTCTTTAAACTTCAGTAAATCGATTTGGATAGCTACGATTAATATTACAGTAGCGCTCAAAAGTATTTTGACAACCTTATATTCTCTCTTATTTTATTTAATATAAAAATGTAAAAGAAAATATATTCCCTATAATTGAGAACACTATAACTGCAGTTATTAAAATGTATCAAGATTCAACTTGTTTGTTTACATTCGGCGTCACCGAAGAAATATGACTCCTCCTTAGCTCAAAAGTATTTTGACAATTAGTTTGCATTTAATTGTTGAAGGTGTCAGTGGCGCTATAGCTTCGATTAGTGTTTATATTGACTTATTGTGATTATTTTTAAATGCCGAAATGTAAAAAATATTGAAATGATTCAAGAAAAGCCGATGTAAATGCACTTAAGAAAGGTAGACTGCAAGCAGAATTAGCTCGTTATTTTAACGTGTCTCAGCAACTTGTTATTACATGGAATAAAGTTTTTAATAAACAGAAATACATCGAAAATAAGCCTCCAAGTGGCCATCCGAAAAAAAAACAACTTGCAATGTTGACTGTATTATAAAAATGATATTTACAAGTGATTGTCGTAAATCTGCTGCAATAATAGAAAATGAATTGAAAGAAAATTATGGCATAGACATACAAGTTTCATCAGTCAAACGACGCCTAAATCTCCATGGTTTACGTGGCAGAAGACCAGCAAAAACACGTTTGTTATCTACTAAGAATAGGAAGGCTAGAGTTGCATATGTAAAACGGCATAACCCTTTCAGGGGCAAAGCAATTCCATTGCTAAAGTGAGGAAATTAATGACTGACACCGGAATTTGAAAACAAATTTATTTGTAAATAAGAAAAAGCTATATTTCACACACATAATAAACCGAAATTTTTTTTAACCAAAATTCTGGTATCAATCATTAATTTCAACACTTTAGCAATGGAATTGCTTTACCTCTGAAAGGATTATGCCGTTTTACAAATGCAACTGTAGCCTTCCTATTCTTAGTAGATAACAAGCATGTTTTTGCTGGTCTTCTGCCATGTAAACCATAGTGGTTTAGGAGTCGTTTGACTGATGAAACGTGTATGTCTTATGCCGTAATTTTCTTTCAATTCATTTTTTATTACTATAGCGGACTTACGACAATCACTTTTAGATATCATTTTTATAATACAGTCAACATTGCAAGTTGTTTTTCTCGGATGGCCACTTTGGTGCTTTTTTCGTTGTACTCCTGTTTATTAAAAACTTTATTCCATGTAATAACAAGTTGCCGAGACACGTTAAAAGAACAAGCTAATTCTGCTTGCAGCCTACCTTTCTTAAGTGCATTTACAGCGGATTTTCTAGAATAACTTCAATATTTTTTACATTTCGGTATTTAAAAATAATCACAATAAATCAATATAAACACTAATCGAAGCTATAGCGCCACTGACACCTTCAACAATTAAATGCAAATTAATTGTCAAAATACTTTTGAGCTAAGGAGGAGTCATATTTCTTCGATGATGCCGAATGTAAACAAGCAAGTTGAAACTTGATACATTTGAATAACTGCAGTCATAGTGTTCTCAATTATACGGAATATATTTTCTTTTACATTTTTATATTAAAAAAAAAATAAGAGAGAATATAAGGTTGTCAAAATACTTTTGAGAGCTACTGTATTAACATAAATGTAATTTTGTTCGCAAAATTGAAAAAAAATCGGACCAGAAAGAGTTAAGCAAGATTTTTTGCCTCAAGGGACCGAAACAATATTGCATATTCAGCAGGATCGCATAATAGCCGTTCGCGTATTAACCCTTTCGAGAGCAGTATCCTTAAAAAAGGACACCTAATTTTAATTCCAAAACTGACAAACGGCACCAAGAATATTTAATTAAAATTTTCTTTTTATAATGTACGTGAAAATAAGCAAGTTCGTATTTTCTAAAATATTCTTTTATAAATTATGGTATCAGTCCATTATTTCATCAGTATATAACCAGAATTATTCCGCGCCGGAAAGGGTTAAATATCATATGATTGTGTTAGTCTTATGGGCCATGGTTAAATGACTGAAAAAAATCCCCGTATTAAGCGGGATCGCGTATTAACCGCGAGCATCTTAACCGGGTTCGACTGTATTTTAAAAATATTTTCACAGCTAATAAAAGAGAGAGAAATAGAGAGAAATCCTTTAAACCTTTATGAATCAACAACTCCGATTTGAAAAATATTTAATCGGATGTTAAAATACATCATTTTAAGCATGTAAAAATTAATAAAGAAAATTTAGAATATAAAAAAAATATTAACTAAAAGGAGCTTTTTTACGCATGTTATAATTTTCAAAGGACATACTACACATGTTTTTTAAGGTACTACTTGATTATCCCGTCGACCAATTTCGCCAAATTATATAAATGGAAAAATGTCGCCCTTCTAAAATTTTAAGATTGGAAAATTAATGAATTTAAATAAAGAAAAAATCACTAAAGAATTGGGCTACTTTAATGATGACGTTTACTTATGGCGTAGAGACATGCCAAAGATAAAATTTGATTTATTTAAATGATTGCAGACAAAAAAAATACTAATAGTTTACGTATTTAAATGCATAATTATTAAATTAAACAATAAACAAAAAGGTATTTTTAAGATATTGCATTTGTGAGTAAAATGTAAGTATTTTAAATGTAATATTCGAATTTATTAAGGGTCACATTAAATATCAATGATAGCGGAAAATTGTAAGGAACCTGATGTTCATTATTCAGCCAAACAACGTAGGCGGATACAACTGTCCAACGTATGTAAACATTAGATACATTCTTGAAGAAAAAAAAAATCAAATTTGCAGTAATTTTAAATAATGAAAGAACAAACAAATTAGTAAAACATTAATAAAAATACAAATAAAACGTCGAATTAAAAAAAATTGATGACGTAACAAATACGTGTAACATGTTTATGTCAAGTGAATGTGACATTTATGATTATCCATTATTGGCATTTAGTCTTACAGTTTGGCAACAGTTTTTTGGTCGAAGGGATAATCAAATAGTACCTTTTTTAGTATAATGTAAAAAAAGGCAAATGTTTCCCTCGGACCATAAGAGAATATATTATAACCACACAAGAAAACATACAATAACTTCTTTCGAGATAACCACGATTCCGGAGACCTTTTTTAACTCATAGAAACGTCAGAAGCCAATATATTTTTAAGATTTAATAAATTATTTGTAAAAGCAATGCTTCTTTTTTCTGCCGCTGATTTTAGGAAACGTTTCTGAGTACATTTCATAGTGAATTAATTGGATTTTAGAAACCTCAGAAGCCAATATATTTTTAAGATTTAATAAATTATTTGTAAAAGCAAAGCTTCTAGGTCTTTCAAAATGAAGACGATGTTTCATTGACTATTTTACAGTCAGAAGCTCCGTTAAAATATTACACAACCTGGAAGTTATGTAGGCAAGATCTCTAGCTTTACTGCAGCTCTAACCTTCATACACATTTATAGGCCTCATCGAAACATTTATAGATAGGAACTAACAATTAAACACAACTTAAAAGTCATCAATACAAGTAAATAAAAAAATAGCTAAGTAATATAAAAACTAGTTTCACATTGATGAGAAATAATTAATTAGTTCGCTTTTTATGCAGTCGAGTTTTTTGATTTTTTAAATTTAATTTTTACTTCGTATAAGAGTAACATTGCCACGATGTGGTCTAATGATTGGAAAATTAGTGAAAAAGGTAGAGATACCTTACTCATCTTGCGTTCACCGGACGTTTCTTATTTGTGTTTACAGGGGTAGTAGCCTATTTCATTTCATCGCATGGTGCTTTTCCAGGTATTTATTTAAGAGTGGCAAGCATCCAACAGATAAAATGTGATTGCGGTAATGTCGGCGACGTTAAGCATTTCATTTTCGGCAAGTGTCCTCTGATGCCTCTGTTCTTTAACTTTGTGCGAAATAGAAGTCTGTCTTGGAATTTGCAAAATGTTCTATTGCCGAGATCGAATTGTTATAAACTGACAGTTATTTATAATGAACTGAATAAATTGTATTCATTGATAAAGTACAGATTTTGAACATTCTGGTATAATTAAAGTATTTTTGGTGGACTTCTGCCGGACTGTTATCCACATAGTGCTTTGCTAATCTTTCTGTCTTTACGCATTTTTGAGTTGTTTCTGGACTTTGAGGGTCTGATGGTTTTTCGTAACTTGAATAGACCTAAAATGTCTGTTTTATTGGCTTAATGTTTTATCTTGTCTTGATTATTCGTGTAAATAGCACTTAGTTTTAAGATATATTTTATACAGTCATTTTTAATTGAAAATGACTTCAAATTTTGTTTTGCAGTTTCATCCAGTTTTACTTTTATTTTTACTTTTATTTTTATTTTATAGTAACTCGGGTTACAGTCATATGTTTAAAACTTGTACATGACTTTAATTTTTGTATTTTATTTGCAAACCAAAATACACTTTAACAAAATCTTGTAAAAAATTACAATTATATTTCAATAAATGTATGTGTTATATGCATCTACAGTTGTCAATTTCAAAAAGATTATTGCACCTTTAATAAAGAGTTCATATAAACGTCATTTACTGTAACTAATTTAAATCATTTAAATAAAATAAAATACAATAAAACCATTCAATACCCACAAACTGCTGGATAATGCAAATCAAACATAATCTAATAAAAAAGTTTTAGTTTCAAACTCGTAAATTGAGCAAAATTATTGGTCTCTGCTATTTAAAGGTCCAAGAACGAGAAAAGAATCGAATATTTTTGCTTTATATAAATCATTCAAGAGAGGAGTGGAAAAAATCCCTATGTCTCTTTAAAAAATATTCTAAGAAAGTTGTTATAAGTAATTCGATTATCTTGAAAATAGATTCCATTTTCACTTCTGTGCCTTTTTTCCCTTGACCTCTGAATATTTCAAGGCGATTGAAAGTAATAAGCAAATTTCTCGCTAATAAAAGAAATTAAACAGTCTTAAAAATTAATGCAGCCTTGATTGATGTAGCGACCTTATATGTATCCACAAATGTCAATATAAAACAAGAAAGAAAAAATCATGCGTCAAGCATGGATTATAAAACACTTTCCAACACGATCAGAATAATGTAACAAAACTGCACCGTTTAAAAAATTAAAATAATACGTCTATCTCAACCATATGGAAACGCATAACACATTTCAAAACCCAATGTAAGCTGTTCCCATCTACAATCGGAAAATTATCCGAAATTTTTCAGCAGCCCTGTATATAATACATAGATTAACTTCATCCATGCCAAAAATTAGTTCACTTAAGAAATACATGTACTTCAGTTGAAAATTTCCCTTCAGCAATTTTCTCTAATAAGGACATCCTGGAACGTGAATACTTTTGTGCAGCCCTGTATATGTGATATAGAATTTATATATAACGAGTAACATGCAAAAAATTAATTAAATTTAAAAGCGCATACCTAGTTTTAAACCGTACACTCCAGCAATTATTTCTCAAAGGCAATACTGTAACCGATTTCTTTTGTCCCTGTAAATGAATAAAAAATGCTATGAATGCCCTGTTTTATCGTAATCGTAGTGAAATTCATTGATTTATACCAGTTTCAATACATTTGAAATAGCGTAATGTCATTAAAATACTGTACAAACGAATTTTCCGCATATACCGTAATGTAAGGGAATACTTTTGAGTGTCCCTGTAAATGAACAATTAATCCTAGATACTTCATATAGAATACCAAACACTCTTTAGTAATCCTAAATAACCTTTATAAATTGCATGAAAATCCGAGTATATTTACGGGAGTTAGAGCGTGGACAGACGGACAGACAAACCGAATCATGAAAAGTGTTAAATACGAACTTTAAACTGGTGTTAGGCAGAATGAATGACTTTGCTATCGAATGAATCATTCTGGCATGGTAAAAAATATAGTTTCTAATCTCTGTAGTATACATTTTTTATCAATTACAACCAGAAATTTTACAAAAAGACAGGAATCAAAAGCATAGTTGCCAACCATCGTTACTTCGCAAATAAATATCTTCAGAAATCTCAAAGATGAAAATAATTTTTTACATTTTTAGGGCGTACGTACAAATTGATTCTAATTAAAATACCAAACTTTGTCTTGATAAAAAATTTGGTAGCAATTGATTTTTTTTTAAATAAAGTTTGGTAGCTATGCTTTTGCGCATCCCTGAATAATTCATTCGAATAGTAAAATCCTTCATTCTACCTATCACTACTGTAAACTATTTACATTTTAAAGCTTTAGAGGATAGAGGGAAGGAAAAAAAGTAAGTTAAAAAAGCCCTTAGTAATTCTTTGAATCATATTTTATTAGTCTTGTTTCATTTGTAAGAAATTGAATTTATTAATGTACTACAATCGGAATACTTCACTTTAGCTTTTAGAATAATTTTATTATATGAGGGGCTGACAACCATAGTAGACCAAGCTCATTTTGAAAAAATAAATGAGATAGTCCATTTAGAAGGTACATACATTTTTTTAATTCACTCCCACCGTAAGCAAAGTCTATAAAGAGATGACATATATAAGACCGACATAACAGACATGACATAAACAGACTTGGTTCACTATGGGAGTGTATAAAACAGATTTTAATCACCTTCTAAATGGACTGTCTCATTTTTTTTTCTTTTTTTCTTTTTTTTTTTTTTTTTTTTCAAAATGGACTTTGTCTACTATGATTGTGAGCCGCTCATATGTCTTTCATTCATTATCAAGTATGAAATGATGTCAATAAAAACAAAATAAACTTTATTACCGGAAAATTCAATTAAATTACTCGTGTATAAGTTGACTCCAAATTCTAGAGGAATAACAGACTGAATACTGTATTAAATAAAATGTTATCTTCGTTTTATCCAACTGTAGAATTTGCAAAAGTTTTCTGATATTATGTAAGCCGAAGATAACTAGTCAAAAATATGGTGTTTAACATATTTTTATTCTCGAATGTAGGGGTTGGCTTATAGGCGAGTATATACTGTAAATATTATAAATGAATTTGTTTTGTGTATAATTTACATAGATTTCAATTTACAACAAAGTTGTGTCAGAATCATTCTAAGAGATCATAAGCAATTCAATTACTAAATAGTTATATAAATCTACAAATTTTAATTCCGTATATCTCGGCTTATGACATGCACCTGCGATTTGATACTGTATTTTCATTTTTAGGTATGTTTGGTGTTCGCACCTCCTTCTCTTGCAATGAAGATTGTAATTGAGATATGCAGTATGAAAGCAAAATGTACAAGGCTGTTTGTGGCGACTATTTTCATATTCTACTAGCTAAAGCACCCGGCGTTGCCCGGAATTCTAAGATTGTTTTGAAAAATCAATTTCAACATTAAATAAACAGTATAAAAGAAGTAGTAAAGCCATCTTTATTTCCGTTCTTCACTAAGAATGAGCTCTGGGGTCCTAATCCTTTGTGGAAATTCTAATATACACGCATACACACACGTATATATACGGAATAGATTTAAAAATGGAGAAAAAAATTCAGAGAACTTCAAAATGTTAAAAGATGCCAATATTTCTATAATGGGGTTTTTATCATGATTCAATACTTTTTTTCAAACTCATATAAAATTACATATTCACCTGCTGACGTCCATTATATTTCCAATAAGACGCAATTACTTTTTTTCAAATTCGTCAAACTATTTATTTCATTTTCATTTTTCACGTGGAAATATTGCAATAGAAAAGCAATTGTTGTAATTAAAATAATAAAACTTTGTAAAAAATCACCATAAAATAAAAACAAAACACAGGACGCGTTTCGAGCTAAAAACATAACAGCTCGTCATCAGCTACAGCATACACGTGTCTGCAAGCGAACAAGTTCAAAAATGAACTGAAGGTAAAGAATGTTGCAAAGAATGCGACAGATGGCGCTACCTGAAAGAGGCACATGCAAAAGGGAAAGGTGTTGCCAAAAAGAGAGAAGAGAAATTGATAGGGAAAAATGAAAAAAAAAATAAATAAATAAAAAAATAAACAAAATAATATAAAAGAAGTAAATTAAAAATAAAAATAATAATAATAAGTAAAGAAATATAAAATAATAAAAGAAGAAAAACAAAAGAACCATTTTTTTAAAAAACAAAATAAAAAGAAAAGAAACAAGAGAAAAGGGAAAAGAATTACAAAAGTAATTTCCACGCTGGAGATAGGAAAGGAGATGACTGGAGATCATTGACAAGATTAGCAGAATTTTTAGAAATAAAATATGCTTCATGAAAATCCAAATGAGAGGGAGAGGCAGGGGAAGAAATAATTTCTTTAATTCGCACCACATTAAAAAATAAATAAGCATTGAAGTATATTTCCCTTGCACATGCTGTCAACGTGTATGTGAAAAATTTTTGTTTTGGGAAAGTGGTGAGAGATAGAAATAAAATTAGTGGCCAATGGCAACCCTGAATGAAGGACATCACAAAGTATAACAGAAAGAACATAAGGGAATCTATATCAGCAAATGCGAAGTGAGGATTCACAACATTTCTAAACCTACTTGTGTAAATGAATATTTTTCTGCGTACAAGCTCGCAAATCGAACAAAATAAAAGTTTTCTTCTACGTATTTAAAACTCCAAGAATGTGAAATCAATGTAATATTTTTACTTTCTATAAAATATACAAGAGATGAATAAAAAGGATACGTCATCATCTTTCAAAGCATTCTAAGAAGGTAATAACGTACACATTAGAATTCCATTTTCACTTTCAGATCAATTTTGTTTCTTCTTTTTTTATTTCTGGACCATTGAAGAATTCTCAAATCTCTGTTAAGGCTGTTCTCAACTGATCTGCTCAACAAGCGCAAAACGTTCTGACACATTTACAAATTCATTTTTTAACGGAAAGATATAAATTTGGAAAGCCTGGGCAATGGAAGCGATTTGGAATCGAACTATGTTTTCCATTTTTTGATCCATCAATTACCTATTGAGCTATAAGCGATTTGGATCACGTGACATGGCATTTTTCTCCCTTTACTGACTGTATTTTCTTCTTTCGTTTCGAACTTCAGTTCAAAATGCCAACTTTGACATTATTTTCTGAAAGATCTATTGCGTTTACAAGAAAACGGAAAAAACAGTTCGATGACACAGTTTCTGAATAACAACACCTTCTAGTTTCATGCGTTTCCGAACAAAAATTAATTAAAACTTATGCCAGAAAGTTGGCTCTTTGGAATTGAGAACAGCCTTAAAGAAAACTAGAAGCAGCGTAAAAAAAAGGCGAAAATTAATTTATTTTATTTTATCGATTCTATCAGAAAAATCAATATGCTTGAAAAATTGGGGACCGGCAGATAATGTCTGACCCCAAGATTTATAACTTATTTAATATATAAATCTGTTGAAAAATATTAATCATATTCCATGAAGTGGAAGGATTAGGTGTATATTATTACTTTTGAATAAATCATAAGTCCAGGGTGGTCAGAAATTTAGAAAGTGGCTTTAAAATTTAATGACTTTTTATTTAATTCATTTTAGGAGTCAATACTTGAAAGGTAAAAACGGAACCATTATCAGATCACTCGTTTGTCTGTCTGTACGTCTGTAATAACCGTTTTTTTTTTTTTTTTTTTTTTTTAAACTGTGGAACATGCGAAAGTCAAACTTGCCAGAATTATAAAGGCTATTTTGACTGGAATATTTACAGATTATTAGTCACTAACAAATATTTTTAGGAAAAATTTAGGGGTCTCATTAAGTTACTTAAACCTTAAAACCTGTTCAATTATCAACCGTACATAAAATTTCTTTAAAAAATTCCACAGTGAAATTCATAAAATTCTTAATGAAATCGTTTGCGAACTCCCTGATTAAAAGGTTTTCAGTTTTACTTAACACAAAAGACCCAGATATTTAATAACAGAAATTGTTCGAACTAATTAAACGAAGATTATTACTTGTAAATTATGGTAACAAATAATTTTCTGAAAAATCAAAAATTGAACACAAGTACTTCAACGTGTCTGTAATCGAAAAAAATATTGCCTCAACATATTTCTAAAAATATCTAAATTCATTTACTAAAGCATTGGAATAATTTATAAGAAATCAAATTCAATAAAACCGTTCAATGCTAACTGCTAGAATACACAAATCAAACAAATTCTAACGAAAATATTTTTGAACTTGAAACTCGCAAATCAAGCAAAATGAAAGGTCTCTGCTATTCAACGTTCTAAGAACGAGAAACCAATCGAATATTTTTACTTCCTATAAATTATTCAAGAGCGGGATAAAAAAAAAAGGCTAAGCCTCTTCTAAAGTATTCTAAGAAGATAGTTATGTCATTCCGCACATCATACAAATTAGAATTCCATTTTCTCTTTTGAGGTGGATCTTTTTTCTTACTTGCCCTTTCTTGAGCTTTGAAGATTTTTCGAACCTTTTTCATATAAAAACACCGAGGTAAATACCGCATACAATGAAAGCGAATATTAATTTAACTTACTTTATGGATACAAAGAATATGTATAGAAATGGAATTATGGGTAGAAAGATCGATAATGTTTAATAAATGGAGACCGGAAAAATTTAAATGACGAGATTTCTATATTTAATATGTGAAATTTGTTTTATGAAATATTATTGAATATCTATGAAAAAAATCGTGTCGGTTTGTATCACTTTCAAAGATTTCACGAATAAAGGGTGATCAGTAAATTACTTGGACGTTTAAAGTTAACCCTCTGTATCACCTCGTTGCATATCTGTAACTTACCCAAAAGTCAATGTTACTTATACAGCGGGCTAACCCTTTAATGCCTCGGGTTAACCCTCTCGCTGCGTAATTGTTTTATCAAAATAGCTTCGCGACGAGCGTCTTTTAAGAATTTTTATTCATTTGTCACCGGTTTTTCAAATCAAAAATTTTTGTATAATTTAAATAGGAAAATGCTCCGATTAAATAAGGCAAAATTTACAATAAAAAAAATAACTGGAGGGAATAATCAAGGAGGGTTAATTAGACAAAAAAATGCATCCCCGAGAAAATCTCGGGTTACGCAACGCGAGGATTAATGCGTTCCAGAAATTGCGAAATTCACACCAGAAAAATCTAGATAGTAAATTTTAGTTATTTTAATAACGAAATGTCTGTTATTAAATAAATCAAAATTTTCCATTTAAAATTTTTGGTATGAATATGGAATATGTGAATAAAAAAATATACTGAATCGCGAACACTGATGGTATCATAAATGATACTATGGGCATTTAAGGGTTAAAAGATTATTTATTTATTGCAGCTTTCTCACAGCACTCCGATTAATATAAATTGTTCGTAGAATTCTCAACAGGCGAAAATAGAGAGTTAATTTTTCATGCCAAAATTTTATTTATTATTTGGGCAATTTTGCATTGTTATTGCTTAAATGAGATTCGTAAAATTAAAAAGGCTGGAAAAAGCCAAAAGTAGATTTTTTTACAAAGTAAGTTCATATATTTTACAATTTTAAATTTGAAAATTGACACTATTTAAGAGAATCGTGTAATTTTTTTTTTTTTTTTTTTTTTTGCAAATGTGAAAGAAGTACCTCGCACAGGCAGTAATTGTTGTACGACTTCCAACACTTGTGCGGGGAAATGTCACCTATCTGTCATTTTTCTTACTTTCACAAAGTATTCATGAATCTAACTGAATCTGATTGTCGTGTTTATTTTCTGAGGAGATATGCTAATTCGGTTACTGTGATCGATTAATCAGTATAAATGCGAGTGTAGAATGTTGATTTAGTGGATTTGGATCGGATCTCGCCATTATATGGAATCTGCGGCCAGAGCTCCCGTATATTTCGAGTTTACAATTTACATGCGTATTAGCCTAAGTATAGAATATATAGTGTGGAAACCGACTAGCCCAGTAATGATTCAAAAAGTGCGGAAAAATTGTATCCTATAAATGTTGAACGTTGCTGAACGACAAATATCGATTGCAGCGACATTTGCTTCCTCTTCACTGGTCGAAACATTAGAAGTATATGGTCGAAACGCTTTCTCAATAGAATCCTTATACAATGATTACGTTTGAACTACCAGATGTCGCTGCGATCGACATTTATCGTTCTGCATCATTTAACATTTATGCGATACAATTTTTAACCATTTTTTGGTTGACCGATTGCCACATTATATCTTCTAGCTACTATACCATAAGCCTATTTTGAGCTCTTCTTTCTAGCGATTCTACACTGTAAAAAATTTTCGTAAAATTTCAGTAGATGTACCGTAAATTTTACGGTACTTGTACCGTATTCACTCTTTACGGTATGAGTACCGTATTTCTAAGGTATATTAGGCGTAAAAAAACAGTATATGTGCCATTTCGATTATAGACGGTATTTATACCGTAAAAGGGTTGTTTTTCAGTAAAAACTCCGTATTTATACCGTAAAATAATTATTTTGCAGTAAGGCTTGTAGCCCGTCCTCGGTGTACGGCTACCCTCTAAGTGATGCTCTTGCTCTTGCTTCTTAATGCGTGTAGACCTGAGGAGAGGGGAGGTGCAGCCGGTACATTGTTTCGAGGTCCAAGGAGCTCAAAGGGGCGCAGCTCTTACAATTATATATTATATATTTTTAGCTTTTGGGCTATCAAAGCCTGAGAGCTAATGTGCCCGCAAGTTTTGTATGCATGTATGTACGTAACGAGACAACTCGATAGAAATATCAGATTTGCTTCAATTTTTTTTCTACGTTCATTCTGATAAGGCGCTTCTCTGGGTTCTGGAGGATTCATTAGTTAAGTATAAATGAGGGAACGGGGGCTTATCACCCCTTAAATTAGATAAATGGGTTTTTTTATCCAGAATTACCCGGTTTGCTTCAAATTTGGTGTACCGGTTTATTTTGATAAGGCGCTTCGCTGATTAGATTTGGAGGTTCATGGGTTAAGTATAAAGGGATAGGACCGGCGGCTAATCCCCCCCCCCCCCTTAATATAGATAAATCGGTTTTTCATGCAGAATTATACGATTTGCTTCAAATTTGCATACCGGTTTAATCTGATAAGACGCTTCCCTGATTAGATTTGGAGGTTCATTGGTTAAGTATAAAAGGGGAGGAAGGGGATAATAACCCCTCTTAAATGGGTTTTACATGCAGAATTATCAGATTTGCTTAAAATTTGGTATACCGGTTTACTCTGATAAGGCACTTCCCTGATTAGATATGGAGGTTCATTGCTTAAGTTTGAAGGGGAGCAACGGTGGGTGTAATCCCCCCTCCATAATATAGATAAATGGGTTTTTCATGTAGAATTATCCGTTTGAATTCAAATTTTCTATGCCTGTTTATTCTGATAAGGCGCTTCCCTGATTAGATTCGGAGGTCCATTGTTTAAGCATAAAAGGGGAGGAACAGAGGGCTAATCCCACCCTCTTAAATGGGTTTTTCATGCAGAATTATCCGATTTGCCTCAAATTTGCATACCGGTTTAATCCGATAAGGCCCTTCCCTGATTAGATTTGGAGGTTCATTGGTTAAGTATAAAAAAGGAGGAACGGGGGTACCCCCCCCCCCCTTAATTCCGATACATGCAACATTTTTCATGCAAAATTATCCGATTTTCTTTCAAATTTGGTATACCAGTTTATTCTCATAAGGAGCTTCCCTGATTAGATTTGGGAGATTCATTGATTAAGTGTAGAAGGGGAGGAACGGTGTGCTCCCCTCCCCTTAATTTAGAAAAGTGGATTTTTTATGCAGAACTATCCGTTTGAATTCAAATTTGGTATACCTGTTTATTCTTATAAGGCGCTTCCCTGATTAGATTCGGAGGTCCATTGTTTAAGCATAAAAGGGGAGGAACAGAGGGCTAATCCCACCCTCTTAAATGGGTTTTTCATGCAGAATTATCCGATTTGCTTCCAATTTGCTATACCGGTTTACTCTGATAAGGCACTTCCCTGTAGAGTCCTATTCGGGTCGGGTTCTACCCGACCCGAACCCGCAAACTCCATTTTAAGTCAAACCGCAACCCGACTCGAGCCCGCAAAAATAATTTTCGGCAACCCGCAACCCGACGTATATCAACCCGCACCCGGAATATTTTAACCCGCAACCCGACCCGAACCCGCAATGTAAGGAAGGCAAATAATGTTTTAATACCATTATGAAAAATAATCTACAATTGTATCTCTAATAGAGGTCTGCACCCGGTCCAGCCCGCGGGCCGCGGCGGGGTGGCAAAATTTCAAACTGGACAGTCAGCTTTATTAGGACAGTTATTTTAACGGGCCGGGCAACAAAATATTGAACGGCCCTGCCACGCCCGGCCGATAACTACAATTAAGCAGGTCTACCGGTGCGATATAAATATTTAGACGAAGCCTATAAAATCATAAACGGGCCGTGCCGGGCTAGGGTCGAACTTTTAAGTTTTACATGGCACGAGACGTGGCGGGGCGGGCCGTTTAAGTTTTACATGGCACGAGACGTGGCGGGGCGGGCCGTTCTCCGGCCTGGAAATTCCGGCCCGTGCAGACCTCTAATTCTCTAATACCATTTTTATGTTTTACATAGAATAATGAACAAATCTATATTCTTTGATATTGAACTATAGTAAAACCTCTGACCTGACCCGATGCAAGACTCTAAATGGTACGAAACTAAAAATTTAATCTTTAAATATGCTTTTAAATTAGTTGCAGTTTCAAAAGTCCCACTTATAACGATACACCTTGTTTTTACACAAGTCGCCATCTGCCTTTAGTTTACCAGCAGTTATTATTTTGAAAATTTTCCCGTCTAACATAGTGCATCGCGTATGACCACAATTAAATTATTCACTTGATACATTAGACAGGAAATACCATTTACCGTTTTGCTGCGTATTGTATTTTTAAAATACGATAAAAATATAATGCAGTTTCTTATTTCGAAGACTCGTGAAAGGATGACTTAAGACAAAACAGATAGGCACACATTTTGCTTTTGTGAAACTTTGATCTGCGGTTTATATAAGGCTTTTAACGGGAAAAGATATTTTCCACATTCTTTTAAACAAGTTGGAAATTGCTCGTCAAACGTGGCAAATGAGGTGCGTTCGTACTATAACTAGTTTTATAATTATTTTTTGCACCCCATATTGTACTGAATGTATATTTTTTTGCACTTCATAAGTGCATAGTCTGTAACATCATTAAAATGCACTTGCATTTTTTTTTTTCCCATTCCCCGTAATGCAACGGAAAACTTTTGACTGTCCCTGTCATTAAACTATACATCCGATTTTCATAAAATTTGAAATGGCTAGACAAAATTTTACAGCAATTATATATTTAAAATTTCAGACCATTCGTATTCTGTAACATCATTAAAATGAACTTGCAATAATTTTTTCCCATTGGCCGTAATGTAACGGAAAACCTTTGACTGTCCCTGTAATTAAACTATACATCCGATTTTCATAAAAATGGAAATAGCTCGACAAAATTTTGCAACAATTATATATTTAAAATTTCAGACGATTCGGAAGGCTGTAACACCATTAAAATGAACTTGCAATAATTTTTTCCTATTGGCCGTAATGTAACGGAAAACTTTTGACTGTCCCTGTAATTAAACTATACATCCGATTTTCATAAAATTGGAAATAGCTCGACAAAATTTTGCAACAATTATATATTTAAAATTTCAGATGATTCGGAAGGCTGTAACAACATTAAAATGCACTTGCAATAATTTTTCCCATTGGCCGTAATGTAAAGAAAAACTTTTGACTGTCCCTGTAATTAAACTATACATCCGATTTTTATAAAATTTGAAATGGCTCGACAAAATTTTACACCAATCATACATTTGAAATTTCAGACCATTCTGTTGGGTAGTTTTTGCTCTGTTATATGCGGACGGACGGACAGACGGACAGACGGACTGAACGACGACTATAGGTGCTACGTATTTATATAATTACGAACGCACCTAAAAAACGGGTCAAACTGAAACCGACTCGCAAGAGTTAAAAAGCCAACCCGAAACAATAACAGCCAACCCGACCCGCACAAAAAAATTAAAGTCAACCCGACCCGACCCGACCCGCAACTGGAAAATATAGCGCCAACCCGACCCGAACCGCGGGTCGGGTCGGGTTCGGGTAAAAGCGGGTAACCCGACCCGATGCAGGACTACTTTTCTGATTAAAAATGGAGGTTCATTGTTTAAGTATGAAGGGGAGAGGAACGGGGGGCTAATCCCCCCCCCCCTCTTAACCCTTTCAGGGGCAAGATACTTCTGCTGCTAAAATGTTAAAATGATTGAATGACACCAGGATATAAAGAAAATTTATATGAAATTAAGTAAAAGCGTTTCTTTGACTATGTGTAAGGGCCTATGCAAAAGAAGAATTTAGTTTTAGAATTCTGGTGCCAATATGGCATTTGAGAATTAAAATTAAGTGGTATATATAATATACCGGCGCCCTCCAAGGGGTTAAACGGGTTTTTCATGCAGAATTATCAGATTTGCTTCAAATTTGGTATACCGGTTTACTCTGATAAGGCACTTCCCTGATTAGATTTGGAGGTTCTCTGGTTAAGTTTGAAGGGGAGGAACGGGGGGTGTAATCCCCTCCCCTCTTAATTTAGATAAATGGGTTACCAGTTTAGTCTGATAAGGTGCTTCCTGATTATATTTGGAGCTTCATTGATTAAGTATAAAAGGAGAGGAAAGGGGTGCTAACCCTCCCCCCCCCCCACCCTTAATTTAGATAAATGGATTTTTCATGCAGAATTATCCGACTTTATTCAAATTTGGTATACTGATTTATTCTTATATGGCGCTTCCCTGATTAGATTTGGAGGTTCATTGATTAAGTCTAAAAGGGGAGGAGCGGGTTGCCAACCTCCCCCCCCCTCTTAATTTAGATAAATGGGTTTTTCAGGCAGAATTATCCGATTTTCTTTCAAATTTGGTATACCAATTTAGTCTGATAAGGCGCTTCCCAGATTAGATTTGGAGGTTCATTGGTTAAGCATAAAAGGGGAGGAACAGGGGGAATCCCCTCTTAATTTAGATAACTGGGTTTTTCATGCAGAATTATCCAATTTGCTTCAAATTTGGTATACCGGTATATTCTGATAAGACGCTTCCCTGATTAGATTTGGAGGTTCATTGGTAAAGTATAAAGGGGAGGAACGGGCTAATTCCCGGCGGTTTATTCTGATAGGGTGCTTCCCTGATTATTTAGCGTTTTACTCAAAAAGAATGAGTTCTATTTTATGAATAATAGACATAAATAAGAGTATAATATACAAACAGTATGAATAGCCTGAGAGCTCAAAGCTATCAGTTTAACTGGGCATTTTTATTTTTTATTTTTTCTATATTTATTTTCTATGTATACCATAATTTAAAAGAAAGATAAAAAATGTCTGCAATTTATTTTACTCTTGTTACCGCAGTATAAATGTATAATTATGAGCCTTAAGTACTGGAAAATAAATATAATCAAGAGAGACAAACCAAGTGATCGCCGAAGTCGGCTAGGTATTATTAAAGATTCACATGATTTTTATGATTCTCGAGAGTGTGTGTGTGGGGGGGGGGGGGGATGTGTATTTGACCCTGGGCCCGTCACGACTCTCGACATCCTTCAATACATGCTGCCTTTCTAGTCGGAACTTCCAGTCTAACATGTTGAATTATGTCAAAGCGATCTTTAATCTTTATTAAAAAATTATGACATTCGTAGAATATTGAAACTCTAAGACTTTAAATTAGTTTAATTAATCAGTTATACAAAGTCATCTAATCGGCATTGTAATATTGTGTACCATTAAATATATACCTCTGTTGAAAGGATTTGCTCGCCTTTGCGTGCTCTTTGTGTTTTATTCAGTTGGATATTCATACCGGAAGTGCGAGACAAAGAGGTACGTAACATTTTAATTATTTTTAAGTGAAAACAATTATTATGCATCTATTTTTCATACTTTTTTAACTTGCATTAGTTCTTAATAAAGTTTTTCTTGAATGTTACATATTTGCCTTGTTAATTTATTTTAGGTTTAAAAAGCATTTTTTTTTACGTATGACAAGTAAGAAAATTTTTTTTATCCAGCTAAAAATTACTTGAATTTAAAAATTCATTCAAAAAAAGTTAATAATACAATGTTAAAAATTTCCGTTCAAGGAATTAATCCATGGAGTAAAATAAAGAGAAGCACCAAAATATGGCACTTTTTATTTTTCGAAAACTCCAGGCTGGGCACACACGATGCGTTCTACCGTTTCTTTTTAGGGTTTCGTTCATCTGACGAAACCCTATTCGTCTCACTCCTCTGTTAGTCTGTCTGTCACAGAGAACGTTCTCAGAAACTACATACGTTGGAGTCTTGAAATTTTGCATACTTATAGCTGAACACCACACATCAAATGACAAATAATAAAATTTTGAAAAAGTCTTATATTTATACCTCTGGGATCGAACTTGTGTATTTTAAGCATTTTTTTTTTAACTGACCCCCTACTTAAGTTGGAGACTTGAAATTTTGCATACTTATAGCTGAACAGTTGCGATCACACGACAAATCATAAAATTTTCAAAAAGTCTTTTATTTATTCCTCTGGGCTTGTGTATTTTAAGCAATTTTTCTAACCTCCCCCCTTTCCCCCCGTGGGCACTTTTCTAACTTTTGCCGACACAACTTTGATCACTTTTTCATATTATGCACTATAGCCGTACATATTTTAGTTCCACTTTTTACCGCCAGAGGGTGCCTATTTACCTCGGGTGCTATCCCAGACCATAGATTAATATCAAAGGTCGGAAACTTCCATAGAGCGTAATGGTAATGCGATCGCGATCGTAGTGCCTTTAGTGACAATGGGGAAGAAACTCCCCATCCTTGTAGTATGCTTATAATTGAGTATCTACCTTATTGTAATCTTTCTTTTTTTAATGTTGCATGTTTACGTTTTCAATAAAATCTTACGCCGATACATCAACATAGAATAGATACCTATTTTATATATCTAATATATATTCTATGTTCATGCACGGATATATTCTTTTTTTTTTTTTTTTTTTTTTTTTTCTAATGATGAGTGAACGGTTTAAGTACAACGAAAAATAAGATTAAAATTTCGTCTTGAATGCTATATATTAAAAGCAATGGTGTAATATAAAAATATACGAAATATTGCCTCTACAAGTCCCAGAAAATTTCATAATTATTCCCCTTTGATAGGAAAATTTTTATATCCTATATTTTATTAATTTATGAAGTTTAACGTATTAAACAATCGTTACAATAATCTTTTAAAATTTACGAATTTTCACTTCCTTAGTGATAAAATAAAAATATTGTTTTTAATGTAAATAACGTACAAGCAATTCAATAAAATTTATAATATTAACATATAAGGAATAATAATAATTATTACAGATAGGGGAAAATTCTTTTAGACAAATTTTTAGAAATTTATAAATCTAAAAGTTAAAAATAATTAGAGGTACTGACATGACACTCAATAAAATTTTATTCGATGTGGATAAATTGACATACCTGAATTTGATTTTTTACAATTTAATTTTATGAACTTACATATTTGTATTTTTAACAGAATTTCTAGGGTTTTGTTTTGTATTATTACTCTAATTATCATTTTGTAAGTTAAAGGTGAATGATACAGGTACGATAACAACAACAAAAAAAAGCAGCTAAATAAATAACACATAAATATATCGTCTGCCTCTCTCGTTGTCTCTGCTGCTTCGTTTTAGTAAAGAATAGATATTCAAAACATAGAGTGTAAACATATTTCTTCAACATAGGAAAATTTCGGAGGCTCATTAATTCTTCCCCCTCGTCGGTAGTGACGCTAGTACTGTTGCCGTTACAGATTTTGCCGTAAATGTCCCATCTTGTATGTTAATCTATGTCCCAGACAACCGCAATCATCTTTCGGACGCTCTACAATGATCCTAAAGATCCTGTAGTCGTCATATCCTATAAAACTATCTTCTGAATGTCCCCAGAATACTGAAAATCTGACCCTCCGGCGCATTTTCGCCGATCCCAACCGTTATAGCAAAAAATGAGAAACAGCGCATGCGTGGGGACTTAGATTGAAATTCACTTACTCGAAAACAAATATGTACCAGGTTACCAGCTTGGCGCTTTTATCATATCAGGCGTGACATTTTCATCCCATCAACATTTTTTTCACTTGATTAGCAAAACTTTCGGTAAATGTTGTAGCAAACAATGGCTTATAATAAATAAAAATACCTCTAATATCAATTATATATTTTTACTCTTATTGTTTAGTTATTTTAAATCACCTGCAAAATATATTTTTAAATAATTAAAGGTAATTTGGTGAAAGTCCATGTAAAGTTTTATTAATTTCAACAGAAGGAACCGCATATTGTTTAATATAATTCATTTATTAAATACACAACTTTATTTAATATTCTATTTTCATTTGTTTTGTAATTTCCTATGTCAATTACATTATTATTTTATTTTTATTGACAAACAACACTGCTTTAGAAATAGCTTCATGTGATTTTCTTAAAATATTTAATACTAACGAAATTAGGAAATTATTTATTACTCAACAAATAAAGAGTAAAATTTTGCAAATGAGCTTATCAATGAGTAATTTAAACGGATTACTAATAAAAATGTAGCTGCAAATATATATTATTCTTTCCACACTTAATAATAAGAAGAATGATTATCATTTTTTTTTTTTTTTTTACTTTATATATTTATTTTTTTAACATAAAGTTAAAAATATATTCCATTAAATCTTGTATGTTCTGCTGCCAAAATAGTATATTTTTTAAAGAAACATTATTAATTTATTTTAAGCAGTAGATATAAATTTAAATGTAATAGTTTATGATTACCTCTTATGAATACCTCTAATATCAATTATATATTTTTACTCTTATTATTTAGTTATTTTAAATCACCTGCAAAATATATTTTTAAATAATTAAAGGTAATTTGGTGAAAGTCCATGTAAAGTTTTATTAATTTCAACAGAAGGAACCGCATATTGTTTAATATAATTCATTTATTAAATACACAACTTTATTTAATATTCTATTTTCATTTGTTTTGTAATTTCCTATGTCAATTACATTATTATTTTATTTTTATTGACAAACAACACTGCTTTAGAAATAGCTTCATGTGATTTTCTTAAAATATTTAATACTAACGAAATTAGGAAATTATTTATTACTCAACAAATAAAGAGTAAAATTTTGCAAATGAGCTTATCAATGAGTAATTTAAACGGATTGCTAATAAAAATGTAGCTGCAAATATATATTATTCTTTCCACACTTAATAATAAGAAGAATGATTATCATTTTTTTTTTTTTTTTTTATTTTTTTTTTATTTTTTTTTTTTAACTTTATATATTTATTTTTTTAACATAAAGTTAAAAATATATTCCATTAAATCTTGTATGTTCTGCTGCCAAAATAGTATATTTTTTAAAGAAACATTATTAATTTATTTTAAGCAGTAGATATAAATTTAAATGTAATAGTTTATGATTTTTACAAATTTAATAATGCATTATTTTTTTACAATTCTATTTTACTTTATGTAATTTAACTAATATTAAGTACATTTTTTATTGAATATTATTACTATGGCCTTCCTTTTTAAATACAACTTCTTTTAACTTTTTTTTTTTTTTTTAAATTCAGTTATAAGCAATTAAAAGCTATCTATTCAGATAATTATAAAATTCTTTTAATAACCAATTTCTTTTAAATCCCTAGACATAGATGGCAGCACAATAATTTTGTTTCACTTTTTGTGTGGAGGGGGGGGGGGATGATATTGTTTGATCCAACATCAATATCATTTATACTTCTTTAGATTTTTTTCAGTTAATGATTAACATGATATGATGTTTTGGTCACATTATAATTATGGTGTATAAAAATTAATAAAGAATTTATATGAAACTGTTTTTAGGGATACATTCAAATAAATAGTCTTATCTTATATTGGTTATCCTTCTCTTTTATTTCACTCCATATACAAATTGTACCTTAATATTATGTAACATCATACATTTATAAAAATTAAAATTACTTTGCAAAGATATAAATTATTATTAAGAGTTTTTTTTTTTTTATTATTTAAAATAGAGTTCATTTTAGTTATACTATTATCAAATTAAGTTATAATACACATTAATTAGATAATTAACTATTTATAATTAATAAGTAAAAACAATGTTTAGATATTCCAAATAGCTAATTAGATTTAATTTTTTGTTTTCAAATTATTTATTGATAGTATATTATTATGTAATTTTCATGCAATTTATAAATAATTATAGCATCTTTGAATATGAAATAATAGAATATTGAATATAGAACATTTGATAAAGATAAATTATTATATATTATAATTTATAATTATCAAATTATCGTTGTTATTATATTATAAAATTAAATATGTCACTGTAATTTATAGGTAATTGGTTTGGTAATAACAAATTATTAAAAATATAATGATACAATAATATTAATACTTAGATTATTATCAAAATATTATTATTATTATATTAGTAATGTAATACTATCCATATATTTCAATAAATGAAATTTTACATATCAATATTTCATTGAAAATTAATGATAATTTATGATATTTATTTATAAAATATCTTCTTTAGACTATAAAGAAGACAATATTTATTATG
This sequence comes from Maratus speciosus, assembly GCA_963932465.1. Lineage (NCBI taxonomy): Eukaryota > Metazoa > Arthropoda > Arachnida > Araneae > Salticidae > Maratus > Maratus speciosus. The sequence goes on from CAWVRF010001324.1 coordinate 455,627, forward strand.
AATTACACCTGTTTTACTTATAATGAAAATATTTAATGTTGATAATAAATAAATACTATAACATTATAAAAATATCAATAATGATCAAATATTTCAGTAAACCATTTAATGATTAAAATAAATATATATATAGATTTAAATACTACATAACAGCTTTTTTTTTTTTTTTTTTTTTTTTTTTTTTTTTTTTTTACAAAATATTTTAAAATTAAGATTATAAAAATAATAATAGTTAATAAAAAAAATTATAATTATATACTTAAGATAGTATTTTAATATTTTATAGTATGTATTATAAAATATCTCTCTATAACATATCTTGTAATATTATAAATTTATTTATTTAATATAGATAATATTTATTATAAATAGTATCTCTTTTTTATTTGTATTGATATAACTATAATATTAAAATCTGGTAATATTTAATTACAATACATTAATAATGATAAAAAACAGATTTAAAATATACTATAAATTAATATTGGAGATTTAAGTAGCTAGATTCACAAAAAGTTAAAATATCATAAGAAAATCTCAAGTCCTAAAACTTAAAACATCACTGTCAATCTAATAATAATAATATTTTTGTTGTTGCGGTTGTTAATTACTAATTTAGATTATCTGTAAATTATATCTAGAACTAGTTGCGATTTTGAGAAAAATGTTAAATTATCAAACATAACAATTTATTATCGAATATAGGTGATATTGTTATTTATTTATAAATCACATTAAAGTTGGAAGAAAAAGAGTCAAAACTGTTTAAGAAAATATTTTTATCATTTTTGGCAGGAATATACGTATATTGTTTAGGTAAATTCATTATAAATTTAAAATCAAAGAAGTTTACGTAAACTCTATACTGTATCACCGCTTCACAACAAGACATTGAAATATTTTCGAACGCCATGTTAAAACCCCCTTTCTTTCTGTTTGACTTGGCGAAAATTAATCACCGCCAAGAATTATGGTAACCCTATTTTTTACTTTACTATTTTTCAGTTTGTTTATGAAGGTAGATGTAATTTAAATTCTGAAGCGAGCGATCTCCGCTATATGAGATCTGAACCAGGACTGCCTGGTGATAATAATAAACATATTAATATTCAGTTTTTCGAGGTTTTAATTATTTGAGTGCTGATTTACTTCCAATGAGTAAAAATCGTTCTGTTGGTTTATCATGAATACATAAAATTGTTCCGCATATCATTTAATTGAATTGACGTGAAACATTTCTGATTCGAAGTTCTTTTTATTCGACTGTGTTCTGTGAAATCCCTCATGTTGGCGTCCGCGACAGGATGTCTGGACTGACGAATGAATATTATTTTCGTCTGATTCTGAAAGCTTGAGGTAAGCTAATTTTTTATTGTTTATTAATTGAAAGTAAATATGTCAACTACTGTTAATATTGATACTTTAAAAAAGAAAAGAAGTCGATTGCGTACACAAACTACAAAATTGTGTACAAAAATAAGCACAACTCTTGAAGACGATGCACTGACATTAGAAAATAAGCTAGATTTATTAAACATTTGTAAGGACCAGTTAAATGACAAATATGAATTATTAAAAAAATTAAACTCTGATATCCAGGATATTATCGCCGATGACGATTTTGAGAAAGAAATCGAAAATTCCGAAACCTATAGTGAGAAAATAATCGAATCTCGTTATAAAATAACGAAGTTCTTAAATGAACATAACTCCCAAAATCAGAATAATACTTTTCAAAATTTTATGAAAAATGAATCCGGTTCTCAAAACGGAAATTTAGAGCGATGTATGAAATTGCCGAAGCTCACTATAAATAAATTTTTTGGTGACAGCAGTTCCTGGTTAGAATTTTGGGGGCAATATTCTAACGCAATTGAAAAGAATTGCAATTTAACTCCTATTGACAAATTTGTCTATTTGAAATCTCTTCTTGGAGGTAGTGCATATAATGCTGTTGCAGGATTTTCGCTTTCTGAGGAAAACTTTAAATCTGCGGTGGATTTATTAAAGACTCGCTACGGTCGTGACGACCTAGTCATCAACGCACATATGAATAAACTCTTAAATTTAAAACAGGTAAAGAATGCATCTAATGTTAGAGAACTTCGGGAACTGTATGACAGTTGTGAAATACAAATTAGAAATTTAAATTCTCTCGGAGTTACAGCAGGAAGTTATGGTCATCTCCTATGCCCTATTTTATTAAAGTTGATACCTGCTGAAATGGCGTTAGATTTTAATCGTAAAAGAACCGATGGTAAAAAAATGGAAGTCGAAGAGCTTCTTTCTTTCATTAAAAACGAAGTTCAATCGCGAGAATCTACTATGGCACTCCAGAGCTCTGAAAATAGTTTTAGTGCTAAAAAAGAGAAAAATAAATACAATAACAGTTATAAACATTTTAGCAACTATAAACGCGACATTCCTTCAGCCTCTGCATTGGCTACTAACGTAAAAAATGTTTGTTTATTTTGTGACAATGAACATGATTCAAAATTGTGTAAAGTGTGTACTATTCCTCAAAAACGGGATAAATTACGTATGCAAGGACGCTGTTACACTTGTTTCAAGAAATTTCACGTCTCGGCTAAATGTAAATCGAATTTAGAGCCATGTAAATTTTGTAATGGAAATTTTCATCATTATTCGATTTGTTTAAAAAAATCTCAACCGACAATTCCAAAAGAAATCGAATCAGCTGACACAATTATTAGTTCAATATCTCATTGTAAAAATGAAAATGAAAATTCTTTTAAAGAGGTAATATTACAAACATCTTGCGTAAATGTGGAATCTGATAAAGGCTCTGAGCTTGCATTATGCTTGTATGATTTGGGGAGTCAAAGGTCATTCGTCACGGAGCAATTAGTATCAAAATTAAATCCCCGAATTATTCGTCAAGAAAAACTTCAAATTTATTCTTTTGCAGCTGTTAAACCACAAATAAAAACATTTGATGTTGTGCAATTAAAATTATGCCATGTTGAAAACGAATCGCGTTTCATATTTATCGAGGCTTTAGTCACAGATGTAATTTCAAACGTTAGGATTTCCCCCCCCCTTCTCTCCAGACAGATAAAAAATAAACTGGCACCTTTTAAATTAACAAATGCTGTTGCATCATCCCATTCTAATGTAAATGTTCTTATTGGAGCGGATTATTTTTATCAAATCTGTTACGATAGAGAAATAAAAAAAATAACTAAATCTCTCTTTTTATGTGATAGTTTATTTGGATATTCACTTTGTGGTTTTTATGAAGATGAAAAAAGAAAAAAAATGGAAAGTGCTTCTATTTTAAATCTGTGCGTTTCAACTCCAGTTGAGGAAGATTTGACTTTTTTATGGGATATTGAATCTTTGGGTATTATGCAATCAAATGATAATATTTCTGATGCAGATAAGGAAATTGTGAATAAATTTGAGAATAACTTAAAATTCGTAAATAATAGATATGAAACGGGTTTATTGTGGAAGGATGACAAAAATAAAGTCGGGAATAATTTTAGAATAGCTAGAAGTCGCTTTGAGGAATTAAATCGTAAACTCGAGAAGGATAATGACTTATGTAAAAATTATAAAGATATTATATTAGAACAATTAACTGCTGGAATTGTAGAAGAATGTCCTGATAAAATAACAGAAAGTGGTTATTTTATGCCGCACAGGCCGGTTTTAAGAAATGATAAATTAACTACTAAGGTAAGAATGGTTTTCGATGCTTCTTCTAAAGAAAAACATTTAAATTCTCTAAATGACTGCTTGTATCCAGGTCCAAATCTTAACCCGAACATTCTTAATGTAATATTTAATTTCAGAAAATTTAATGTTGCATTTAGCGCTGACTTAGAGAAAGCGTTTTTGCAAATTGGGATAACAGAGGAAGATCGGGATTATTTAAAATTTTTGTGGTTTGGTGACGAAAAGGATGATTTAAAATTTTTGAGATTTACACGAGCTGCTTTTGGGGTAACTTGCAGTCCCTTTCTTTTGGCCGCAACGATTAAATCCCATATACGTAAATATGTTGATCATTCTGAAGTTGTTAAGATATTGGACTCTTCTTTTTATGTAGATGATTTGATTACGGGGTCAAAATCTGACGAAGACGCTTATTATCTATCCTCAACAGCTTCGCATATTTTTAAAGAAGCTAGCATGAATTTGCGAAAATTCAATACTAATTCTGTCAAACTTAGAAAATTATGGAAAGAAAATAAATTATGTGACTCAGAAGAAAATTTGAATAATTCTCTAAAAATTTTGGGATTATTATGGGATACTAATTGGGATATTTTACGTTTTGACGTACAATCCTTTCCTGATGATTGGAAATTTAATCCCTCGAAACGCGTTGTTCTTAAAGCCATGTTAAAATTCTTTGATCCTATTGGATTCATTGCACCATTTTCTGTTCGTATGAAAAGTTTGCTACAGGAAACATGGATAAGGGGTTTGGAATGGGATGAAAAATTCCCTGATGATTTAAAAATTGAATGGGAAAATTGGTATGCAGAAATCGAACATTTACATAAATTTGAGGTACCCCGCAAATATTTTCCACAGGGTTTAGACTTTTCGGACCCAATCGAAATTCATATATTTTCAGATGCTAGTCCTAAGGCTTATGGGGCCGTAGCTTATTTTCGATGTACCACAAGTGATAATAAAATTATGACTAGTCTTATTTGGGCAAAATGCCGAGTCGCCCCGATTAAATGTTTGACAATTCCTCGGCTTGAATTAATGGGGGCATTAATAGCTGCAAGGATGTCTAAATATCTGAAAAGTGCATTTAATTTTCAAAATTTGGAAATTCATATCTGGTCAGATTCCACAATTACGCTACATTGGATCAAGGGATCAGCCATGGATTGGAAGCCCTTTGTGGCTAATAGGGTTGTAGAAATACAATCTTTAACTGATCCTAGAATATGGAAATATATTCCGGGTAAGGATAACCCTAGTGATCTACTTACTCGAGGCGAAAATTTACATAACCTCATAGAAAACAAATTATGGTATTACGGTCCTGAATGGTTGTCATTACCAAAGGACAGTTGGCCGAAACCTGAAAAGATAACTTTTAATGAAAATATTTCGAACGAAAGAAAATCAACAAACTTGAGTTCTACTCAATTATCTTGTACAGTAGGTGTTGTACCTCCAGAGTCTTTGTTAAAATTAGAAAATTTTAGTTCTCTTTCCAAATTACTTAATATCACAGCCTGGATCTTGAGATTTATAAATAATATCAATAAATTGAAACCTAAAATTTCAGGTGAGCTCACAGCTCAAGAAATTGAAAAGGCAGAATTTTATTGGTTAAAACAAACCCAGTTATCTGTCTTCAATCGTGAAATTGAGTTACTAAAAAAGGGAAAGCCCATCGATAAAGATTCAACCTTGTATAGTCTGAATCCAAAATTGGATGAGAATGATTTGTTAATTTTATCTGGAAGATTACAATTTTCAGAATTATCTCAAAGGGAAAAGCACCCTTTTATACTTCCATATGGGAGTGCTTACACCAAATTGTTAATTCGAAATGCCCATGAAAAGGTTTTCCATTATGGAATTGCAACAACTTTAGCTCACTTACGAGAAAATTATTTTATAATTAGAGGACGAAAAATGATAAAATCTGTACTGAAAAACTGTCTTATTTGCACAAAATTTAAAGCTTCTCCTGGGAAGCAAGAAATTGCACCATTACCTAGAGATCGTATTACTGAATCACCACCCTTCTATACCTGTGCTGTAGATTTTGCAGGACCTATTTATGTCAAAGCAAAAACTGGCCAAGAAAAGGCCTATATAGTTCTTTTCACGTGCGCAGTCACTAGAGCTGTGCACCTCGAATTATGTACCAATTTAACGACGGAAACTTTCCTTTTATCATTTAAAAGATTTATCTCTCGTAGAGGAATTTGTCGAACAATCTACAGTGATAATGCGAAAACATTTATCAAAGCTGATAATCTTCTTAGAGAAGTTTGGAGCCGAATATCGAAAGAGGAAGTTTTACGATATTTTAATAAAAATAGAATCATATGGAAATTCATTATTCCAAGAGCCAGTTGGTGGGGCGGTTTTTGGGAACGTATGGTACGTTCGGTGAAAACTCCTTTGAAGAAAGTTCTCGGAAGATCTTGTCTCTCATATGAAGAAATACAAACCACTTTAACTGAAATCGAAGCAATGATTAATGGTCGCCCTTTAACTTATGTTTATGAAGAAAACAGTGAACCGCTTCCACTTACTCCTTCACATTTCCTGATCGGCAAGCGAATAAATTCTCTACCAGATTTTCATTGTGTTACTGATCCTAAATCGAATAAAGTTACGTTAACAAAAATATTGAAATATCGAGAGCAAGTTTTAAACCATTTCTGGAAACGTTGGAGGCAGGAATATTTGCTAGAACTGCGTTCTGCCAATTTTTCGGTTCCTGTGAAAGCTCCGACTAAATTCAAAATTGGTGACGTTGTGTTAATTAATGAAGATAAAACTCCAAAGCACATGTGGAAATGCGGAAGAATTACAGAGCTCTTTTTAGGAAGAGATTCGAAAGTTAGGTCTTGTGCTATACAAACTGAATCTGGTGTAATAAAGAGACCAGTTCAACTGCTACATAAACTTGAACTTGACATTATGGACTAACATTGAACATTTCACTTTTACGAACAATTTGTTTACATTTTCATTTTTTAACTTTTTCTAATCTAGTATTTTGTATATTTTAGTTTCAGTAGTTGTTCCTGTGAAAATAGAATTAATTGTATGTCTCATTATTGTAAGTATGTTCTAATTTTTAATTGTCTTATTGATGTAATTTGAAATCTTTGATAAAAATTTAGTTTGAATGATGAACAATAGTAATTGTTCATCCGGGGGCAGTGTGTTAAAACCCCCTTTCTTTCTGTTTGACTTGGCGAAAATTAATCACCGCCAAGAATTATGGTAACCCTATTTTTTACTTTACTATTTTTCAGTTTGTTTATGAAGGTAGATGTAATTTAAATTCTGAAGCGAGCGATCTCCGCTATATGAGATCTGAACCAGGACTGCCTGGTGATAATAATAAACATATTAATATTCAGTTTTTCGAGGTTTTAATTATTTGAGTGCTGATTTACTTCCAATGAGTAAAAATCGTTCTGTTGGTTTATCATGAATACATAAAATTGTTCCGCATATCATTTAATTGAATTGACGTGAAACATTTCTGATTCGAAGTTCTTTTTATTCGACTGTGTTCTGTGAAATCCCTCACGCCAAAAAGTAATCGCCAATTGACATAGCAACCTCGATAACCCTGTACAAGTTTTCTAGCAAGAGAATTTCAATCCAAGTCCCCACGCATGCGTAGTTTCTAATTTTTGCTATAACGGTTGGGATCGGCGAAAATGCCCCTCCGGCTGTATTGTGCCCAAAACGACGGTAAGATATTCCTTGACGGACGTACATGCGCAGTTTGACTCCATGGTTCTTCTCCCCGTACTCGAATTTGCAGCAACCGACCAACCGACTGACGAGAAATCCGTTTATTTTGATGGCTTTGCACTTGCAACGGTTGTTTCGAGTTGTTTGCTGTGGTGAGCTCGTGCCGCATTTGAATAAGAAAAAAGTGAATACGGATATTATAAGGTAAGAATTTTCTTTCATTTTTATTTTTAATGCTTTCTTTTATAACTATTCCACCAATATATTTGTATAATGTCGGAAAACTTTCTTATAAAAAGTAGGCATAGTCATCGCACGAGTAAGAATGTAATGTATAATGTTCCTAAAAATTAATTTATATATTCAAAGTAAATACATTTTTGCTTCATTAAATATTTTTGTAGGAATGATTTATTGCGATCTTCATTCAAAATGCACATAACTAGCTCTAATATTTTATTGATTTATAAGTTTTACACGTAAAATTTACGATTCTGATGTAGGGTTAGCTGTGCCAGTAATGGACACGCCTTGATGTTTTTGGTTCATAAAAAAATAACTAATAAATATTTAGCTTTAATTATTTTTTTAATAATCCCCTCTTGCATGTTATATAAAACTGAGTTATTGTTGACACTTTTCAAACCAATCAGGAAGCAGAAAATGTTTCAAAATTTCCCTGTTTTTCTCTGAAAATCTTAACGAACAGGCTAAAAGCTGGCTTTGTTTAATTAATTTATATATCTTTTTTTTTCTTGCAAAATTTTAATGATTTTGTTTGAGTAGCAATAGAAAGCTTAGATTTTTATATGCTAACAGCCATTTACAAAATTTCATTTATTTTTAAGGTTTTAAGAGGGGGTGTCCATTACTGAGATGGTTAATTAGTCATTTTGCAGTAATGGATACCCCATGTAGACATTGCTAAAAATGCAATTTCAGTAATGTTTAGTGCATATATAATATTTTGAATTAACTGCAAACCTAAATAATCAAATTTAATTTTTTAATTATGTTTACCAAAATGTAATAACATCAAAACTTTTATAAATAACTGCTTTTAAGTTATTTTATATGATTAATAAAATTTCAGTATTTTATTTATTTATCTTTTTTATGTATATCTTGCATAATTTTATAACCTGGCTATCAAACCGGCCAGGAAGCAGACAATATTGTTTAAGGGCACAGTCAAAGAGAGGCTCATAGGGCTTAATCCCTCTCTGTTTAAATAAAAACAATTAAGTTACAGAAGCTATTAAGAATCTATTTCCTGTCTTAAATGTTTCCTTATTCACCTCTGACAAAATAATAATATTAACTATTCATGAAACTAGTAAATCTGCAGATCAGTGGCCTCAAACATCAGTTCAACAGTTTTATTTTATTTTGAAAATATTTTATTTAGTATTTAAAATGTTCAACTCACAATATTATTTCTTTCATATTTGTAATATTAAGTTATTGTAAATGATATATCAAGTAGTCTCTGGAAGATTAATTGTTGAAAATAGTGAGACAAAACTGAACACTAATATTCCAAAACTTTCTTTTTTTTAAATTACCTTTTAAATCCCCCCACTGTTTCAATAATTTGATAGCTGTAATTGCCTGATATTTAGTATTTTAAACTATTCATCTAAAATAATTAAAACATCGATTTTCTGATAATTACAATAATTGATGTAAACAGTAAATGATTATCATAAATATTTTATTAATTACTGGTATCCTGATTGTTAAATTTATTTGAAAATAACTATTTTGTTTTGATTAGTATGTATTCATTAAATTCTTGTTCTAAATACAGTCATGAAAACAATTATATTTATTACTTTTTATGGGGTGTCCATTACTGGGTGTTTTGATATATTTCTGTTATTTAAAATTAAATTTCGATTCATATTGGGAAATGAGACTATAAGAATGGTTAGGTTAATATAATATTGAAAAAACTGGAATATAATAATTATAACTATAAATAAAAAAATATGGTACTTTTCGGTCAGCCGGGCGCCAGTGTTATATATACACATTTATATACATAGGGTAGATGTGCCAGTAATGGACACCCCTTGATGTTTTTGGTTCATAAAAAAATAACTAATAAATATTTAGCTTTAATTATTTTTTTTTTTATAATTCCTCCTTGTATGTTTTATAAAACTATGTTATTGTTGACACTTTTAATCAAACCAATCAGGAAACAGAAAATAATGTTTCAAAGTTTTGCTGTTTTTCTGTGAAAATCTTAATGAAGAGGTTAAGAGCTGGCTTCGTTTAATTAATTTATATATTATTTATTTTCTTGCAAAATTTGAATGTTTTTGTTTGAGTAGCAATAGAAAACTTTGAATTTTATATACTAATGGCTATTTACAAAATTTCATTTATTTTTAAGGTTTTAAGAGGGGGTGTCCATTACTGGGATGGTTAATTAGTCATTTTCCAGTAATGGACACCCCATGTAGACATTGCTAAAAATGCAATTTTAGTAATGTTTATTTTATAATGCATAAAATACTTTGGCTTAACTTCAAACCTAAATAATCAAATTTAATTTTTAAATTATACTTACCAAAATTTTTATAAATAGCTGCTTTTAAGTTATTTTATGTGATTAATAAAATTTCAATATTTTATTTTATTTATTATTATTATTTTTTTTATGTAGTACACATGTATACCTCACATATTTTATAATGTGGCAATCAAACCAGCCAAAAAGCAGAAAATACTGTTTAAGAGCACAGTCAAAGAGGGCTCATAGGGCTTAATCCCTCTCCGTTTTAAAAAAAAAAAAACAATTAAGTTACAGAAGCTATTAAAAATATATTTTCTGTCTTAAATGTTTCCTTATTTAAAAAAAAAAGTAATACTACTATTAATGAAAGTTATCGGTAATATTCATGAAACTAGTAAATCTGCAGATCAGTGGCCTCAAACATCAGTTTGACAGTTTTATTTTAAAATTATTTTATTTAGTATTTAAAATATTCAACTCACAGTACCATTTCTTTCATATTTGTAATATTAATTATTATAAATGATATATCAAGTAATCTCTGGAAGATTGTTAAAAATAGTGACACAAAACTAAACATTAATATTCCAAAACCTTTTTTTATTACCTTTTAAATCCACCACTGTTTCAATAATTTGATAGCTGTAATTGTCCGATATTTAGTATTTTAAACTGTCCATCTAAAATAATTAAAACATCAATCTTCTGATAATTACAATAATTGATGTAAACAGTAAATGGTTATCACAAATATTTTATTAATTACTGGTATCCTAATTGTTAAATTTATTTAAAAATAACCATTTTGTTTCATTAGTATGTATTCATTAAATTCTGATTCTAAATACAGCCATAAAAACAATTATATTTAGGGTCATTCCATGTCAAATCAACACAAAAAAGTGACATTTTCTCCCTGACCTCCTCAGAATTTTATGATATTAAGCTCAACTGTTAGGTTCATAGAGAGATGAATAAATACCCAGCAATAAACCTCTATCTCATCTGGTTTCTGAGATAATTAGCTTTAAAGATGAACGAAAAATGGGAATTTTTGCATTTCATGCAATACAAATTTAGTCATAATTTGTTCCCTAATTGTCACAAGGACTTACTTTTTGTGTCTTTGGAAAGTGTTTGAATTGGGCTTTCATATGGTATGTCACATAAACATACTGTTTGAATTTTTAATTTCAAGGTCAAACATTTTGACCTTTAATATCTCAAAATCGGACATTTTAATTTTTTTGAAAAAAATTGACATTTCTCTTACACTTGTTTACTATAATATCTGAGCATATCATTTTGGGACAGCCATGGGATCCTGAGTTATAAATTAAAATGTAAAGTGCTGTTTTAATTTTTCATACAAAAGCCGCATATTTAGGTGACCAGCGTATAAATTGTAAAGAATTGCTTATATGTACAAGTAAGTACCAATGATAAAAATCTTTTTTTTAGTGTAAAGTTCACAAAATAAATTTTTTCTTTTCTTTTATTGTGGTGGGGGGGGGGGGGGGCTGAGAAAGGTTTAAGCTATAGAGTAAGTAAATCTATGTATCTTAGCAAACAAATTTCTGAGTTTCATTCCACATTAAATCAATACAGACAACCTAACTTCTTTCTTTTAATGAAATTTGAGGTATACTTAATGGTATCATAGTTTGATTAAAAATTAGATGTCTGGGATTACAGGATACAAACTTACAAGGATTCATTCGTGCATACTCTTCATTAGTGCATACTCAGAAAAATCTGAAAAAAATTACAGAATATTCTTCTCATGAGGACATATATGTTTAGAAATTTTTTCTTGACGGAACCTCAAAATAACGTCCTTAAAAAAATTATGAAAATTTTACTTATTTGGCAATTTATCACATATTTGACTTTAATATTGTTAGTGTCGCAGACAACTAAGAGAAAAGTATTGTTGCCAAGGAAACAACGATTTATTCAATATCAAATTGTACGGAGAGAGATTTTTTAATTTAACAGTTACTTTTTTAAAAATACACTTAAAACTTATCCAGCCAGTGAAACAGTGTAAAATTAAATAACTTCTGCAACACGCAACTAGTATATATTATATAAGCTAATAGAAAAAATTATAGATTCATCGTTTAAGTTTAAATTTATTAAAAGTACTGCATATTTAAACACTTGTTTAACTAGCAATTTCAAAGTGCATTAAAATTGCTTGCATTTGGCGAGGGAAAATGTTGCTTATCAAATCAGGTGACCTGTTCGTCTTTTCGCACCAAATATTTGAAAGTATTTCTGTTTTTACAAGCTTTCTATGGGGATTCTGCTGTTAAATTTGATTGGTCCTTTATAATGTGCATGAGTAGTTTCATAAACTTTTTAAAATATTCTGAGTTTGCACTCTAAGGAGACTTATTACAGTCAGTTGAAAATTCTAATTTTAGTTAAAAATTCATTGGAATTTTTTTTTAACTTATTGTAACAAGTAATCCAGTTGAGTTTAAAAGCTCGTTTATTTTAGTCTCATTTTTAAAATATTTTCTTAAATTTCAAATTAAAATTTTAAAATAAATTGTAAGATTTTTATTTTCAAAATAAGATTTCTTTAGATTTATTTCAGAGCTGTGTCGCATAATTTGTAATTACCAAGAGTTAAACATTCATTTAATAGCATTAAGAGACCAGTAATCCAAATAAAATCCTTTTTATAGATTTTATAGCAAATTTCCTTCTAAAGACAACAGAAGATTCAGCTGAATTTCATTTAATAGGGCTTATATACTACATAAAATATCAAATAAATAACTTCTTTTAACATTACACTATGTCTTATCTGTTTTTGTTCTGGCTAGCTAAGTTTCAATTAGCTGAATCATCTGAACATTACTGAGCGCAAGCTGGACCAAGAATAAAACAGAACTCTTGCTGACTTCTTTCTGCTGAGCTTGCGACTCATCTGTAACCAGAGTTTCTGATAGTAACTTACTCAGTTGCTTTTCAATGATAAATTATGAAATGTAATTTTGTGCACACAAATTATAATTTTAGTTTTTCAGTCATATTATAAGGTCTTTAATTAGATCTGTATGATAATTTAAAGATCAGATCAAATAATCATATTGTATGATAATATATTACTTCCACTATCACGTGATTACCAAATGACATGTAGTGAGTACATTTCTATTATTTTTTAATTATACTATACTATTAAGAGCAAGAATCTGAGAGAGTGTCACACCTGTGATTCATGACATCTCAGATTTTCTCCAAAAAATTACCAGTTGTTACTTACCTTGTTAAAAGACAAAATCTAGAATTTTTTTTTCCAAAGTTGAGTTGTTCCTTTTTTATGGGCCCCCAAAGGTCACCGTGCAGTACAAAAAATTGAGCGTTTTTTAAAGACATTAAAATTGCTATGACCCACAATTCTTTGCGCAAACAACTTGCCACAAAATTCTTGTTATGTATGGGATGTAGGAGGGTTCAACTTTATATAATAGATGAGAAGTCTGTGGCAACTTGTTGCCGCAAGGTCACTGAAGGTCACAAACTTATGCATTTTCGCTGTTTTTTATCATTTTTAAGTCCCAATAACAGCTTGCGCGTTGAAGTTGCCATGGCAAACGAAGTGTCATTTGAAAGACACGTATTAGCACTTTTTAAAAATGTACATATAATTGAGGCAAGTTTGATGCGCTTTTAGTAACAGAGTGCCAAAATGTGAAAAATGTCATATTTGACCGATATTCAAACTGTCATAATTTCCTGCGGCAATGACATTTTGAAATAATTCTTTTGCCATTCTTTTATTCTATTATTGCTCTTTATGAAAAAATAAACTCCATTGAGGCATGTACCTTTAAGAAAAAAAAAATGATTTTTTTAAACATACTCTATTCCGGTAGTCAGGACTTTTTTGCTTTTCAGAACAACTCGTCTAAATAACATTTTTTTTATATATTTACTTGGCTGTATGAATGGATATATTTTAATATATTGTGACACATACATGATAGATGTTATTTAATTTGACAATCAAAATTCTTGGCATTTATAATCTATATTGATAATACAAGTATATTCAGCTAACGCTAACACTATCAATAATTTAAAAAAAAAAAAAAAAAAAAAAGAAAAAAAAAAGAAAACCCACAAACCTATAATTGTTCCTTGTAAGACTCGACTCTTGAATATCTTTTAAGCATGGAACTGTAAAAGGATCAGCCCCAGACAATTGTATAGGACCAGAGAAGATGGTATCGCATGTGGGTAACATGTTTTAATCCACAATCATATTTTAAAGTTGTTCCATAAGCAACATCTTGTTGAGAATCTGTTGTAAACAAAAAATCTAAAAAATGATCAACCTTACTCATGTCGAGTCAGTTTCTACTAATTTTGTGTACAAGAGGCATATTGACAGCCCCAAATTGTGCTCTCAATTCTCTTGCTCTCCTTACCATTCTCTGTGAGCATTGGAATTTCTCTATAACTTCTGATTTTGTGTATTTTTGAGGATCCAATAAAGCTAGCTTCATCTTTTGAGATGGAGTGCTTTTAAAGGCTGCTACTATCTCTTTTAGACATTCATCTTCAGCTTCCGTCTCGCTGCAGCTGCTACTGTCTGAAACAACCTTTCGAAATTCATGTTCTTGGTCTGGGGCCAGTTTCTTGGTTAACGTTGCTTTAAAATTATTGGTAACTTCAGAGTATTTTCGTTTCATATAGCGAATGGTACTTGCAGAAAGTTTTGAAACAGGAGATTTCAACTGAAATTTAACAGACCTTACACCTTCTGTTAATGATTTTATAAATGAATTTGTCTCGGTCTTATCAGTTTCCACTAACAGAGAATTACGAACTTCAAATGTTGGATCGCTGGAAGTGATGTCGGCTATCTCAACTTCATCGTTCATTTGATGTAGATCTTTTGAAAGAAGATAATCTCTATGCTTTGGACAAACAGTTCCTCCAATTGGAAAGTTTACAGAAGAATTATATTTACATAATTCATATGTTGCCCAACTTGCAGACCTAACACCTTTTTCTTTTCTTTTCCTGTTTTCCTTGTGATAAGGATGTAAACATACAGCTGGAACATTCCAATAAGTACCAAAACCAAAACGATGCTCTGCACAAAGTTTAAATCCTTCAGGTAAAACTTTACCACTTCTGCTAGATATTAGTTCTTTTTCAGACACACTTCTATCAGGTGCTTTAACATTTATTCTTTCTAGATAATTTCTTCACATCTGCTGCCAAGTCCTGTTCTGAAAACAACTCATCCTTACGACTTTTGCTGTGTCTTCCACAGTTCAATAGCTCATTATAAAAAAAACAATCTGTATAAGGATCCGAATTAAGTTCTTCCATGTTTTGTAAAACAGTTTTTTTAACTAAGAATATATAAACATAAGTATGAAAATATCCAAATTAAAAATTCACAACTTTATTTTTTAAATGGATGAACAAAGGTAATTCTTATTCAACAGAAATATTGTTCTGATATTCCAGAATAGCTAACCATGTGATAACAGTAAGGCAAACAAGGGAAGAGCTGAGTTGGGTTTTTTTTTCCTCTGTGCAATTTTATTTTACTAAAATTATTGTTGCAACTGTAAAATATTTTATCAGTAATACTTTTTTAAAAAAATACCCTTTATAAACAAAAAAGAAAATAATAATTTTATTTTTTAATGGATGAACATAAAGAATTCTGATTGCACAGAAATATTGTTCTCACGGTTCTAGAATATTTTACCAAGTAGTACTAGTAATACAAAAAAAAGAAGAGTTGAGATATTTTGTTTTTCAGAATTTTGTGGTGTTGAAATAATGTGATTATAAACTTTATCTTTACTTATTATAAACTTTATCTTTATAAAATATTTTATCAATGATTTTTTAAAAAATACTTTACAAAAATTAATCTTATCATCAGATACAGCCTTTTTTTAAATGAAGGAGCATTATAAATTCATTCATATTCCACAGAAATATTGTTTTGAAGTTCGGCATTTTTCACTATGTAGTAATAGTAATACAAACAAGGGGAAGGTTGGAATATTTTGCTTTGAATAATTTTATGTTCTGAAATTAATGATTTTAAATTGAAAATACTTCATCAATAATGATTTTAAAATGTACCTTATATTAAAAAAAAAAAGACTAATATCTTTATATATGTGCATTTTATTCAGTTATAATTTTGTACAAGTTTCAGGTGATTTTTTAACAAATGTTAAAAATTAAACAAAATATTCCAAAATATGTAAAAATTAAACAAAATATTCCAAAATATATATAAAAGTATAAAACTTTGTAAACCTTTTGCTTTTAGTCTATTAAATGTGAAAAATTATAGTAAATTTTTAAACAGTAATGGAAAAATCATATATGCATTTCACAGGTATATACCAAATAGAGAACATGTCGGTGATTTTTTGAATTTTAAAACTAAATAATTGTCCTCAATAAATATAAACGCAACAATATATAAAATATATCAATTCATACAGCTAAGTAAATATAAAAAAAAAAATGTTATTCAGATGAGTTGTTCTGAAAAGCAAAAAAGTCCTGACTACCGGAATAGAGTATGTTTAAAAAAATCATTTTTTTTCTTAAAGGTACATGCCTCAATGGAGTTTATTTTTTCATAAAGAGCAATAATAGAATAAAAGAATGGCAAAAGAATTATTTCAAAATGTCATTGCCGCAGGAAATTATGACAGTTTGAATATCGGTCAAATATGACATTTTTCACATTTTGGCGCTCTGTTACTAAAAGCGCATCCAACTTGCCTCAATTATATGTGCATTTTTAAAAAGTGCTAATACGTGTCTTTCAAATGACACCTCTTTTGCCATGGCAACTTCAACGCGCAAGCTGTTATTGGGCCTTAAAAATGCTAAAAAACAGCGAAAATGCATAAGTTTGTGACCTTCAGTGACCTTGCGGCAACAAGTTGCCACAGACTTCTCATCCATTATATAAAGTTGAACCCTCCTACATTCCATATATAAAAAGAATTTTGTGGCAAGTTGTATGCGCAGAGTTGTGGGTCATAGCAATTTTAATGTCTAAAAAAAACGCTCAGTTTTTCGCACTGCACGGTGACCTTTGGGGGCCCATAAAAAATGAACAACTCAACTTTGGAGAAAAAAACTTCTGGATTTGGCCTTTTAACAAGATAAGTAATAACTGGTAATTTTTTGGAGAAAATCCGAGATGGCATGAATCACCCCATAATGCTAGGTGTGACACTTTCTCAGATTCTTGCTCTTAAGTATTTCAAATGTTATTGAAATATTAAGAAAGCAGGTTGAAACGTTACATATTGTGCATTGATTTCATACAGAATTATAATATTGAATACATAAAATTATAAATATGCATTTCTTGTAAGTCTACTTCAATGTTTGAATGCTCATATTACAGGTATGAAGAGAATTATAGAAATGTTTTGATGTATTGCAGAACTCCACAGCCTTTCCATTTTGCAGGTTAAAAACTTTATCCCCTTTGGGAGGGGGGACTGAATTCAACTATGTTTTTAATATAAAAGTAAAAATGTATTAAGACTAGAGATGTAAATTTTCCGGAAAAGTTGAAGTGGCGGAAAAAAACCGGTTTTTTTCCAGTTTTTTTCTGGAAAAATTGGAAAACTTGGAAAAATTGATTTCCTATAAATGTTTCTCAAAAATAAGTTATATTTTCTTAAAAAGTATACAATAATAAACTTTTTCAATATTTATGCACATTAAAAAAAAATTATTTTCCCTTTACATGTGAATATGTTATTAAAAAAAAGAGAGAGGGAAAAAAAAAGCCAGCTTTTAAAAGTTTATCCTTTCAGTCTCAGAATTCTGACAGTAGCTTTTCTTGCTTAATTTAACACCAGTGTTTGTAATATATCATGTGTACGTTAAAATGATTTTTCAGTAGCACTTTAACTATATCAGTAAAGCTAATTAAAAAACAACAACTTTAGTTTCAACCAATATTGCTGTAGTTTTAAAGCAGTTTTAAACTATATTGTACATCTCATCTACATAGTACTGGCTTTCAAATACATAAAGGATGCCAGTGTAAAAGAAACAAATTACAGTAGTTCTGGTATTATTATAAATACTATTATCATTTTCAAATCTTCTGTTGTTTAAAAATTGGTATTATTTTAAAATATTACTCCCCCCACCCCCCTTACAGTTATAATTTTCATTTCCTGTATATGTGGTTTTGGTGCAGCTTTCCAGACTAAACCCAAACTATGTTTTAGTAAGATTTAGATCCTTAATATTAAAAGCGGTATTTTTTTTTTTTTTTATGAAACTTTTAAAACAGGTGGATTTTTCCGTATGCTTAAAAATTGTTTTCAACTAGATTTTTCACAGAGATTTGCTTACATTTTCTTTGCAAAGTTTGTATGGATTTATATTTTTTGAAAATACATTTAGACAAATCTAAGAATCTATATTTCAAAAAAGAAAAAAAATAATACATAATTTTAACTACATGTTGTTATCAAAAGAAATTTTTTTAACAATAGTGAAAAATTACTGCTATGCGAATAAAAATAAATGCATGTTTCAAATTTTACATTAAATTTTCCATCTTACCATTTTCATTTATTGGTATAATACTGAAATAGTTTTGCACATGAATTTTCATTTTTAACGAGAGAAGTTGCATTTAATTATCTTACCAGGATTTGCTTGGATTTTTTTTCACACGATCATGTTTTTGCGAAATTGTGAACTTTTATAAAAACTTGTGAACTTGTAAAAAATGTGAATGAAATGTAAAAAATGTAATTGGAATTTTGTAAATTTGTCATATTTAAGTTCTTATTTAGACATTATTGAGATGGTCCTTTGTACATAAACAGCTAGATAATAGATTCATTGGTTATTGCAGTTATTATACAACAGGTTTTTCTTTAAATTCTTAAATCATTACGTTTGTGAAGAATTTAATTTGGAGATTGTAAAAAAATTCTGAAATGTCTATTTTTAAGAGAAAGAATTTCGTTAGAGGTCATATGTTTTAAGGAGAAAAAACTGTGAAGGATCCATTAAGGTTGTTCTCAAATCGAAAAGGGCAACTTTCTGACATAAGTTTTAATTTATTTTTGTTCAGAAATACATGAAACTAGCAGGTGTTGTTCAAAAACTATGTAATCAAGCTGGTTTTTTTTTTCATTTTTTTTTTTTTTTGCAAACGCAATAGATCTTTCAGAAAATAGTGTCAAAGTGGTCGTTTTGAACCGAATTTCAACGCAAAAGAAGAATAGCCAGTCAAGAATGGGTGAAAAACGTGTTTGTCACGTGATCAAAATCGCCTATAACTCAATAGGTGGTTTATGGATCAAAACAGGGAAAACACAGATCGATTCCAGATTGCTTCCATGGTCAGGTTTTCCAATTTTATATTTTTCCATTAAAAAATGAATTTGTAAATGTGTCAAAATGTTTTGCGCTTGTTGAGCAGAGCAGTTAAGAACACCCTTAGGAGACTCAAGTTCTTTCTAAAGAGATCCCTGCTAAGATTTTCCATGGTAAAGTTTTCATGAGGGACACTAAACATGAAAAAAATATAAATAAAAGTATCAGAATGTAGCAATTATAAAATTTTGACTACATTATTTTATAAATGAAATTTCAATTTTTCCAATTTGGAAAAATTGAAAAATAGCCCTTCGGAAAAAAACGGAAAAAAACCGGTTTTTTTCCCAACTTTTCCGGTTTTTTTCCGAGCATTCCCATCTCTAATTAAGACATTGAAAGTTGGACTTATAACATAAGTACTGTTTTTTTCTTTATGGATAAACTATATTTTTTATTTGAAATACAGCAAATATGACAGCCCGAGACTCACCGTAACCCCCAATCCCCAAAAAATAAACATGTTTGTAGAATTTAAAATAAAAAAGCTTGTCAGTAATATATATATAATATATGTAAATATATAGTATGTAAGTCTCCTAAATTTGCGACCTTTTGTATAGAAATTAAAACAGCAGTTTGAATTTAATTTATAACTCAGGATCCCCTGGCCGTCCCAAAATGATATGCTCAGATACTATAGTAAACAAGTGTAAGAGAAATGACAATTTTTTTTCAAAAAATTAAAATATCCGATTTTGAGATATGAAAGGTCAAAATGTTTGACCTTGAAATTAAAAATTCAAAAATATGTTCATGTGATATATCATATTAAAGCCCAATTCGAACACTTTCCAAATACACAAAAAGTAAGTCCTTGTGACAATTAGGAAACAAATTATGACTAAATTTGTATTGCATGAAATGCAAAAATTTACGTTTTTTGTCCATCTTTAAAGCTAATTATCTCAGAAACCAAATGAGATAGAGGTTTATCATTGGGTATTTATTCATTTCTCTATGAACCTAACAGATGAGCTTAATATCATAAAATTCTGAGGAGGTCAGGTTTTTAACTGTGTTGATTTGATATGGAATGACCCTTTATTACTTTTTATGGGGTGTCCATTACTGGAACAGAGGGTGTCCACTACTGGGCCAGAGGGTGTCCATTACTGGGCTTTTGGGTGTTTTGATATATTTCTGTTATTTAAAATTAAATTTCTATTCACATGGGGAAATAAGGCTATAAGAATGGTTAAATATTGTTGATAGATTAATATAATATTGAAAAAAACTGGAATATAATAATTATAACTATTAATAAAAAAATAATTTTTAAAGAAATTCCTTAAGGGTGTCCATTACTGGCACATCTACCCTACATACGCAAATATACATATATATACATATACACATATTGTATATATACACACATATATATGTATGTATATATACATATATTTATGTATATATATTATTATGTATATGTTATAAAAGCACCTGCATTTTTACATCATAAAAAATTGCTATTCTTTAGAGGACTAAATTTGATGCATTAGTTCAACTTTATCTCCTAATTTAAGACCTTTTTACTGAAAAAAATGTTATTAGAATAAACATTTTTGAAAATGTATAATATATGGGATGATTTGGTTAGTTTTATGTGGATTATGTTTATAAAGTAAATTTAACAATGTCTGACCTATATTATGCAAAAATTTATAATTTGAATAACTCTTGGTAACAAGGGATGCAGTATAAAGATATTCTAATGTATTTTGATATGTTTCAGACATATTTGGCTATGTTTACAAGGTAAATTTAATTATGTGATCCATATAAGATATAACGCAAAATTCTATATAGCGCACAACCTTGCGTTTTTAGGTTTGCGTTATAAAGATCTTCAACTGTATGTATATATAACACTGGCGCCCGGCTAACCGAAAAGTACCAAAAATACTTTTATAAGAAATTCCTTAAGAGTGTCCATTACTGGCACATCTACCCTATATTGTAAATTTTATTGCTTAAGTTACTGATAGTTGCCGTTTTATTCAAACAGGCATCTCTCTCTCTTTTTTTTTTTTTTTTTTTTTTTTTTTTTTCCCCTGAAATTCCAATGGGAACATTTTTCCATTTGTTTATTGGCATTATAATTTTATGAAAAGCAGTTGACGGGATAATGGAGAGGTACCGAGTGCATTTTAAAAATAATTGCATGCTCAGAATAGTAGTGCAGAATTTTTGCATTTAGCTATGTGTGTGGAATCGGTTATGCAAAAAATTATTTTACTGATCTTTCTTGTAACATATGGGCATTTCCATGAAAAAGTAGGCATGAGGGTTGATGTTTCAAACTTCTTTTATTGTTACAAGTAATGTATCAAATTAAAGGTAAAAATATGATACATATGAAATTACAGAGAACTAAGCTGCAAAAATTATTCTTTTATAATTTATCTAGGCTCAAAGTTAGAAAAATTTCAAAAAGTAGTATGTAAAATAAGGTATTTTCATTCCGTCAGATGCAATATTTTAAACAGCATTTTCACTGTATGTGCATACATTACTGTTTGTGACCTTTGTTTACCTTTTGAAACACTTAATTTTTCAAAATAATTTAAAAAACCCAATTTTTAATACAAATATATTTATATTGTATCTCTTTCACACCCGTCACAAAAAAGATGATCAACTTATTACACCAAATTCATTTTTTCACAAAAATACATGAAACTTTCTGAAAGTCTAATTATTGCAAGTCTGAATAAATATGAAATAATATATTTAAATGTTTCTTAAATGAAGTGTAAGGTTGAATCCTTATTGTTTCTAAGCATATTAAGACAAATGTGGCTTAAAAAAAGATAAATCATAAAATATATATACAGTAGAACCTCTTTTATCTGAAACTCTTTTAACCAAAACTCTTGGTTAACCGAAATCCATTTTTAAAGATTTAAAAAAAAAAATCAGTTAGGAATTAGAATTTAATAAAATACCTGGTTGTGATGGCTATAAATTTCAGGAATAAACAATTGACTAAAATGTGACTCAAATGATCACGGATTTCATATATTGAGCGATGAAGAAATCATTGGCAATATCTGAGGAGCATTTGCTGGTCAAAGCGAAAAAGAGGGCAATGATGATTGCGAAGAAAATGAACAAATTAGCAGATCTGAAGCTTTTGAATTCTTTGCAAAAGGTTTGGCATGGCTGAGCAGCAGAAAGACTGTGATACTGGTAAACTTATAGTAGTAAAAAAACTTCGTGATAGAGCTGCAAAACAAAGGCAATAGAAATAGCGGCAACCAAAACTTTGTTTCAAACCCTTGTGAAACATGTAAAAGGTACTTAATTTTAAATTTAAAAGTCAGGTAAGGGGCTGTGCATATATAACGTTATCATTTTAGGGGGGAGGGGGGGGGGTCTGGCACATGATATCGTAAGATATTGCTAGGGGGTGGGGGGATTTGTCTTTTCGTATCGTTATCATTTTTCACACAACCAACATTTTCTTTTTTTATTTGTAACTTGGTCTTTACATCAAAATTGTATGTTATCTTTTTTTTAGTCTGTTATCTATTTTTATGAGAATACAAAGTTAGTATTAAAATCTTTGAATGATTATAAAATTATTTAATTACAAAATATGTATACCCCAACTTTTGCCATTTCTATTCTTCTGTCATATGCGTATGCATATATAATCCACTGTTCGAGAAACCGTATGCAAAGTATGTTTCAAATGATACTTTGTGTTTACTATTAAATAAAGGAGAAAGAATTTTGTCCATCTGATTTGTTCATAAGAAGTTCTGTTTGCCCCCACTCCCCCTGTGTGATCAAGTGCAAGAAGACATTATTACTGTTGAACGCATTATGTAAAAAAAAGCAATTATTAAATTCTTTTAAATAGTAATCATTTCTAAGTATTATTTGGTATAAAGTTATTTCATATATAATGTGATATATTTTATTGACTTCTCTTGAATCAATAAAGTATGCGAATAATAAATGGAACCATATTTATATATCACTCCAGAGACAAAAGAAAAAAAATCAAATTTTTAGACATTGATAACGATATTATTACTGGGGGGGGGGGGGTTCGAGGAATGATAACGTATGATATCGCAAGGGGAGGAGGGGGTCCGAAATTACCAAAAAGTTGATAACGTTATATTTGCACAGCCCCTAATTTATTCTTGTTTCTCATTTTCTATTGCTTTATTTTTATTAAGCATTTGTTACGATGATAAGAAACAGCGCATATATTTGTCCTTAATCTAAAAACTGAAGCATTCTCAATTGTCCAAAAATTTCAATTTCCCGAAAGAGGGTCGGTTCCAATTACTTCGGATAATCGAGGCTCTACTGTATTTGAATTATTTTAGTAAATTGTGAGTTGGTGGCAATTTACTTTAACTTTTGATAGATTATCAAGAAAATGAAAATTTATTATTAATATTCTTTATACATAACTGTAACTCAATCCAGTTATTTTGAAGTAGCCAAAAATATTGTGGGAGACACTAAGCAATAATACAAGTGGGCTTTGCCAAGAACTATAGTGCTGCCTCTCAAAATGAGATCCAGAGTGCTGACTGGACTCATCCTCAAATAACCATTTTTATATGCTTTGCATCATTGAAAGGTAATGTGATTCGCTCTTTTGTAAAATCAATAATGAATTGCAGCCTGTTAAATAAGTAATGCTGTATGGGCATTTTTAAATACCATTATATGCTAGTCTGAACCTCCCCCCCCCCCCCATTTCAAAAAGGTGAAAAAAAAATTCTGATGGCTGTGCAGCCATGTTTAAAAACAAATACAAAATTTCAAACACTTGTGCTTCTTTATCAAGGATTTTAAGCTAACATGTGAATGGAACTTTTTGGCCACTTCTTATGGTAAAGGAGCGATTGACAGAATTAGGAAATGAAAAGTCAAGAGTGTGGGGTTTGCTTAAATCCAGAAAAGCAATAGTTAAATCTGCTTTGGATTTTTTTAAATGTGCACAGGAGACTGGTGCAATAAAGACATTGTATGTGTCAGCAGAGAAAATACTGGAAACTAAACAAATGTTGACAGAAGGATGGGAAGGCATCAAGTCATATCACCACTTTAAGGTAAGTGCTGATAGTACCAACTTTTTGATTGGAAAAACTACGGAATCAATACTAAGGGAGATAAGTCACTGCTATTTGCGAATCTTCCCCCCCAGAAATATTTTGAAAGCATCAGATTTAAATATCGGAGACTATGTTGTGGTTTCTCTGGCCGGTAACAAAAGGCGCAATAGCTTGTATCTTGTACTACAGTAATGGCTTGAATATCAAGTTCCATAAGGAAGAAATAAAGCTTGAAATACATGCAAGGCAGTGGACCATACTGGATTTGGCCAGAGAAAGATGACATCTCAATTGAAAACTTTTTTGCCATTGTAAAAAAAGTAGCTACCCCATCACTTATAACAAGTAGGTTGAACTATAAATTTTAAACTAACTGCATAAAGATCTCAATTTTATTAAATTTTGTTTGTATATTAGCTATTGTCAAGTTTTCTGTCAATAACAATCACTTTTTTTTTTTAATAACTTTAAAATTGTATGCTTTGCATGATGGCACAGGAGAAAAAAAATTCTTATACATTAAAATAATTAAATTTATTATAAAAATGCATTAAGTTTAATCTGAATCTCTTTTATTAGAAAAAAAATTGTTTTACTAATGAAACATTTAAATATTCACAGGAATTTTAACAAATGCATATGCAAGTGAAAAGTCATGTCCGGAGAGAGTCACACCTGTCACAAGATTATTGAAAGCTATTGAAGTTTCATGCTTGCTCAATTTTTCAAACAAATGCATGGGAAAACATATATTTTAAACACTTTTCAGGGATTTATTGCCCAAAATATAGATATAACCTCTTAAAATTGTGTCTGGATGTGACACCCGTCACAATGGAAAGGCCCAGTATCCTATTGAAGTTAACCTGTATTATTAATGAAAATATTTCTGGTAGTTTCTGAAATATTACTCATTTTAGATGTAACATAAAACAAATTAGGAATCAAAACTTTATGGTTATTAATCTGTTTATATCAGTGTTATTATAAAATCGCCCTCAGCTCATTCAGACCCAAAAGTATTTCAGAAAATTTCAGGCTCATATGTATTTTGGATTTTAATGTGCAAAGCCTTTATTTTATTTGGAACAGATGTCATAAGTTCCCCCCGGCCATCAACTTGGAATTCTTGGCGTGAAAACCCCTTTTCCGCCAAGTAGTAAATGTCGCCAAGCGCCGGTTTATACGCATGTTTGGCTTAACGAAAATAAAATGTAAATAATAAACAAAATTCGCTAAACTGGCAATCAGTAATCCTTATAAAAGCGCTTCGCGCACATTTACCGAAAAAAAAATATCGCCGAATTCAGCGTTTCTCGCGATATAGCATTCTCAAAATTCAGCAGTTCATTTTGTAGCAATCTCAAAATGTAAAAAACTCTTAAAGCAGCAAAATATACCTAAAAAACGAAACTCGCTAAAGTGACAATCAGCATTAGTTGTATGTGCGCTTCGCGCATGTTTACCAAAAAAGCAAACCGCGAAGAATTCAGCATTTTTCGCGGTATAGCATTCTCAAAATTCAGCAGTTCTCATTTTGTAGCAATCTCAAAATGTAAAAAACTCTTAAAGCAGCAAAATATACCTAAAATTATCAACATACCTTAACAGACAGCTGCTTTCTTGAAACCTCCCGCACAAAATATCTTTCATAACACCGCCGTCATTTTCCAAAATAGGCTTAATATGCATTGACATGCTATAAACAAACCTCCCTTTCTTGTCAAAATTTCCTCATATTTCTTAATTGCTTCAGCAAGAGCGTTTAAACGGACTACAGAAACTATAGTCAATGAAATACATCCAATAAATTTAACATAAAAATAAAAAGACAACGATAGAACACGATATCAAAATACATTCACAAAATTCTAAGCTTCTCAAGGGTTGCCAGAACACGATACGTCACACTGGGTTTCCATATCGAGTTTATCATATCCGTAAACACCGCCAACACGCCAACAAAAAATCTCCAAACAATTCAAAACCAGGGTTGGAAAAAAACCCGGTTTTTTTGTAAAAAACCAAAAAAACCGGTTTATTTGGTTTAAACCAGGTTTTTTTGGTTTAAACCGGGTTTTTTCAAATATAATTTCCTATTGCATACAGATGCATATCTGTTGATAAAATAAACATTTTTGGATGTTATATAAGTAATATAACTTTTGAAAATATTTAAATTAAATAATTACAATCAATTATATAGAAAATTGAAATCATTTCTAATTTAAACATTATTAGTAACAGCTATGTCTTATGTTCAAAGTAAACTGCTCTACACAATGAAACATTGGCAACTTGAAATTCGTATGAAGAATCCTTTGATTAGTAATATAATAATCAATCAATAAACATTTGATGCAGTTTCATGAATATAATATATTATTCTGTGGTTGTTATTGTTATTATTATTTTAATATCAAAATACTTCTGGTTATTTTGTTTTCTGAATGATAACTCCAAGTGTCCAAGTGAACATTTTTGGCCATTAGATTCAGCAAGTAACAGAAAAGATTGGTTGGTATTATTGAAATGCTATAACTAGCACTCAATTTTTGCAAGCTGTGTTATTAAATTTGATATCTTAAGTTACTCTTTTAAATTCTTTAAGGACAATCTTCCCCAATACCAATTTAGAAAATGTTCTTTTACAACTTAACCAAAATCTTAAGGATCATTGTATTTTGTTATTACCTGCTGTAAATAATCTGCATTTTTTAAATGAAAATATTTTATGCTAAATATTGAATATTATTTATCTATTTTATCTTTTCTAATTTCACATGTTTTAAGAAATATCTTTAGGGTACCAGATGTGTTCATCAGCACATGCTAATTTTCATTCTACATGCATAGAAACATGACCTAGTCTCATTATGCCTCATGTTGACTGCTGAGATGAAGTGTTAAGTAGAAATTATTTCTATCAATAATTTAAAACAATTAAATTACAAAAAAGAGAAAATATTAGATTTTTCTAAAAAAAAACCCAAATGGTTTTTTTGACAACAAAACCAATTGGTTTAAACCGTGGTTTAAACCATGGTTAAAACCATTTGGTTTAAACCGTGCCAACCCTGTTCAAAACAACAACGGCTGAGGGAAGATACGGCATCTATGCCTTTTATTTAATAACTTCTTTATTTGGAATTTTACCTGTATCATAATCTTATTAAAAATGTATGATAATTTTATAACTTTTCTGTTTTGTTTGAAAATGTTACTTGCAAATTTGCATTATTATCTATGTTATTTTGGAGGTAGGTAAAGGAAAAATAAAGAGGAATTAGATTAATAAAAAATAAATTGATATTTGTATTTCAAATAATACTTAGTATCCCGCTTCTGGGGCATGGTCCACTTTATGAGCATAAATATATACAGTAGTCTCCCTTTTAACCGGAACTCCGCTTTAACCGGCCGACTTTTTTTCCCAACTTCAGGCAAAATTCAGGGATGACGACCTTGGGAATTCAGCTTATGCTTTCCAGTTGAAGTGCAATCTTGAGGGGAAGGATGCAAAATTCAGAAAGAAGAACGTCATTTCTAAGTGGATATGCGTTGGCCTTCACCGATGTGGTCCTAGGGTGCAGGCATTCCCCCAGGAACAAGGAGAAATGAGATTTCCTTCCCAGAAGATTTGAGATTTTGTGTTTTTAATAGGCAAAAGTGCAATCCCCTCCCCACAGAGCTGTGTAATATCTGATCTATCTTCAAACTGTTTTGTACAAACATTTAAAAAGCTTGAGGGATGCGAACAGATCACCGTAAAAGATGTATAAAATTCGTTTGTCTGATAAAGATATCAAGCATGAAACATTATTTGATGAGAATATAATAATGACTGTGACTGATGTTGTTCAATACGAAGACGAACCTGATGATGATCCAGATGAAGTTGATACTGCTAAAATTCCACATACTGGAAGGGGTAAAAGCATTGGAGTTGGTGTTATGCTAGTTGAGCAGCAACTAACAGCTTCCTTGGTTGAACTTATGATGTTAAAGAAATGGAGAGATTAAGCTGCAAGATATCTGTCATTTTGCCTTCAACATTAGAAGGTCACTCATTTCTTTATTGTTGATTAACTTAAATATACATTATGTAGAACAATTTCAACTTCTTATAAATGTGTGTGGCACAATTTTCAACAATTTAATTTGTGATAAATATTTTTCATTATTTGTTGTAAGTGATAATTTTCCTTGCAATTCAATTAATTATAACATAGTGTTGACTCTAAAAAAAAAAAGGTCACCGGGCGGGAATTTTTCAAAAAGGGAACACTATTCTAAAAAAAGGGTATATTTTTCAAAAAGGGGACAAACACTATTCTAAAAAAGGGTAATTTTTTTTCAAAAAGGGAGCACTATTCTAAAAAAAAAAAAGGCACACTTGTACCTTGTTCACAAAAAAATATTTTGAACTGGTTTGTTTAGAGTCCCTAGAGTTTGCGACATTTACCCGGGATCAACTGAATTGCCACGGGGATCATAAGAAGTGTTAAAAGGGTAGTGGGGAGCAAAAAAGAAATAAAAAAGGCCGCCGGGTGCAAAAAAGGAAATAAAAGGGCCGCCGGGTGCTGCGCCCTGCTAAAGCGGCTTAGAATCAACTAGGGTTGGCAAGTTTCTGCCAGAGTGGTTAAAACCAGTGGTTATAACCGGTTAAAACCGGCATGGCAGAAACTAGTTTCTGCCAGTAAGTGGCAACAACTGGCAGAAACTAAGAAATAATATTAATAAGAACTTTAATGTGCAATGATTCGTAATTCACACATGTATTTGATATGTAAACAATTAAGTTAAAAATTAAAATTAAAGATTATGAATGTTATTCAAAGTTGTAAAAAAGTTTCAAAATGATCATATAAATATACTTTGTTTATATAATAATAGGTACTGATTTTCTTTCACTTGAAAAACAGAAATTTTCAATTGTAGCCTGATGTTGTACAAGTTTAACTATTTTATATTGTTGTTTAGAGTTTAATTTTTATTTAAAAGTAAAAAAAGAAATTTACAAAAAAATCTGTGATATTTTAACAAATGTATTTTTCATAGTATTTTTAAATAAATAATGCAATGCAATAACTTAAAGATTATGATTCTTGTGAAAATATATAAGTAAATAATTGAAACACAATAAATAACAGAAAAAAAATTAATGAAATATCTTGTACAATTATTTTACAATTTGAAAGAACAAAATTGCCACTCAAATATACTATTATTATTTTTTCTACAGAACATTCCATAGCATAGGACAAAATTTTGTTAATCTTCCTGAACACACTGTTTCTTAATTTCTTTTGAATGAAAGAAAAGTTTGAAAATATTCTTTCAAGACTATCATTACTTGCTGGCAATGTCATTTTTGAGGATGCAAAATTTGAAAAATCTTCATTTTCACCAGTATTCGTTTTTAAAGACGACCACCACACAGTCAAGGGCAAAAAATTTTCTAGGGCTTCCTTGGAGAAATATGTTTCTGGGACAGGAGTTGATTTTGATGGATATTACATATGGCACAAAATTGGGATTAATATCAGAAAGTAATTTCGTTGCCTTTTCTTTATGCTCATATGTCAATTTCGATCCCATATACTTAGGATGAAGTATATGGTAGCCAGTTATTACTGTATTAAATCTGCTTTGAACCTTTGTAGTTGTTTGTTTTGTAAGTGCAAAATGTGGTTGGAAAATTTTCAACTAAGTCTTAATAAAAAAGCTAAAATCTTTAAAACAACGATTTTACGCACAAATAACATACAGACACGATATAAAAAAATCCCATATGATCGTTTTTTGTCATGTCTGTACGTTATTAGTGCGTAAAATCATTGTTAAAGATTTTAGCTTTTCTACTAAAATTCGCACAAAGTTTAATCTATGCTTATAAGTCTTAAATAAAAATAAAAAAAAAAGAAAAAGAAAAGTCAGATTTGTTCCTTTGAATACTGTATTTAAATGAAATGTTTTTTAAATCCATAGAATTACAAGATCCACATATAACTATAACATTTCTATGAGAAATAATTTATAGTGTTTTATTAAATTATTATGTTAAATTACAGAAAAGCATTTTGAGCAAGCATTGAATATTTTTCTTTTATTTTCATTGTTTCATATAAAATAAGTTGGATATAGTTTTGTATTTGATTTTTAAACTGAAATTTTACCCGTTACATTACTCATTTTTTTCTAATACAAATCTATTTATTTTTTAATTAAAACTACCCACAATATTTCATTTGTTATTTAAACGTAATAAAATTTACTTAAGGAATTTAATACTGGTAAAAAAGTCTCAGATTATGTCACGAAATGTGTTTCTGCCGGTTATATAACCACTTTCTGCCATGCCAGTGGCAGAAACCCTTTTTTGCCGGCAAATAGCCAGCCCTGATTCAACGCTATAACTAATATTCATTTAACAAAATATAGAAAATATGTACTTTTTTAAAAATTTACAAATTGAAAAACTAAATGCATCGTATGGGCTTAATTAAATTACACAGATACTTTAAAATTTTTTTTTTTTTTTACTTCTCTGCTTTAACCAGTTTTCCTCTTAACTGACCAACCCTCAGTCCCGTTTAGGCTGGTTAAGCGGGAGGCTACTGTATTTTTTTTTTTTATGTATTTGAAATTATGTTCTGAAAAAATTCTGAGGCATATGTAAAAATATTTAAGAAAGGTTTTTCATGTGAGTATATGGAAAATATTTTAAGTCTTGACTAGGGATTGACCGAATCAGCAATTTTGCCGAATACCGAAGCTTCGGTCAAAGTGTACACCGAATATTCGGTATTCGGCAACCGAATACTTAAAAATTTTTAATACACATTTTTACATATTATTATATATTATTATTATTATTATTATTATATATTATTATTATTACATATTAGCTTTTTTAATAAACTTTAATTAAAATTAAATTCTTAATAATTTAATTCAGTTACATTTTTATTCTTAAATCTAATTACACAAAAAAATTTAATGACTTCTTTCAACTCACAAATTCATTAACCCATCACTTATTTTTTTATTATTTTATCACTAGTCAATATCTAAATTAACCCAATGAAAGTATTAAACTATACAGGCTATTATTAAGGATAAGGATTCTCAGAAAAACAAAAGTTCATTCAAATAAAAAGAAACAATGTTGTCATTAAGCTGATTTACTGATTGTCTAATTATATACATATTGAATTGGAATGTTCTCAAATACAAAAGGTATATCAATTTGTACATTTAACTATTTTCTGAGAAATTATTGATACATATTTATATTTTGATTAATATTTATCACTGTGGTGATGAAGATAAGTTTGAGCGATTTTAATTTTAATGGTTATAAAAGCTATAGGATAGGCATAGGAGTGTACTTATTTGATGCATGTATTTTCTTTAATATAAACCTTAGATATACAGAGATGAACTCTGATATACTTATTTGAGGTGTATATTAAAGAGTTAATACACATTAAATAAATTTAAATTGAAAAAACAAATGTAGAAATAATTAAAATTAAATGGATGCCCATATTCCTTACTTTTTTTTCCTATATCGTAGACAGTTGTTCTGATTTCACCCCTATATAGACTATTTTAGGAAAGAAAAAAAAGTTTTTTTTGTAATTAAAAATGGCCTTTGACTTGTTTTTGGTAGTGCAGCTGAACTTTGAACTCATGCACATAATATTGAAACTCATCATTTAGCCTATTCTACTTCTAAGTAAAAGAGAATTCTTCTACTTCTAAGAAAATACTTATCTGCAATTATTCGGCCGAATACTTCAAAGTATTCGGCCGAAGCCGAATATTCGGTTTACATACCGAATACCGAATCGACTATTCGGTATTCGGTCAATCCCTAGTCTTGACCAGAACTGATTAATGAAGGGGCGAAGTCTGACCGGTATTTTAAAAGAGTGCTTTTGCCCTTTTAAAACAAAAATTATGCATTTAAAAAAGGTGAAGTGTTTTATACTAAATAATGCTCTGAGGTAACTGGGTCCTGGCCTTGACAGCCTATCACAGCTTGCACCCATTTGTCAACCAAAAAATGAAACGAAAAAAAAAAAAACAGTGGATATTCACATTAATTACTTGTTTCAAGATCAAACAGGAATGTGTCAGCAGGTTTGCAGTGTTGCCAGTTGCATATTTTCTAAAATTCAGATTGCTTGATTGTTACCACATTTTTTAAATAGTAATATTTCATTTATTTAATTACAAACTTAATAAATAGACCATTTCAAAACACATGGTACCGATGAAGCAATCTGAATAATAGGAACCTAACTAATTCTAGTACATTAGCCACCCCAGAATCAGTTGGTTTCTTTAAAATTTCAGGAGTCAGAGTTGGTCATTTTTCCCACTGACTCCACAACCCAAGGGCAGCGGGTGTATTTAGATGTCAGGATCTGTTAGGTTCCAGAATCTTATTTTAGCCAAATTTGATTGTACTGAAAACTTCCTCAAATCCACATATCATTGCAGTTTCAAACAGCAAAATTTGCAGTTAAGTTGAAAAAATAAAATTCAAAATGGCACTGAAATCAGTGACAATAGCAATTTTTTTTTCCTTTACTGAATTTTTTGTTAATTGTGTTGTTTTGGCTATTATTGCTGATTAATTACTAAATAAAATTTCATTACTTGTGATTTTAATGTAAATTAGTGCATGTAAAGCAAAAATTCGCCATATCGTATCCTGCACAATATGTATACTGTAAAAACACTTATTTTTGCGAGCCGAATTTTTCGAGAAAATGAAGATATCGGTGATTTTGCAAGCTGAAATTTTCGTGAATTTTATATAAACATAACCGAAAGTCGAAAAATCCCGAAATTACCTAAATAGAACCCCTTTTACTTAAGACATTTTAAGAAACTTCCTTTTGTCCCAAAAGTTTGTCCCCTGCTCTTCTCTCCAGGGTCGAAACTAGCCTTTTGTGCACTCGGGTCAAACATGGATTTTGGTCTCCCCCTCCTCTTCCACAAAGTATATTTACAAAGAGAATGTTACCAATTTTTTAATAGCCAACTTATTTTTAAATTAAAAGTATGTAATAACTGAACTACATAATCTGCAATGGCGGATCCAAGAGGTTGGTCACAGGGGTCATGACCCCCCCCCCCCTGAACACCAACAAAAATATTCTAAAGATTATTTTTAAAATGACATATACAGTAGTGTTCGGATTATCCAAGTTCCGCTTAACCGTTAACCAAGTTATTTTCTTCTGATGGACTTTGGTTTTCATTATTATGAAACAGCCATTATAAATGAAGTATTAGGTGAAGGTGAAAGAGCAGTGGTAAAAAGTTAGAACTTTGATATTCTGGACAAAAAATGGCCAAAAAAAAAAAAAAAAAAAAAAAAAGCATTTTTTTTTTCTATTCTGACCAGAAAATCAGAGTTCTAACTTTTTACGACTGCTCTTTCATCTTCACCTAACACTTCATTTATAATGGCTGCTTCCTAATAATGGAAGCCATCAGTCCATCAGAAGAAAATGATCCATTCCAAAAGTATAATCCTGCATTTGACGCCCATTCGTTCTGCACATGGGGCACATGCTCTTTCTGCCCTGCCTCTTCCCATCGTTCTAAAAACACACGCAGTACTTATCAACTTTGATCTTGGCATTTAAGTAATCATTAAATTTTGGATAAGTGGAAATTTTCTGATTTTTTATTATTATTTGAGGTGAAAAAATATATATTTCGCGAGGCTTAAATTTTTGTGATTACGACGGGCTCGCGACAATAAATGCTTTTACAGTATATATTTTTTTAATAGAATATGATTTCAGAAAGTAAACAATGCTGCCAAAATTGAATATGTGATTTCTACTTGTGATTCTTTCAGAAAATGAATGGTAATCCAAGAGGTGATTAAACAATGTAACTACTTAGCAAAATATTGAGACCGTTCATCATATGAGTATGAAGAAAGTAATGGACCTAAAAGCAGCTATTGTTTTTGCCTGCCCACAAAGCATCAAAAGATAGGTAATTATATTCTTTACACATTTAACTTGCATAGTGTAAATTACATGCTTTTCCCTACGTATCATCTCTACACAATGCTGCTAGTATTGTGTAGGGATGATACTTAGGGAAAAAAGCATGCAAAAAGACGTTCGTCTGACATTGCTTTTTTCCCTACGTATCATCCCTACACAATGCTAATGCATAGTTGCCAACTTGTACGGATTGGCCGTACAATGTACGGATTTTGTTCTAAGTGTACGGTTTTGTGCGCGGGAAAAATGCTAACTTCGTCAAAGATCGCGTGAAAAATGCTAATTTCGTCAAAGATCGCGTGAAAAAATGCTAATTTCGTCAAAGATCGCGTAAAAAATGCTAATTTCTTCAAAGGATCGCGAAAAAACGCTAATTTTGTCAAAGGATCTTGAAAAAATCCCTAATTTTTGAAGAAAAAAAATGCGAATTTTGTCAAAAGATCTCGAAAAAAGCCCTAATTTTTGAAAAAAAAAAATGCGAATTTCGTCAAAGATAGCGGGAAAAAACACTAATTTCGTCGAGGGATTGTGAAAAGTACGCGAACTTTGTGAAAAATCGTGGGGATAAAACGCGAATTTGTTCAAAAGATCGTGAAATGAACGCGAATTTCATCAAACTTCGTGTGAAAAACGCGAATATCGTCAAAGATCGTGAGAAAAAAAACACGAATTTTATCAAAGATATTTGAAAGAAAGCCAATTTTGTCAAAGGATCGCGAAAAAAATGCGCATTTCATTAAAAATCGCGCAGTAAAACACTATTTTTGTCGAAAGATCGTGAAAAGAACGTGAATTTTGGCAAAAGTCGCAGGAAAAACATTAATTTCGGCAAAGAATCATGAAAAGAACGCAAATTTCGTCAAAAATCGCGGGGAAAGAACATTAATTTCGTCAAGGGATCGTGAAAAAAAATGCGAATTTCATCAAAGGGCCTCGAAAAAACTAATTAGCACCGGCAGGGAATCCCCCCCTTTCCTCCCCAATCCCTTAACTGTAACCTTTCAAAAAATTTGCTGTGAATTTCAGAAATTTTTTTTTTTTTTTTTTTACTTAGAATTTCCCATGCAAAAAAATTTTATTATGAAATCTCACGTTTTTATTTTGGAAAAAAAAGATTATACATGAATATAGCATAGAAAATGTTATGAAATATTACTTTTTTCATTGCATGTGCATATGTTACGCATTTTTAAGCACATAAAAATACATCATAAAGATTGTAAGGATTTCAAAATTGACATGATGGCAGGTATGCTAATGCTACTAGCATTGTGTAGGGATGATACGTAGGTAAAAAAGCGTGCAAAAAGACGTTTGTCTGACATTAGTCTAAAACTTCATGGCATATTTTTGTAACATTTGCAATATAAATCTACTAAGAAGATTATTGTTTGGAAAAAATGGTGTTAAAAATGTATTCTAAGAGATTCTATAAACTATATACAGTGAACTCTGTGAAATCTGCACACTGAGGAACCGAGAATTTTGTAGATTATAATTTTTTGCAGATTATAGATCATCCTTTTTGTTTACATTTTATTTTTTAAAGTCTGACTATAAATTAGGAACAACTGCACAAAAATTACAATTAAATTTGAAAAGAAAAACATATAATGGTTTAATATATTTAATAACTAAGATTAAAGATAAATTATATTACAATACAAATTTTACTGATTATTCATTATTTTAAACATTGACACAACACAATAGCAGTTTTGGTACGGTGTCAATATTTTTTTTCTGTAGTCTATGAACATTCATTACTTCTTGCTCCAAGATAAAATTATGTTACTGAAGGAAATTTAAATATTTATATCCAATTTATATTTAAATGTTTATTCATTGAAACATTGATAACTGAAAAAAAAAATAGCTTTATGAGTTTAACTGTTAATGACAATTTCCGTTGTTTACATTCCAACGTGTAGTGCGGATTATACATTAGCAAATTCTACAGAGTTAACTGTAATTTGAACTGGTTTGTTTACAGTCTCATTTATCGGTAAAATTTCATTATATTTTCCTGTGACCAATTGAAAAATGTTGCCTTTTTTTTTTTTTTTTTTTTTTTCCACGTCTGGCTATATTTCATAATTTTTTAGAGCCGAATGATTAATTTTGCAATATTTTTGAAATTTTTCCCTTGGTTGACTAACAACTTTCCTGATTTTTTTTTCTCCGGGTCAGTCAAGGAATTTTGCATTTTTATTCTGCGACTGATTAAAGAATTTTGTGATTTTCTCCTGATCGAATAATGAATTTCTCATTTTTTCCCCATAATTGACTATTTAGCAATATTTTTTTAGATATTTACCTCGATCTACTGATAAATTTCGTGCAAGTGATCGACGAACTCGTACCATGACTGACTGAAGAATTTCGCCCATTATTTTTTTTCTTTCTTTTTTCAGATGATCCACCGACGAATTTAACATTTTTTTTTACCCACGACTGTTCGAATTTTGTGACATTTTCTTTCTACTGATTAGTAATTTTTTCGGCTTTTCCTTGCGACTAATGGGCGATGATTTTTTTTTTTTTTCCTCCATGTCTGATCGACGAATTTCGATATTTTTTCTGACAATTCAGTGACAACTTTTTTTTTTTTACAGCGATCAACTGACGAATTTTGTGATATTTTCTTTCTCTTGTTTTGCAAAAAGTGTGAGTTTTTTTCCTTGCGACAGATCGGCGAATTTTGCGATTCTTTCAGAAAATCCACTGACTAATTTCTCATTCTTTTATTCGCGATATTTTCCTTCTATTGATTGGGAAATTTTGTAGCTTTTTCTATTGACCGATTAGAGAAAATCGTAGATTATTTTCCACAACTGATAGACGATTTTCGTGTTTTTCCTATAAACCACTGACAAATTTTCCCTTTTTTACGACCTATTGCCAAATTTTGAGATTTCCGACATTCCATTGACGAATTTTGCAATTTTAAAATCTGTGCTATCTTCCTTTTATGAATTGCCAAATTTTGACTGTTTTTTGAAACCGATTGAGAGGGAAATTGGGGTTGGGGTTTTTTTTTTTCGGGACTGATCAACGAATTTTGTGACATTTTTTTCCCAACGATCCATTGACAAATTTCGGATATTTTACTCGCGACCAATTGGCACATTTTGCAATATTTTCTTTCTACTGAAACTGATCAGCAAATTTTGCCTCCATCCCTTGCATTGGCAAAATTCGTATTTTTCGTGATTTTTCTGATGATCCACTTACGAATTTCATTTTTTTATTTATTTTTTTAATACCTGCGACCAATTGACGATTTTCATGATATTTTCCGTATACCAAATGACAAATTTTGCTGCTGCTGTTTTCTTGTGACCGATTGGTAAAAATCGTGCATTTTTCCCTTGACTTGTTCAACGAATTTCTTATTTTCCACAACCAGATGATTTTTTTTACACAATCAACTTATGAATTGCATGAGATTTCCTCCGACCAATTGATGAATTTTGAAATCTTTAAGTGAACGATTTTTTTTCTCCCGATGATTGGCTGACAAATTTCAAGATTTTTCCAATGACTGAATTGCGAATTTCACTGAAAATGAGAATTTGAATCTTCTGCAGAGAAATCTGTTGTTTTGCGACATACACAGACCTGCCAACTGCTACGAAAAAATCGTAGTTGCTACGATTTGGACCTATAAACTACGATGCTACGAATATCGGTCTTAAACTACGATTTTTTGCAAAAAACAAAAGAATGCATTTTTTGTTTCTAATTGCGATTTTTATCCCGCGCAGCATATTTTTCAGGAATGATTCTGTTCCAAAATTTCAAAGTATTCATTTCCGAAAGTTTAAAAAAAATTGTCATTAATGCGAAAATTCGAACATAAAAAAATGCTCATGGGGGGAAAAAAAAAATCTGGGCTGCAAAACAAACTTCTTAACATAAAACCCTCTTTATATATATCAACCACAAGTGAATCGTGTTTCTGTAAATATTTATACAGGAATTCCCTTCCTTAGAAACAGGGATGCCATTTTAAGAATTTCTGGAGGGGTGGGGTGGGGGGGGGGGGATGGGAGGAATCTTTGAGGGGCAAGATTTGAAATAGTGTGTCGCACGACTTGTACTATTTATTATTAAACATTTCAATTTACGAATTATTATTAAACATTTCAATTTTGTGTGGTAAAAAACACAAAATTCGTCAAAAGTCCATGGTAAAAAGTGCAGTTTTCAACAAAGAATCGTGATAGAAAAAATGTGAATTACGATTGTGGGGGAAAAACTGTGAATATCCTGAAATGGTCGCGGGAAAAAAAATTCGAGAATTTCGTCAAAATTTACTGCACTGGGCTAAAAAATTGGAAGCAGGCTTCTTTTACAAATGTAAAAAAAATACTGCAAAACGAGAAGAAATAAATATCGTATAAAAATTTTCAGAGGAAAAAATTTACTATATTGAGTTGAAAGACTGAAACCTTATTCATTTTACGAATGTGAGATTCTCAAAAGGTGGGATCATTAAACGTTAACTATATGTAATTTTTAAAATTTTCAAATTTAAGGCCAATTTTTTTAATAGTATAGTATTTTGTCTATAAATATAATATATAAATATTTTATAATAGTATGTCTACAAAATTATACACAAACAGCAACTATTCTGGAAAATTAATGATTAAAGTACTTAATTAGCAGTTACGTACGTTACAAATTTTGGACACTCTTTCGCACGTAAGTTACAGATTTTGGACGTTGCTCTTAGCATTTAAAAAATTCTTAAGACTAAGAATGTAGTAAATGTGTCTGTATACATACATATACATACAACCACTATATATATGCATAATTAACTTTTTGTTATCCAGTAATAATAATAATAAAATCAAATACTTTGTTACGTACGTTACTTTCGGACATAACAAAATACAGAAAAATTCTTTATAGAAAAGTCCTATCTCCAAAAAAGCAATAAATCAGCCTGCCATCTCTTAACGAAATTATCAAAAAATCATCCGTTTCCTTTATGCATTCGTTGTTTACCATTAGAACCACCTGGAAAAAAGTTAAAACTCTTTTTCTTGGTGGTACATTGGAGCAATTAACGTTATGAATGTCCGAAATTGGCCTCTTTAGCATAAAATAATAAACTTTTAAGATATTTATACAAAGCTTTTACAATAAATTATGTCATTTTCTGTCTCTGAATAGAAGTAAAAACTCTGTGCAAAAAAAAAAATATATATATGTATAAAGTCAATTATACTTAAAGTTATGTTTGAAAGGCTTAAAGTTATGACTTGTGTCCTGTGCCCACCTTTTGAGAATCGCCCGAATGTCAAAAGATGGCTCCGAAACACGAAAAACCAACTGTTTCCTCTAGGTCATTTTTTAAGGGCACCACAACCTGCCCCATTTGAAATTGGCAAAAAGCACCCTTACTTTTTGAAAAATAATGAAATTCATCTGTAGCTGTAGACTGGGATTTCATGTAAAAATTTTCCGAATTCCACAGTAGTATTTCTAAATATATGTGCATAAGACCTTGCAAAAATGATAGAACTTTATTTCTTTAGAAAAAAAAAAAATAAAACATGTTATTTAATTGTATTTTTCAATTTGTAATTCATAAAATAAATGAAATTTTATTTATTATACTAAGAAGTTATATACTATTTTTTTTCTTGTATTACTACTAATGTGTTTAGTAATTATATATTTCCTCATGAAATAGTACCCTTTCTTGCAACTAGCATTCTGTCCTTTTTACTTTCTACCATGAATTGTTAATTATTAATTATCATATTATGATTTAATTCATAGAAATGTATGTTATGTCACTAACTACAGAGTTAATTGTTTAATAATTATTAATTTTAAATAGTGTTAAACAATTTAAGATTAAATGCAGTTATTAATAATTTTAATAAATGTAAATCACTAGTATTTAATTTAGTTTTACATAATTATTACAAAATATCAATGTATATAACATTATTGTATGCTACTAACTAATAAAACTACTAATTTGCAGTTTATAATTTATGTAATTACGAATAATTATAATTTTATTAAAGTGTAAAAACACAGGTTACATTTGCCAGAGTTTCCCTCAAGTTTAAAAAAGGGCAGGGTGCTTCTTGTAGGAAAAGGGCACTTTTGGATTCTGAAGGACACTTAAAAAAAATTTTTTTTTAGGTATTCTTTTGATTTTTAAAACTACTTTTAATATTTAATAGACAGGACGCTATTTGAAAGACAGCAATGAGTCAATTTTTATTATTCAAGTAAATTTTTGAATAAACAAAGGAGTAAAGGCATTTTTTTTTTCAGCTGGGGGCAACAAGGGTGCCAATGTTTTTCATCAGGGGCAAGAGGGGTGCTATTTTGTAAACCTAAGGGCAGGCAGCGTGCAGCACTCTCCTGAAACTGTCTAGGGGAATCTCTGCATTTGCAATTAGAGGTTTGTTTTGGAAACCTAAAAATGTTGGTAGCTATTCTGTATTTGAACGATGGGGAAAAAAATCACAAAAGTATGATTTAAATTTTAAAAAAATCTGATTTAAATAAAAAAGATCATTTTTTAAAAACAATGATTTTTTTACACCTTAATCAAATATTACATTTAAAGATTAAAAATTCTAAATTAAAAATAAAGAATCTCAGCGTACACATCACATTGCTACATTGTACACACTGAATACATTGTGAAACATATCAAGTGATTAATGCATATATTTACAAATTGGAAAATATTTAAATCTTATTTGATTTTTAGGTACTTTTCAGTTAGCCGAGCACCAGTGTTATATATAGATGTATGTATATACATATATACCTGTATACACATATGTATGTATACATATATTGTATATATTTATATACACACATAGATGTATATCATATATTGTATATATATAACACTGGCACCCGTCTAACTGAAAAGTACTGATTTTTCTTAATGCAAAAAATGGAGATTTTCTGCAAGGATATGGGAAACTTTTAAATAATTAAGTGTAGGTCATTCAAAAGTATTTTTATTCATATTATGTAGAGATCTCATTATGTTTTTGTGAACATGTAAATAACAAATTATTAATATAATTTATTTATGGGCAGATTTGGAAAATAAGAGTTTTCAAAATTTTCCTTAAATGTTAAAATATGTAGTTTAAAAACCCTGTAAACTTAATATTTTTTTCAAATTGCATAATTTTTTTTTAATCACTGAGGTATTAATCATTACTTGCTTCTGTTCTGTTTTTGTCCAATTAAATGTACATAATGACTAGCAATTAGTTCAGTAAAATTTGTTAATATTATTATTACAGGAAAATACTGCTGTGGGC
This sequence comes from Maratus speciosus, assembly GCA_963932465.1. Lineage (NCBI taxonomy): Eukaryota > Metazoa > Arthropoda > Arachnida > Araneae > Salticidae > Maratus > Maratus speciosus. Next base: position 497,487 of record CAWVRF010001324.1, read on the forward strand.
AACGCCATTCCAGTTAAAAGCAACCTTCCTTGTCTAATAGAAATTGGAATGTGAAAAAGGATATGATGCTGTTCTTGTATAAACTAATTAAGTGGCAGTTGTTTTCAGAGAAATGCGTTATAAAGCTAGTTTTGTTGTTGCTAGCAACATGTATGTGCTTGTTAAAACAATTTGACTTGTAGTTTTGTTTTAAATAAATGGTCTTTTACTGTATAATTGTTGTTTTTTTTTTTTTCATTATTTTTAAACGGAACAAAAATACACAACTAAGTATTTATTATTTATATTTATTGTCACATTAGTTATGCTTAAAAATTTTGAATTTCAAATATGATGGTGAATATTATTAACGTCATAAACTGATTTTTAAAACTTAAAACCATTGATATTAAAAACATATGTAAAGAAAAGAGAGGTCTTACATTAACTCAGAGATGTTTTGAAAGGATAACTGTCACAAAAAATCACATGAAAATTATCATATTTGTGATCGTTAGATCTCAGGGTTAATGAACATGTCATCTTTCTTTTCTTTACATATGTTTTTAATATCAATGATTTTGAGTATTTAAGACCAGTTCATTTAAAATGGAATAGTAAATAAATTTTAAGCACCTTTTTTTTTTAGAAAATTGATGATTATTTTAGTTATATTAATGCATGATGAATGTGGCATTCCGCTCTAAACTCTTTTTGAGTTTTTCTATTCTATTATTAATGTCTTCAATCAGTATTTGAGATCGGGTTGTTTATGCTAACTTAAAAAAAATGCACATATGTATTTACCAACTCTGTTTTTTTTTTTTTTTATTGCATACTTTTATTTTTTAATTAAGTGACACGGCACTGAGGAATGAAAAAAAACTGTCAAAGATTATTTTCTTTGTGATTGATCATGGAAAAATTTTGATTTTTAAATATTTTTTTTTTTTTTACTTGCAACTGGGTCCCAATTGTAACAAAGTGCTTATATTTCCTTATTTTGCTTTTCATTTTTAAGAATCTTTACAAGTACTCTTCACAAGTTCATATTTTCCTTTCAGATTAGAATGCAGTTTTCAAATAGTAAAAATTGCTTCTGATTGTTTAACTGATCCAGTGGTGTTAAAACTGCTTACTTGATATTTTCATTAATGCAAGTAGATTTTGGGGAGAAAAAAAAAATTATTACTTTTTTCAGTAGTTAATAAATTTTACATTGTTAAAATCTAAACAGTTTCATTGACAGTATCTGGTCATATAGTCTGGAAATACATTTAAATCAATAATTACAATTACCTTTCAACTTTAATCTCAATTTAAATTGAATAATTGCTAAGTGAAACCTATTTTTATGGCCTGAAAAATTTTAATAAAGATTTTCATTTAATTTCTGATAAAATAAAAATGCATTTTTAAAGGTTTTTTGTTACTTAATGTGCTGTCTATCAGTGTTTTATATGGGTTATAAAAAATTCTTGTAAATTTTCAAATTGTTTGGTTTGTAAAAGTTTGTTTTATCAAGCTATTTATTATGATTAAGTTTGTTAAGAAAAGAAATGAGTAAAGAAGTGAACATAATTTTTTTTTTTAACATGTAGATGTTCAGAAGTATTTTTTATCCAATTATGGTAGTAGTTTTGTTTTAAAAAATGTGTAGATATGGTGTATTGTTTCTATATCAACCAGTACTATAAATATTCATTTACTTATTTTACTAAACTTAAAGGAAAATTTTATTTTCCCTTATTTCTCATGTTAAAAACAAATTTTGCAAAGAAAGATCATGTCGAGTCTGACTCAAAACAGCAGTGCATAAATTTATATTGCAGAAGTTATGGGCACTTCCATTAAAGAATATTAATGTTTCATTCTGACCAAAAATGCAAAAACAAAAATTAAATACATTTCTAAAACTATTAATTTTTTAAATGATTATTTAAAGTTGAAGTATCCGTACAGAAATCCAAATTATTTATGATATATTCATTATACCTTTCATTTTCCTGAAGATTAAATATTATCCAATACATTTTTGACAGGTTTTTCTTACAAACTACTTTTTCTAAATATAAAGTAATAATATAAAACAAAACAGGATAATATAAAACAAAAAGGATTGCAGAGAGAAACTTGTTTGTTTTAAAATATACAATGGGTATAACAAGAGTTTAAAATGACTGTTTTAGAAATGATGTTTGGTTAGTGTTGTCCATTGCAAGCAATATATATTTGAAGACAAATCTGAAATCTATCATACCCTGACACATCGTGTATTCTGGAAGCTGCTACCTCTGCTTGAATTACTCTTGAGACATAAGACCTACGCTCTTTCAAACCCCAAGAGATTCCCCATTCAGGTGAAAGTAGCAGCTATTCCACAAGACGAGGCGTTGGTGTTGATAGTTTTCAGACATCGTCTTGAATTGTATATTTCTCGCAATGAACAACGCTTACCAGACATCATTTTTGAAAGATAGTCATTTTAAACTCTTGTCACACCTATTGTATATTTTTGAACAAACAAGTTTCTCTCTGCAGTCCTTTTTGTTTTTTATCCTGTCAAATGTGGGAGCTTTTTGGGGGTCATGCTGTACTTTTATGGTATATATACCATATATTTCATTTACGGTACATATTCTGATTACAAATACTTTTACGGTACATATACCACACATTTAATTTACGGTATATATGCTGTATGAATATTTTTTACAGTACATATACTGTATATTTAACCCACGGTATATATGCTGTATGAATATTTTTTACAGTACATATACTGTATATTTAACCCACGGTATATATGCTGTATGAATATTTTTTACAGTACATATACTGTATATTTAACCCATGGTATATATGCTGTATAATTGTTTTTTACGGTACGTATACTGTATATTTAACCTACGGTATATATGCTGTATAAATGTTTTTTACGGTATATATACTATATATTTAACCTACGGTATGTATACTGTATGAATATTTTTTTACAGTACATATACTTTAAATATTTTACGGTACATATACTGTCCAGTTAAATTACGGTACATATACTGGTCACAAAGTTGCCAGTATATGTACCGTAATTTTTGACCAAAATTTTTTACAGTGTACAACGGAGTGTTCCGACTTTGTGGTAAGACGTCAGTATTTTCAATGAAGAGAAAAGTGGTATCCGTGGGGTTCTACTTAGTGCTGCTACAGTATTTTTGCAAGTGACATTATAATATAGAGTTTTCAGCTATTCTAGGTAGCGGAGATTTTCTCTGAATTCTTAGAGTAGCCATTTTATCGTAATTTAAATATGAATATTTTTGAATTTCACTTACTAAAGAACACCCTCAACGGTCAATTCTGGACGTTGAAAAGTTTGGTATACACTGTTAAAAATTTGCAGAATTCTGTCCAGTCATTTGACCGTTTTTATCGAAAACGGTTATATAACCGTAATTTAACTCTATTGTGACCATATTACTGGTCATTTTATGGTCAGAATATCGTTAAATTACGGTTATGGAATCGTTTTTTTTTTCAAAAAACGGTCCAATGACTGTACAGAATGCTGCAGATTTTTAACAGTGTATTTCAGAAGCTCTTATTACGAGGATCTAGAAATGTAATAGCAAATATACTCCGAATCCAATAGTTTACGAGATATGGGCTCTTTTCAGTTTCGTAAGAAGAGAAATAAAGCAGTGTAAAACAACATAAGATAGGCAAGATTTTGTCATAACTAAGCATGATAGATTTTTTCTACGTAAAAGGTTTGAATACACAAGTATTTCCAACACCAAGCAAAAAAGATGAAAGGCATTGTCGTTTGACAGTAAAACCACTGTTTGCATCCCCACCAAGACCCTGCTCATACACTCTTTCCATTCTATAGGCTCAGGCGAAGAGGTAGCTCCTGTTAATAATCATATTTCATTTCCAATTTTCATTTATTGCCAACTAATTCGTGAAACAGTTTTTAAATCTTTTGTTCTTTTTTTTTATTTTTGCCATTTTTCCCTGTGAATATTTTGTGAACTACTGGATTCTGGACTACAGTTCCTATACATTTCTCGATCCTCTTGTCATAACCTTTGAAACAATACCACTCTCGTCAAAATTTAGAACTGACAGTTTCGGAATGTTTCCTAGTCAGTTTATTGTTAGAGGTTTAACCCTTTATGTACTAAATTATGAATTCGTGAAAATTTTATCTTCTAAAGCATTTTTCGTGAATTTTTGAACCTACATACCTACATTAGAAGATTTATATAATCACTTAATAAATTTTAGAAGGATTGAAGGATTTAGAGGGATTAATTAAATTTGAATTTATAGGGATTTTGTGCCATATTTATAACCCCACACAAATCTTTTATTTTAAATGTTTTTCTTAGTATTTTGTAGAATTCGGAAATGTACAAATGTAATGTTCTTACAACAGAAATGTAGAAACATTTCCAAATTGAATCTCTCTCCCCCCCCCCCCCCCCCACCGCAACGCCAAGAAAGCTGAAAAGATGCAAAGGCAAAATAAATCATCTTCTTAAAAATATTTTTTGTTTTTAGTAACCCATAATGCTTTTGGAACGAGATAAAGTAATGCATCTATAGCTCTTTCTAAACTGTATTATTACAAATCGATGTATTAAATGAATTTTATAACAAGCTATTTTAATGGTACTTATAAGTACCATCAGTAGATAAAGGGTTAATTCACAAACGTTAATTGAGTCTTTTTCAGCTCCACTGCATTGACATTTGATTAGTGACTTTGAATAAACTTGTATTTATCTGAATTTTGTTTCTATGACTACTCCTTTCAGTGACGTACTCGTAGTATACGCCAAAATTTTACTGCTGTCGTAAAATTTTTCATAAATCAATATTCATTATTACCAGAATTTTTTTTTAAGGTACTATTAACAAATAAATATATATATATATATTTAATGTGTATCAGATGGTTACAAATGTTAATTCAAAACCAAATGTTAATTCAATAAAAATCTCCATCTTTAGGTAAATGTCTGAAAATCATCATTATCCAAATTACTCTAACAATTTAAGTAGTATCAATTTCAACAAAGCCCTTCAATTCTAACTACAAGAGTACTCAAATCATAAAAAATCTAATAAAAATATTTCTCTGCTTCCAGTCTGGCAAACTGAGTAAAATAAAAAAAGGTGTCTGCTATTCAACGTTCCAAGAAAGAGGGACCAATGAAATATTTTTACTTTCAATAAGTTACATAACACATGCCAAAAAAAAGTCTATTCCTCCTTTAAAACATTCTAAGAAGGTAATTATGTAATTCTGCACGTTGTACAAATCAGGGTTCTATTTTCACTTTCTTTTGAATCTTTTTCTTCTTTTCTTTTGTTGACATTTTAAAAAATTCTCTGAGGTTTTTTTCTTTCCTTTTTTCCATTTCTTAACTCTAAAACCGACGGCTATTTTACTCGAGTTTTATAAAAAGTGTTTTACACGAGAATTTTTATTTGGAACTATTTAACTTATTTAATTATCCTATTTTTATGTTGTTTACATTTAACATATCTTATGAAAAAATTACTGCTTTGAATCGACTATTATAAATTTGGCAGGGGTCAAAATGACCCCTAATGGCGGTTTTACTGTTAATGGTCTAAAGAATTTTGACGCTGTATCAGACGAAAATACCCCACCGCATAAAAGAAACGAATAACTAATACAGAGTTATAAAATTATATATGAAAATCACTTAAAATCATCAAACTAAGTTAATATTTGCTAAAGGTGATAAAAATATACTTACAAGTCAAATAAATACCTTTATTCGGATCGACATGTTTCGCAGACGAGCGTATAAAAAATACAGCGTATTTTTGCGCAGCGAGAGTATATGCAATGATTCAAAGTCCATGAAGCTACCTAAAATTTCTAAAGAGCTGCTCTGCAGAATAGGAAACAATATCTCTATTCTAAAAAAAAGTAACTAACGCTGTCACCGCCACCGGTTTAGAATTTTTTGTCACTGGGGGTCTTTCTTCATTAATATTAAGAATACTACTGCATACAAAAATATGAAAATTGGTGGTATTATATAGAAATGTTTGATAAACACGCTGATTTAGACAGTTTTCTAATCGAATAATTATTTTAAGAGATATTTAATGTTAAAGTTGGCCAAAATCGTTCCATTAAAAAAGTTTTATAGGAGCAAAAACGATATATAGGAATTCAATCATTTTTAGATCATTTTACACATTAGAAGATCGCGGTGTGCAGACTGCATTTATTTTTTTTTAATTTGATTCATTTTTATTACCATTTTGTATTCAAAATTTTAGCATTTCGAGAAATGTCTTTATACATCTTTTAGGAAAGGGTATTATTTAAAATTTTTGCCAATTTTTAAAGCAGCATATAGAATAATATTTCTTTCAAATTAAAAATTTATTTACACGTGATTATTATAAACATGTGACTATTATAAACCATCTGCGGCGTATTTTAATGACGCTACTCTGTTATAAACATAATGAAATTGATATGAATTTCTGAGGTGCGCTAAAAGATGCTTTCTGTAGAATATGGGATGCAAAGCATTAATCATTCATTTAAAGGGTAGTACATAGCACTTCGGTTATATAATGGTGTACGGGACAAAACTGTTCGTAGCGTATTTTAATTATGTTGCGCGCACTATTTCAAACACGATGAAATTGATATACACTACTGAAGTTTGCTACAAGATGCTTGCAGTAGAATATGATGTGCGTCACATTTATCGTTAATTTAGAGGGACACATAAAAAATTTGTTATACAATACTGTATCCATTGCGTTGTCTAATAGGGATGATAGCTAAAAGTGCGTTTTCTGTTATGGTATACGTTTTAAGTTTAGCACGCTAGGAGGTGTGCATAAATTCTGTAGACTACATAGAGGGATACACGAAAGGATGTGTATTCACTACTGTGAATGCGCGTGATTTGCTTAAGGGGACATACGACACTTTAAACAGATGAAAAATTTGATTTTGGAAACAAATATTTAAAGAGTCACTATTGCACTATGCACTGATTTTTATACTAATCACCTCAGTTTTCTTTTCTTTTTCCGTTAATACTATAATATGTTCTCCATGCAATATAATATATAATTTGCATTAAACACTGTATAATTAATTGATAATAATTATTCCTTAATGTATGCTTTTTCTTAATTAATGATAATGTATATATAGCTTGCGCGCATGATTAAAAAAATCTATACCCTCTAGAAATTTGAAACTTTTAACATAAGTTTAAGAATATTGCAATAACAAAATGGACTAAAATCTAATGAATAAACAAAAAATTTCTAATGATTTTTCATTTTCAAAATAAAAATATGAAAATTTTGATATTTTTTGTCACTCGAATACCCATACAGTCAATAATTTTTGTTAAATTTTTAGATTTTAGTTTAATTTGTAGAAAATAATCTAGTAAAGATAAAGTTTCGAATCATTACCTTTAATACATTTGGAGTTATCGTGCGCGCAAGTAAAAAAAATATCGATTTTGAGAAAAATCATTTTAAACATGAATGTTTCGCTAGAAACCGACCAAAAGTAATTTACATTTTTTACTACAAAGTGCGCAATTTTACGAATATTTTGATGTTGTTTGTTGCAAATTGTTCAGAAAAATATTAGCTGTCAAATGAATTAAAAAATAAACAATTGATTTTTTAAAGATTTTGAAGGGTCGCATGTCCCTTTAAAAGTGCATTCTAATTTAAGTTATGCATTTTCAATCTCAACTATTTTTAATATACAAAGACATGTTTGTATCATATAAATAAAATCATATACAAGGGCTAATGATAAAACCTGATACGCGGCCGCCTAGGATAGTAATTCCTGGGAGTTTGATTTCATTAGTTCTAACCCCTTAACTGCTGACGAAATCTTACGCGATCTCCAGTGCCTTACTTAAATCGCATATTTCTGCAATTCAGGAAGGTGTATATTAGTTTTCTGAAATAACAGTAAGAAGATGCACATGTTATACTGTTATATATTATGGCCCAGGTGGGGAAAATTGACTCGATATAATTGGAATTCGCCATTTCTTTAATGTATGCATGTATTTTCTACAGCCGCATATGTACGTCCGGGGCAGTTAAGGGGTTAAGCATGTTTTTTCCTGCATTTCAGTTTAATATTTGGCTTGTATAAAAATCTACAGGTAATATACAGGGCTGCACAAAAGAATTCATGCTCTTTTCCGTTGTGTGGTAGAACTTGCTTAAGGTGTATTTTCAAATGTGTTATGCATTTACTAACTAAAGAAATTTTATCATACTATGTAGAATATATATAAATCTATAGATCACATGCAGAGCTGAACAAAAGAATTGGAGTAAAAATTTAGAATTTTACGATTTACCAAACTCCTGACGTGATGGTGAAAAATTCAGGTCAATTTCAGATTCAGTAATAAAAATAAACATAACAACCTATTATCAATAGCTAAACAAATTGGAAATTGCACGTCAAACGTGGCAACTGCGGTGCGTGCATACTATAACTAGTTTTATAAATATTTTTTGCACTTCATATTGTACTGAATGTATATTTTAGTGCACTTCATAAGAGTATATCAATTTCATTCTGTTCGAAAGGCTGTAACATCATTAAAATACACTTGAAATAATTTTTTCCCATAGGCTGTAAGGTAACGGAAAACTTTTGACAGCCCCTGTCATTAAACTATACATCCGATTTTCATAAAATTTCAAATGACGCGACAAAATTACGCAACAAATATATATTTTAAATTTGAAACGATTCGGTTGGGTAATTTTTGCGCTGTTATAAGCGGACGGACGGACAGACAGACGGACTGAATGACGACTATAGGTGCTACGTATTTATATAATTACGAACGCGCCTAAAAACATGACACTTGAACACGTGATAAATTTAAAAAAATTGTGTAAGGTTCATTGAATTTTGCAAAACAGTGTGACATTTAACGTTAAAAAATGAAACCATGTATATTCAACAATAAAAGAACAATCAATTAATGGAAATTCAGTGTGTTTTCTCAGACCAATAGTTAGCATGCTGGCCTTTAAATGCGGAATTTGAGACGTAGTTTGCGATTTCGTTACATGTGCGGTTTAGGTGGGATAAGTGTGAAAGATTTTCAGGATTTTCCATGTGTGGCCATGATAATTCGATCACTTTCCCTTCAAAAGTCCATCCTCCAGACATTCCTCCCATACACTGTTCCTCCCACTCACGTGTTCTGTAAAACTGTTGATTTTACAGAAACAAACTGTCAACCAGGGCGCAGTAAAAAACTGTCAATTTTATGGAAATAATCTGTATTATTACAATCTGTCTTTTAGTTTAGCAGGTTTTTCCCGTAAATTATTAATAAATGCAGATTATTTTTGTAAAATAAAAAGAATTTTGTGCTAGCGTCCTTAGCTGGCAGGGTTTTTTTTTTTTTTTTTTTTTTTTTTTTTTTTGTAAACATATTGTTAAAAAAGGCTGTTGATTTTATGATATAATACTGGTAGCTGGAATGCCTGTTTATAACTGTAAATTTAACAATAATAAACTGTAAAATAAGCAGTAATATTTAACCCAGCTTTAACGCTCCGTCTGGACCCGACAGGTACATTCAAAATGATTTTTCTCATGAACAAAAAAACAAAAAAATCCTATAATTCTAAATACTTGACTTTTCAAATATGTGACTTTCAAAAACACGTGATGTTTGTATAAATATATGAAAAAGTTACATATTTACAGAATTTTCAGTCTCTTTTTTTTTCATGAGAAAAATTATTTTGAATGTACCTGTAGAGTCTCGACGAAGGTTTCAACCGTATAATACTGCTTATTTTATTATTTATTATTTTTAATTTTACGGTTATAAACTGGCAATATAGCTGCTAAAATTGTACCGTAAAGTCAGCAGTTTATTTTATTTTTATAGTACTATATAGCCCAAACTAGCCTATAACTAACAAAATTCTATCCCTCACCCACTCCAGAAATTCAGTGATATCACGAGATTGCACACAAAATTGATTGATATTATTTCATTGCTACTCATACGCAACATGTGATAAACATAATTCCCTTGAACAAGGGCACGCTTTAGCATTTAAATTGCGTGCAAAAGGCCAATAATTATAATAAAAACGAAATTATTGACGCTGTTTCATAAATTATTGAATAGTTTTAAAAATGCATGTGACCTGTTTTATATTTACCCAATTGTGTAAATTGATACTTCTGACCTCGTAAAAGAAACTGAAGGAGGCGGGAAATCTCACGCTTATTTATGATACATCTTAATTGATTCATTGTACCTCATGACGCTTTCATCATATTAATCTATGCAATTTCCTCCGATATACAATCTCGTATACATTAGATATTTTAACATTTTATCTGATATAAGGTCAATCCGCTTCCGGTATGAGGTATCTTTGATTCTGAGAATTTCTATTTTTCATTATACCAAGAAATAGATCATATTGAATATTAAGTCATATTAACAAAAATGTGTTAGTACGTCAAAACCTGATTTTTTTTTTTTTTTTTTTTTTCCGATTTTGAGCTACAAAACAGGTAACGTAAAATATAAATATTTTCCAAAACATGAATTGACCAAAGCAAAAATAAACAAAAACAAAGAAGTGAAACAAGAACAAAAACACTAATGACCAATGTTAAGGAAACGAGGGACCTTTAAAATCAATTTTTTATTTTTTTCAAATTTCACTTAAAAATTTTTTTTTTTTTAATTTTGAGGCTTAAAATTTCAAAAAATTTAGAAAATATTTTTTTTTCTTACCTTTATATTCAAATATATAAAATTCGATACACAGTTTTATTTATATTTATAAACCAAACTTGTATAAAAAATATTGGAGATTTTCACTGATATTCAGTTCGCATGGGGCATTTTGAAAAGTTCTAAAATATTACAGAAAATTCCTTTTTTTTTCCCCAAAAAATTCTTTTTTATTTTTATTTTTTGTGATAAATAAACGCCATAATGTACCCTTGAATAATCTCTCTATTCTAAAAAAAAGTAACTACCGCTGTCACCGCCGCCGCCGCCGGTTTTGAATTTTTTGTGACCGGAGGTCTTTCTTCGTTAATATTAAGAAAAATAATGCATACAAAAATATGAAAATCGGTAGTATTATACAGAAATGTTTGATAAACACGCTGATGCAGACAGTTTTCAAATCGAATAATTATTTTAAGAGATATTTAATGCTAAAGTTGGACAAAATCGTTCCATTAAAAAAGTTTTATAGGAGCAAAAACTATACATCGGAATTTAATAATTTTTAGATCATTTTATACGTTATAATTTCCCGGTGTGCAGAATTAATTTATTTTTTTAATTTGACTCATTTTTCGAGGTTTCATTTCTATTTTAAATTCAAATTTTCAGCACTTCGAGAGATATTTTTTACTTATTTCAGAAAATTGTACTAATTTAACCTGTTGCCAAACTGTATAAACAACGGAAACAATAATGTTTGCTTCAAATTAAAAATTTATTTACACTTGACTATTATAAACAGAAAAGAAAAACTTTCACATTAGAATTAAATAATTACGTATAAAAAGCAGGAACTTATTGAAAATTACTTCATCTATAATTACACGTGAATTTTAACAGAGAAAGGATATTGTAAAATAATAAATTCATTAACATGCGTTAGAAGTCTTAAATAGGAGAAATTACATCACATTTACGTCACATTACACTTATTACGTAAAATGAACAAAAAATAATATTGCAAAATAGAAAAATAGCGCGAGACATTTACTTGATATTTTGAGATGAACTTTTCAACTATTTTTTTTTTTTGGACAGCGCAAATAATATTTCATTTCTAATAAAAGCATTTTCACGTGAATATTAAAAAGGGAAAGAAAAGTTTGGTGAAAATTACGTCAGATTAAAAACGATATATTTAAAATGTTTTATTTAAAAGGACTTTCTTTTCGCTTTGTTAAAAAATACCGGGAGACAAAGACTCTGTTTACTTAATTCATTTTATATTAGATGATTTTGAAATGCCATTGTATCTTTTAACAGCAGCAGATTTTTCCGTAAAATTCCCCAATCAAAGAGAAATGAATAGAAACCCGTTTATAGGGAGATCGCCTTTGTTTTTTTAATTATAATTCAATCTTCCAAAAAAATTCAATTAAAGCCGATCAAATTAGCGTGCTTTTAGAGACTGCAGTGTCTGAACGGGGGGTTGGCGAGCGTAGCTCGTAGGGGGCCGAGCCCCCTAGTATTTAAAGTAAAATTTACAAAAAATAAAAAATTGATTTTAAAGGTCCCTCGTCCCCTTAAAGAACAGGAATAAAATCGTTTTGTTGTATAATTTTTATATCTCTCTATTCTAAAAAAAAGTAACTACCGCTGTCACCGCCGCCGCCGGTTTTGATTTTTTTGTGACCGGAGGCCTTTCTTCGTTAATATTAAGCAAAATAATGCATACAAAAATATGAAAATCGGTAGTATTATACAGAAATGTCTGATAAACACGCTGATGCAGACAGTTTTCAGATCGAAGAATTATTTTAAGAGATATTTAATGCTAAAGTTGGACAAAATCGTTCCATTAAAAAAGTTTTATAGCAGCAAAAACTATACATGGCAGTGTAATCATTTTTAGATCATTTTATGCATTAGAATTTGCCGGAGTGCAGATTGCATTAATTTTTTTATTTTGACTAATTTTTTGAGGTTTTATTTCTATTTTAAATTCAGATTTTCAGCATTTCTAGCGATATTTTTAACAGATTTTAGAAAGTGATATTGATTTAAACTGTTGCCAACTGTATAAACAGCGGAAGCAATAATGTTTGCTTCAAAATATATATATATATATATATATATATTTATACGTGTAAATAAATTAAAATATTATTTACACGTGACTATTATAAACAGAAAAAAACATTTGGAATTAGAATTAAATAATTATGTACAAAAAGCAGGAACTTATTAAAAATTATGTCATAAAAACTATAATTACGCGTGAATTTTAAGAGAGAAAGGAATTTGTAAAGCAATAAATTTATTAACATGCGTTAGAAGTCTTAAATAGGAGAAATTACGTCATATTTACGTCACATTACAGTTATTACATAAAATGAACACAAAATAATATTGCAAAACGGTTTAAATTTAGAAATTGCGCTAGACATTTATTTGATATTTTAAGAGGATACTTTTCAACTATTTTTGTTAGGAAAGCGCAAATAATATTTAATTTCTAACACAAGTATTTTCACGTGAATATTAAAAAGAGAAAGAATAGTTTGGTCAAAATTACGTCAGATTAAAAACGATTAATTTAAAATGTCTCATTTAAAAGAACTTTCTTTTCACTTTGTTAAAAAATACCAGGAGACAAGGACTCTGTTTACTTAATTCCTTTTATATTAGCTTATTTTGAAATGTTGTTACACGTGTCTACGTCATCAAGTTATTTTTATTTCGACGTTTTATTTGAATTTTTATTAATGTTGTACTAGTTTACTTGTTTTTTCGTTATTTAAAATAAAAATTATGTCAATTTGTATAATTTGGCGAGTGGTTTGGCGATTTATATAATTCGGCGAAATTGGTCGACGGGATAATCAAGTAGTACCGCAACGGATTTGGCGTTAAAATTTCCCAATCAAAGAGAAATGAATAGAAATCCGTTTATAGAGAGATCGCCACTGTTTTTTAAATTATAATTCAATCTTTCGAAATCTTTTTAAAGCCGACCAAATTAGCGTGCATGTAGAGTCTACGGTGTCTTGACGGGGGTTGGCGAGCGGAGCTCGTAGGGGGCCGAGCCCCCTAGTGTTCAAAAAAAAAAAAAAAAAAAAAAAAAAAAAAGAAGCAAAGAACACTTTGTAAAGTAATGTCATAGATCGGCAATATTTACTTTAACAAATTAAATAAGATAACTTAAATAATATAACTTTAACAAATAAAATAAGATAAAATCCATGGTTGAAAAGTCTATGTAAGATATTGACTTCCGGTAACTTATACTGCTTTTGGGAGCACGGGTACTGGTGAATGTCATTCACTGTAAAAAAGGAGAAATGTTTCTACAAACACCAACGAAAACATACAATAACCAAGATTCGAGAAGCGTTCCGTTATCTTTATAAATCTCAGAAAACTAATTATTTTCGAAATTTAAACAAGAATTAATAAAAATTAATTTTTATTAACTGTTCGCAATTTCCGGAAACATTTCCGAATAGCTTTTACAATGCATACAATCAGTTCTTTCTACATAAAAAATCGGTTTTCCGGATGCTATCCATAACTGTAAAAAAAAAAAAAAAAAAAAAAAAAAAAAAAAAAAAAAAAAAACGGAATAAAATACGGAAATACTACTGGCAATCCAGACGTCAATACTATTTCCGTATTTTAACGGAAGTTGTCCCGCCGTAAATGCCAAAAACACAAAACAATTTCTGTAACTTACCCGGAAAAAGTTCCATTAAAATACGGAAATAGTACTTGTGTCTCGATTGCCAGTAGTATTTCCGTATTTTAGCCCGTTTTTTTACAGTGATTGTCGAGTAAATAATTTCAGCTACATAACTGAATTTGTACATGAAATTATAACAAAATCATGATAACGTTAATGTTGATGTTAATTTTGTAACTTTGTCTGTTAAACATGTTTGCTGAACATGAAAATATTTACTTGAGAATTAATAGCATCCGTAAAACAGATTTTCCGGGTAGAGAAAACTGATTACTTCATTACAAAAGCTATTCGGAAACGCTCCGAAAATGACGGGCAGAAAATAAAAATTTATTTTTCTAAATTCTTGTTTAAATTTCGAAAATAAATTGGTTTCTGATGTTTCTAGAGATAAAGGGACGCTCTTCGGATTTTTGGGTGATTCGGAAGAGTTATTGCATATTTTTTTGTTCGTGATTATAATACATTTTCGTACATTAAGAAACTTTTGTCTTTTTAGGTGCGCTCGTAATTATATAAATACGTAGCACCCATAGTCGTCGTTCGGTCCGTCTGTCTGTTTGTCTGTCCGTCCGTCCGTCCGCATATAACAGAGCAAAAACAACCCAACCGAATAGTCTGAAACTTTAAATACATAATTGTTTCAAAATTTTGTCGAGTCTTTTCAAATTGTATGAAAATCGAATGTATAGTTTAATAACAGGGACAGTCAAAACTTTTCCGTTACATTACGGCCAATCGGAAAAAGTTATTTTAAGGGCATTTTATTGATGTTGCAGCCTTTCGAACGGAATGAAATGGAACTTATCAAGTGCACTAAAATATACATTCGGTACAACATGCTGTGCAAAAGATATTTATAAAACTAGTTATAGTACGAACACACATCATTTGCCACATTTGACGTGCAATTTTCAACTTGTTTTACACTTTAGTTCTTTAAGCACGCTTGGTACAAGTTTTACAGATTGGATAAAAAGTTAAGGAAACCTTGCGAAAATCCGAATTCTAACTTTGGATCGTGGGAGTGGGAAACAAAGTTGGCAGTTTGGTCGTTTATTTTATTTAGAAATTTCGAAATCATACCAGATTTTTCAAATAGTAATTTTTGCTTAATATAATTATAGATATTTTGTAATTACATACAGAAAAGAAACCGGAAGTTCTGAATTAAAAAAAAAAAGATAAACTGCCAACCCTAGCGCAGGATGCTAATCACTGAATTACCGTGGAATATTAATTTTATGAAACACTTGAATATAGGTTTTTTTTTTTTTTTTTTTTTTTTTTTTTTTTTTTTTTTTTTTACGCAAATCTGAAAATAGTCCGTTTCTTTCTCTACTTAAACAAATGTCATTGCTTTTTAGGTGCGTTCTAATCTTATAAATAAGAATCACCGATAATCGCCGTCTGATCCGTCCGTCTGTCCGCATATAACAGCGCAAAAATTAATCCGACCGATTGGTTAGAAATTTTATATGTATAATCGTTGCAGAATTTTGTAGAGTCATTTCAAATTCAATGGAAATCGAATAAATACTTAAAAAGATATTAATAAAATTTTTCTTCATTCTATTAAATCCTATCATACGTAATGAATTCAATGATATCAGATGATAGGTAAGGATTTTAGGTTTTTATGGTAGTGACGTCCTATTTAAGATGGAGTTCCATTATTTTCATATTCCTGAATTTTATATATATAATCGTAATATTTTTTTTATTCATGCATTTTTGCATAAGAGTGCAACACTTATTGCACCAAGGTCTGAATATTAATAAAATTAGTTATAGTACGAACACACCTCATTTGAAACGTGTGACGTACAATATCCGACTTGTTTTAATTCTGATTTCTTCATAACATAAAAAAATTACAATTTTTTCATATTTATAAAAAAATTTAAAATATTATTAATTGTGAATTCGCAATTCCCCCATTATCAGACTGTTGGAAATATTACATAAAAACATCTTTTTCACACACACACACATATATATATATATATATATATATATATATATATATATATTAGTATTTTCTCCCTATTTCGGTTCCCTTTCCCATCTACACTGCTCAAAACAATTAAAGAATATTTGAAGTTTTATATAAAATAAAGATATAAACGAAATTTTTTTTGCCGAAAATAGAAGAAGAGAATCACAAATGCAAATTCTTCTGGTTTTCAAACTGTAGAGTATGCAAATTTTGAGTTCGACGTCAAAAACATCGCTTCAGCGGCAGCGAATGAAATTTGACTTTAAACTGGATAAAAGAGAATGAAGACAAGGATGATCGGCATTCAGTGATTGCTTTGTTTCGATGAGTACGATGTCTCAACGAAGTCATTTGACAGATTCAGAAGCTTTGAGAATTGTTGGTAGGTTAGAAGGGGGCCAAACTCAAGCCGAAGTAGCGCAAGCCATTGCAGTGTCACAAAGTGTCATTTCCAGGATCTGGAACCGTTTTTTGGAGATTGGATGTGCAGGCCGAAGACCAGGGCAAGGTCGTAGACGGGCAACAACGCCCAATGAAGATTGGTATTTAGCGTTAACAGCTCGGAGACACCGAACCATGAACGCTACTCTTCTCCAACAACACCTTCGCTACGCTACAGGCACCACGATTTCAAATCAGACTGCCCGAAACCGGCTCCATTCTGTAGGTCTGTATGCTCGCCGACCGACGGTATGTGTTAGATTAACATCAAGGCATCGTCGCGACCGCAGGGAGTGGGCAACCGAGCATGTCAACTGGAGGAGAAATGAATGGAGCAATATTCTGTTTTCTGACGAGTCCCGTTTTTCTGTGCATCCGGAAAATAGGCGTATTTTCATCTGGAGGGACCGTGGCAGTAGGAATAATCCTGCGTTCGTGCACGAAAGTGTCAGATTTGGCGGTGGAGGAGTGTTGGTGTATGGTGGCATCTCCATTGACGGGCGCACTGACCTCTACATCATTCGAGATGGAGCTCTGACTGGTCGCCGATATAGGGATGAGATCCTCAGACCTATTGTAGTCCCTTACGCTGCAGCAATCGGAGATAACTTCATTTTAATGGACGATAACTGCAGGCCACATCGTGCAAACCTGGTGGAGGATTTCCTTTTCGAGGAAGGAATCGTTCGAATGGAATGGCCAGCGTGTTCTCCAGACATGAATCCAATCGAGCATGTTTGGGACGCTCTAGGAAGACGAGTTTCTGGCCGCCAACAACCCCCACAAACTCTCCAAGAACTGGAAAGAGCTCTTCTGGAAGAGTGGGGCAGAATACCCCAACTCGTCATTAATAGCCTCATTGAGTCTATGCCTCAAAGGTGTTCAACGTTGCTGGCCGCCCGTGGAAACCATACCCCCTACTGAAAATGATTTTCTTTGAAGAAAACACCTTTTCTTATTCTTTTTTTCTCATATGCACAAATTGTGTTTTTTTTTCCTTTAGTACACAAATGCGCAATAAAATGCATTTTTTCCTGCCAAACATGTGTAATTTATTCTCATATAACCTAGTATGTCTGTCGACCATGTATCAATCAGCTAAACAGTTTACCAGATACAAAATCCACCTAAAACTGCAATATCCTTTAATTGTTTTGAGCAGTGTATTTTCCTATTGTCTGTTATCTGCAATCCTCTGTCTTCCTATTGGAAAATAAACCTTTAACTTGAATCCCCATCCTTCCTATATATGTGAACAAATTTCCAATCACAGGCAGTCATATTCACACGTAAGCGCACACTTCCACCACAACTCTATCTGGACGGTTCCTTTCTCAGTTTCGGGCGGGAAGTTAAATATCTGGGTGTATTCTTAGATAGTACTCTCACTTGGCGCAAGCACATCGATTATAGCGTCCAAAAGTTCCACAAAGCTAAAAATGATCTTGCCCATCTCCTGTACAGTGATGGGATGAGCATGGGAAACAAGTTGCTGCTATATAATTCAGTGTTACGTCCCATCCTTCTCTACTGTGCGCAGATCTGGGGCTCTGCGGCGAAAACGAATCTACAAAAAATCCAAGTCGTCCAAAATAAAACCCTTAGGGGTATCTGTCATGCACCCTGGTATCGCAGAAATACTGTCATCCATCATGATCTAGGTACTCCTCCTATTCGCACTGTGATCAAAAAGCAAGCCATCAATTTCTTTGGAAAGATTCACAATATCCAGAATCCTGCACTTGAAGATATTTCTATATATGATGAACGTGCCCGTTGGCGTAGGCCAAGAGCAACACTACACCTGGCTGAAAACATCGACAAGGGATAATTACTCAGTTCTCCCCTGCCATGATAAGGAATACCTTCCTAGCTGTTCTCTATGGCAATTGCACTCTTGTATTTATATGTAAATATTTTTCTTTTCTTTAGTTCCTTCTTTTATATTAATTATTAATTATTTATCATTTTCTTTTAACTGTTTTTATTATTATTTTTATTAATATATGGTGCCTCAAAAGGGCCTTTTTTGTTATTTAACATCTGGGGAGTCCCTCTCTTCCGCGTTTCTGGCGTTCTGTTAGCCAGACATCGGCTATGTTGTTGTATTGTTCCACATTACCATTTTCTACTAGAGGTGCGGAGCTTCGCTCCTGGTACTCTGCAAAAGTATTTCTTCCAAGTTCCAAGTTCAATTTCCACTATCATTATCACTGAGGAAAGTATGCTGTATGCTACCGAAGCCGGTATGCTTAAAATAAAAAATTTTTGGTGCTTTTCAAGTTGTTATTTTTACATTTCTATCATATTGCACCAAGCTCCATCTTGATAATTACTATAAAAACATCTTAAAGTACATTAAAAACCATCAAAAATCCAAAACATTTTAAGCCATTACACGGCCGCATCAGTGGGGATTTGAATGTTGTTATTATTTTTCTTTGATGACGACCATGTAATGGCTAAAGATGTTTTGCGTTTTTAATGTAATTTAAGATATTTTTAATGTATTTTAAATGTTTTATATTATACACTATATGGCCAAAGTTGACCGGTCACTAACAATTTTAGACATTTTGTCAAATATCTAGAAAAACACATGAGGAATTAACCTCAAACTGCAAGTGTGTAAACAGTATAGTATAAGTCATATATTTCAGCGAAGATTTTTTCCCGAAACCACATCGGGGACCGTCAACATATTGAAAAAGAACGAATATCTTTTGGATAACCCTGTAAAAACTGATGAAGCAAAAACGTTCAAAATCGAGATTATTAATAAGTGTATTATTGTAATATACTGTGTTCATTTTTATGAGGATAGCATGTATACTCGTAGAGAAATTATGGTTTTTATAAAAACAGTCCCAAATTTTTTGCTTACTAGTTTTTTGCTTATAATTTCCAGAGTTCTTAACATAAAAAAAAAGTTCTTTTCAGAAAATATGACAAACAATACTGTACATAATACCCTGCAATCAGAATGAAAAAATAATAAAAATTGTATGAAAAATGAACAGGTTTACTAAATAAGGATTCACTGCGCATGCTCGAACGTAATCAAAATATAATTTGCATAATGTGTTAGCTAAATGTATAAAGCAACTTTTGTGAAAGTCTCAAAAACATAGTTTGAAAAGTCTGATAATAATCGTTTATAGAATAAGCTCAAAATCCGTTATTCCTAAAAGGAAGCAAAAAGATAAGGGGCTGTATCCAAATACATGCAATATTGTGTATGCTATATTGGCACTAATCAATGGATATATGGATACAACCCCTCATCTTTTTGCTTCATTTTGGGAACAACGGATTTTGAGATTATTCTATAAACAATTATTATCAGACTTTTTAAACTATGTTTTTGAGACTTTTACAAAAGTTGCTCTATACATTTAGCTGACACGTTATGCACATTATATTTTGATTGCATTCGCAGTGAAACATTTTTTAGTAAAACTGCTCATTTTTATTATTTTTTAATTCTTATTGCAGAGTGTAGTGTACAATGTTGTTTGTCATATTTTTTAAAAATAACTTTTTTTTATATTAAGAACTCTGAAAATTATAAGCAAAAAACTTGGCGAAATTTTTTGTTGTTTTTATAAAAAACTTAATTTCTCTACGAGCATACTTGCTCATAATAAACAGTCAAGTGCGAGCATTACTCGCGCACAGAGGGATTCGTAGAAAAAATAAATGAATTTGTAATTGTAGTATTAAAAAAAAAAAAAAAGTTGCTGAAAGAATACTAAGACTTCGTAAAAACTATACAACGTAGGGTTGGGTATAACTGTATATATTAGAAAAGTGTAAATGGGTATACCATGAAAGTTCAAAGACATATGGAACCTAAATAATATCAAATATAGCTATTCGTATAACTCTTTTGTTAATATTATCCCAATCTGTTTATGATGAACCTAATTCAGTACTGACAATAAAAGCAGTGCATAGTTAAACTTCATTTGGCATTTCATGAAACTAAATCCAGCGTAATAGTAACCTTTATTTCTACAGTGTAGCTAAAACAAAACCTTTGTTCAAAGTTTAAATTTGGGATTGTGCTAAGCGCGCTTCGAATTGAGGTCTCAAAATTGCAACGCCGCCTTGGTCAGTGCCGCGTTTTTCCAGATAGGTGTTTAATTAACTTTTAAAGTCACTCGAGGTGTATTGAGAGATACAATCAATACAAACTATCGCGAATACCACAGTATTTATGCGATTCATTCTAATTAAATCTTTCGAGGGCGATGCCCTTAAAAAACGGACACCTAATTTTAATTCCAAAACAGACAAACGGCACCAAGAATATTTAATTAAAAGTTTCCTTTTATCATGTACGTAAAAATAAGCAAGCTTGCATTTTCTAATAAATTAGTTTATAAATTCTGGTGTCAGTTCATTATTTCATAAGTTTATAAATAGAATTACTCCGGAAAGGATTAAGTGATTGCAGGACTCTTAAAGCTTCAAAATTTAAGAAATTTTAATTTTTTTAGATGTTAAATTCCTATCTTTTCTGAATATTTTGATATAATTGTTTCCTTGAAATTCACATTAGAACAGAAGTTTTGGCTTTTAGAATTACAACCGCTCAATAGCTGAAGCGGCGTTTCCGAAACTTTAAAGTCATTATTTTCCAAATGGCGTTTTTTGGGCATAACGCGCAGGATACCTCAAAAATTTCTGGATATTTTTTTATGAAATTTTCAAAACATATATTTCATGTCAGTCTGTATAAACTGAACCTAAAATTCCCTTTTTATTGTTCAAAAAAATATATTTTTAGGTGATTTTACTATTGAAATTTTCAAAATTCTGTATTAGCTAAATGCAACGTTGCATTAAAAATATAAAAATGCTTTAAATACAAATTTATTTAAGTTAAGGGAAATTATTACAATATGAAGTATAAGTAAGCACCAAAATTTTCATTCTAGTTGCAATATTTATTTTTAATCCTACGCATAAACTGTTATGCCAATTTTTTGATCGACAAATGTCTAACAGTTTTGAGCCCCCTATAAATACTAATTCTGTATCTTGCAATTTTTTAAATACATGAAACGAAAGAACATACTTATATCTTTCATCCCAATTAAAATTGTGTTTTAAAATCACATGCATTTTAAGACATTAATGGTTGAAAATGGTCTTTTTTTCATTTTTTCCACTTTTTAAAGTCCTGAGACCTCTTAAATTAGTATGTTTTTAACAGTTTGACGTGTATTGCTTTTATACTATTACTGGACATTACATTACACATATATATCATTAAAAGTTGTTAACTAGGCATAGAGTACGCCGGCCCTGTCCTTGTGTATGTCCAAACTGACCGTCCCTTTAAGGGTTAATATCTCGGCTAATTAGAGATGATTTTTTTCGAAAATCATTATCAACAATGCTTTTATTCTTCTGCAACGATAGGTATATTCAGTGATGCTCAACAATTTTTCTGAATGCCCGTGAATCGAAATTTATGTATAATAGAAAAATGCTAATTACTCAAAAACTATGTGACCTATGGTGATCGCTATAATTTTCCGGCAAGGTTTATATTAACGTCTACTACCTCTAATTTTTTCATAATTTTAGTTCAGTAGATTCGGAATTAGATGGGGGGGGGGGGACATATTTTTTGCGCTACATTTTCAACAATATCATTGAAAATATAATACCTAAAATTAAAAGGAATGTATTTTTGAGTTCAGCGTTACAAAAGCTTTCACAGGATACCCCCACATGATATACAAAGAAAAGATTTTTTTTCTCAAGTAGCATAATTAGCCCCTCTACTTTTTTACTAAATATATTTATGAAGGTTTATTAATCTGAAAATATGTGGGTCAATAGTCTTTATTTTAATTATTTTAATTTTAATTATTTAACGCAATGTAAATTGAGCACTAGAATTTTAACTTTCATTTATTGAAAAAGGTTTAAGTATTTTGTTTTTATAATAAAGATGAAATTATTTTTAAAGTATAAATTCCTTGAAATAAAAAAAAACTTATTTTTTTTTATCTTTGCAAGTAAAGTGCCAGGCACTCGTTCACTTTGTGTCAGTTAATGGTTTTCAGAATAGTATTGGCGTCAGTAACTGCAGTTATTGACCCTATTTATGTAAAAAATTAATTTTTAGTAATAAATATTTAGTTTTTCAAACTTTTGTCACCAAAATTTTTTTAATGTATCTCTACTATTCTCTCAAAAATAAAGATACGTATAAAAGAGATTTAAAATTTGTAATAGTCATAAGAACAAGAAAGAATCCTTAAATTGTCAGTTACAGTGGATTTCACTTATGTAACTGATGAGAAGGTGAAGTCGAGAAAATATAACAAGTTGGAAATTGCACGTCAAACGTGGCAAATGTGGTCCATTCGTACTATAATTAGTTTTATAAATATTTTTTTCACCTCATATTGTACTGAATGTATATTTTAGTGCACTTCATAAATGCATATCAATTTTATTCTAATCGAAAGGCTGTAACATCATTAAGGTGCCCGTGAAGTAATTTTTTCCCATTGGGCGTAATGTAACGAAAAACTTTTGACTGTCCCCGTAATTAAACTATGCACTCGATTTTCATGCAATTTGGAATGACTCGACAAAATTTTGCAACAATTATATATTTAAAATTTCATATCATTCGGTTGGATAGTTTTTGCTCTGCTATATGCGGGCGGATAGACGAACAGACAGACGGACCGAGCGACGATAATAGGTGCTACGTATTTATAAAATTACGAACTCAACTAAAAAGTAAAATTATACAGCAATAAAGATCTTATAAAACATTTAGTTTCCACAAAGACATCATTCAATATTTCAACTTTTCAGTATAATACTTAGGGATCTCCAACTATATCGTATGTTTTCCTTTAAACTAGTTATCAGTTTGATTTTAAAACATGCATCTTTTGTTAAAGCTGATTTACCTCCACGACTCGAATGGAGTAATCCCTTTTTTCTATTTTCACTATTTTAATGAACAAATGTTTCCCCCGTAGTGCTCATTTAAATAGAAGTTGACTTCGATAAAATTACCAAACTCCATTCCAAACCTCCAAATTAATTCCGTTATCGAATTTGCATAAAATGTTACTCCTCTGAAAATTAATTTCAGACTATGTCGCAGAAATCTAAATAGAGTAAGGGTATTTTTAAAATTTTAGCAACTGCTGAATTTCAACTCGATTGTAGAAATGCATTTACAAATAGCTATAGATGTATCACCATAGAGTTTATCATTTAATACTATTAATGTCTTCTCTATATAAAAATGTGTAATAAGAAATGGATTAACCCTTTATCTACTGCATTATGATCTACTGCAATTTTTTTCATGCAATATTTTTTTTTTCAGTTACTACAATAAACATTAAAGGATAAATATTAAAAAAATACTCACACGTGAGAAATTTAATTAATTAGAGCTAATTAATTAAATTGGAACTTTAAAGTACCGTCACTATAGAACTGTGGTAAAATATTTTCGATTTGATAAGTATGGGAAAAATAGCTTTTTTCATATTTACAAATAATTTTTTTGGCGAATTCCGGTGGCAATCATTTATTTCAACACTTTAGCATTGAAAATAGCCAGTGTTATATTTTAACCCATTTATGCCTAGCGTTCCATTTATGAGACTCTTCAAATTTTAATAAATTTGTATAATTTTCTTCTTTTTTCTAACATGAAAATTATATGAAATAATTATCTATAAATGTCTTTATTTGTTTCCGAAAGATGACAGCATAAGATGGATATTTATTTGCTTAAATGAAGAATTTTCGGTGTTTATATAGATTTTTCATTTTTCTAGATGGCGAAAGGTAAATCACGTCAGCTAATTTCATATTTTTTCTATTAAAAATGAATCTGAAAATGCGCCAGAAAATTTCGATTTGTTTAGCAGGGAAAAGTAGTTTTTTGAATACCGCCTTAACATGATTCGGATAAAACTAGCTATTATATAAAAATGAAATGAAAACTCTTCAAGAGCGGCCAGATAAAATTGTTAAAGTGGGTATATCTCTAATCATGATTTAGTTTTTGTTGGTGAAATTAGTATACTAACTTCGAAATCTACCTCCGCCTGTAGGCCGGGCTGGCAGGGATTTTTAATTTCTAATTAATAATTATACCTTATATAACACATATATGTGGAAGGTAACAAGTTCTCTATTTTACAAATAATTTTCCATAATTAAACATGATTGTCACTAAAAATGAATGTCATTAAGCTGGCCTGCTCATTTTAGTTCTTTATGAGGTATAAAGATTGCGCTGCAGAGTAATTCTTCTTGTTCTTGAAATAGTTCATGTCAGAAGTAGTAAAATCATTGCTACAGCAACATCTTTTAGATATTTCTTTGAAAATAATGTGTTTTGAGACTTTTTAAAAATCGAGTAGACTTTTATTATGTCATTTTCCTGGCTTCTAAAAATTACAAATAATACTGAATATTACACTGAATTTGAGGTACTATAGAGGAAACACGTCCCTTTACACAAAATTAAAATGTTAGATCAAAAAAAAACAAGAATGTGAAAAATGTTTTAGAATGGAATTGTCATTATCCTGGCTTACATATGCGAAGAAAATGACACATAATTATAATTACATAATAAACGGTCAAGTGGAGTATTACTCGAGCTTAGAGGGCTCCGTAATGAATTATTAACTGTATTATTACAAAAAATCGTTGCTGAAAGTATAATAAGACTTTGCAAAAAACTATACAACGTAGGGTTGGGTATAGCTGTATATACTAAAATAGTATGAATGAGTATACCATAATAGTTTAAAGAGATGTGAAGCCTAAATAATATCAAATATTGTTATTCTGTATAGCTCTTTTTTAATCTTATCCTAATCTGTCTATGATGAACTTAATTCGATACTGACAATAAAAGTTTTTCATATCTAACCCCTTGCGCTCTGACGCCGTTAACGGATGCATGTCCCTAGCCAGCCACCAGTGTTGTCGCATTTGGTAGATTCTTTTTAGAAATTTTGAATTCACACTACAAAAATTTAATTAATAATTTTGTTTTCTTTATTTATGAACAATCAAACATCTTACAATCAAAATTAAGAGTTAATTCTATCTGGGTTGAGAATTCGGAATATCTAATTAAAAAATCAGCCATTTATCGTTGTCGAAAATGGACAAAATAGTACGACGTAGGCTGCGTACGTATTACAGCACAAGACGTTAAGCTTCATTTGGCATTTCATAAAACTAAATCCAGTGTAGTAATCTTTTCTTTTTACAGTGTAGCTTAAAAAAAAAAAAAAAAAAAAAAAACCCTTGTTCAAAGTTTAAACTTCAATTTGTGCAAAGCGCGCTTCGAAAGGAGGTCGCAAAGATGCCTTTCCACGCCCTTCCGCATTTTTCCAGATAGGTTTTTAATTAACTTTTAAAAACACGGGAGGCGTATTGATAGATCCACTCAATGCAAACTAGCCGCGAATCCCATAGAATTTATGTGATTAATTCTAACTAAATTATTCTGTTTTTAACAATTTGACATTTATTGCTTTTATACTGCTACTGGGCATTGCATTACACAAATATACCGTAGAACCTCCATAAGTTGACCACCCAAGGGACTGTAACTAAGTGGTCAACATACGGAGGTGATCAACTTAGGGAATTTTTAGAAAATATTTAGTAGAATATTGAAAAAAAATTAGTAAACTTTTTAGTATTTTTTAAGGAAAAATTTAAAAAAAAAATTAACTCTTACTCATTTTTATTTTTACTGAAGGTACAGCACATTTTTACAATTTTTGAAAGAATAATACAATTTTTGTTCGAGTCCTCTTTTTGTTCATTAGGTAACTGCAAAAAGCACTTTCACAGTTTACAAGTGCATTAAGCATGCTTGGGCATTTTTCTGCAACGAAATTTTTAAGTTGCTCCATCATGCGCTTTACATCGTCTTCCTTCAAAGTTGGGTGCTTTTCAGTTTCGTCGTCACTTGGATCATCGTCCTCTTCGCCGTCCATTTCTTGTACCTTAGAGTCCTCTTTGTGCTTAGTTGCAGAGAGTACCTCATTGAAGATTGCCTCTGGGTCTGGTTCAACAGAAGTTACTAACTCATCGTCGATGGTAACATAATCTTGAAAATCAACTCCATCAAAAACTGGCAAGGGAGATTGGGGAAGCTCATCATCTTGCACCGATGTTGTAGCTGTAACAAATCCAGCTTTCTTGAAGCAGTTCTTAATCGTGGTTTGCGTAACTTTATTCCAAGCAGAATTGATCCAATAAACAGCATTCAAATCATTTACTGACGCAGCTGTTGACGTTGCCAATGCAGAAGGACCACAGGTTTATGCTTTCATGTTCAGCGATTCCAGAAGTTGAGCTCTGTGGTGCGCTTTGAAAGATTAGATAATGCCTTGATCTAAAAGTTGTGTTTGGAGGCAAAAATTTTAGCTTCACATTTGTGAGATTATTCAGTTTCAGGTGGCATCGGCAGTTGTTCACGATAAGTAGAAATAACAGCTTCTTTTTTCTCATTTCTGCGTCAATTCTTCTAACCCACTCTTCGAACAAGGCACTGGCCATCCAAGCAGATCTATCGCTCTTCAAAAAGCAGGAAGGTCTTCAGGTTTTACATTTTTAAATGCACGAGGTTTTGCGGATTTGCTAATCATTGTAGGCTTCAATTTTTCCCTAGTCATACTAACACATAGAAGAACAGTAAAACGCTGCTTTGAAAGTTTTCCTCCTTTTTCAAATGTCACATTTCATTACTAGACTTCTATCAGGCATTGTTTAAAGAAGAGACCGCACTCATCAGCATTAAAGATGTCCTCATTAAAACCTTTAACAAACTCTGGGAATTTTTCAATAAACTTCTCCACCACTTCAACTGAAACCTCATTCGATTGTCCACACAAAACTTTTTGAGAAATCTCGTATCGTAGTTTGAATTTTTCAAGCCAACCTGCTGACGCTTGGAAGTCCTCTATTTCGAATTCTTTTGCAAATTTTTTTGCTACTTCCTGAAGCATATAGGTCCTGATATTCTTGCATTGATTGATCTCATCTCTTTAAACCAACGAAACGTGGCTTCGTTCACATCGTCGAAACATGTTTTTCTGCGTTTTCTTTGAAGCCCCCCATTTTCGGAACAATATCTTTCCAGACATTCTTCCTTGCGTTTTAAAATGTTGCTTACAGTTGTCTTGCTCACACCAAATTTTTCCGCTGTCTTTCTTTGGCTGCTGCTTTCCAGAAAATTAAGAAGATCCACTTTGTCTTTTAATTTCAGTTCTTTTACAGCTTTTTTTTGCGTCATTTTTAATGAAAATTCGCAAATAAACGACTGGTCCCTTCACGACGCGATATCCAGAAAAAAAGAACGGAATGTGTTTCACATGTGAGCGATACACGTTGTCTTCTAATTCCGTTTAGCTACATCGCTACGCCCATCTCCTACTCCCCTGACATTTTTCGACATATTCCAGGAGTTCTGGCATTTCCCCCCCATTGTATCATACAGGAAGTGAACAATGAATGGAGCACCACATGGGGGGCGAGTGTTGCTCAGATAAGCCGAATGACTGATAAAGAAATTCCTGGAAACCGGATGGAGAACAAACGCAGGAAAAAGCAAATTCTAGAAAACATCAGTGGTCAAGTTACAGAGAGTAAAGCCTACTAAAAAGTGGTCAACATACAATTTACGGAGGTGGTCAACATAGAAAGATAAATCTCCATTGACAATCCATTGTGACCATTCAAACTAATAAATTTCGGTCAACATAGAGAGGGGGTCAACATAGAGAGGTGGTCAACTTTGGAGGTTCTACTGTATCGTTAAAAGTTGCTATCGGGCTTTAAAAGACGATGGTACATAGCGTACGCCGCCCCTGTCATTATGTATGTACAAACCGTCCTTGTCTTTAAAAGTTACTATCTCGACTATTTATTGACGATTGTTTTCGAAAATCGTTATCAACACTGCTTTTATAATTCTGCTAAGATAGGTACCCCAAGCGCTCCTCAACACCTTTGCTGAATGCCTGAAAATCGATATTTGTGTGTAACGGAAAAAGCGTTTTCCCAAAAACTATGTGTCCTAGGGTAATCACTATAATTTCCCTGAAAGGTTTAACTTGACGTCTACTGCCTCTAATTTTTTCATAATTTTAGTTTCAGTAGATTCGGAAATAGATGGGAGGGGGGGGGGGCACATTTTTCACTACATTTTTGACGATATCTCTGAAAATATAATGCCTAAAATTAAAAGAAGTGTATTTTTGAGTTCAGCGTTACGAAAGCTTCGACACGATACCCCACATAATATACGAAGAATTTTTTTTTCAAGTAACTTTTTCAAGTAACCCCTGTACATTTTTCCTAAATTTTTTGTGTATGTTTAATAATCTGTAAATATGTGGGTCAACAGTCTTTATTACTTCCCCCAATTTGAACTTTCCACGTTCCATAGTTTACGAGTAAAATGGCTGCGGCAGACGGACAGACAGACACAGAAGTTATCTTATAATGGTTCCGTTTTTACTTTTTAAGTACGGAACCCTAAAAATGAACTTAAGCTTTTCAAATTTTAACAATTTTACATATAACTTCCTTTATTCAGTTGTTTAAGCAACACTTTAAAAAAATCAGAAGCTTTGAAACGAGTTAAATTTTCAAAATCTCACATTTTGTGATATTCACCCGCAACGGAAAACTTTTGACTTTCCCTGTAAATGAAGTAAACATGCTACAAACTTCCTTTCAAACAGGAAACGTGCTATGGTAAACGTCAATAACATCCAAAAATTTCAGGTCAATCCGAGTATATTTACGGGAGTTAGAGCGCGGACAGACAAACCGAAGTCATAAACACTTTTCAACTTTGTTGGAAACGTTTTAACGTAGATTTGAAAAATAGTTTCTACTAAAAAATTCTTTTAACACATCAAACGTTTATGTCCACCCGCGCGACATTGCCCACTATGCGAATGATAAACGGCATCTTGTATCTGCGACCTACTTAAGTCTCTCGACGACACTCACAAGAAGATATAAATCCTATGAGAGAGTTTTTTCAAATTTCTCCTTTGCATTTGAATACTTTTAAATGATTTTTTTCTTTTACTTTCCAAACACTTAATATCAGGAAAGTATTCTAAATATAATTTGTGTTGAGCGAGTGAACACCATTAATTCCCAAATGGTACTTCCGATTGAACTACCATTTGAGGAATATGTTATAAACCTATTTCGCAAGAACTGTATAGTTTTTCGTAAAAATCGCCGATGGATTAGATATTCAATCCATTTTTAAGTCCTTTTGAAACCATTTTGCAACCAATTCCCCTGGGAAAATTACCAAGAAAATGTAACAGATTAAAATTGATAATTATTGCAGCGATGTAATCAAGCATTAGTAGTGTGTGCGTATATGTAAATTGTTAATCGACTGTAACTAGTTCAAATACAAAATGCGAAGGTAGTCAAATAATACGAAGAGTCCCCAATAACAAAACAGTTCTTTTATATACACTAGGGGATCGTACCCGGGCTTCCCGGGTTAAAGAATATATGTGTAAACATTTTTTTTTAATTGAAGACTAATATTTTTTTATATGCAATAAATTTTTTAGATTACCCACTTACATTAAAAAAGCATTTTTCATATGGATAAAACGAATTATATAATCAAATAAATTTTTGAAATTTATCAAAAGCGACATTTTCTTATTAGCCGCATGCTAAGAGTTATTTGACGAAGATTTTGCTACTTATGGCATCCTTTTATATTCTGATAATTTCAGAGCTTATACATGTCTGTTAAATTTGTGTTTTATTTATATTATTTTATTTATTTATTCATAAAGAAGTTTTTTTAAGGGATATTAGCCGTAAGAAAATGGTAAACTCTTTATTTTGTGTTAAGGACAAACGGATTAATATTTCGTAATTGAGCTCAGCGCGATATAGATAAATTAAATATATTTCATGTTTTAAAATTGTTTTTAAAACCATTGACAATCAGTAAACAGAGATGAACTTTGCAAACAAATTCCATTTGAAAAAAAAAAATCCTATTTGTTGATCAAAAAATTTAAATTGTGCGATTATAAATATGTTAATTTGTGTTTTTTCAATATTATTCTTTTATTTGTTTATAAAAGAAGTATTAATTTTGTTAATTTGTATCTTGTTTGATCATTTAAAAATCATTTTAACTCAAAACTTGAAGTCACGATTATCAGCAATATCTTTTATGTGAACAGACGCACTCTTTACTTGAGATCCTAATCTCAATTCCGGAGAGTAAAAATTTCCGTAATTTATGTTTTTTAGACGCATCTGTGTTAAAATGTTTAGTTTTATCTAGGAAAATGATAATTTTATTTTAAATATGGCTTCATTTTCACTTAAATGAGCATTTCCCCTAATGTCTGAAACCTAGTATCAGTACACATGCAGAAGGAAAAACAATATAGAAAATTTATGAGGAAAAATGCGTGCTTTCAATAGCAGTATGTCATTTTCCGTTATTAAGCCCCTAATATAATATTCTGCTCCTAGTGGGACTTTGAGACACTAAACCCTATACAACAATTTTTATCAACAATTTTGAATTTTTATCAGAAAATATCATGAATAAAGATAAAAATACCTAATTATTTCTCTCTTGTCTTCAATAATGAAAGCTATCTAATTTTCACCATTTTGAATAAATTTCATAAAATGCTTTTAAAATTAAAATATAAAAGTGGGGATATTAAAAAAAAACAGATAGTGCTATCACATCTACTTTCAGTTAAAAAAAAAAAAAAAAAAAAAAAAAAAAAAAAAAAAAAAAAGTAAAATTGTTTCAGCAGAAAGATCGGGGCAGATGATTAAAAAACACACTTGTGTTTTAAATACATAGATTATATAAAATTAGGAAAAATTAAATTAAGCAAATTATGTTATGTTGATAAAATTGTAGTAGAATGTCCTAAAGCATTAAAATTTTATTATTCGAGAGAATTCTGGACAAAAATTTCAGGAACATAATATTATTTTAAACCACGAATTATTTGTTTGCTCGTCTAACTCGGCGAAGCAAATCCATCCAGCAGAGAATCATCAATTTCTGTAATGTAAATCGCTATTATTTGCATGTCATCTCTCTTTTATAAAGACACTCTAAATTTTTGTAAAACATTGCGTTTTATCAGTGTGGGATTTCGATTACATTATTTTCAAAAGTGAAGCATTTTAACCTGTGAAGAATTTCAAAGCAACTGGGCTGTGAAAATGACGAACTTCTACAAAACATACTTCGGGTTAAGAATTAAAATACACGCTTTTTTATAAAATGACGTCATTTGCATCCGCTAAAGCAATCCACTTTTACAATACAGTTTTAACTTTGTCTATAGAAAAGTATGCATATGACGTCATTATCACGGAATAACAGACAATATTGTTGGCATATAGCCCATATTTTAATTTCAAGTTTTTTTTTCAGGTTTTATGAGAAAATGGCAACAAATGGTACAGTATCGCCTATTTTCGACTATTTTCCGTTTACTTTTAATGATTTTCAATAGAAATGGGGTACTTTTGTTGCCACGATAAGAAAAATGTTATTAAAAACTACAAAAAAATTAATATTTCAAAAATAAATTGAGATACAGCTTTCAAACAAAAAGCATTTAAAAGAGCATATTTTTCCTTATTCGACGGTGTAAAAATTTAAAATGTGCGATGTTTAGAAGTTTAAAAATTTGCAGTAGAGAAAATTGCAAAACCGAAATTTCATTTCAAATTTCAAAGTGTTGCCATTCGCAAAATGACGTATGCGTTACGCACAGATATGTTTGTCCTTTATAATATAGATATGTACAGGAACTTGAATCAGGACTGACACCATACTCAGTTACGAAATATATTGCGATGTTGGTTTGTGGACAATACCACTCGAATTAAAGGCATGATCTGTATTATTATTTTAGACCAATAATATAATAGACGTTATTACTAACAATAATGACCCCATGGCCATTTTAGCTAACAAAATAGCTCACTAAATGCGGTTTTATTCCATAAGAACATTCGACGTGCGAACATCAACAACAAACGATAAAGACTTCCGTTGCCAAACGTCAAACAGAAAAGTCTGCTGTAACGCGCAAGGAGGTGCGCTCAAAACAGTGTCTAGGAAAGCCGTAACATAGGTAACATCTTTCGTTTCAAAACGAGAGGTCCAGTGTTTCAATCCAACTTATTGTGTCACATATCTTTTTCATCGCGGGTTGAGGGATCTCCCAGGTATTCCATCCTTCGCAGTACAGGACACAGGACGAAGGTTTAACCGGGCGTCTTCGATATCAGAGGGGTTTTTCCACTTGTTTGTTGGTTTCAGCCGGAACTGGCGCAACCATCGAGAAAACAAGGCGGCTACCCAGGGACCCGCGCAGGTTCGAATCTTGTTAGGAGCACCGAGCGTTTGTATACAATTCAAAATAACATTATCCTGTATAAATATAATGATACTATTGTTTTAAATATGTCTAAGTTTTCTTTCGCGGAAAAAAAATAGTATTAACTTTATTTCTTACAGCCAAAGTTGATATAATTATCGAAGAATGTGTAGGAAAAAAGTAGAAGGACACTCGATTTTTCTAATTTACTTAATTGTGATTTACATTTACGGTCTGATATTTTTAAGGGTATCATTTTATACACATCCTTTTGTTACGACATAAAAAATTTATTGCTACAGCAATTAATTTATAGGAAATTGAACATAGTTAACTATCGCACTGTAAAAAAAAAGTAGAAGGACAGCTCAGAAAAACTGAATTTATTGGACGCTTTTGCTATAGATAAGGTAAATATAATCATTACTATTTTATAGTTTTTGTCAAAAAAATATATATTTCTTCATTTTTATGTTTATTTCTATTTTGTTTTTTGGATGTCTAAAGGAATACTTTTAAATAATTTTCAAAAAGGCCAAACCATAGCATTTAGAAACAAGTTGGAAATTGCTCGTCAAACGTGGCAAATGAGGTGCGTTCGTAATGTAACTAGTTTTATAATCATTTTTTGCACCCCATATTATACTGAATGTATAATCTTTTGCACTTCATGAAGTGCATAGTCTGATACATCATTAAAATGCACTTCCAGTATTTTTTTCCCATTCCCCGTAATGTAACGGAACACTTTTGACTGTCCCTGTAATTAAACTATACATCCGATTTTCCTAAAATTTGAAATAGCTCAACAAAATTTTGCAACAATTATATCTTTAAAATTTCAGACCATTCTGAAGGCTTTAATATCATTAAAATCCACTTGCAATAATTTTTCCCATTGGCCGTAATGTAAAGAAAAACTTTTGACTGTCCCTGTAATTTAACTATACATCCGATTTTCGTGAAATTTCAAATGGCTCGACAAAATTTTGCAACAATTATATCTTTAAAATTTCAGATCATTCGGAAGGCTCTAATATCATTAAAATCCACTTGCAATAATTTTTCCCATTGGCCGTAATGTAAAGAAAAACTTTTGACTGTCCCTGTAATTTAACTATACATCCGATTTTCATAAAATTTGAAATGGCTCGACAAAATTTTGCAACAATCATATATTTGAAATTTCAGACCAATCGGTTGGGTAGTTTTTGCTCTGTTACATGCGGACAGACAGACGGACGGACAGACGGACGGACAGACGGACAGACGGACAGACGGACGGACTGAACGACGACTATAGGTGCTACGTATTTATATAATTACGAACGCACCTAAAAACGGTAAAAAGCATCAGAGGATTGCTTAATGTTAGTAAAACTGCAATATCAAACTTTCTTAGAAATCCAGAGGATTACGGTACTAAAAATAAAGACACGAAGACCTAAAACACTGACGCCTCGCGATGAAAGAGACTTTATCCGAGAGTAGAAAAAAAAATTCTACAATTTCAAAGGCCCGAAAACAAGCAGAACTAACACATGTGTCACGTCAAACTATGTGTAACTATATAAAAATGTCCAAAATCTTCATTTTTAAAAAGGGACAACACCATCCAAGTGAACAAAAATGCTTATAGCTAACTGCTTATCTTGGGGAAGAGATTACGTGTCTTGCAGCACCGAATGGACTTCTGTCATTTACTCAGATGAGAAAAAGTTCTATTTATATGGTCCTGATGGATACCAGTTCTGTTGGCTTTGTATTGAGAATGAGGAAGAATTTTATTCCACTCGACATACGGAGGGGGAAGTTTGGTGGTCTGGGTAGCAGTCGGATGTTATGGAAGAACGAGTCTGGTCTTTTGAATGGTAGACAGAACCATAAAGATTACATCTGATAGTTGGAATCTAAACTTTTTCCTTATGGTACAGATTTAGGTAGATGAGATTGGATATTTCAGCAAGATGGAGCAGCGATTTCTACAGCTATTAGTGCGAAAAATTGTTTCCACACAAACAAGGTTCATGTTTTGCAATGGTTAGCTAAACACCCTGACCTGAACATATTTGAAAAAGTATGGGCGACATTAGTTCGTCATGTATACAATGAAAGAAAACAGTATGAATGTATTGTTGAGCTTCGGAATGCACTTAACGAAGTTTGGAACAATTTTCGCCAAAGTGAAACATATGCACTCAATGATTCAATGCCAAACAGAGTATTTGAAGTGATAAAGGCAAATGGAAAGAAAACTTCTTACTAATACTTTAATTTTCACATACAATACATATTTGTCCTTCTACTTTTTTTTACAGAGTTTCATGTAAGCAACAGAAACTATCTTATGAAAATCAAATTCTCTTCGCAATTTATTTTTAATTACTATGATTTTATATTCATTTAGTTCCAAAATGCTACGCAAATAAAGAATTTTGCGCTAACTTAATTAGTTGTGCTTTTCTTAGAAAAAAGTCTAGTGTCCTTCTATTTTTTTTGCAGTGTAGTAGTAGTGTTCTGTAGATGTGCGGATCCTGAAAGTAACCCTAAACACAAAAGATAAATAATTAAAATAGTCTACAGGATTGAAGACTTTTAAAAATTAAAAATAATAATACACATTACATATGAAAGAATTTGCGTGTTTTTTTTTTTTTTTTTTTTTTTTTTTTTTTTTTTTTTTTTCATATGTTTTCTACACTATATTATAAATTATTCTGTAATATGTACAATTTGTAAAAAAGATTTTTATTAGTCAAATATTCAGTCAGAGATGTTGGATCCCTAAATATGATTTATCAGTGTCCAGCGCGGCATTGCGCCGGTCGTGGTTACAGTTAGTAGTTTCCCCTGGCGGCAGGTATATAAGCTAACATCTATTTAATAGGCCGCTTGTTCGGTTGAACGTGCCAGACTTTATTTTTTTATTAGCCCCCGTTATGCTATTTCTTTCGCCCAGCAATCTAAATGTCGTTTCGAAAAAATAACTTTCCGTTATATAAGCCGGACGTAAAACAAAGCAGATGTATCATTGTATAACATAATCTCTACTGCAATTCTTTAAACTTCTAAGAATCGCACATTTGCCATTTGTATACAGTCCTATAGGGGAAAAAAATACTTTTAAATGCAATTTGTTTGAAAACTGTATCTCAATTTATTTTTGAGACATTAATTTTTTTTTTTTTTTGTATTTTTTAGCGCTGTTAGTTTTATGTTGGCAACTGAAGTACTCCATTTCTGTAAAAAGTAAAGGTAAAATAGTTGGGAAATAGTAATTATATCTTTTCGTTGCCATTTTCCCATAACAATTTAAAAAAAAGAAATTAAAATACGTGCTATTTTGAAAAAAAAAATAAATGAATGATTTCTGATAAAACAGGGAGCTATTATAAAATATATTTAATTTTAAGTATCTATATTAATGTTACAAACAAATGAAGGCATATGAATCATTAGATAGCCAATTTTTTTTCTCAATTTTTCTGAATGACGACATCGCTTTTTGCTGCATTTTGTGTATTATCCAGCGATATTGACGTCCTATGCATATTTTTCTGTAGATGCTGTTTAAAGACTGGATCGTAAATGTGGAATTTTTCAGCGAATGCGAATGACGTCCTTTTATATAAAACAAAAGCGTGTGTTTTAAGTCTTAAAACTGAAATATGTTTTGTACTATCTATATTTATATATGTATATACATTTTTTTTTTCATCGGGGGCAACACTAAATTCTGGAAAAGCAGAATTCCTGTTTTCTAGTTTATTTATTATGACTTTGTCAGTTGCTCACCATTGGGTTTCGGATAGAACATCGTTTCTTTCTGGACGTGACTTTATCAAGGCCATTCACGTTAGGTATGGCTGTCTGTATAACCGGGCACGGTGCGCCAGAGGTAGAGGCGACAAGATCAAGACCTGCCGGAATGGATGTGACGAGCCTGAAACATTAAATCATATCTTACAACAGCGTTATTCAACCCATACTTCAAGAATTAAAAGACATGACAATATCGTACACTACCTCCAACGTATTATCACTGATCGTAACAACACTGTCCATAAAGAACCAATATTCCTTATTAACAATAGCACTCTTAAACCTGATCTCGTAGTTTACAATGAAGAAAGAACCGTTTTAATAGATGTCCAAGTTATTAATGACCAGTATCCTCTCTCCACCGTTCACAACAATAAAATACAGAAATATGAAATCCTCAGAAATCAACTATCTGGCCTCCGTCCGGGTGGCTACCACGGCAGCACCCGAACAATTAATTGGAGGGGTGTTGTTGCTGGTGCTGGTGAGTCATTTAAAGAACTGACTTCTCTGCGTCTACTTAAAAAAGGTGACATCAAGATCATTGCGTCCAGAGTTATATTGGGTGACATACTCTCACACAGTTGGTTTCAGCGAATGACGGTGACTAAGCGTCACCTGAAGAAAGGCGTCGGGTGAGCTGCTCTAGTCGTCATCCTGGGTTGCGATACTACTGCCGTTTGGGGTTGTCTGTAGAAAAAAGAAATATATTATATTTTCTGAACACGTGTTTGGAGAATCCAGTGGGTTCATTTCAGATTTTTTTTTTCTGGAGACACTTGATTTCGGAAACGGTTCCGAAACTGTCAGTTTGAAAGCTATCAATTTGAAATACCTTTGCTTTCTCGCCTCCGAAAAGGGAAGACTCGTTTTTTCCTTTCCTTTGTTTTTTGAACACATGTTGTCCCAGAATTTTTGATAACATGCTTACACGGCTGGCGAAACCATCGTCTAACGTGGCGTCTGCCCAGGGCACCGCACCAGTCTCTAGGGGACCCGAATTTTTTCTTGTGTAGAATTCGAAAGTGCGTTTTCTCTGTATATTTTTCCTCTGAATTTGTTTTTAAATGGTTCTTCCCAATAAAAAAGGTGAGTATTAATATTTTTTTCACAAGAAATATTAATATATAACTGTCGGGGAATGTATGCATCGGGTGAAAATAGCAGGGCTGCGGAGTCGGGGGGAAAAAGGACGACTCCGACTTCGACTCCGGGAATTTTAACAGATCCGACTCCGACTCTTTCGCTCAAAAATGGGCCCGACTCCGACTCCGCAGTCCTAGAAAATAACCGTCAACGAAACAATAAGCATTTAAAATATTATAAAGGATAGGAGATTTTTCGAAATAAAAGTTACTTATGCTTATTAAGTGTGAAAAAACTGGTATTTTTCATACATTTTATTATCTATATTATATACTATTCTATGATTTGAACAATTTAAAAATAAATTTTATTAGTTCAGTATTGCACTATGCGCTGTTCCCCATTAACTACTTTTCGAGGGGCATGCGCGACATTGCGCCGGCCCTGCATACTGAAACTCCATTACAAACCTCCAAGCTAATTCCGTTATCAAATTTGAAACCCGAGCGTTTCTCTCTAGCGAAAATTAATTTCGAAATACGTCAGGGGAAATCAGAGTACGATAGTTTAAGGGTTTTCAGCAACTAGCGCCTAAGAAAATTAAGTGAATTATTAGTGGTGTTATATGCATATATGAGCCGTTAATTTTGAAAGTGGGACAAGTCTATTTTGTGAAAAAAAATTGTAAAAGCTAAGTCTTATTACAAATGAACAAAAATATTCTGTTTCTAATTAATTAATAAAAAAGTTTTAATATTAGTATAAATTTATTACTGATCATTTATTGGGTCAAACATGTTTCAAATGCGTAAATTTTGCAAATGAATTTTGTGAGTCAAAGCTATGTTGGATAAAATTATATTTCATGTTTCATAACTTTAGCAATCAAAACAGGTTGGAAATTGCACGTCAAACGTGGCAATGAAGTGCGTTCGTACTATAACTAGTTTTATATTTTTTGGCAC
Source organism: Maratus speciosus (assembly GCA_963932465.1). NCBI lineage: Eukaryota > Metazoa > Arthropoda > Arachnida > Araneae > Salticidae > Maratus > Maratus speciosus. Next base: position 536,771 of record CAWVRF010001324.1, read on the forward strand.
AGCATATTGTACTGAATGTATATTTTAGTGCACTTCGTAAATGCATATGAATTTCATTCTGTTTGAAAGGCTATAACATCTTGAAATGCTTGATGCACTTGAAATAATTTTTTCCCATTGGACGTAACGTAAAGGAAAACTTTTGACTGTCCTTGTAATTAAGCTATACATCCGATTTTCATAAAATTTGAAATGACTCGACAAAATTTTGCAACAATTATATATTTAAAATTTCAGAACCATTCGGTTGGGTAGTTTTTGCTCTGTTATATGCGGACGAACGGACAGACAGGTGGACCGAACGACGACTATAGGTGCTACATATTTATATAATTACGAACGCACCTAATGAGAATTTAATATTGAATACTTAAGGAATCTCTCTTGAATACTTTACAAATCTTCACTATCTAAATTAAGGAATATAATTGTGCTGTCGAGCTGCAAAACCAACCAAATCCTCAAAATTAGAAAATATCTTTTTTTCAGTTTTTTAAATTCTAGGTAAACTTTTCTACCATGGAAACAATAAACCATGCAAAAGCCGGTCAAATATACTGTCCTGAACACTATAAAACTCAAGTGTTTTGGTTCCAATCTTATTTTGGCTAAGTGTGGCAAAAAAAAATCAATCAGCTTTCCCCTAAAGTTTTATTTTTTGGAGATGGACGGTTTTGCAACTAGACGACACAATTATCGGCAGATAATTTATTTGAATTTTTTTCCTACATTTTTTCCATACAAATTTATGTTTTTAACTAATTCACAATAAAATGTTTTAATATTGGTATAAATTTGTTACTGATTATTTATTGGGTCAAAGATGTTTCAAATGCGTAAATTTTGCAAATAAATTTTGTGAGTCAAACCTATGTTGGATAGAATTATTTTTCATGTTGCATAACTTCAGCAAGCAAAATGAGAATTTAATCTTGAATAATTTAGGAATCTTTTTTGAATAATTTATAAATCTTCAATATTTAAATTAAGGAATATAATTGTGCCGTCTAGTTGCAAAACCGGCCAACTCCTTTAAATTAGAAAATGTGCTTTTTCAGTTTTTTAAGCTCTAAGTAAACGTTTCTATAATCTGGAAACAATAAACCATGCAAACATTACATGAGATTTCAGATTCAGCTAGACGTTGACATAAGTTGTTACTGATTAGATTTTGGTGTAAATCACGCAACAGTTGGCGCTGCTCTTGCGCAGTTCTCACGTTGCGCAATACCTTTATCTCAAGAACTAATGCACGAACAGAAAATCTTTCTCTGAGCGAAACAGGTTTTCTGGGAGAAATATGCTGGTTGGTTGTCTGCCCAGTTAACTTAAACGGTAAAGCATTGGCCTTGCAAGCCAAGAATCTGGGTTCAATTCCCAGCCTGGGCGTTTTTTCGCCCAGTTGGAAACATTCAATTTATATCTCAAAAACTAATGCACGGAATTTGATCAAACTTCATATTCTTTTACACTTTCAGATAAATAGATCCGTATTATGTTTCAGTGTATACTGCGCAACCGGTGTCGCTTTTATGCTCTTTGGACTGGGATTTTTGGTTGGAGACATTTAAGAGGTTGGAATGCCGAAATTCATTCATTTTTTTGAAAAATGCGATCCTTATATCTCCTTTTTAAATGCACATAATTCACCGAATCAATATATCTTTAGAATCCTCATGATGGGCAGATTGTCATTCAGTTTTAGCACTGCGATAGCGAATTTTGAAGTATTAACATGTACGAGGTAGAAGCAAGTTTTGGGATTGACACATCCGACATGTAGTTAATATCTATATAGTTAAAACGCTAATCGTTTTCTTTCGACAGTCTGTGAGAACAAACTACTGCATCAAATTACACGAATCTTTTTCTTTAAATGAAAGATATTTGGCCACAGATTTCGTATCGTTCGTTCGTTTGTTCAAATATTTTATTAATTAGCCGTAATTTTAAAATTAAAATTGTACAGTTGCGCATGCGCAGTATATAAGTACAAGTCTGCCTTTGGAGTGACGCGCTGCACATGTGCAAAGATGCTCGCTCTGTTGAACTTTCATATTACATGTAGAAGTTGTTTTAACTTCGTTTGTTATTCGTTTTTACTGTAAACAAGCTTTTCCTTCTTTCACAAATTTAATATCATTTGGCTCTTTTAGCATTACAGTAGAACCTCGATTATCCGAAGTAATTGGGACCGACCATCTTTCGGAAAATCGAAATTTTCTGATAATCGAAAATGCGTCAATTTTAAGATTAAGGAGAAATATAGGCAAAATTTCTTATTATGGTAACGAGTGCTTAATAAAAATAAAGCAATAGCAAAATAGAAACAAGAATAAATTACCTGAATTTTAATCTTGATATTAAGTGCCTTTTACATATATCAAAAGGGTTTGAGAGTGTGTTCTTTATGACGGTCAATTATCTACACGAGGGATATGGGCATGAAGGGGGTGAGGTGCCCTCTGTGGGTGTCTTTCTAAGAAAACCTAACCCGTATTTACACAAGGAAATCCAAGGTTAGAAGAAAACCACGGAAGACTTCGAACGATTAGACCGACGGGCGCGATTGGGTAACCCAGCACCTCCCGTCTATCAGCTTTGAGAACAGAACCTCTCGGCCACTGGTGGGGTGAAAAGGGTTTGAAAAAATGTTTTGCTTGTCGCAGTTCCGATTACCTTGGCTTTGAAGTTCTATCGCGGAGTTTCTTAATGTTATCAGTTCACCAGTATCACATTCTTTCTGCTGTTCCAGCCATGACAACCTTTTACAAAACATTCAATAGTTTCAGAATTGCTAATTTGTTCGTTTTCTTCCTTCCACTCCGCAGCTTACGGGAGCTCAAGTTAAATTCAAAGGAACTCTAAGAAATGGGATCGAAAATATTTACATGTACTCGTTGTTCGGAAAGGACCGCTTGCACACAAGAAATATGATAGTTAAAAAAAAAAAAAAAAAAAAAAAAAAAGCTTTCAAAATGGATTTTACACACAAGGAGTGTGATAGTAAAAATAAAATAATAATAAAGCTTTAAAAATGGATTTCGGTTAACCGAGAGTTTCGGTTAAAAAGAGTTTCGGATAAAAGAGGTTCTCCTGTATTAACAATTCAAAAATTTATTGTGTCGATATTAAGAGATAGATACGGTTTATATCGGGGGTGTCATATTATTTAGTTCATATTACACACAGAAGACAAACACGGCGATTTGAGGCTAAAAGTTATGGGTGATGATCGGTCTTATGAATTGCCAATAGTTACACACGAAGATTGGGAAACTAGCATGTTAAGTTGTAGCTGCTTCTTTAAAAAAATAAGGTATCATAAATATTAAAACGCAAAACTATTTCTGTAAGATCAGAACTCGAATTCTAGACAATTGCGTATGTGTCAACAGTTTTTCGAACTTCTTCAATTTAGAAGGAAGAGAAACGAGTTTCTACTAGCGTAGCCGGTTAAAGCAGCAGTTTAAAGCTCTGAATTTTTGTAGGAGATGCAGGTTCGAGCCCAAGCCGGCAAAATGTGCAATATTTTTGTCGATAATTCATTTCGATAACGACATATTTTATTAAGAAGAGAAGTGATAGGATTTTTATTTTATTATTATTATTATTTGAATGCTTGATAATTAAATAAAATTTAACACTCAATAATATTTTGAAAAAATGATGATTTATATTTAAAATATTTAGGCTAAAATATTTGCATGTAATTATCAATTAAATAAATAGATAAATAATTAAATAAATCTACAATTTTCGTTATATTTTCAGTCCATTATCAAGAATGTATATGCGTGTGCGTGTCAGAAAGAAAAGTTTGTCATTCATTTGCGTAAAAAATAAAACGGAAAGAAAGGAAAATATTCGTATAAGAGCTATAAAAAAATAACCTTGATATCCAGGTTTAATATTTAAAAAATGTATGAAAATGTAAAATAAAATTCAAGTAATAAAAAATATATATTAATAATCGTTATCTGCATCAAGTTTCAAATTTAGATTTTTAGAGAATGAGACAGATAAAAATAAAATTCTTGACAGCTTTTAATGGTCGTGTAGTCTTAAAAAAAATAAATAAATGAAAATAAATATTGTTATTTTTCAAATAAGAAAAAAAATGAGGCCGTAGTAAGTAAAAATAAATTCTCTACCCGGTATTTTTAGGTAAATTTCTCATAAAAAGTAAGTATAACTCGTTGTAAATTATAAATTTAAAATTCTTTCTCTTCATAGAATAGGTTAGACTGAAAGCACCATCTATCGCCTTAAATAAATAGGAATCACTTATGCAATACAGAAATTCGCTACGTAATTCCTCATTCAATAATTAAGGCAACTAATTAAAAATTCAAGAATTTTTCTAATGAAACATTCAAGTTATTTGCCGTAAAATCTTGACGAGCACTTTCAAGTAATTATTATTTTCCATTCGAAGAAAATGAACGTGTTCAGCATATCATTGCTTTTCAAAATGAGGCAAGTCCATTGGCGTATACCAAAACAATGATTTTTTATTCAGGAAATACGCATAACCATTTTTGTTATTTTAGTGCTTAAGAATATTTTTAAAGCCATTAAAATGCTATTAAATACCTAGCAATAACATAAATGGACTTACCCGAACTTGCAAAGTCAACGGCTCCTGTAAATATACCAGTAAACCTGCCTATTTTATGAAATCTTGTTCCGCTACTATGATTACATTATTTACAAATAAAAGTACGTTAAATATATCAGGTTTTTTTTTAAAAGCATTTATTTTTTTTATTACTTTCCTTTTCCTTGCTACTTTTACTTTGATAAAAAAAAAAAACTTCCCCGATATATTAACCTCTAGCGGCAAACGGTCAACCAATCGGACAGAAATTTTAGATGTACCTATTTGAAGGTATGCGCTCGAGATCATGATGATTTAAACAATAAAGCTCTTACAGTGAAAAAATTTCGAAATTTTCGAATGGCAACACCCATTTCTTTTTTACATGCGCAAATTCATCAGCGCACTGAAAAACTGTAAGTGGCGTTGAAATAATATACGTACGATGAAAACTGCCGGCGTAAAACATTTGCAAAAAATACCATTACGAAGAACGAAGAAGGGTTACAAGACATGTTTTTTAGTAGCCGATTTTTTTTTTTTTCACTTGTGAACTGAGTAATGTTGTAAGATTAGTTTTAAAATATGTTTTTGAGTTGTGTTTGTGTACACATGGTGGAAATAAAAATTTAATCATTTGCTTTAGAGTGATTAATATTACGTTACATAGGAACTGAATAGGATGGAGTGTCACGATATTACACCGCCAATTTCAGTCATACGTGTATCCTTCCAACGCCTTTATGGTTTTTCAATGCGCTAATGAATTTGCGCAGGAAAAATAAGTGCGTTGTCATTCGAAAATTTCGAAATGATTTCACTGTAACCGTAATTGTGAAAGCTCTGTTGTTTTAAATCATCACGATCTCGACCGCATACCTTGAGATAACTAAATCTGAAATTTCTTTTCGATTGGTTAAGCTGTTAGGTCGCTAGGGGTACATATATCGGGGAAGTTTTTTTTTAAGATCACCCTGTATAATGAAAATACCAATCACGATTTCTCCGACCATATATTGTGTTGATATAAGGCATTAGGCTAACATTGCAGGGCTAGATTATTGATTATATTATTCATCCATTATGCTACAGGTGTTAACCCTCTCAGTACATGGACATTTTGCAATTTCTTTTCATATAGAATATGTACGCTAAAATTATTTTCTAGGAATTCTCCTATAAAGGCCTCTTTCATAATTTTGCCTATTTAGTAAGTTCGGCACAGTTAATGTTTTATTGTTTATTTGTATAAATTGTGAATGAGGTCACATGGTCTCAATCTGATCACAATCTTAGACAATGAGGGAATAAATGAAAGCCTTCTAGCATGACACGAAATATTCTCAAACGTGGAACAAATGCAGACAGTTTATGTGTAAAAGTCATATTTCATGTGTTATTTTGTGTCTTGATTGCGAGAAAGATGAGCAGTACTGAAAGTAGTAGCTCCATGCTGTAGGTCTGTATGCTCGCCGACCGATGGTATGTGTTAGATTAACATCAAGGCATCTTCGCGACCGCAGGGAGTGGGCAACCGAGCATGTCAACTGGAGGAGAAATGAATGGAGCAATATTCTGTTTTCTGACGAGTCCCGTTTTTCTGTGCATCCGGATAATAGGCGTATTTTCATCTGGAGGGACCGTGGCAGTAGAATACTATCCTGCGTTCGTGCACGAAAGTGTCAGATTTGGCGGTGGAGGAGTGTTGGTGTATGGTGGCATCTCCATTGACGGGCGCACTGACCTCTACATCATTCGAGATGGAGCTCTGACTCGTCGCCGATATAGGGATGAGATCCTCAGACCTATTGTAGTCCCTTACGCTGCAGCAATCGGAGATAACTTCATTTTAATGGACGATAACTGCAGGCCACATCGTGCAAACCTGGTGGAGGATTTCCTTTTCGAGGAAGGAATCGTTCGAATGGAATGGCCAGCGTGTTCTCCAGACATGAATCCAATCGAGCACGTTTGGGACGCTCTAGGAAGACGAGTTTCTGGCCGTCAACAACCCCCACAAACTCTCCAAGAACTGGAAAGAGCTCTTCAGGAAGAGTGGGGCAGAATACCCCAACTCGTCATTAATAGCGTCATTGAGTCCATGCCTCAAAGGTGTTCAACGTTGCTGGCCGCCCGTGGAAACCATACCCCCTACTGAAAATGATTTTCTTTGAAGAAAACACCTTTTCTTATTCTTTTTTTCTCATATGCACAAATTGTGTTTTTTTCCTTTAATACACAAATGCGCAATAAAATGCATTTTTTTCTGCCAAACATGTGTAATTTATTCTCATATAACCTACTATGTCTGTCGACCATGTATCAAACAGCTAAACAGTTTACCAGATACAAAATCCACCTAAAACTGCAATATCCTTTAACTGTTTTGAGCAGTGTATATCACTGAGATATACAACAAGGCGCTAAATGTAGAATAGGGTGTGCATAGAATTTATCGTTTATTTACTAGCACACAAAAAAGAATTTGGCTAAAGAATAGTCTATGAACAATAATTATCGAAAGTATGTTTTCAGTTGTCGTATGCGTTTATAAATGTAACTATTTTTAATTTCTTCTATCTTTACAAGACGAAAGTATTGGATTCGTGAAAACTTTCGACTTTCGGTTTTCGACGGATTTACACGTATTAGGGGCCAGAGATTCCAAAAAACATGTTTTTACAAAATGTCTGGCTGTGTGAGTCTGTGACTCTGTCTGTCTGTATGTATGTAGGTGACGCAAATTTTGTGGGCGCTCTATCTCAAAAACTAATGCACGGAATTTAATAAAAATTTATATTCAAGTACTCCCTGATATATATTGATGCTGATTAATTTTTGGTGTGAATCGCTCAACAGGTGGCGCTTCTATGCAGCATTTTTCACGATTTCCACAAGAGCTCAATCCCCAGAATTAATGCACGGATTTTCATCAAACTTCAGATTCAGTTAGTCCTTGACATGAATTGATGTTTCAGTGATCTTGGTGTAAATCACTCAAAAGATGGCGCTGCTATGCTGCATTTTTTGCTATTACCTCAATAGCTGTATCTCAAGTACTAATGTTTGGATTTTCAACAAACTTCAGATTCAGGTATAATTGGATATTATTTAGAGCTGTTAAGATTTTAATGTAAATCGCTCAACAGGTGGCGCTGCTATGCAGCATTTTTTACGATTTCCACAATTGCTCAGTCTTCTGAACTACTGCACGGATTTTCTCAAACTTCAGATTCAGTTAGTCCTTGACATGAATTGACGTTTTATATATTCTGGTGTAAATCGCTCTACAGGCGGCGCTGCTATGCTGCTTTTTTGCGATTTCCGCATTAGCATTATCTCAAGAACTAATGCTTGGATTGTCAACAAACTTCAGATTCAGGTATACCTTAATATGAATTAAAGCTGTTTATGTTTTGGTGCAAATCGCTCAACAGGTGGCTCTGCTATCAGAATTTCAGAATTTCCGCTATAGCTCTATCTCAAGAACTAATGCACAAATTTTCATCATACTTCAAATTCAGAAATACTTTGATATGAATCGGTGATAAATTGATGTAGTTTCGTGTACTATTTAAATGATTTAATTGATGTAATTTATATAGAAGAAGGTTTTGTGATGGCCACAACATACTAGTTTTGCATATTATTTGGCATGTATACATTCTATAGATCATACACTGGACTGCACAAAAGATCTGAAATATATTTCTGTTTATTGACGGAAATTTCTATTGGGGCCTTTACAACTATGTTATGTGTTTAGTATACTATGTAGCATACATACAAATCTATAGATCATAGGCAGGGCTGCACAAAAAAATACCGATGCTTTTCCAACTACAATGGTAATTGCAGAAATTGGGGTTTCAAGTGTGTTATGCGTTTTCTAAATCGGTTATTTAGACATTCTCAACCGAGATTGCACTTGATTTGATTTGATTTGAAATCCACCGTAGTGCAGATTGCTTTGAGGCCTGTAGCAACAATGGTTGTCGCATCGAATGATCCTTATTTATACACAGAAATTGTAACACAAACCAGACATAACAATTTTATTTCTCTACATTCATATGTATATTACTTTTGAAAACACAAACACAATTACATCCATGTCTTTCCCAGGGACTCGAACCCGGGCCCTCAGCTTGACAACAGCCTCCGCTTATTGACCACGCCACCGGGCGACGAGATTGCACTTATGATCTAAAGCGAAAGCTGAGTTCCCGGGGCGGTCATTCTTTGTCATACCTTTGTTATTAAGACATATTTTTTTACCTAAATAAACGGTTACATGGTCGCCCAGTGGCGTGATCAGTAGCGACAGCTGCTGACACCCCCTTGGCCCGGGTTCAAATCCACAGTTAAGACATAGATGTAATTGTGTGTGTCAATTTGTGCGCTGTAATATATCTGTAAAGTTTATAAAATTTTTCTACGAAACTGGGATTCCTAGAACATTTTATGTAACGGCAACAACAAAAAATCATGTAATAGATATAATTCAAAAAATCTGTAATGTTAGTAAGAATTTTTTTGGAAACTAGGATGCCTAGAACTTTTTATGTAATTGCAACTCGGATTACAGGTAAAATTTTAGTTAGATTACGGTAATTTTAGTAGATTCTTTTGTAAAGCTATAGATTTCTGTAGGTTTACAAAAACTGGTTTTGTAGATTTACATCTTTTTTTGTTCAGTGTGTAGATAAAAGTTTAGGAAGCATACAGATTTCTGTAACTTTACAGCTGTAGAATTACAGATATTTTTACAGTGTAGTTATATGAATATATAATGGAATAAGAAATAAAATTATTTGTGGCTTGTTATTCTTTCTGTGTATAATAAGGATTATTCGAGGTGAAAGCCGTAGTTGCTATAAGCCTCAAAGCACTCAATGTCAATATAAAACTGTTGCAATGTTCCCAACGTGTAGGAAAATGTTTCACAATCCTATGCTGCTCGCATGATTTTTCTTCATCTTTTTTTTATTTTTTACTAATTTTACTTTTATGTTTATTTTTAAACATGAATTTTTTTCCATAGCAGTTTTGTAAGAAAATTACTAAACTGAAAACATATAGACATCTTTAGTCTTATCTAAAAATGCAATGAAATGCTATAAAATAAAATGCTATTAAGAACATAATCAAAAATGAAATATATAAACCTTCAAAATTTTGCAACAATGATTTTATTTAGCATTCCGTGCAGAAACGATGAAAATAAATCAGACGCCCGTTTCTAAATTAACCCCTTATATATCGATTTTTTTCAAGAAGAGATTTCACGGTTCATTTTAAACCCGGATATTTTAATTTCCTCTCATTTTATAGCAGCGATAAAAAAGAAAGATTATTTCTCATAAAGGTAATTGATCTTACATTGTTCTTTTTTTTTTTTCGAGATTTTAATACCTTGCGAGTTATTTAAAGCGTATATCGGAAGGAGGAGAACAGAGGCCGGGGTAACCCATTAACGGAATAGAAAAATTAAGATGCGTGAAATGAATAAAATTTATATTAGCTCAGAGTGTGCGTGTAATGATAACAGAATCATAGATGTGGTTTAAGGGGGTGGGGTACATGGCCTTTAAACTTTCAAAAAATCAGTTTTCGGTTTTTGTTTTTTAACAGAATGTTTTAAAATTTCTCAACAATATGCAAAAATGCCCTTTCAGAAATCTGCATTATTCCTTGAGTTATAATCATTTATAGGCGGTGAGTATAATTGAAGATACATAATGAAACTGTAAAACGAGTTTTCTCAGATTAGTAAATTTGGAGATTGTTACTTTCAAAATATGTAAGCTACAGATTAAAAAATTAAGGAAATATGCATTTCTTTTTATTCTGCATGCTAAAACCAAAAATATTCACTTATTTTAGTTATTTATTTATTTACTTATATATTTACACTTTAAAAGCTTGAACATTTTTTTTCAAAATTCTGATTTTTTTATTTTGTGCTAAAATCAAATTTTAAACAAAACTTTTTGTGTATATTTTAGTTTATATTTAGAAGTAGCTGTGTTATGATTCTATTTTGTTTAAAAATTTCATTCTATATACATAATCTACAGTTTTATCATGCACGCAGCACTTAATTATTTTCATTAACGCATTAGTGAGATCAATTTTTAATTTTTAAATTTAAATATTGATTTTACATATACAACATTTATTTTTCAGGATAATATAGTTAAGAATGTATACTTTAAGCAGAACGAACAGACAATATTTTACTTCCATATTATTTGTGTTTTGGTACTTTGAAAAGGCAGATGTTTTTGATCGTTTCGGCAAACTCAAAAGTTCTTACCCCCTTAAGTTTTCCTTTTAATAGACCGCTTGGGACGATGGACGTTAAAAAAAAAATTTCTTTTAATTTTCATCATAGAGATATGAAATTTTGTGTAAATATACATTTCACTATAAATATATAGAACGCCTTGAAAAAAATTTCAATCTTATAATAATTTTAAGATTTTTTAAAAAATTAAATAATTTTAAACGAAATTTTAAAATGCTCCATGCGTGTTACTTTTTGAGATATTTCCTCAATTTTGCATTTTAATCGCATAGAAGTCTATTGCAAACAAATCTGTGTATAGATTTTTTAATGCCTTGATTAATTATTTTTTTAGAGATTTTTTCTGAATTTCATATCAATTTTCATCAAAATTTTCCCTTTTAATAAGTTAAAAATAAAAATCGCATGCGTAACTTAAGATATGCTCTCTGGTGGTTGTTTCGAAAACATCGAAATGATCTAATTTCAGACCATCTCCTCCTTTATACTAGGCCTGAGCGCTGACACAAAAATGGCGGCTGCCGTACGTGCATTATTTTAAGCGCTTGTACGGTCCCCTGTATTGAGATACCAGTATTTTCCAAAAGTTTTTTTTGACTTACTTTATCTGAGAGCGCTCAGGCCCAGGCCTAGTATTCACGGGGGGGTGTTCAGACAGATCATGCTTATTAAGACTACTTTTTGGTTTCGTCCGCTAGCAGATACATTAATTTTTAAAAACGTAACTTCCATCAACAGAGTAGAAAAATTATTATTCTTTTTTTACATTTATTCCTTGCAACCCGACATATTTTTACTTTCTTCTATCTTTACAAGAAGAAAGTATTGGATTCGTGAAAAATTTTGACTTCCGGTTTTCGACGGATTTATACGTTTTAGAATGCCCAGAACACGATTTGATGGTTTTTAGAAAATGCCTGTCTGTGAGTCTGTCTGTCTCTCTGTCACTCTGTGAGTCTGTATGTGACAAAAAATTTGTGGGCGCTCTATCTCAAGAACTAATGCACGGAATTTCACAAAACTTTATATTTAGTTAGACCTTGATATAAACTGGACCTGATTAGTTTGTGGTGAAAATCGTCCAACAGGTGGCGCTGCTATGCGGCATTTTTCACGATTTCTGCAATAGTTATATCTCAAGCACTACTGCACGGATTTTCATAAAACTTCAGATTTAGTTAGTCCGGGATATAGTTTGGTGCTTAGGACTTTTTTGTGAAAATCGCCGAACAGGTGGCGCTGCTATGCTGTATTATTTATGATTATCGCAATAGCTCTAACTCAAGAAAAAATGCACGAATTTTCATAAAATTTCAGATTCAGATAGTCCCTGATATAAATTAGTGCTGTTTAATATTTGGTGTAAATCGCCCAACAGGTGGCGCTGCTGTGCTGCATTTTTCACAATTTCCGCAAGAACTGTATCTCAAGAACTATTGCACGGATTTTTATCAAACTTCAGATTTAGTTAATCCTTGGCATGAATTGACGTATAAATTAGTGCTGTTTAATTTTTGTGTAAATCGCTCAACAGGTGGCGCTGCTATGGTGTATTTTTTGCGAATTCCTCAATAGCTTTATCTCAAGAATTAATGCTTGGATTTTCAACAAACTTCAGGTATATCTTGATATCATTTAGTGCTGTTTATTTTTGGTGTAAATCGCTCAACAGGTGGCGCTGCTATGCTACATTTTTCAGAATTTCCGCTATAGCTCTATCTCAGGAACTAATGCACGAATTTTGATCCAACTTCAAATTCAGATATACTTTGATATGAATTGGTGCTATTGTGCTATTTAAATGATTTAATTGACGTGATTTATATAGAAGAAAGTTTTGTGATGGCCACAACATACTAGTTTGTATTGATTTCATTGTAAACATTTCACTTCGTATAGCATCATACAAAAGTAAAAAAAAAAAAAATAGTTATAGGGAAAAAATCTATATTTTCATCTAGCTAGGTTTCCCAATTATTTACTATTTATTTTATTTATTAGCATCGCTATATGTTAAATATATGTTACAAAACTGATGTTGTATAGACAATGTATCATTTTTAAGAAAAAAAATTAAGAATATAACGCACATTTTTATAAATGAACCATTTATATATTGACTAGGTGGCTCTGCTCCCTGCAAGCTACGCTCGCCAACCCCAGTTCAGACACGGTAGAATCTAAAAGCGCGCTAATCTGATCGGTTTTAAAAAGATTAGAGAAGATTGAATTATACTGAAAAAACCTGTAGCGATCTCCCTGTAAACGGGTTTCCATTCAATTCCCTTTGATTGCAAAAAATTAAGGTAGAATCAGTTGGTGTTAAGACATCCAATGGTTGTTTTCGTGTTTGGTTAAAGAAGATCAGTTAAACATTTGAAAACAAGCTAAAATAAAATGAATTAAGTAAACAGAGTCTTTGTCTCTCAATATTTTTTAACAGCGTTATAAAACGATTGACATAATACAATTAATAAAATTTGCTGCTTTAACCCCTTCAAGGGGGGGGGGGGTTCATTTTTGGACCACTTAATTTTAATTCTTAAATGCCACATTAGCATCAGAATATTGGGATGAAAATTTCCCTTTTATCAAGTAAGTGAACAAAAGCATTTTTATATTTCGAAATTTGTTTGTAAATTCTGGTGCCATTCACTGATTTCAAGATTTTGCGAATAGAAGTACCTTGTCCGTGAAAGGGTTAAACGCATATCAATGTATTTATTATTTTAAACTTTCCTTTCCCTTTCAATATTCACGTGTAAATGGAATTTTCAGGACATAATTTTCAATATTTTCCTGCCTTTAACACGTACTCATTTAATAGTAATTTTAAAGTTTTTTTTTTTTTTTCTGTTTTTAGTAGTCATGTGAAAATAAATTTTTAATCGTTAGGAAATATTATTCTTTGCGCTGTTTTTAAAATTGAAAACGATCTCTATAACAATAGCCTAAGTCATGTGACTATCATCAACAGCTCCAGGCGGATCCCTTAGCTTTTTATATTCCAGGCGGCCATTTTGGAACTTTAATGTTAGCCAGCCACAAGTGTGATAAGTCGCCGAATATTATTCTATCCCCATTATTTTGTTTATATTATAATAGTCCAAGTCATGTAACTGCCATAAGCAACGGGCTTTTCATACGCTTTTCATTTCAACGGGCTTTTCATAAGAAATGTTTCCATTTTGATTAAAGAATCAAAATTATTTTTTCGAATAAAACTACATAAAAGTTCATAAAAAGTGGGGAAGGATTGTACTTTGTGCCAATATATTAAGAAAAAGAAGAAACAACGTATAAAGGCACAAATAAAATGTGTTTAAAAGCATACAGCTGTTTCAAAACCTCTAAGGTTTCCTCATCAGTGCTTAAAATAAAAGTTAAAACTAAGACATTGTGTAAAAAGAGGGGGGGGGGGGAGAGAGAGGTGGACAGAGAGTCAGAAAAGCGTACCTTTCAGCTCTACTGCCAACGGTGAAATGCGACCTACGGTTGACAAACAGTTACGGAGTTGATCTCACGCGCATATTCAGGGAGACCAATCAAAATACCCAATTGCTCTGGAAGAGTCCAAACCCAGAAGGAGAAAAAGGGGGGAGGGAGTGGGGGGAATTATAGAAAATTAAACCATACCTTTGAAAATTGGGCGTACTAGATAAATCATTAACTAAACTGTTTGAATTTTTCCATATGTGGTAAGCCTCCCAGAAGTCCAGGTCATAGATTGAAGTACATTTCTGTATTATGGAGGCTTCGGAAAACTTAAAATTATGGTTGTTGGACCTCCTGCAGGTGTAGATATTGTTAGAGAGCTCTCTAACAATATCTACACTTGCAGGAACTCTTATGAGTTTGTTAATAAGCTTCGTAGCTTCAGTGGTACTCAAAACAATAGTATGGTTTCATTCGACGTTAAATCACTATTTACTAACGTACCGGTTCAAGGTGCTTTAAATTGTCTTAAATTACGCCTACAAGAATTTCATTATTCATATTACGAAATTGATGAGCTTATACATCTTACTAGCATTTGTTTATCGCAAAACACATTCATTTTTAATGGTAATTTTTATTGCATGACTGATGGTTTGTCCATGGGCTCCCCCCTCAGCCCCATCCTCAGTGATATTTACATGCACTATTACGAATCAAACCTTTTCAAGATATTATCCTTTCCATTTTACATCCGCTATGTCGATGACTGCTTTGCATTATTAAACTCTGATGATCTTAATCTTACTAATATTCTCGATATTATGAATTCTATAGATGAACATATTCAGTTCACTTTCGAACTCGAAAATAACAGTCGTTTGCCCTTTCTTGATGTTATGGTTTTCCGCGAAAATAATTTGTTTCACACTACTGTTTACCGTAAACCATTCGCAGTATCCTTACCCCCACATCGCCTTTCATCCCATCCACCTAATCAAAAGTTGGCTGCCTTTAACAGTTATGTTTACAGGGCTTTAAATATTTGTTCTTCCGACAGTTTACTAAAAACAGAATTAGACTACATTAAATCTATTGCCATTGATCGAGGTTTTACAGCTGAAATCGTCGATTCCATTCATAACAAACTAAGTAAACGTACAAAATCCAGGGCTAATACTGTCGGTAATGGAAATTTAATTATACTCCCATATTTTCCGAAAATAAGCCATCAAATTTCTAAAATCTTGTCAAAATTTGACTTTAAAGTAGTTTATACTCCTTTTAATAAAATTCAATTCACAAATCTGAAACATCCAATTGACAGTTTTTCAAATTGGGGTATTTACAGGATATCTTGCGAATGCAACAAAATGTACATTGGTCAAACGAAGCGTGCCTTTAAGATCCGTTTGGGGGAGCATAAAACTTGCGTTAAAAATTGTGATATCAAACGTTCCGCTATTGCCAACCACTGCTGGTCCAACAACCATAATTTTAAGTTTTCCGAAGCCTCCATAATACAGAAATGTACTTCAATCTATGACCTGGACTTCTGGGAGGCTTACCACATATGGAAAAATTCAAACAGTTTAGTTAATGATTTATCTAGTACGCCCAATTTTTCAAAGGTATGGTTTAATTTTCTATAATTCCCCCCACTCCCTCCCCCCTTTTTCTCCTTCTGGGTTTGGACTCTTCCAGAGCAATTGGGTATTTTGATTGGTCTCCCTGAATATGCGCGTGAGATCAACTCCGTAAACTGTTTGTCAACCGTAGGTCGCATTTCACCGTTGGCAGTAGAGCTGAAAGGTACGCTTTTCTGACTCTCTGTCCACCTCTCTCTCCCCCCCCCTCTTTTTACACAATGTCTTAGTTTTAACTTTTATTTTAAGCACTGATGAGGAAACCTTAGAGGTTTTGAAACAGCTGTATGCTTTTAAACACATTTTATTTGTGCCTTTATACGTTGTTTCTTCTTTTTCTTAATACATAAAAGTTGCCATGATCACAAAGAATTGATGGTACTTTTATGTTAGCCGGGTGAAAATCTCGCCAATAGCTTTTTTTTAACTTGCCAGTTAGCATTTTTTTTTTCGAGTGGTAAATTAAAACGGTGCTACTTGGTTATCCCATCGACCAAAAATCTGTCGCCAAACTATAAGATTAAATGCCAATAATGGTTGATCGTTAATGTCACATTCACTTGACTTTAAGGAAGTTACACATGTTCACGCCATCAAGTGATTTTTATTTCGACGTTTTATTTGTATTTTTACTAATGTTATACTAATTTATTTGTTCTTTTGTTATTTAAAAAAATATATATATTTGTCAATTTGTATAATTTGGCTATTTATATAATTTGGCGAAATTGGTCGACGGGAGAAGTAATAACATTAAAACGTTGCTTTGAAGTGGAAATTAAATCTCATGATTTGTTGCATTGTCACATAGGTCAAGGTTTGGCTTGATTTTTTTTTTTTTACGACAATTTGGCGAAAACCTTTTTTCAAATACCTGTTACATATGTATTTTTAAATTATTTTCTGTTATTTTTAAAATGAAATAACAATAAATAAATAAAAAAATAATTAATAACTATAGAAGAAAACAATTTATAACATTTTTTGTAAATAAAAAGAAAATAAATTCAAATAAACATTTATTAATAAATAAGCAACAATAGCCGGGATACCATGTCAGGCAAAATAACGCCATTTTGGCGCCAATTAGGTACCCCGTTGCGTATATGACATCTGTGTCTAATATTTTTCTTTTCGTTTCGTTTATAAAAAACGGAAGTAAAAGCCATTTATTTTAAATGTTTCAATTTTAAATGAAAGTTTTGTATCAAGTAAAATGATAATGAAATACAAATTGAATTCTGAATAAAAGTAACATGAAGCATTTCTTAGCATACATTTAAGGGAGGCCAAACTCGTCGCCAGATTAATTTAAAATAGCCTTTTCTAAAATATGAAAAAAAAAATCTGTTATGATTAAAATTTGAGTTGCCATCATTAGAAAAAAAGTATTTAAAATAAGAAAAAAATTAATATTTCGAAAACTAATTCTAATTTTAAAATTCTAATACCAGTTTTGAGATCTGTGGATCAATACGTATTTTTGGTGTTAATTTCATCGCAAAGTATTCCATATTTTAGGAGAAATCGCCGTGAAACGTAATCAGTTGTTTAATCAGTCGTTTCATAGAATCGTTACATAAATTCGTTTCAATTCGATTCATTAGGATTTTATATATATAGGGTAGATTTATTCAAAATGATTTAATAGGTGATTTTTAACGGGGATTTTCTAAGTTCCTCTCAGTTTATAGCAGCGATAAAAAAAAGAGAAAATATACATATTTCTTAATAAAAAGGTAATTTATCTTACATTGTTCATGATTTTTATACCGTGTGAGTTATTTAAAGCCTACATCGGAAGGTCGGAAATAGATGTCGTGGCAAAGTCATTAACAGAACAGAAAAATTAACGAGCATGAAATGATTTAGGATTATATTTATTTCAGAGTGTGCAATTCGTGATAACAGAACTATAGATCGGGTTTAATTTTTCTTTCTTGCAGATATATATTTTTATATTAAACTTTGATACATTGTATAATATGTCTGAAACTTTAAGGAAAAAATACTAAGCTGTAATTACCACCTAATTAAAGTAAAAGCAGAGCACTTGTTACTTTGTTTTTATGCTAGACAGAAGTCCTTTATATTAAATGAACAAAATATTTCGCGGTTTTTTCATATTTGTAAAGTAATCGTTGAATAGTGTATTTTATAAAGATATTTGTATAATTTAAAATAGCTATATATTTTTCAAATAGCTGCTCAAAACAATTAACCCTTAAATGCATAGTGATGTAAATGCGCATCATTTTTTTTCTTTAACTTTTAATAACCACTATATTTATATAGAAATATTAATCCTGTAAAAATTGCAAAAATATGCTACTAAATAAAGATAAAAATTTGTCTTAATATTTCTGGTGTCTAATTCTTAATATAAGAATAAAAAACACTATTCTAAAAGAAAATTCGTGCATTGAAGGGCTAAAGGATATTGAGGTTGCGAATAGATCTTCCATCTGGGGAATTGTTTAGATGATTGATGCATGATCGACAGATGTGGTACGCTATATGAGGAAAAAAATACACATGCTTGGCCGAAAAAATGCATTATATTGAACATTTGGGTACAAAAGGAAAAAAAAACACAATTTGTGCATATAAGGAAAACAAATAAAAAAAAGTGTTCCCTTTAAAAAAAATCGTTTTTAATAGGGGGTATGGTTTCCCCGGACGGTAAACGACATTGAGCACTTTTGAGGCATGGAGTGAATGAAGCTATTAATGAGGTGCTGGGGTATTCTGTTCCACCTCTCCAGAAGAGGTTTTTCCAGTTTTTGGAAAGTTTGTGAGGGGGGTAGGCGGCCAACAACCCGTTTGCCTAGAATGTCCCAAACATACTATATTGGGTTCATGTCCGGACAACACGCTTGCCATTCCAGTAGTATGATTACTTCCTCGAAAAGAAAACATCCGCCAAGTGAGCACGATGTGGCCTGCAATAGTCGTCCATTAACATGAACTCATCTCAAATTGCTGCAGCGAAAGGGACTACAATATGTCTGAGAATCTCTTTGGCCGCCAGATGTCCTGCTGACCGGTCAGAGATCCATTTCGAATGATATAGAGGTCGGTGAGCACGTCTATGGAGATGCCAGCATAGACCATCATTTGCCCACCGCCAAATCTGACACTTGCACGAACGAAGATTGTTTCTAGTGCCACGTTTCCTCGAGATGAAAATACGCCTATTATCAGGATAAACGGAAATATGGGACTCATCAGAGAAAAGAATGCTGCGGCATTCATTTCTTCTCCAGTTCACATACTCTGTTGCCCACTCCCTGCAGGCGCAGGGTGCCAGGGTGCCTTGTTGTTAATGTAACACATACCATTGGTCTGCGGGTATACATATCTATAGCGTGGAGCCGATTTCAGACAGTTTGAGTGGAAAGTGTGGTTGAAGAACAGTGACATTCATATTTCGGTGTCTCCGAGCCGTTTGCGTTAAATATTGATCTTCATTGGGAACTGTTGTACGTCTACGACCTTGCCCTGGTCTTCGGCTGCATTTCCAATCTCCAAAAAACGGTTCCAGATCCTGAAAAATCCCACGTTGTGAAACTCCAGTGGCTTCAGCTACTTTCTGCTTGTGTTTGGCCCCCATCTAACCGATCAACAACTCTCTAAGCTTCTAATTAGGTTAAATGACTTCGTTGAGACATCGCACTCAGCGACACAAAAGCACTTACTGAATGTCAATGATTGTTTTTCGCTTTATCTTTTGAGTTAGTTGAAAACCCAATTTCATTCGCTGCCGCTAAAACGTCGTTTTTGACGTCAAACTCAAAAATTGCATACTCCGAAGTTTGAGAATGAGGAAAATTTGCATTTGTGACTACCTTCTTAGATTTTCAGCAAAATAGATTCGCTTATACCATTATTTTATATTAAGACTTACAATATCCTTTAATTGTTTTGAGCAGTGTATTTCTTTATGCGGTTTCGGAATTAGTCGATATATGTTGCACTTTTCTAAAAGTGTTTGTATCTTTTAAAAATAACACATAACAGGTTTAATAACTGTTACTGAATTATTCGATAAAATTGGACATTTCTAAAGGTGATTGTTTCATTTAAAAAACTTATTATTTCAAAACATATAAAGCGCATTAAATATTTTTCTATGAAATAGTCGAGCAAAATTGTATTTATAAAAAATATTCGTATCGGTTAAAATAGGCTCCATTTTATTTATTTATTTATCAATAAATAAAGGACTTTATTTGCATTTGAATTACATACTATTGCTAAAATAACTGGAGAAAATATATCTTTCAAAGTTTAAAATCCAGTATCTCTGAATGATAACTGTACATATGGATAAGAATCTTAATTAAACGTTGTAATGCACGTTTAATTTTATTTTTGTTAATAATAAATATTTATCATCTTTCTAAAATTTATTTATTTTATGTGACATAGAACATTCTATGGTTCTAACACAAGCATCGCAATCAAGATATTCATGAATATTAATAACATATATGGATATAGTATTACAAAAAACAACATAACAAATTTAAAATAGATATGTTTTTAAAATAAAATAGACATGACAAATGCATATATTTGTTAACTATTTTGTATAATTTTCAATTACAAGGTGGCATAAACTATAAACTATAATAATATCTCTGTATGATAACTATGAGAACATCATTAATTTTATGTATGAATATCGTTTAACACACAACTAAAAGTATCCACCACTATTTATAACAACTTACATTAAGGATTCTTTTCACCAAATATGTAGCTCTTTGTCTGTTAATAAAATAATGTTAGTATATCTGGAATAAGAGTTACCTTTATAGCAGATGAATTTATTTAGGTTAAATTGTTTTATAATGTTAGACGATAAAAATCTATAGCTGAAAGAAGTTTATAATATCAACAAAACTATGATATTAATAAATGGGAATATACCTAAAATATTTGATCTAATCGCAATCGCTACATAAAAATCTCAATAAAAATATTAATTTTAAAAGTCATAAAATTATTTATGTTATTAACATTTTTTAATAAAATTTTTTACGCGCTTTTGATTACCTTATGATTCTCAGAACGTATAAGTAAACGATATTTTCCTCTTACAATTACCTATCTTATTCTGCGTTTCAATGTCATACTTCTTAACGCGTGTTGAACAGAATTCTTACTAAAGATATAGAACAAAAATAGTCTAATTTCAGCCAAACAGACACTACGTCGATAGAAATTTGATGAGACACGCAATCTAGATGCAAAAATGACGTGGTGTTTTGCCGGAAGATGTGCGAGACAGGTTAAATAGTAAAAAAAATGATAAGATCTCTAAAGTAGGTGACAAATATCGTTAGTGCCATGTAGACGGATGCTTTCTTATAAAATTGTAGCAAGTGAAAGGAGCATTTTCACGTGTCTAAACTTACTATACCGTTGGTAATCGACGAGACACCTGTCTTTTTTACTGCACGATAAGTGACATAAAAGTGTCACACCTAACACTTTAGTTTCAAGAAAATCATTACAGCCAGCGAAACATGTCTATATTCTATTGTTCTAAGAACATCGGGAATTATAATATGCTTGTTGTTTCAGATAAGTTTGTTGCGTGTGTTAATTACGTGTCAAAAGTTTATTTTTTCATATTTGGATGCGTTACTTTTCACGTAACATAATTTCAATATTACGTCTTAACCAAATGGCTACAAGAGTGATCGAAGATCGCACAGAGGGTTTCATTTAATATTTCTTTTAAAACACTTTATCCATTAATTTAAAAAAATCTAGATTTTTAAATTATAATTATTAAATCCTTAATATTTTTAACGTACCATATTTTGTATATTACGTCTTAACCCCTTGGGAACAAGCGACAGGTATCTGTGCCGCGTCAGATGCTCAGAGTTAGTTATTACTCTCACCAGTAAATTTTCATTGTAAATTTTGTCTTATTTAATCCGAGCATTTTCCCGATTCAATTAGGCAAAAATTTTTGTTTTGAAAATCCGGTGATAAAAGATTAAAAATTCTGTAAAAGACGCTCGAAGGGGTTAAGGGCTCTCAGGACTCTTAAAAGCTTCAAAATTTTTGAAATTTTCATTATTTTAGATGTTAAAACCCTATCTTTTCTGAACATTTTGGTATAAATGTTTCCTTGAAATTCCCATTACAACAGAAGTTATGGCTTTTAGAATTATAGCCGCTCAATAGCTGAAGCGGCGTTTCCGAAACTTTGAAGTCATTTTTCTCCAAATGACCTTTCTGAGCATAACGCGCAGGATATCTCAAAAACTTCTGAATATTTTTTCATGAAAATTTCAAAACATATATTTCATGTCAAACTGAACATAAAATTTTATTTTTATTATCCAAAAAAATATATTTTAAAGTTATTATGCTGTTGAATTTTTTTAAAAATTTGTATTAGCTAAATATAACTTTTTATTAAAAATTTAAAAATATTTTAAATACAAATTTATTTAAGTTCAGGGCAATTTTTATAATCTGAAGTATAATTAGGCACAAAAAATGTAATTTTAGTTACAAAATTTATTTTGTAATCGTGCGCTTAAGCTGTTATACCAATTTTCTGCTCTGCAAATGTCTGACAGTTTGAAGACCCCTATAAATTCTAATTCTGCATCTTGCAATTTTTTAAATATTTGGAATGAAAAAACATACTTATATCTTTCATTCACAATTAAAATTGTGTACTAAAACCAGGCACATTTTAAGATATTAAATGTTGAAATTGGTCTTTTTTTTTCTTTTTTCCTTTCTTAAGAGTTCTGAGAACCCTTAACAAAGTGGCTATAAGAGTGATCGAAGATCGGTAATTCGTTCTGAGATAAATCCGTATTGTACATATAAAGAATCACAAAAAGTCATCACGAGAAATACAACTAATAAATCTTATACATTGTAGAAACAAGAAAATGTCTTTGTTCTTTTGTAAGGGACCGTAATTGCACATATCTAATGCACATGCTGCTTAATCATTTTTGTATTTACGAAAGATGAGAAACAGAAGTAGATGCTCTCCGTACACATGCCTCTTCGTAAACGCATGTTGAACATAATACCAGCTGTAAAGAAAGAAAAAATGATCTAATTTCATCTAATTGACATTAAAAGCAGTCAATAGAAATCCGTTAAGTCAATAGAAATCTAATCAGATACCATGTCTAAAGACACCAATGACATCGTGTTTAACTAAAATGTAGATGACGTATTCAAATATGTATGAAATAGGACAGGGTTGGTGAACCTTTTTATAGCCGCGTGCCATTTTTTCCCCAAAAATATTTTATATGACCTTGACGTACCAACTAATGAAAAAGTTGAGTGGGTTGAAAACTAATGAATAAAAGTTACACATTAAGATTTTAAAAAACATTTACAACATATATACACAACATAGGTATTACACTATAATAATCGTAAAAACAATTATATTTTAGAAATTATTTAAAAAAATTATGTGATTAATTTTGTTATTGCATCTTGGATAAAAAATAATTAATATTAGGTTTATACTTAGTTAATTTCAACAGAATGTAAGCTGATCTGGATTTATCTGACAGATGCTTTTTGTTTGATTTTTCGTATAATTGATTTGCGAAAAAAATGACCTTGCGGACATAAATAGTAGAAAAATTATTTTTCTTTTAATAACTTTGAAATTAATTTCTCAGTTGCTACAATTTTAGCATTGCTATTTTTACTAATGCGGTAATTTACGGTATTTTAAAAAGCCGCAATTAAAATTCTATAATTTCCAATTAATCGAATTTAGACACGATCAGATCTTCTTTAGTAATCATATTTTCATCATAGGTTCGAGTCTTTTGTGTAATATCATCGTATACTGATTTAGAGTCACAAGCAACACCCTGCCAAAATTATTCTTTCGCGTGCCACTTTTGGCACGCGTGCCATAGGTTCGCCGTCCCTGAAATAGGATATCCCAATATGATTTCTAAGGGAGATGCTACGGGCATGCCAAAGAATTTCTGTTTGTAAAATTTTAACAAGTGAAAGGTGTATTTTTACTTTTCTAAGGATTTTAAAATGTCCGTAGGAAACGAATCATGCATTTTTTTTTTTTTTTTTACTAAACATTGAAAGATATGAATATTTTACATTGAATATTTGAGGTTTCGAGTAAATATTATACCTTCGGAGAGATGCATTGTTCTAAAAGCGTTCTGAATTAGGAGGTGTTTGCTTTTTAAAACGAGTTTGATATTTTTATTTGTTATGTAACTGAAGTTTATTTTTAAAAGTGTTTGCGTATTGTTTTTTAAAATGAGTTTGATATTTTTATTTGTTATGTAACTGAAGTTTATTTTTAAAAGTGATTGTGTATTTTTTTTTTCTTTTTAAAATAACTTTGATATTTTTATTTGTTATGTAACTGAAGTTTATTTTTAAAAGTGTTTGTGTATTGTTTTCTGTATTGTTTTTTAAAATGAGTTTGATATTTTTATTTGTTATGTAACTGAAGTTTATTTTAAAAAGCGTTTGTGTATTGTTTTTTCTGTTTTCATGAATTCATATATAACATCAACAATCACTTTTTTCATAAAACTCTGTGATGAAAATCCAAATTTTTGAGGTAGAGAATGATGGTTATACCCATATAGTATAATATCATTCAACAACTATATTTTATTAAAATAGAACTCATTATAATTGTTCTTTTTTTAAGTTCAATATGGTGGCCTTTAAATTTGTTTAACTTGTTCATTTTCCGATTGACCATATTCATATTTATAATTGAATCAAAAAATGCCTATGTATTCCCCGTATACAATACATGTGTATATATCGCATATTTCTTGTTGTACAGAATTTCTACTAAAGACACAGAACAAAAAGTGTTTAATTTTAATGAAACAGATATTCCACCGATATAAATTCCGCAAGACACGTGATATAACGACAACTACAGAACGGTGTTTTGATGAAAGATATTTAAATACGTATGCGATATAATAATGCATTAGCATCTTCGAGGGAGGTGACAAATAACGTCACGACCATATAGTAAATTGACTTCTTGCAAAATTATAACAAGTCAGAAATTGTACGTCAAACGTGGCAAATGAGGTACCTACTTACTATATCTAGTTTTATAAATAGTCAGATCTTGGCGCAATAGCTGTTGTACTCTTATGCAAAAATGCATGAATACAAAATTTATTACGATTCTATATTTTAAATTCAGTAATACAGAAACAATAGGACTCTATCTTAAATAGGGCGTCATCACCATAGCAACCTAGAATCATCACCTATCATGGGAAATCATTGAATTAATTACGTATGATAGGATTTTAAAAGTGAGGAAAACTATTATTAATATTATTTTAAGTTTTAATTCTATTGTCATAAAATTTGAAACGACTCGACAAAATACTGCAACGATTTTATATATATACTAGGGGGCTCTGCCCCCTGCAAGATACGCTCGCCAACCCCCGTTCAGACACCGCAGAATCTAAAATCTCGCTAATTTGATCGGTTTTTAAAAGATTAGAGAAGATTGAATTATAATGAAAAAACCTATAGCGATTTCCCTGTAAACGTGTTTCCATTCAATTCCCTTTGATTGCGAAAATTTAAGGCCGAATCAGTTGCTGTTAAGACATCCAATGGTTGTTTTCGTGCTTGATTAAAGAAGATGAGTTAAACATTTGAAAAGAAGCTAAAATAAAATGAATTAAGTAAACAGTCTTTGCCGACCGCTATTTTTTAACAGCGTTATAAAACGATTGATGTAATACAATTTACTACAATTACTGCAATTTACTGCTTTAACCCCTTCAAGGGCGGTGGTTCATTTTTCGACCACTTAATTTTAATTCTTAAATGTCACATTGGCACCAGAATATTGGAATGAAAATTTTTCTTTTATTGAGTAAGTGAACAGAAGCATTTTCGTATTTCAAAATTTGTTTCTAAATTCCGGTGCCATTCACTGATTTTAACATTTTACGAATAGAAGTACCTTGCCCCTAAAAGAGTTAAACGCATATTAATGTATTTATTATTTTAAAGTTTCCTTTCTTTTTTAATATTCGCGTGTAAATACAATTTTCAAGACATAATTTTCAATATTTTTCTGCTTTTAACACGTACTCATTTAATAGTAATTTTAAAGTTTTTTTTTTCTGTTTTTAATAGCCATGTGTAAATAAATTTGTAATCGTTAGGAAATATTATTCTTTGCGCTGTTTTTAGAATTGAAAACAATTTCAATAATAATAGCCTAAGTCATGTGACTATCATCAACAGTTCCTTCGCTTTTCATAAGAAAGGTTTCCGTTTTGATTAAAGAATCAAAGTTATTTTTTCGAATAAAACTACATAAAAGTTGCCATGATCGCAAAGAATTCTTGGTACTTTTATGTTAGCCGGGTTCAAATCTCGCCAATACCTTTTTTTTTTTTTTTTTTTTTGTACTATTCCATTCTAAGAACACCATGCCAAAATGTATGCTAATGCACCAATTATTTCAACCCAGATCGTGAAAAGGATTTTTGGTACTACTTAGTTATACCGTGTACCAAAAATCGATCGCCAAACTATAAGATTAAATGTCAATAATGGTTGATCGTAAATGCCACATTCCCTTGACTTTAAGGAAGTTACACGTGTTTACGTCATCAAGTGATTTTTATTTCGAAGATTTATTTGTATTTTTATTAATGTTATACTAATTTATTTGTTCTTTCGTTATTTAAAATAAAAATTGTCAATTTATTAATTTGGCGAGTGGTTTGGTGATTTATATAATTTGGCGAAATTGGTCAATGGGATAACTAAGCAGCGCCGGATTTTTATTGTAAACCATGCGAAACATTGTGATTTGCTATTATTTGCTATACTTTATTGTATAACAGTTATTTGTTCACTTATTTTAAGTATATATTTGTGATTTAGTAAAATACTTCGTAAAAGACTGTACTTTCCAAATGTTATATTTTTAAAAGGCTCACTGTACTATCGACAGTGTTTTTTCTTTTATTTTTCAAATGTTTCAATTCACCTGATTTTCATTTTGTGCCAAATATTACGCTTGGCGACAATGGTGTCCGTATAACGAAAACGTACCATTTTTTTTTTTTTTAAGTCGTAAGCTAGCATTTTTTTTTATTTTTCGAGTGGTAAATTAAAACGGTACTACTTGGTTATTCCATAGACCAAAAATCTATCGCCAGACAATAAAATTAAGTGCCAATAATGGTTGATCATAAATGTCACATTCACTTGACTGTAGGAAATTTACACCTTCAGGTGTTTACGCCATCAAGTGATTTTTATTTTGACGCTTCATTTGTATTTGTATTTTTATACTAATTTATTTGTTCTTTCGTTATTTAAAATAAAAATTACGTCAACTTGTATAATTTGGCGAGTGGTTTGACGATTTATATAATTTGGCGATATTGGTCATTTGCTATGAATTTGAAATTAAATGTCATGATTTCTTGCATAACTTAATATTTAACTCGGATATTATATAAGCACCGGGTTTGGCGTGATATTTTTTACGACAATTTGGCGAAAACCTCGTTTTCGAATACCAGTTACATTATTTATTTTAAATTATTTTCTATTATTTTAAAAATGAAATAACTATAAAAAAAAATAATTAATAACTATAGAACAAAGCAATTTGTAACTTTTTTTTTTTTAAATAAAAAGAAAATAAATGTAAATAAACATTTATTAATGAATAAGCAACAATAGCCGGGTTACCATGTCAGGCAAAATAACGCCATTTTGGCGCCAATTAGGTACCCTGGTGCGTATATGACATCTGAGCCTAATATTTTTCTTTTCGTTTCGCTCAAAAAAAAAATAAAGATGTGAAAGCCATTAATTTTAAATGTTTCAGTTTTACAGGAAAGTTTTGTATTAAATAAAATGATAACGAAATAAAAAAAAAAAGCATTTTTTCTAAGGGAGGCCAAACTGGTCGCCAAATTAACTTAAAATTATAACCTTTTCTGAAATTTGAAAAAAAAAATAATATCTGTTATGATTGAAATTTGAGTTGCCATCATTAGAAAAAAGTATTTAAAATTAGAAAAAAATTAATATTTCGAAAACTAATTCGAATTTAAAAATTCTAATACCAGTTTTGAGACCTGTGGATCAATACGGATTTTTGGTGTTAATTTCATCGCAAAGTATATTCCATATTTCAGGAGAAATCGCCGTGAAACATAATCAGTTGTTTAATCAGTCGTTTCATAGAATCGTTACATAAATTCGTTTCAATTCAGTCGTTTCATTAGGATTATATATATATAGGGTAGATACCCACTTTCAAACCATTCGGTTGGGTAGTTTTTGCGCTGTTATTTGAGAACAGATGGACAAAGAGACAGGCGGACGGACCAGACGGCGACTATAGGTGCAACGCATTTATATAATTACGAACAATAGGTGTGGGCATTTTTTCGTGTCAGACATTCTTAAAATTTTGGTAGTCGAGAAGACTTTCGTCTTTTTACCGTACGTTGAACATAGCTACGAAATCTACAGATTTTTGTAGACCAGCGTTTTCGTAGAGAAAATTTTACTTTATTTCATCAGAGAATTACGCGATTAAATAAAGCAAAATTTACTATACCAAAAATACTAGTATTTCGAAACATGCAGGTTTGGCAGGGCAGATCTCAATTCAGTGATATAAATGTTTTATACTAATGTATTTCTTTTATTTAAATAATTGCAACCAATGAAAAATTTTTATATTTCGATTGCTTTAAAAATATCTGGGATAATAAGACATTTCCATTTTAAGATATGTTTGGTAAAGCTACCAATCAATTGCCAGATTAAAAGTTATTTCGTCCTTGTTTAGTATATTGCTATTTCTAGCGTTTTTTGATGCGTTGCTTCTTTAAAAGTGTAATGAAAATTACCCAGAAAATCAAGATGTTTAAAATATTACAATAAATCTGACAAAATTATAAAATTTTCACGTTTGCATGCATACATATGATATTTTCTTTTCTTAGATGCGTTCGTAATTATTAGGAAGAGCGAAGCGAATCCTCTACTAGGCTACTCAAATTACACCTTGTGGTACACTTTACAAAAAAAAACTATTCAGCATTTTGACTTGAAATTAAACATAAAAATAAATTATGATCTGTAGATTTGCACATTTTTTTTTTACAGAATAACCTTAAAAAATTTACTATTTTAATTAATTTATTTCACCTGTTTTTCCATTACGGACGCATTTTTGCAAATAAAAAAGGAAAACAGGTATATTTTCAGAAGAAAAAATAAATCATGGAGGTAATAATTATTGATAGAATCATGATTTTTATATCAGGAAAATCAGAAAAATAGTTTCACGATTTCTTTTATGAAATTTTTAAAATACCCCTTTTTCATGAAAATTATAGCACATTTTTAATGAATTAAAATTTTGTGAAAGTTCAATTATTTACATTCAATTATAAAAGTATTTTTCAGTGTTAAGAATTCAACTATACAATTTATTCTTATTATGTGAAATCATTTACGCAGACGATATTTACGCATTTTAAAAGAATTATATTATTACTTTTTTTTGTAAAGTGGCAACAAAAGAATTATAAACAAGTACAATTAATTGTTAAATTCGTTATATCATAAATAAAAAATTCCGAGGAAATTTTTTTAGTTATTTGGCTGAATTTACATTTCTAAAATTAAAATGCGCCAAAACATAAAATAACGTTTTTGCTTAATAAAGATGTAAAAATAATGCTTCGCGAATGCAAACAAAGCATGGCTTCTGCTAGTATAAATAAGTATAGTTGTCGTCTGGCCCATCCCTTTGTCTGTCTGTCTGCATACAACAGCGCAAAAACTACCCAGCCAAATGGTTTGAAGTTTAATGTGTAGAATCGTTGTAGAATTTTGTCGAGTCATTTCAAATTTTATGAAAATCGAATCGAAATTTAACAAGTAAGAAAAATCATGCTCACAGCATAGATTATGAAACACTTTCCAACACACGCTGAAAGCTTTAACGAAACTTCGTTACTTAGGGAAATAAGGTAAATAAGATAACTAAGTAAACATTTAAAAATCTGATTTCAGTAGTTACCGCCTGTGATGATGAAATTAACATATCATCACATATAATTATTTATCCCTTTTTACAATTTAAAATCTATTCGATTCTTCTTTTCCTTTTCAAAAAAGTATATCTATTTCTTCT
This sequence comes from Maratus speciosus, assembly GCA_963932465.1. NCBI lineage: Eukaryota > Metazoa > Arthropoda > Arachnida > Araneae > Salticidae > Maratus > Maratus speciosus. Next base: position 566,995 of record CAWVRF010001324.1, read on the forward strand.
CTTTTGCGCTTAATAAATTATTTTCGCTTTATATCCCAGGCTTACTCAAAACCGCCAATAAAATAAATTAAAAACAAAGCTACTTTCTCATCTTAAAAGCATTAATATACTAGCATACTTTCTTCTGTTAATGAATATATAAAAAAAGATACTCTTTGGCCATATGCTTCTGTTGCAGAAGTATTTTAAACACCCATTGTAATTTTCCATTTGATAGTCAATGCAATGCCTTGTCGGCCTGAGAGATATCCTGTTAATATTAAAATTGGCGCCTAGATCTGCATTCCTTCTTCTAAATATAGCTTTCCCATTGCCCAGCTGTGGCATATCACACTGTTCATTAACATTTCAGTTACTTAGCTAATGAATCGTTGGGCTGATTTTGAATTCAAAAGGTCCGTTAAGTGACGTATTTTTTGTGGTTATAATTGTGCAAAGTTCAAAGATTTGCGGCTCGATGCACTTACAATCAAATCTGTCAAGCGGCATTCTATCTCTGGTCGCGTCACTGTTAATATCTAGCAGCATTTTTATCTCCTGTATTCCGGGGTCACCCCGCGAGAATGTTATATTGCTCGCTTGTATTTAATAAAATGCCACATACGTATCTTGGATCTTTTAGCTGAATCTCTCATAGTACACCTGAGTTTTTGCATCCGCGCAATTTACTTTAAACTGATACGGCTAATTGGATACAGATAGAATGACTATTTAAAATTTAAATTAATTTATCTTCAAAAGGATTAACGAAACCAATAGTACACCGCCCATAGCCAAATATATATTCCAATTCTTTTGAACAGCCCTGTATTCGATCTGTATGCTGATATATATACTATATAATGGGAAAATTTAGTTTAGCAAGAAAATGCATAACGGGTTGAAATTCATCTTTCAGCAAATTATACTAATAGATTTAAACATACTTGAATACTTTTTTACAGCCCTGTAGTTTACCTAGTACCTTTATTACATGCCACTATTTAGCTCAAATTTAATTCAAACTAAAACACGCTTAAAATTACTGAAATTACGTTTCCAGAAATTATCACCCATAGACGCCCTGGTATCCAACTCTTTGCGTGGCCCTGAATATCATTTTATCTATATTCTACAAATATTTCTTAGTACACTAAATTCAGTTCAGAGTAAACATGCATAACTCCTTTAAAACCCACCTTTAAGCAACTTATGCTCATACTCAGTAACCTTTACGAATTCATTTCTGTAGCTCTGTATATGAACTATAGCATTTATACGCACTTTATTGTATGCATAAATATAGTGAACAAGTAGGTAAGTGTAATCACAGATCGCACAGAGGGTTTCGTTTAATATTCCTTTCAAAACATTTTATCCTTTTGAAAAATCTGTTAATTCCACATTTCGCAACCAGGTTCGCACTCTATTCTAAACAAACCTCTATTCGAACGAAACTCCGTTTTATAGACTATCCGTAGATACATTAGTCGAGGGGATTGGGCCGATAGCACCCGAGGTAAGTAGGCGCCCTGGCGGTAAAAAGTGGAACTAAAATATGTAAGCCTATGGTGCATAATATGAAAGAATGGCCAAAGGGGTGTCGGCAAAAGTTGGAAAAGTGCTCCCCTGGTGAAAAGGGCGGAGGTTAGAAAAATTGCTTAAAATACACAAGTTAGAGCCCAGAGGAGTAAATATTATAAGACTTTTTGAAAATTTTATGATTTGCCGTGTTGTCTGATGTATTCAGCTATATGCATGCGAAAATTCCTGTCTCCAACTTAATTAGGGGCTCTCTTAGAAAGAATTGCTTAAAATACATATGTGCTAGCTCAAAGGGTTAAACGTAACACCTTTTCATGATTTTACGATTTGTCGCCTGGCCTCAGATGTTCTGCTATAACTATGCAAAATTTCAAATCTCCAATTTAATAATGGGGTCAGTTAGAAAGAATTGATTAAAATACGCATGTGGGAGCCCAAAGGATTAAATGTACGTTTTTTTCAAAATTTTATGATTTGCCGTATGATATGTGGTGTTCAGCTATAAGTATGCCAAATTTCACGCCTCCAGCCTAAATAGGGGCTCACTTAGAAAGAATTGTTTAAAATACACATATGGGGGCCCAAAGGTTAAATGTACGACTTTTTCAAACTTTAATGGTTTGTCATTTGATGTGAGGTGTTCAGCTATAAGTATGCAAAATTCCACGCCTCCAACCTAATTAGAGTTCACTTAGAAAGAATTGTTTAAAATACACATGTGGGAACCAAAGGATTAAATGTACGACTTTTTTCAAATTTTATGATTTGTCGTATGACGGGTGGTGTTCAGTTATAAGTATGTAAAATTTCAAGTCGCCAACATGTATAGTTTCTGAGAACGGGCTCTGTGATAGACGGTAAGACAGACAGACAGAAGAACGTGACGTATAGGGCTTCGTCAGATGAACGAAACCCTAAAAAAGCGCATATCATAATTAAAAATGCATTTCGAGCAATCATTACTAATATACAGTAATTCGGATACAATATAGTATCTGAAATCTTTTCAAATACACCGCAAACAATCCCCGTATACCATTATGAACGGAATTCTTTTGTGTGGCCCTGTAAATGGACAATAACTATTCTTTGCACCGCATATTCAACAGAATGCATATTTTAGTGGACTTCATAAATGAATATCAATTTTACTATGTTTGAAAGAGTGTAACACCATTAAAAATTATTTGAAACGATTTTTTCCCATTGGCCGTAATGTAACGGAAAACCTTTGACTGTCCCTGTAAATGAACTAAACATGCTACAAACTTCATTTGAAATAGGGAACGTGCTATGGTAGATGTCACTAACATCCAAAAATTTCAGAACGATCCGAGCATATTTACGAGAGTTAGAACGTAGACAGACGGACAGACAAACCGAAGTCATAAACACTTTTCAACTTTGTTGGAAAGTGTTAAAAAGATATTAATAAAAGTTTTCTTTATTCTATTACATCCTATCATACGTCATTAATTCAATGATACCCGATGAGAGGTATGATTCTAGGTTGTCATGGTGATGACGTCGTGTTAAAATGATGTCTCATTATTACAGTATTGCTGAATTTAGTATATATAATTGCAATAAATTTTCTATTCATGCGTTTTTGCTGAAGAGCGCAACAGCTATTGCACCAAGACTTGAATATTTATAAAACTAGTTATTGTACGACCGCATCTCATTTGCCACGTTTGACGTAAAATTTCTGCCTTGTTCTTTCTTTGTTTAAGGAGTGGTAATGTCGTTATCGATCAATGTAATTTTTTTTACATAAGATTTTAATGATTTATCACAATCGTAGTAAGTATAAACACATCGGTAAAAGAACTTTATAATACTGAAAAAGGTACAATATCCAAATATTTTTAAATAGTAACTACAATTACGTACTTTATTTCCACGTGTTGTCAGCAAAACGCATGTACTTACTGTATTGTAATAAAAAAGGCAAATGTTTAATGCTTCCACAACAAATACAACTATTTACATCTTTTGAATACCATACTATTCTTACATGATATAAATCCTGCTTGCAATGCTTACAGGACAATAACCCATTTAGCAACCATATTCTACATTTCTTAGGCGTGTTGAAGATACTTTCTACTAAAGAGACAAGGAAAATATTAATTTCATCAAAGAGACATTAAGTCAACAGAAATATAATAAGACACGCGATCTAACGACAACTATGACATGGTGTTTTGATTGAAATATGGATGACTTATTCAAATATGTATGAAACAGAATAAGTAGATAGGATCTTTGAGAAAGATAACAAATATTACTGCGACTATGCCGAAGAATGTGTTCTTGTAAAATATTAAAATACTAGCAAACACCGCGGCTTTGCTCGCGTAATATTTGAAATAGTATGTCAAGTGATATTTATACGTCTAATTTTTATTAAAAGAAATTATACTTTTAGGAATAATTGAAAAATTACTATTTAAAACATAGTTTGACTAAACTTCATTATTACACTGCATTAGGCAAAAATTAGATTTAAATTAATAAAAAGAAATAAAACTAAATAAAACTAAATAAATGATAATTTAGAAAATATTTTGAAACTTTTATGGTCAATTAATACGCTTATTTCAGTATTCATTAGAAGTTTTGAATTTTTTAGTCTTACGTCTTAAAATTAACCATCATGTCAAATTCCAAGTCTTACCACCTCTCTCAGCATAACTATGTTGAAATAGGACCTCTCACCATTAATTTGCCAACATTAATTTTGAAAATGGTTTATTATTTCATAATATTCCACAGAAACGTAATTTAGAAAGCATTAAAAGGTCTTTTCAAAACGTTTGTTGTTCCTGTGAACCCCAGGTGGTTGAATCATCCGCATAAAATATAGCCTGTGTAGGATCGGAGGCTGTTACCACTGATTCGCAATTATTACTTTTATAATCTGTTTATATTACCTGAAATTGCCAGGGGCGCCATTTCAGAACTTTCTTGGGGGGGGGCAAAGTTTTCTTTGAGGACAGTGGCATAGTCAAGGGTGAGGTTCGGGGGGTGGTATCCGTTTCCCTCCGAACAAAAACCGATTCAAACATCCGTTTTAAGCAGGTTTTCATCTTAGCAGGTATACTTTCAAGATACTGACTAAGATTTTCCGTTTAAGACAGTATTCCGTTAGAGACAGTTTCCATTTTACAAGTACATATATCTCAGGCTGTTAAAACATCCTTTCTATAGTAAACCTCTGAAGAGCATAGGTACATTTATTGTAAAACTTTCTTTCAGAAACGGAAAAAAAAACACCATATAATTACACTTGCTAATACGGAGACCTGTCTAAAATGGAGTTTTTTTTCACCTGACCTTTCGACTTCTCAGGTTTGCCTCAGGGGTGGGGAGCCATTTCAAGAGGTTCTTGGAGGTTGGAACAAAGTTTTCTTTTAGGGGAAGGGCTTGAAACAGTGTACGGGATTTTGCCCTCTTAACGTCTTTTAAAACCATGGGATTCTTCCAGGAACATTTTTTAATTTTCGTGAAAGACCGCAGTATTTTTCTTTTTTATGGGGAGTTACGCGAAATCAACTCGCCAATCGACCGCGAAAAAAAAATCTTAAATTTTGCCAATTGGACTTGGAAAAAATAGTCAATTTGGCAAATCAGTCGCGGAAAAAAATATTACTTCCTAAACGGACCGTGAAAAAATATTGCAAAGATCGTGGAAACAAACAGCGATTATTGCCAATCGGTTGCGGAAAAAAATGCAAACTTCAACATTACGTCGCATAAAAAAAAAAAAAACAAAACAAAAAAAAAAAAAAAACAAAAAAAAAATTGCTCATCACTCGTGCAAAAAAAAATTGTGAATTTCGAATACCTATTAAGGAAAAAAACGAGAATTTTGTCTAAGGTTTCGGATAAAAATCACGAATTTAGTCAAAGAATCGCGCAAAAAATTCAAAAATTTTGCGAAGCGATCGCGCAAAGGAATTGCAAATTTTGTCAGTCGGCTGCGAGAGAAAAAAAACGAATTTCAACAAATGATCGTAGAAAAAATCGCGAATTTCGTCAAAATATCTCTGATAGAAATAGCAAATTTCGTTAACCGTCGCAAAAATATCGTGAATTTTGACAAATAGTCACGGAAAAAAATTGTGAATTTCGTGAATCGATCACGGAAAAAAATCGCGAATTTCATCAAATCGTCGGGGAAAAAAATCGTGAAATTCAATCGGTCATGAGATAATTAGCACATAAACATAGTCAACACGCCAAGAAGTTTGCAAATTTTGTGATTCATAGGGATATGAAATTTTCACCAATGATTTTCTGCAAGTAAAAAAATTCCTTAATCATTTTCTGCATTCCTTTTCAAACTATGTTCTAAATTCCACACAATTCAGAAATTTGCAAAACGTTTGGTATCAGGTAGAAGTCTGCATTAGAGGTGAATTCGGGCTCTTTTCAGAGCCCGGGCGCGAAACATTTTGTGTCGTCAGTGCCCGATACCGAAAATATGCAATAGTAAAAAAATGCATAGTTGTGTTTCGCGTTAACGATTTTTGTCAGGTTCGGATAGTGTAGAACCCGATCCGTGCAGAACTCTAGTATCAGGCTGAGGAGATTATTAAGAACATACTATATATAATATGATTTAATAAAGCAAATGATTTGATAGCGTTGTAATGACTGCAGTAAATATAATGTGACACTAATAATGCAAAATAAAAAATTCCAATAATTAAGAACTTGAATTAACCCTTAAAAAAAAAAAAAAAAAAAGAAAAATCCTCTAAATTTCGGACTAAAGGGGAAATTCACCTCGAAAATTCTAGCCCTGAGGGGGACGAGTTTTCTTTGATCATTTTGCACACGGCTGGGAAGCAATTAATAGAATTTTTTCTCACATATCTTTTTTAACATTAGCCAAAATACTCATCAGTGAGAAATGTCTCACCTTGAGAGTGTTGGAATAGTAAAGTCTTTAGAAAATGTTTTTGATAATTATCAGTTTCTGTGCATAAAGGGTTTATTGCATGTGTTTTTATTGTAATAAAATCTGACAAGTTACTTTAGCTTTTGAGGAATTTATGAAAAAAAATGTTGAGTCTAACCTGTGATGACAGATAGGGATGCATCGAATATTCGATATCTATTCGGTATTCGGACTTGCTACCGAATATTCAGTTAGGCAGAATATCAAACTATTCGGCCAAACTGAATATTTAAAAATATCTTTTGAAAAATATTTTAAAAATTCTTACGCAACTTCTACTTTTAACTGTCAATTTATAAAGATATTCAGAATAATTGGAAACAGAATCATATTTAAATCAAAGAGAATGCTGTTACATTATTTATTTGTTGTTTGATAAGTGTCACTTAAAAAAAATAACCATTAATGGTGACCTGCCTAGAAATAAATGATGCACAAATGGAAGTTTCTGAACAATGTCTTGTAAATTATCTGTCTTTTGCTGTTTCGCAAAAAGAGTGTTTCTAAAGAAAATGGGAAAACTTTCAGATGTGATAATAGACATCAAGAAAGACCCTTTTCGCACAAGAAACCAGTATCGCAATCCGCTTAATCAGTCAAAATAAAAAATACAGTGTATCTGATCTCATTTCAGGTCAAACTTAAATTTTCATTTGTTACTTTAAAAATAATGAAGATATCGTCACTATATTTTCAAAAAAAGTTACTTTGATTTCTGTGACACATGATATCATGAGAAGAAATGCCGGAAATTGGGTGTGTGTGTGTAAAGTGTACTTGTAAAAAGGTCTTGTTTATCAAAATGGAAGTATCTGTGTTAAATATTATGAAAAATTGTTTTAAAATTTAATTTTTTAATATTGGTAACTTTGAATTCGGCCAGCCAAATATTCGGTATTCGGCCCAACAGTCAGTATTTGGCTACCCGAATATTCGGTATTCGGTTTACCTGTAGGCCGAATATTCGGTATTCAGTTTACCTGTAGGCCGAATATTCGGTATTCGGCCAAAATCACTATTCAGTGCATCACTAGTGACAGATAAATTTTCTGAAATACCAAATTCCTTGGGGGATCAAATTCCTCGGTATTCGGCCAAAATCACTATTCAGTGCATCACTAGTGACAGATAAATTTTCTGAAATATCAAATTGCTGGGGGGGGGGGCGTGCCCCCCCCCCCAGCCCCCCTCAAATGGCGCCCCTGGAAATTGCATAGAAATCGTAATTTAGGATTTTTTTAGAACGCTTTTGGAACCTACCCTTCGCTTCACTTCTTTGTAATTCGAATTTATTTTCGACAACCCTTTTAGGGCATTTATATTTTATAGGTAACTACCATGCCATGTTTAAAGTTTCTAGGCTCTTCAGTATCACAGAAATCGCAATTTAGAAAGTTTTTTGCTCCTGCAACCCTCTGGTGGTAGTGGCACAGACATAAAATATAGCTTATGTTTGAGAAGGTTTTATCACCAACAATTTGACACCATTATTTTTTAAATCGGTTTGGTATTCGATAAGATTGCATAAAAATTGTAATTTAGAAAGTTTTTAGAAAGCTTTTCGCTCACTTCATCCCTTCAAATTTGGAATTTTTTTCGACTGTTCGTAGAAAGCAGTTGCATCTTGTAAGTAAATACAATGCCATATTTCAAAATGATAGACCCCTCAGTTGTGCAAAAAAACCCCGCAAATTAGAACATGTTTTGCTCTTGCAACCCCCAGATGGTGGTGACAGCAACATAAAATATAACCTGTGTTGGGGCAGAGACTGCCACCATCAATTTGCAACCACTACTTTTGAAGTAGGTTTGGTATTTCCTGAGATAGGGTAGAAATCGCAATTTAGAACGCTTTTCGCGCATTTTCATCCCTTTTAAATTTCCATTTTTTTCAAAACTGTTCTTAAAGATCATTTACATCTAATAAATATGTACCCTGCCTAATTTCAAGTTGCTAGCCCCTACCGATCACAAAAATCGAAATTTAGAACGTTTTTTGCTCCTGCAACCTCCAGGTGATAGTGGCACCGACATGAAATACCATCTATGTTAGAGCAGAGGCTGTCAACATCAATTTGCCTTTTGCCTTTTGCCATTACTTTTGAAATCAGTTTGATTCTTCCTGAGATTGCTCACAAATCGGCATTTAGAACATTTTTTGAACGCTTTTTATACGATAGGTCATTTATATCTAATAAATATATACCACGTAAAATTTCAGGAATCTAGGTCCTTCCATAATTCAAAAATCGCATTTTTAGAGCGTTTTTAGTTCCTGTATCTCGTCTGGGGTAGTGAAAACAGACATAAAATATAGCCCATCTTGGAGCAAGAGCTGTCACAAACATTTTACACCGTTATATTTGAAATCGGTTCTGTACTTCCAGAGATTACAAAAATCGCAATTTAGAACATTTTTTACAACGCTTTTCGTGCATTTTCAACCTTTTTAAATTTCGATTTTTTTTTTTAGGAAATGTTCTTAGAGATCATTGATATCTTATAAGTAACTACCATTCCAAATTTCATGATTCTAGGCCCTTCCATAACACAAAACCGCAATTTAGAACGTTTTTTTTTTCTCCTGCAATCCCAAAGTGGTAGTGACACAAACATAAAACAGAGACATATTAGAGCAAGTTCTGTTACCATCAGTTTTCGCCCATTACTTTTAAAATCGATTTGATACTTCCCAAAATTAAGTAGAAATCACCATTTGGAATGTTTTTTAGAATCCTCTTCGCGCATTAACACCCCTTTTAAATTTCGAATTTTTTAAGAACAGTTCTTGGAAAGAACTGTTCTTAAAAAAAAATGTTTAAATCCTTTATATCTAATAAGTAACTAATATTTCAAATTTCATATTTCTAGACCCTTCACACTCTAAATTAAAATGTCTGAAATTCAGACACTTAAGTGTCTGAAATGGAGTGTTCAATTTTCAGACATTTTAAAATGTCTGAATTTTTTCAGACACTTTTTGCGTCTGAATTTCAGACACTTCAAACGTCTGAATCGCATCCATTTTTTTGTAAGCATCATACGTAGCCATGTTTGACCACGTTGAATCCTGGAAAAATATTTGGCTGTGGTCCTGCCCCTCCCCCCCCCCCCCCCCCAATACAGCCTGATTTTTTTGGTGCTCTCAGTTTTGGTATACAATTTTTGTTACGTTGATAATTTAAATCTTTTACGACATTGTACTGATTATAATCAATATCTTGAACTTCAGGAGTAGAACAAGATTAAAAAACAAAAAATATTTATCTAAATATTAGATTTTTTTAAATTTATTTTGTTTTTAACCTTATTTTACTTTAAAAGTTCAAAATATTGATTATAATCAGTACAATTTTGAAACAGATTTAAAATATAAGCTTTACAAATATTGCACATCAAATTTGGAGGCACTACAGTCGTAGGGGGACGGGGCACTTCCCAGTTTGCCCTTCCTTTAATCAAGAAGTACTTTTGCAAAAAACGCAACCCTGCATTATAGTTGTCTAAATTGAGATGTCCGGTATTCGGGAGTATCCGTTGTGGAGGTTAATGGACATTCTCGAATAGCGAACACCTCTATTTAACGAATACTTTTTTAATCAGCAGACATACATATTTGTATATTTTTACCTCAAAAAAGTAGACATCTCCAATTATCGGACAAATTCCGCGGTCCCGAAGTGTTCGCTATTAAGGGCTTTTAAGGTACATAGATAAATATATATATATATTTTATAATCTTGTCCTACTCTAAAAGTTCACAATATTTATTATACTCGGTTGAATGTGGAAAAAGATTTAAAATATCAGATGTACGAAAATTGCAAAAATCCCCCCCCCCCCCCAAAAAAAATGAAAATATAAAAAAATATATTGCCACATAGGCAATTTTACATATACATCACTTGATAATCACAACAGCCATTTAACTATGAATAATGAAAATAAATAAATAAATATTCTACTTTAATAACATTGGGGAAAAAATGACTTTGGTATTTTGTTAAATATATTTGCGTTTTTAAACTTGTCCTACTCTAAAAGTTCAAAACTTTCATTATAATCAGTGCAAGATTTAAGATATCAGATTTACAAAAATTCATGCAAAATCCCCCCTCCCCCCCCCCCAAAAAAAAAATGAAAATACTTATTTAAAAATTATGTTTTTAAAAAATTTATATTTCCACATGGGCAAGTTTTTATGTAGATCAGAGGGTACTCACAATAGCTATTCAACTATCAATAAAAACAAATAAGTACATATTCTATATTAAAAACATGAGGAAAAAATAACTTATGATTTCCAAACTTCTTTCGTCTTAAATATATACAGTAACATCTGTCATTTTTGTATTTTTCGTATAAGTGCATATAAATAAAGTTACCACAATTTTAAATACGAAATCTAGTTAGAGGTTTTTACTTTTTCCCATTATAAATTTCAAATTACTTTTTTATTAAAAATAATAAAAAAATCAGTATTAGAGTTGATTGCAAATCAAATACATATGTATATTTTTACAGGCAGCTTCATATAATAGACCAGTCTCATTTACTTTATTTATCTTTTTTTAATCTGCGGTTTTATGCCAGGAAGTAAGAAAGCATTAGGTCATCTTTCAAAGTTTTTCTTTTTCTTTACTTCCTTGTGGCCGTCATTTACTGCGAGATAAAAATTATCCATTGAAACTAAGAACTGACATTGAATATATAATTCGTAATAAAAAAGAACGTCATAAGTTTAAAAATATATACTTCTAGAATTAGTGGGGTTTTTTGCGAACAGATTCAAAACTAATTAAATTTCATGCAGGATTTTGTTTAGTACAATAAATGAAATCATAAAATACACTAATTTTACTACTATAAAGAAACTTACTTGAGTTGCTGCAAGAGGTAAGAAATATTCCTCGATTTGAAATTTTAAAAACTACCACAACCACAGTGAGGGAGAAAGACTTTCATCAGTTTAAAAGGTAATCCCATAATACATCCGACTAGCCATATTTAAAGAATGAGATGTTTCATCCTAAAAACAGGACCCGCCAGACAAAAGTTTCTTTTTTTTTTGCCAGCTTCGACAGGACGAAGATGAATAACACAATATTATTGATATAAATTGATACGAGTTAACACTAAGCCCATTGCACACGCTTTGTAGAATTTCCGGGTGTAATCTTCAACCGTCGTCTACTTCTGTTCTGTGTCTATCCCGCCCTTGTATCGACGACAGCTTCTAAGAGACATTTGATGTCGAGCACACACGTCAGATGTATGTATTCAATAAATAAATAATGCAAGTTAATACGAATTAAAATCACAGTACTTCACATTTCGCAAAAAACGAATTAAAATACACGCGTACATAAAAACAAACTTTGTTTGAATTACAACGTATACCACTTCGAACGAAGACATCTAAAACGCATGCGCAACTGGGAGTGCTAGTGCCCCCTGGTGGTTATTGCGTCGGAAGAATCAAAACGTCTTAAATTAAGACACGTTTAAAGCAATGAAGTGTCTTAAAATAAGACGTTTGCGGATATTTTAGACATTATTCTCAGTTCGTTTACACCATGGTCATAGTAAGACGCTTATGTATCTTAAATTAAGACATCTATAGTGTCTTAATTTTCAGATTAAGACACTTAAGTGTCTAAAATTCTTTTTCAGTCACATATGTGTCTAAATTTAAGACGCTTCTATTTGCAGTGCAGTAACGCAAAAAATTGCATTTTTAGAACGTTTTTTGCTCATGCACCCCCTTTGGGGTAGTGGCACCGATATGAAATATAACCTATCTTGGAGCAAGGGTTGTCATCATCATTTTGACACCATTATTTTTTAAATGGATTTGGTATTTCCTAAGATTGTGCAGAACCTGCCATTTAGAACATTTTTTAGAACGCTTTTTGTACATTTTCACCTCTTTTAAACTTCAGTTTTTTTTTTTTTTTAAGAACTGGTCTTAGAAATCCTTTATATCTAATAAGTAATTAATATTTCAAATTTCATATTTCTACGCCATTCAATAACGCAAAATCCGTAATTTAGAACGTTTTTCGCTCCTGCACCCCCTTTGGGGTAGTGGTACCGACATAAAACATAGACTATGTTAGAGCAAGGGTTGTCACCATCATTTTGACACCATTGTTTTTCAAATCGGTTTGGTATTTCCTAAGATTGTGTAGAAACCCCCAGTTAGAATGTTTTTTAGAACGCTTTTCGCGCATTTTCACCCCTTTTTAATTTCGAATTTTTTAAGAACTGTTCTTAGAAATCCTTTATATCTAATAAGTAACTAATATTTCAAATTTCATATTTCTAGGTCCTTCAGTAATGCAAAAATCGTAATTTAGAATGTTTTTTGTTCCTGCACCCCCTTTGGGGTAGTGGCACTGACATAAAATACAGCCTACCTTGAAGCAAGGGTTGTCACCATCATTTTGACACCATTATTTTTTAAATAGGATTGGTATTTCCTGAGATTGTGTAGAAACCACCATTTCGAACGTTTTTAGAACGCTTTTTGTGCATTTTAACACCTTTTAAATTTTGAATTGTTTAGAAAATGTTCTTTGATATCATTTATATCTTATACGTAACTACCTTTCCAAATTTAATGATTCTAGGCCCTTCCATAACACAAAAATTGCATTTTTAGAACTTTTTTTTTTTTTTTGCTCCTGCACCCCCTTTAGAATAGTGGCCCCGATATAAAATATAGCCTACGTTCTAAGTTGGACTAACACCACCATTTTGATACCATTACTTTTGAAATCGGTTCGGTAGCTCCAGAGATTACCTCTAACAAACAAACAATTTTTATTTCTTTATAATATTAGTATAGAGGAAATCTGTATTTTTACGTGTTTGATATTTCATGATACTTGATTCTCGACGAGACATGTGTCTTCTTACTGTACCAGAAGTGATTTAAATGTATTACTTGTAATATTTTTTGTTTTCAGAAAATCATCATAGCTTGTGAAAGATGTCAGTAATTTGCTGAGAAATAATTCTATTTTAAGAGGTGTTTATTAGGTGCGTTCGTAATTATATAAACTAGGGGATCGTACCCGGGCTTCCCGGGTTAAAGAATATAAGTGAAAATAATTTTTTTTAATTGAAAACTAATAATTTTTTATGTGAAATAATTTTTTTAGATTGCCCATTTACATTAAAAGAGCATTTTTCGCATGGAAAATATGAATTATACAGTCAAATAAATTTTTGAAATTTACCAAAAGCGATATTTTCTTATAAGCCGCATGCTAAGAGTTATTTGCCAAGATTTTACTACTTATGGCATCCTTTTATATTCTGATAATTTTAGAGCTTATACATGTCTGATAAATTTGTGTTTTATTTATGTTATTTTATTTATTTATTCATACGGAAGTTTTCTTTAATGGAAATTAGCCGTAAGAAAATGATGAACTCTTTATTTTGTTTTAAGGGCAAACGGATTAATCTTTCGCAATCGAGTTCCGCGCGATATAGATAAATTAAAAAATATTTCATGCTTTAAAGTTGTTTTTAAAACCATAGACAATCAGTAAACTGAGATGAACTTTGCAAACGAATTCCATTTGACAAAAAAAATCCCATTTGGTGATCTAAAAATTTAAATTGTACGATTACAAATATGTTAGATTTGTGTTTTTTCAATATTATTCTTTTATTTGTTTATAAAGGAAGTGTTAATTTCGTTAATTTGTCTTTCACAAATATGTTAGGTTTGTGTTTTTTCAATATTATTCTTTTATTTGTTTATAAAAGAAGTGTTAATTTCGTTAATTTGTCTTTCACAAATATGTTAGTTTGGTGGTTTTTTAATATTATTATTTTATTTGCTTATAAGAGAAGTATTAATTTCATTATGCAAACATAATCAGAAACAAATGCTGAAAAATGTTTGTTGCTTTATGTGCAAAATGTTTATTATTTTATGTATTGAAACCGGCACGTGATAAGATAAACTTTTAAAAAAAATCATTCTTGAAAATTATTTTAGAAAATATAATACATCAGTCAATGAATACAGTTTTTAAACAAATTGCATTTGAAAGTATATTTATTTCCCTATGCGACAAAAATTGAAAATATATGATGGTCAGAAGATTGAAAAAATGCAGTAGCGAAAATTTCAAGACCAAAATTTGATCGTGAAGTATTGCCATTCGCAAAATGACGTCAGCGTTACGCACAGATACGTTTGTTCTTTATAATATAGATACATAATCAGTAAAATATAATAAAGATCAATTATTAGGATGTGGTTATCAATTGAGGATCTTATGCTTGGATTTCCGGAATGAAAACAGCAATTTTCACTTTCTCAAAATTTCATACGCACTTCTCATATCCATATTCATCATTAAAAAAAAAATTGCATTTTGTTTGATCATTTAAAAATCATTTTAACTCAAAACTTGAAGTGAAGATTGCCAGCAACATCTTTTATGTGAACAGACGCACTCTTTATTTGAGATTCTAATGTCAATTTTGGAGAGTACAAATTTCCGTAATTTATGGTTTTTAGACGCATTTGTGTTAAAAGGCTTAGTTTTATCTAAGAAAATGAATGTTTTCTTTTAAATATGACTTCATTTTCACTTAAAGAAGCATTTCACCCAGTGTCTGAAACTTAGTATCAGTACACATGCAGAAGGAAAATCACTATAGAAAATTTATGAGGAAAAATGCGTGTTTTCAAAAGCAGTATGTCATTTTCCTTTATTATGCCCCTAATATAATATTCGGATCCTAATGGAATTTTGCGCCACTAAACCCTATACAACAATTTTTATCAACAATTTTGAATTTTTATCAGAAAATAGCATGAATAAATTTTAAAATACTTCATTATTTCTCTCTTGTCTGCAGCAATAAAAGATATCTAATTTTCATCATTTTGAAGAAATTTCATAAAATGCTTTTAAAATCAAAATATAAAAAGTGGGGATATTTAAAAAAAAAACAGATAGTGCGACCACATCTACAAAGGAAGAGCTTTAAAAATATATATATTAGTAAAATTGGTTCAGCAGAAAGATCAGGGCAGATGACTGAAAAACACACTTGTGCTTTAAATATATACCGGGTGTCCCAAAAAGGACTGACTGATTTTAAAATTCAATAACTTCCAAACGGTGACAGATATTTAAAAAATTCTTGCAGGAGGGTTATGCATACAGTCAAAAGTTTTTTTACAGTGATTTTCGATTTTAGTTCGAATTACAAACAACAGATGGCGCTGTAAGCAATAGTCGCTAAATACAGGTTCGATTTTTGGTCCTTTCTGTTGTTCCATGCAGAAAAAGGAGATGGAAATGTATTATTCGGGCCACGAAGTATCAAAAATTGAGCCTGAATTTAGCCTCTATTGATCACAGCGCCATCTATTGTTTGTAATTCGAACTAAAATCGAAAATCACTGTAAAAAAACTTTTGACTTTATGCATAACCCTCCTGCAAGAATTTTTTTAATATCTGTCACCGTTTGAAAGTTATTGAATTTTAAAATCTGTCAGTCCTTTTTGGGACACCCGGTAGATTATATAAAATTAGGAAAAATTAAATTAAGCAAATTATGTTATTTTGATAAAATTATAGTAGAATGTCCTAAAGAATAGTATTAAAATTTTATTATTGGAGAGAATTTTCGACAAACACTTCAGGAACACGATATTATTTTAAAACACGACTTCTTTGTTTGCTTTTCTAACTCGGCGAAGCAAATCCATCCAGGTGAGAATAATCAATTTCTGTAATATAAATCGCTATTATTTGCATGTCACCTCTCTTTTATAAAGACACTCTACATTTTTGTAAAACATTGCGTTTATCAGTGTGTGGTTTCGATTACATTATTTTCAAAAGTGAAGCATTTTCACCTGTGAAGAATTTCAAAGCAGCTGGGCTGTGAAAATGGCGCACTTCTACAAAACATAATTCAGGTGTAAGAATTAAAATACACGCTTTTTTATAAAATGACGTCACTTGCATCCGCTAAAGCAATCTACTTTTACAACCTAGTCTTAAACTTCGTCTATAGAAAAGTGTGCATATGACGTCATTATCACGGAATAACGGACAATATTCTTGATATAGCCCATAATTTATTTTCAGCTATTTTTTCAGTTTTTATGAGATAATGACAACAACAACATACTGTATCTCCTATTTTCAACTATTTTCCGTTTACTTTCAATGACTTTCAATAGAAATGAGGTACTTTTGTTGCCACGATAAGAAAAATGGTATTAAAAACTGCAAAAAAATTAATATCTCAAAAATTAATTGAGATACAGCTTTCAAACAAATTGCATTTAAAACAGATTTTTTTTCCTTATACGACGGTGTAAAAATTTAAAATGTGCGATGTTTAGAAGTTTAAAAATTTGCAGTAGAGAAAATTGCAAAACCAAAATTTCATTTTAAATTTCAAAGTGTTGCCATTCGCAAAATGACGTATGCGTTACGCACAGATATGTTTGTCCTTTATAATATAGATACGTAGCACTTATAGTCGTCGTCTTGTCAGTCCGCATATAACAGCGCAAAAACTACCCAGCCAAATGGTTTGAAATTATATGTACAGTGAAACCTCCCTGTGCGACCACCTCCATTAAGCGACCACATCCCTGAACGACCATTTTTTCATGGAACGAAATTTATTCCCATAGGCTCAATACTAATTTTACCTACATTCAGAGACCATCCCAGTTGAACTCCCTCCATGAGCGACCCATATCTCTGAAGAAAATTCTGTTTTTTCCTGGTCGCTTGAAGAAGGTTTTATTAAAAAAATAATTCCGGAGAACGCATTGTTCATCAAACTTCTAAACTAAGTTTAGATTTTCTTTTTATCCTGGTAACATTTAAGTGTTTAAACCCCTTTGTGCCTTTTTAGGCAATGAATTTAACTCTGATGACAAATTAAGAATGACTGTCAATAAATTCCCCTACCCTATTCTGTCGGGAAACTCTTAAAGAAATAGATAAATTAATGAAATCGTCATTATTTGTTCCTGTCCAAAAAAAATTGCATTTATTTACTGAACTTCGATAGGGCTGGAAAATAAAAGTTTTTAAAGATAAACCGTAAAATCAAAGCAAACGTCAATGTATTCATTTTAACTCTGCAGTAATTAACTTTTGTTTTGATACTTAAATTTTTATATTTTTTCCTAATGTGATTTTTTTTATTATTATTAAAATTAATTGTTACCTTTTTTCAACGATTAAAATCTAGATTTAAGCATGACCTCCATTAAGAGACCACCTCTCGGAGCGACCAATTTTTATTGGAACGGAACGTGGTCGCTTTAAGGAGGTTTTCTGTATATATATAATTGTTGCAGAATTTTGTCGAGTCATTTCAAATTTTATGAAAATCGAATCAAAGTATAAAAAGATATTAATAAAAGTTTCCTTTATTCTATTAATTCCTATCATCATAATTAATTCAATAATATCCCATGGCATGTAATGATTTTAGGTTGCCATGTTGATTACATCATATTTAAGATGGAGTCCTATTATTTCCGCATTAGTGAATTTAATACATAGAATCTTAATAAATTTTGTATTCATGCATTTTTACATACGAGTACAACAGCTATTGCAGTAAGATCTGCATTTATAAAACAAGTTATAGCACGAACGCACCCTCATTTGCCACGTTTGACGTACAATTTCCGACTGTTTCATAATTCTCTACGAAAAAATTTATCACTTATTGTCAAAATAAAGATACTTTCTCGCAGTTTGCCATATTACTATTAATATGTTTATTACAAAAATATGTATATTTAACCAAAGAAGATGGAGCTAAGCAGTTTTATGTAGGTATGACAAGCAGAAAACTTAAAACTAGAATCAAAGAACACATAGCAGGCATCAAATACAACAGGAGAATCACAGCTTGGGCCAGATTATGCAGCAAAGAACCTTTACACATCGGTTTTAAAAATAGAAGAAAAATTTATCCGTCAAGATTATTCTACCATCTAATATTCGGGAATCTATAGAGATAATTGTACGCAACGAGAATATTTGCAATGATTCAGTGTCCCTTGAGTTACCTAAAATTTGGAAAGAGATGCTATGCTGTTTTAATAACAAGAGTAAAAATAAAACCACGCTCCCAAATATCAAATTTTATTTCATTTTATGTTTGCACGGATTTTCATTATGCATGAAATCTTGTGACATTATTTACCATGTTATTGTTTTTAAGTTCTTTCGTAATTATATAAATACATAGCATCTATAAATGTCGCTCGGTCTGTCTGTCTGCATGCAACAGAGCAAAAACTACCCAACCGGATTGTCTGAAATTTTGAATATATAATTGTTGCAATATTTTAAATGAAAATCAAATTTCAAATCAATTGCTTAAAAGGCGCAAAGACCAACATAGTGAAAAAGATTCCATGCCGGGACTGGAACCCGGGCCATCAGTATAGCACACTCACATTCTACCAACTAAACCAGATGGAATGATACCCAGACTGGAACTTCTCACTATTACATGTTGGCAAGGCCACAAAAGCAGCACAAGATGGAATACTTTTCCGGAAGCCACCGACATGGGGCAAACACGAAACTTAATTAAATCCAGCATCGATTGAAACTATATTAATACTTGGAAATTTTTCCAGAGACGAACATTCGCCTTGCATATAATATTTCAAATGAAAATCAAATTTCACATTAATTGCTTAAAAGGCGCAAAGGCCAACATAGTGAAAATGATTCCATGCCGGGACTCGAACCCAGGCCATCAATATAGAATGTCAGTACCCTTACCAATAAATCCTCGTGTCAAATCAAGGAAGCGCCTTAACAGAAAAAAAGGTATACCAAATTATAGCAAATCGGATAATTCTTCATAAACAAATTTATCTAAATTAAAGCAGGTGTGGTCCCCGTTTCCCCCCTTTTTTCTTTACCTATAAACCCCAAAACTAATCAAGGAAGCGCCTTATCAGATGAACCTAGAAAAAAAATGTAAGCAAATCTAATATTTCTATCAAGAGTTATCGCGTTACGTATATACATAAATACATACGTACTTACATACAGAACCTGCGGGCACATTAGCTCTGAGGCTTTGATAGCCTGTGAGCTAAAAAGTACTGTCGTAAAAGGAATTATCGCTCGATACATTTGCAATTAATGCAGTTCTCTACTTCTGAATATCTTGTTAATTTTAAACAGTATAAATCCTGTTTTTCCTTGTATTTCCATAAGCCAATCCTCGTACGCAGTATTTGCTATGCGTGTTGAACAGAAATCCTACTAAAGAGATAGAACAAAAGAAGCAGAGTTGCCAGATTGTACGTTTTTCTCGTAAGTTGTACATTTTTTAGTGCTTTTCAGGCCTATCGTACGGTGTACGTTTAAATGTGCCCGTACGATAATTTCTTCCGTTTTTCTTCCACATTTTAATTTTGATAGTTTAAAAAAAATTTCCTTTTCAGTTTGCTTCAGAATTTCACATTTTGCTCAAAATAAGTTATACGCATGGTCATTAAATGTAAAAACAGTTTATTTCCGATCAGAAATGTAAAAATCTTGAAGAGTTGTGTAATATTAACTACGCATTCACCGTAGAATTAGATTATCTGAACTTGACTTTATTATAGACTATAAATATCTACATTATAAAATTTTAAATTTAGTATAGCTATATTTTAATTTCTAGTATTTGGCACGGTCAATTGTCCGTGTCCGTGAATGGATCGGGCGCGACGATTAGGAGGTTAAATACAAACGTTTATTTTTGCAGGGTGTCCATCGCTAAAATTTTCATGATCATCACTGAATTCTAAGATGTTTTGATTTGTTTTTGTTCTTACAGCTCAATTGGTTTTTCATCCATAATAGGATATATAACTGAAAAATAAATTTAACAATATTAATAGAATAATGTAATTCAAATACAAGTGGAGAATAATGATTAAATCGATTAATTAATAACCTGTTTTTATACAAATTTGTTACTAAAAACGTTACTGGCACATTCAACATAGTTTAGTATGGCGCGATAAAGCCAAAATTAACCAGTGTCAATAAAAATCTTTCGTTTTTTTCTGAGATAAATCTGGCAACCCTAAAAAGAAGCCTAATTTCAATTGAATGGACATTTACTCAATAGAAATTTGAAGATACACGCAAACTAACGACAACTGTGACACGGTGTTTTACTGAAAGATGGATGACATATTCAAATATGTATGAGACATAATAATGCGATAGAATCTCCGAAGGAGGTGACAGATAATGTTTCGACCATGTCGAAGGATGTCTTCTTGTAAAATGATAACAAGTGAAAGCTGTATTTTCACGTGTCTAAAATCGCTAAAATGCCGGTAGTCGTCGAAACATGTGTTCTTTTACCGTATGATGAGTGATATAAAGTTGCATTTAGTATTTTCATTACGAGAAAATGATTATATATTGTGAAAGATGTCTATTTTTTTATTGTTTTAAAAGATGGTGTACTGGATTAAGAGGGTTTTATTTTTATTTTTATTTTTATTTTTATTTTATTTTTTAAGTTTAGTTTCATGAATCTGTCAATAAGTTGTCAGTATGAACAATTAAAAATTAAATTTAAAAAATAAAAAAATCCGACTGCGTAAAAAGCGAACTAATTAATTATTTCAAATCAACGTAAAACTATTTTTTTACATTACTTACCTATTTATTTTTCATTGACTTGTATTGATGACTTTTAAGTTATGTTTCATTGTTAGTTCCTATCTATAAACTCTGTTTTGATGAGGTCTATACACAGGGTCTGCATTTTGAAAGACCTATCCAATGATATGCCACTCAATAGGGTGAGTAAATTTTTTTTCGTCTTTACCGCCATTTTGAATTTATAAAAACAAAATCTAGCCTATGACCATCGGACATTTAAGACGAATCGATAGAGATCTCATTCGTTAAAATCCATCCAGCCGTTGGGATGTTTCGAGGGTATAAAAAAATCCACATATCCAGATACGCGTCAAACACATAACCCTTCTTGGCAGTCGGGTAAAGGATCGAACGTTGATGTACAGTTTTCGTAATCATATTATGTTTAGCAATAATGTTTTTTTTTTTTTTATTATATTATGTCTTCAAAAATTAAAGAAAAGTATCAATAGTACACATTTCTGTCATCTTTTGTGCATAAAATCGGGACGCATTTTCATCGTCGCGAAATTCTACACTTTTTTTAATCATATAGTTACTAGTATTAAAAAATGCTCTGACGAGCAGCAAAAAAGGCTAATATGTTTTTAAGTATGAAAAAGGGTTTGACAAGTGCTTCTAATTGAGCATGAAAAAGGACAAGGGGTCCCTTCTTGGCTGCAGCTTACTGTCAATGCCAACTTTGAAAAAATAATATTCGCGCTTTTTCCATATAAAATAAATTCGCAGTACTTTAGTAAAACTTTCCGTCGTGCTTTACATGTTAACCCTCCGACTGTCTTGGAAAAGGGCAAAATTGTAATGTTGTTTTCTCCGCATTTTGTTTTAAATGCTAAAAAATATGATTCTTTGAACATTTTATAAAAAAAAAAAACTTAATAACGAATATGAATGCAATCCTTGGAAGTATTAATCATTGTTCAATGTATTAAAAATACATTAAATCAATAGAACTATATGACTTTAAATATTGCTTGTATTGCAATGAAACCTGGAGCTTAGTGAACGTATTAACACGGGCTAATCAGTGAGGGGGTTAACTGCACTGTTGCAGTGTTGTACTGCGCATGCGTCTGCAACGCAACTTTGTACAGTGCACTGTGTACCATTATTTCTCTATAAATTATACTACACTGTACATTCCTATTATGCTTTTGATTTTTGAACCTCAGTGCACACTCGCACTGTGCTTTTGTACTTCCGTATTAAAGGTGTATGCGTCTAATGTTCCTTTATAATTTACATGCATTGCTGTACTGCATAGTACATTGTACAGCCACAGCCACTTGCATATAATTTCAACAATCAATGAATGCATTATACTGTTATGCGTGCACATGTGGAATTGTTCCTCTGCAGAGGCTGTTACAGTCTGCACTGCATTACAAATCAGTTTTCGGTACAGTTCTAAACTGCGGGCGTGCTTGGTGGTCCTGCATGAGTGTGATACGATGCAGGAACTAAGGTTTTTGGTACTATGTCTGTCGCCTTACATTCATGTTTAATCAGGCTGCGTCTTTACTGGCTGTGTCTTTATACTACACATTTTTATCGTAACTGTGGCTGATTTTTTTTTTATATGAAAAAAGCGCAAATATGATTTTTTCAAAGTTGGCATTGACAGTGAGCTGCAGCCAAGAAGGGACCCCTTGTCCTTTTTCATGCTCAATTAGAAGCACTTGTCAAACCCTTTTTCATACTTAAAAACATATTAGCCTTTTTTGCTGCTCGTCAGAGCATTTTTTAATACTAGTCATTTAAATTTTTTGGTAATTATATATTGAATATAAATACGCCTGAGTTGCTTTTAAATATTCCCAATACTTTTTCTTATTTCGCACAACTTGGGCTCCCTTAAATATAATTAATATAATTCCTTAAACTGGTATTAGTTTTTGTTGTATTAAAATATCTCAATTTGTTGATTCTCTCTAAACAAGTAAACCCTATTGGTTTACAATGGAAGTCTATAGGAATTTGGCGATATATCACCAAGTTGGTGACACACTTGGCAGTATTTGGCGGCAGAACACATTCCCGCCTATGGTTACCCCCCCCCCCCCCTCTTATAAGTATGGAGATGCATTAAATGCTGTTCTATAACCAATGAGATGCGTTTCATTCGAGCGCTGCCATTAAACAATTAACAAATAATCGAGATTTCTGTGACACATACGATAGCATAATATATACATATATAGATTATCGTGGAAATCGAAGGTCACATCGTATTGTTTAGCTAGACCGGTTATACTAACATTGTTCTCATGTTTTGCTACAACAGTAATTCGATTAAGCTTCTTACTACTGCTATCACTAAGCACTTTGCCATTCTTAGAAGCCATAATGAGAGCTAAAATTAGCGCAAACATGAGTAAAAGTAAAACGAAAAGTTAATTTTTTTATAGTAATAAAGGTACACAAAGCACTCTGATATGCGCACCTTCCTCCAAACTTGACTAATAACAAGAGTTATGTGAGGGTTGTCAACTGAACTATTTGGATGCTTTGGTCATGAACCGAGATATTGCACGCCAACCGAGTAAAATTTTGATCACCGAAGTTGGATATAAACCGAACTGGTCGTGGTCATAAACAGAAGCGATCGTGAACCGAGGTTCCACTTATATTTTCACCTATAAGTTTGCAAATATGGCATTATTTATGTATTCAATGGCGATAATCATTAAGGATCTTGGCGATTTTGGCGATGAAACTCACCGATTTCAAAGTAACGTTCCGAAGTGTACTTGAACCGCCACAGATGTCATATACGCATCACGTTGACGCGATTTTTTTCTGACGCCAATGTCATATACGCACCGGGGTACTTAACTGGCGCCAAAGTTTTGTTATTTTGCTTGAAATGGTAACCCGGATATTGTTGTTTATTTATTAATAAATTATTTATTTACTTTTTTTTTAATTATATAAATTGTTTAGTTCTATTGTTATTAATTAATTTTTTTTTAATTTATTGTTAATCCCTTTTTAAAAAATATATATGTAACTGGTATTCAAAAAAGAGGTTTTCGCCAAATTGGCGTCAGAAAAAATATCGTGCCAACGTGGTGCGTATATGACATCTGTACCATACTTGGTGCAACTTGATTATCCTGTCGACCAAAAAATTATCGCCAAACTATAAGATTAAATGACAATAATAGATGATAGTAAATGTTACATTCATTTGACATTAAACACGATACACGTGTTTGTTACGTCATCAAGTGATTTTTAATTCAAGTTTTGGCACAGGTGTCATATACGCCCCATATTGGCGCGATTTTTTTGACGCCAATGTAATATACGCACTGGTTACTTAACTGGCGCCAAAGTGTCGTTATTTTGCTTGATATGGTAACCCAGATATAGATGATATATTAACGAGATCGGCACAGATGTCATATATTGGTGCAATTTGTTTCTGACGCCAATGTCATATACGCAACAGGTACTTAACTGACGCCAAAGTGTCGTTATTTTGCTTGATATGGTAACCCGGATATTGTTGTTTATGCTGTTGATGTTTTCGCAAATTGGCGTCAGAAAAAAATCGCGCCAATATGGGGCGTATATGACATCTGTGCCCCGAGGTTTTCGCCAAATTGGCGTCAGAAAAAATCGCGCCAATATGGAGCGTATATGACATCTGTGCCCAAGTTTTTATTAGTATTTTTATTAATGTTTTACTAATTTATTTATTCAGTCAGTTTGTATCATTTGGCGAATAGTTTGGCGAAATTGGTCGACGGGATAATCAGGTAGTACCGTATATTTTTGCTGTACATTTTCGACAATATCTCAAGCAAAAGTACCTAAAGTTAAACGAAACCCTAATTATTTAAGGCACAGATGACCGATACACAACGGGATTGGCGCGGGTTTTTTTCTGACGCCAATTTGACGAAAACCTCGTTTTCGAATAGCAGTTACATATACAGGGTGTTCCGTTAAAGGGGTCCAATATTAATAGGGGTAATAGAGGAGATCACACGGAGCATAAATCAGTATATAATGCCTGGCCGGATCTCAATAATTTTCAAGTTACAGCAAATAGAATGAAAAATCGGAAATTTGTAAAAAAACCCTCATTGCTAAACTATCGATAATGCTACATAAAAACGAAGCACATATTTAGAAAGAGCAGAAAAAATCCTACGAAATGACATAAGTTGTTTTAGAATATTGAGAATTAATGGCGAGTTACAAGCTCTGAAACAGTGAAAAAATACAAAATCAAATATTTAGCAAAATAGTTAATCGTTAATTCCAAAAATGCAACTCTACCTACATCAAGGAAAATGTTATAAAATTTGGTCCATTCCGAAAGCTTTCGAAGAAGCTGACAATAAACCATATCAGTTTAATTGTATGGGAGAAATCAAGCAGTTCCCTAGTTACAACTCTGTACTGTTGCACGCTCGGAAAGGGCGAAACTCCGCCCATGACGATTGTAAACACCCCGTTTTAATATCTTTCAATTATACATTTCTGATCAACCTCTATCAATACCCTTTCATTATTCAGTCTGGTCAAGTGAATGACATATTGTGCAGCTCTCGCCTTGTCTTAAAGCAAACTCCGTGACTGCTGCGTTTCCTCCATGAACTTTCAGGATGATGAAGAAGAAGTACTTTTTATGCAAATTTTCTATGTGTATAGGAAGAAAAGTGTAATAAAACAGCAGTCATCAGTGGGCGTTATGTTAAAGGGAGGCTGTTGTAAGTGGGATTGTAGTAAGTTGATGTATAATAATTATGCCGGAATACTCTAACGAAGAATATGCGGACATGCATCTGATGTACGGGCAAGCTCATGGAAATGCATGTCTAGCACAGCGCATGTACCGTGAGCAATTTCCAAGGAGACGTTGCCCAAGTTCGAAACTCTTCATAAAAATCGATAGACGATTACGGGAGACTGGATCGTTTAATACAGCAAGCATTGATGCAGGGAAACTTCGACATGTACGAACACCTGCAATGGAAGAAGATGTACTGAATATTTTTAAAGATAACCCCTCCACGAGTACACGAGCTGCTGCGTCTGAAGTCGGTGTTTCTCACCAAAGTGTGTGGAGTGTTCTGCGTGCAGAAAACATGCACCCCTTTCATGTGCAGCGGGTACAACTGTTATCAGTAACAGATTGTGCTCAGCGGACAGAATTCGTACGCTGGTTGCTTAATGTAACAGAAAATAATCCACAATTTCTGGAAAATATTTTATTTACTGATGAAGCAACATTTACGAGAGAGGGCGTGGTAAACACACACAATATGCACACATGGTCATATACAAATCCGCACACTGTTTTCCCGTCGAACGCACAACAAAAGTTCAGTGTGAACATATGGGCAGGTGTCCTCGGCGATTATCTCATAGGACCATATTTACTCCCAGATGTACTCAATGGCAGTACGTACTTGGTTTTCCTACGGGATATTTTACCGCAGTTACTGCAAAATGTGCCAGCAACATTGCGCCACAATATGTGGTTTATGCACGATGGCGCACCGGCACATTTTTTCATAGGTGTTCGCAATCACCTCAATTCAACATATCCTGGGAAATGGATTGGACGCAGTGGACCTGTTGCTTGGCCTGCACGCTCTCCAGACCTCAATCCGTTAGACTTTTTTGTTTGGGGACACCTTAAATCGCTGGTGTATGAAACGCCTGTGGATACACCGGAGGATTTACTAGCGCGAATCGTTGTCGCTGCAGGAGACATTCCCAACTCCGTCGGAGTTTTTCGGCGTGTTCGCCAATCTTTACGACGTCGCTGTCGGCTGTGCGATTCTGTTAATGGGCGCAACTTCGAACACCTATTATAATAATGTCCGTTCGTCTGCCTTCCGACATTGAACTGTGCAGCGCAAGCCAGAAGACTATGCTTCACATATGTCATAAAGTACGTGGAATGTAATTCTTTATTTGTCATTTTTCTTTTATTTTCAACACTTTTTGGCATAGTATTTTGTAAGTCACAGACTGTGGTGTACTCAAATTGTAAATTACAAAGTTTGTATGAATTAATTTAAAATTTAGTGTCTTTTTTAAATTTATAATTAATAAAATTATTATGCTATTTGTTATTATTATTTCCTATCATAAATTATGATGCACATATACATACAATAATTGTCCATGTAAAACATGTACTGAAACTTCTTGCATAGTTACAAATCGCAATATTTTTAATTATTTCCGAATTTTCACCACCAGTTTAATTTTAAAGAATTTAACTTAAGCTTTATATCAATAAAAGACCACTTTAAAATGTAGACTATTATTGTAAAGTTATTTTGGTTCATTCAACTCTTGAATAATTAAAAATGTTGCATCTCAGAAGAAGCATGATCGAAAATGTATAGTTGAGAGTAATTAAAAAGGCGGTGTTTCCAATCGTGATGGGCGGAGTTTAACCTTTGCTAGTGTCAAAGAAAGCGGAGTTGTAACTAAGAAACTGATTAATTTCTCTCACACAATTAAACCGATATGGTTCATTGTAAGCTTTTTCGAAAGTTTTCGGAATGGACCAAATTTTACTACATTTTCCTTGTTGTAGCTAGAGTTGTCTTTTTGTAATTAACGATTAACTATTTTGATGTATATTGGATTTCGTACTTTTTTCACTGTTTTAGTGCTTGTAACTCGTCAATAAATATTGCTATTTTAATACAATTGATGTTATTTTGTAGGTTTTTTTCTGCTCTTTCTAAATATGTGCTTCGTTTTTATGTAGCATTATCGATAGTTTAGCAATGAGGGTTCTTTTACAATTTTCCGAATTTTCATTCTATTTGCTGTAACTTGAAAACTATTGAGATCCGACCAGGCTTTATATACTGATTTATGCTCCATGTGATCTCCTCTATTACCCCTATTAATATTGGACCCCTTTAACGGAACACCCTGTATATTTTAAAATTACTTTCTATTATTTTAAAAAGGAAATAACAATAAATAATGAAAAGTTTAATTAATAACTATAGAACCAAACAATTTATATAATTAAAAAAAATAAAATAAAAGTAAATAAAAAAATAATTAATAAATAAACAACAATAGCTCAGTTACCGTGTCAGGCAAAATAACGCCATTATCGCCCAGTTATGTACTCTGGTGCGTATATGACATCTCTTCCTTATTTAAAATAGATGGAATGCTATTTTTTAAGGTATGCTTAGTATGTGAAGTATTTATATTACTGCATACCTATCGCTTGTGTAAGTCAGGATGTTATGATGATAATTAAAACTTACGGCACAGATGTCATATACGCCCTATATTGGCGCGTTTTTTTTACTGACGCCAATGTCATATACGCAACGGGTACTTAACTGGCGCCAAAGTGTCGTTATTTTGCTTGATATGGTAACTCGGATGTTGTTGTTTATACTGTTGATGTTTTCGCCAAATTGGCGTTGGAAAAAAAATCGCGCCAATATGACATCTGTGCCAAACTTACATTTAACTCCCAAGAAGAAGTTTGGGATTTACCCTGTTTTTTTTTCCTATCAACTCGGGCACAGATGTCATATTCGCCCCATTTTGGCGCGATTTTTTTTCAGTTGCCAATTTGGCGAAAACATCTACAACATAAACAACATAATCCGGGTTACCACATCAAGCAAAATAACGACACTTTGGCGCCAGTTAAGTACCCGTTGCGTATATGACATTGGCGTCAGAAAAAAATCGTGCCAATATGGGGCGAATATGACATCTGTGCCTCAACTCGTTTGTGCTCCATTGTGTCCATTACTCCAGTTCAAAATATTAATCAAGAAAGTTTATATATATATTTATGAAAATTATGCATTATCTGCTTAGGTTGACGTCGGTTTCAAAAATACAAAAATCTATCAGTTGAATTTCAATTTTTATTGGCTTATAAAAACAAAAGTACACGCGTTATCCCTTTTTTTAAATTATTGTACTGCTTTTTAGGGAATGGCAACACGAAAGAAATTATTGAATTAGAAAATGAAAACGAGAGATTGCTATAATTTTATGGAGACATTATAAAAGACAAATTCGATTTTCTCAGCGACCGTCATACATACAAAGATGAAAAAAAAAAAATCTATTTTAAGTTTGAACCGGAGGATCAAAATAAAACAAAAACGAAGTTAATCCACCCACTGGAACGTTAGCTACACTTTGTTGAATTTTGTGTCTTCATTTTTTTCGTTTAAGGTTGAATAAAAAACTACTGAAAGCTACAGTAATTTTTTTTAATGCTATCAGTTTATTCGTCTCGTCGAGTTCTATCTTTCAAAAGAAAAATCATTGTCGTATGTCAACTGGTTCGCCAGAAATTTAAGAAAGTCGTTTGCATTTTCTATTTCTTAATCATATTATAGCTTAACGCTACCGCGTTTGCTATGATAAATCTGAATATTTAACTACGTGAGTTTTTATTCACATGGCTAACAAGGTGTAAAACCAACAGAGTGAAAAAGTATCCATACCAGGTTGGAACCTGTATCATTGGTTCAGCGCACCAACACTCCGCCAACTGAGCTACACGAACTATACCTACACTCTAAATAAAAAGGAGTGACTACACTGTTAAAAATTTCCGCTTAACCTTACACCAATACTTGGAGTAAAATAATGAGAATCGCCTCCAAAATATGGTACTTCTTAATTTTCAAAACTCCATCTCATGTTGTAACCTTGGAAGTTACGATAAATTGAAACACATTTATGTAATAAGTTGAACCAAGTTTTCGAACTACCTATCAGCCAATCAAAACAGTTCGTCTTTGTCTATGCCATCATTATAAGATAAGAGAAATGATTGCATTTCGTCCGCCATTTAAAGTTTAAACGAAAGAGATATTAAAAGGAATATTTATTAAGGAATGCGAAGGTAAGTCTTATGTAATTTTAATGTTTCATTCCTGTACTTAGATATTGTATAAGTGTTAAATAGTTTTCATGTTTTAAAGAAAAAAATTGATTTAGTTTCCCGAATTTCACAAGAGATTGTTTGTTATATTCGTTTTTTATGTAACGGTTTGAAATATAATTGTTTAAATAATTAAATAATAAACAGTTCTTAGTAAAAATTAATCACGACTTCATTCGTTTCGTTTTTTTAAATAAAGAAAATTTGTGTAAACGATTCATTCTTCCTAATCAAAAGTGAGATGTGAAGTATTTTAATTTGACGCAGCTCGAAAGCAAAAACAAAATGTGAAATACTATCTTAGTTTTAAAATGCTGACACCGAGATATGGTGATTCATTGCTGCATTCATTGTAGTAGATGTAAACATTAATTTGCAATGATTTGAAACTGTTTATTTGAAGTGGAATTTATGTGTTCTTTACAGTTTCCCGATTATAAAGAATAACAGTGAATGATTAGTATTTATAATTATTAATATTTTGGAGTGAAACATGATATTCAATGATTAAGATAATAAGAAAAGGTCTCAGATTGAAAAATAAATTTAAACTTGGAATATTTCCTTATATATATTACAGTTTTTAGTTTAAGAAGTGAAAGGGAAATATGATATTTAAGCATTTAAATAAAATGTTGTTTATACCGATATAAAGTTTATGTATAAAACTGCTTTTAATATACTTTAAGTTTATATTTACATTTTATTTATGTAATGTAGGATCGAATATTTATTAAAGATATTAATAACTACTTTTTACATTCAAAATGTTTTTCAAACAATGAAGAACAATACATATACAATCATTTTTTTTTCTTTTTAAATTTCCTTCCTTTTTTTTCTTTTTCCTAGATCAATCTTTTCTTATAAAATATATAAAATGTATTTAGCTTGTATTTATAAAATACAATTTGTACGGGAATAAAATATTTAAATTAAATATAGCTTATCGTGTCGTTCCATAAGTATTAATAAGAATTATTAAGGAATATGTTTAAAGGAAAATTATATACATATTCCATAGAATATAAAAATTTACACTCCATGTTGATTTTTACATTTAATAAAACAATTACCAATCTCCCTACATATAAAAAAAATTACACATTTTTAATGCTTAAATCATGCTTAGAACTTATTTAAAAAAAGATGTGAGTAGATAAGCAATGCTTTTTGCCCCCACCTCCGTTTGACATAGTTTTTTTTTTTTTTTTAGATGCTTCCTTGTTTCAATGCAATTTAGGATTTATATTTACTCTTTCTCTAATTGATTTTTCTTTAAAGATTGCTTGCATCCGTCATACAAAACCAATTTTATAGGTTTATTTAGCAAATTATAATGCATTTCAATTACCTCAATTTGATAAGCTTATATATGTATAGAACCCCATAACATAATCGTATCCTTTCTTATGTATTTTAATATATAAATTATAGTGTAAGATATTTAAAATAACAATGGTGTTATCGCAGAATAAAACTATTTTAAAATTTGCTAAATAAACCTAGGTTTCTGATCTTGAAAATTATTTAAAAAAAAATTAATTGGAGAGACCATAATATTTCACCTTAAATTATATTAAAACAGAATATCTTTTTAAAAAAGCTAAATATTTTACCTATGAAAGAGGAGGGGTGGGGGGGTGGAACAAAAAAAATTGCTTCATCAACATTTCACCAATTTATGGTTCAACATTTCCCCAATTTGCGGTTAAACGTTTCACCAATTTATGGTTCAAGGTTTTCACCAACGTATGGTTCAAGGTTTCACCAACTTAGAACAAATAGGTCCATCCTTAGAACAAAATGTTGGAGCAATGTTTCACCATCTTACGGTGGCAGCTATTGCAGCACCAAAAATTGGTGCAACGTTGTACCA
Source organism: Maratus speciosus (assembly GCA_963932465.1). Taxonomy (NCBI): domain Eukaryota; kingdom Metazoa; phylum Arthropoda; class Arachnida; order Araneae; family Salticidae; genus Maratus; species Maratus speciosus. Next base: position 599,008 of record CAWVRF010001324.1, read on the forward strand.
AATTTTTACTGTGTAGTCACTCTATCATAGAGTCGAAATATGTCCAACTTCTTTAAAATGACTATTCATGCAGAGAAAATTGAAAATTTTGACTCTCTGAAAGAGTGAATAGTCACTCCTAGAAAGTGAATATTCCCTCTAAACAGAGGTGGATAATAACTCTTTCGGAGGAGTGACTATTCACTCTTGCTAAAGGAGTTCGTTTTTTCAATCCTAGTACGAGTGAACAGTCACTCTATCATAGAGTCGAAATATGTCCAACTTCTTTAAAATGACTATTCACGCAGAGAAAATTGAAAATTTTGACTCTCTGAAAGAGTGAATAGTCACTCCTAGAAAGTGAATATTCCCTCTAAACAGAGGTGGATAATAACTCTTTCGGAGGAGTGACTATTCACTCTTGCTAAAGGAGTGCGTTTTTTCAATCCTAGTACGAGTGAATAGTCACTCTTTCATAGGGGTGAATGTTCATTTTTTATAGTGTCAATTATTTTTTTACTTTGTTCTTATGTGCATTTTAAAAGACTCATATCTTTTACAGCATGCAATGAAAATAGATACAAGTGTGGTAAAGGTTGGAATAAAATACTTTATTAGCAATATTTATTTAATTCATAGTCTGTAACACTAATTGAACGTTTAAGGAAAAATTCAGGAAAAATTACATATGAATTAAATTAGATTACTGACAGAAAAAAATTAAAATATTTTATTACAATCTTATCCCTGTGTTTGCTTTCATTGCATTCCCTATAAATATATGATAATTTGAAAATGCCCATAAAGGCAAGTAATTAACCGAAATCTTAACCAGTTAATGTAATTTTTTTTCTTTTCAGATACCCATTTAGTATTTTAATAATTCCCGTAATGAACGTTAACTATGTTCTTCTTTTTCATGTGTAACTCAGATTTGAAATATTTATTTCTCAGAATTCATTGCTAATGAATTTAAATCTAATCAAACGTTATTCTTTACTGCATTTTAGTTACTTTTAAAGTTCTATTAATAACTGCATAATAGGTGGATGTTATATGATTGAAAACCTTTGATTTCATTTTAATTTTTGTTTTAAATATAAAATCTTATCTTTTTAGCGCTATTTTCAGAACGCTATTGTTCTAAAATATTTTTAATTTTTCCACTAAAAACACAATGCTTATCAACTCACATATATATTTTTTAAAAATAAGTTCTAAACTTGATCTAAATATTAAGAATGTGTAAGATTTCTTTTTATGTGTTGTGATCTGTCATTGTTGTATTAAATATAAACATGACGTTTAGATTTTTATGTTCTGTGGATTATGTTTATGTTTTTCTTTTAAACATATTCCTTAACTTAATCATGAAAATTATATGCTAAGCCATATTTAATTTGAAATTGTTATTCCCGTATATATTATATTTTGGGAATATGAGCTAAATAGATTTCGTACGTTTTATAGAAATATATTGATCTCGGAAATAGAGAAAAGAAAAAAAATATAAAAAGAAAAGAAATGGCTGCATATGTACTGTTCTTATTGTTTAAAAAACATTTTTAATGTAAAAAGTAGTTATTTATCTCTTTAACATATTTTTAATCTTATATTATATAAGTGATATTATGAACATTAAAAAATGTATACTAAACCGCTTTTATCTATAAACTTCCTATCAGGCATAAAAAAAACTAAAAATTTCAAATACTCACTCTTCCACAGGAGTGACTATTCACTCTTGAAAAGGAGTGCGTTTTAGTACGTAATTTCCAAGGTCACATTATGAAATGGAGTTTTTGAAAATTAAGAAATGACATATTTTGTGCTTTTTCATTATTTTACTCCATATATTCATTCAAAGTTGAACGGAAATTATTTTCAAAATGTAGCCAGGCTTTCACTCTTCAGCGGAATAAGATATTTCACTCTCGACAATGGAGTGAAATATCGCATTCCTTTCAAGGGAGTGGAAAATTCCACTCTGTCAGGAATGTATTTTTCAATTCCTACTATTAGCTCACAATCTCCCTATATTTATTTATTTATTTATATATTTATCTTGTTCAAATTTTCAATCGTTCATAAAATACTCATTATTCATCCTATCAAGTTGAAATAATTTTTTTTAAACTTGTACTGGATGACAATTGATGTTAATACAGTTTTTTCAAATATTAATTAATTTTTAATTAATTAATTTTAGTTTTGCATGGAAAACAAAATGGCGGCCATTGGTTATTGAAGATATGAAAGTATTTTCAATAAGGGGTCACCATAGGGGGACCCTGTTCTATCGCCAAATACCGCCAAGTTTCTCGCCAACTTGGCGATATATCGCCAAATTTGGCGGTCAAAATGAGTCGCCAAAAGTGACGCCAACTTGGCGATATCTCTAATATTTCGCCAAATTCCCATAGAGTTCCATTGTAAACTTACTTGCTTATAGAAAATCAACAAACTGAGATACACTGCTCAAAACAATTAAAGGATATTGCAGTTTTAGGTGGATTTTGTATCTGGTAAACTGTTTAGCTGATTGATACATGGTCGACAGACATAGTAGGTTATATGAGAATAAATTACACATGTTTGGCAGAAAAAAATGCATTTTATTGCGCATTTGTGTACTAAAGGAAAAAAACACAATTTGTGCATATGAAAAAAAGAATATGAAAAGGTGTTTTCTTCAAAGAAAATCATTTTCAGTAGGGGGTATGGTTTCCACGGGCGGCCAGCAACGTTGAGCACCTTTGAGGCATGGACTCAATGAGGCTATTAATGACGAGTTGGGGTATTCTGCCCCACTCTTCCAGAAGAGCTCTTTCCAGTTCTTGGACAGTTTGTGGGGGTTGTTGGCGGCTAGAAACTCGTCTTCCTAGAGCGTCCCAAACGTGCTCGATTGGATTCATGTCTGGAGAACACGCTGGCCATTCCATTCGAACGATTCCTTCCTCGAAAAGGAAATCCTCCACCAGGTTTGCACGATGTGGCCTGCAGTTATCGTCCATTAAAATGAAGTTATCTTCGATTGCTGCAGCGTAAGGGACTACAATAGGTCTGAGGATCTCATCCCTATATCGGCGACCAGTCAGAGCTCCATCTCGAATGATGTAGAGGTTAGTGCGCCCGTCAATGGAGATGCCACCATACACCAACACTCCTCCACCGCCAAATCTGACACTTTCGTGCACGAACGCAGTATTATTCCTACTGCCACGGTCCCTCCAGATGAAAATACGCCTATTAACCGGATGCACAGAAAAACGGGACTCGTCAGAAAACAGAATATTGCTCCATTCATTTCTCCTCCAGTTGACATGCTCGATTGCCCACTCACTGCGGTCGCGACGATGCCTTGATGTTAATCTAACACATACCATCGGTCGGCGAGCATACAGACCTACAGCATGGAGCCGGATTCGGACAGTCTGAGTTGTAATCGTGGTGCCTGTAGCCGAGCGAAGGTGTTGTTGGAGAAGAGTAGCGTTCATGGTTCGGTGTCTCCGAGCTGTTAACGCTAAATACCGATCTTCATAGGGCGTTGTTGCCCGTCTACGACCTTGCCCTGGTCTTCGGCCTGCACATCCACTCTCCAAAAAAGGTTCCAGATCCTGGAAATGACACTTTGTGACACTCCAATGGCTTGCGCTACTTCGGCTTGAGTTTGGCCCCCTTCTAACCTACCAACAATTCTCAAAGCTTCTGAATCTGTCAAATGACTTCGCTGAGACACCGTACTCATCGAAACAAAGCAATCACTGAATGCCGATCATCCTTGTCTTCATTCTCTTTTATCCAGTTGAAAGTCAAATTTCATTCGCTGCCGCTGAAGCGACGTTTTTGACGTCGAACTCAAAATTTGCATACTCCACAGTTTGAAAACCAGAAAAATATGCATTTGTGATTCTCTTCTTCTTTTTTCGGCAAAAAAAATTTCGTTTATATCTTTATTTTATATAAAACTTCAAATATCCTTTAATTGTTTTGAGCAGTGTATTTTAATGCAACAAAAGCTAATATTAGCTTAATATAAGTAACATAAGTAATATAAGGGATTATATTAAATTTTTCTTTGATGGCCTAAGTAGGAATTGACTTTAAAAACAAAATTTTTATATTACTTGTTATAAAATTAACTCCGAAAAAGAGTGAAAATTCCTGTCATTCTTTCAAAGAGTGAACTTTTCATTCCTCCCAACTGTAGAATGTAGTCTGGTACTTATATGTTGGTAAGGCTGCAACCGCAGAACCAGCTCGGATATGTTCATGAACCACTTCCACCGCGGTAAGCATGAACCGAAATTAGTCCAGCATCCATGAATATATAAGGTTAGTTGGAGCAACTTCAGGAGCTTCTGACAATTCAGCTTCAAAAAGCTAATGTTCATTTGAATTAAAGTCAGAACTTCTGTAAATGTGTTCAGTTAGGTTCCCTTTATCAGACAGAAATGCTCAAAATTACTTTTTAATATTTAAAAATATAAAAATATACATATTTCATCTTTCTTTCCTCATCGTTGCCCCATAAAAATGGGGTAAGTGGCCCAGGAGGGTCTATGTTCCACACGCATTTTTTTATTTTTTTTTATGGGATATCAGGTCCTGTTTGAAAAAGTGTAAACAACTTAAAAAAATTTAAACCAGGCAGATTATGTAAATTATATATCAACTAAAGAGCGTTGTAAGGGAAACCTTTGCTGTCAATATGTCTAAAAATATTGTGATAATATTAGATTTATTTATACCAAAAACATAAAAATTAAGTAAGTACTTATGTACTTTAGTATAGGTAATAAGTATAAAAGTCACATGGGTATTTTAAGGAAAACAATAGCAAGGTAAATCTATGAACAAACGGCTACGTAAGTACTTAAGTAGTACTGTAGTATCGTACAATTTCAAGGTTTGGCTATCTCGCTTTCAGGGGTAAGGTACTTGCATTCGTAAAAGGTTGAAATAATTTAATGACACCAGTATTTACAAGAAAACCCATTTTTACACAAGTAAAGGTATATTTTCGCGTACTTAATAAAAGTGAAATTTTCAATAAAAAATTCCGATGCCAATGTGGCAATTAGGTATTAAAATTATGGCATGCCAAAACGGCATCACCGTCTCTCAAGGGGTCAAGAAAGTTTGTTTGATACCATTGATACCACCCAATATGCTTTTTTTTTATTACGTAATTTTAATAAGGTATATTTATAATTTTCTTTATTGTGAGCAAAAAAAAAAAAAATCGAGAAATTTATTTCCCTTAGTAAGAGAAACTCAAAAAATTTATTTCCCACTATTGGGTTAACTGGATCGAGCATGGTCCACTTACCCCGGATACATGTCCCAGTTACCCCAATCTTGAAAGATTTATTGGGTAACTGGGACACCGGGCTTACATTTGGAACATGAAGTAAATATGTATAGATACCTAATAATAGTAATGTAGTTACATGCCTAATCTTTAAAAAAAAAGATTGTTTAATAAAAGTACTTACAGTATTTTAATAAAAAGCCGAGGAATTTTAACCATATTGACGTTGTTTTTAAAAAAAGAAACGTAAGTTTTTGAGAACCTATCACAGCAAAGTGAGAGATATGATTGAGTTGACACACGTTGTTTTAGGAAATAGAGATTAAGGTGCATTGTTCACAAAAGCTAAAACTTAAAAAAAAAAGAAAAACCTCAGCAGTTTTTTTATAAAATAGCCTATGGCCCAGTTACCCCAACTAACCTTACATAGAAAGTGAAGCGATGCAATAATCCTGGGAAAATGTAAATCGGAATTTTCAATTACGTGAAATTTTATTCACGTTGCTAACAAAGCGTAAAATCGACAGAGTGAAAAGGCCTTGTACAAAATGTATACATGGAAGAGTGAGAAAGTTATATTAATTTTAATGTTAATGCTAATCTCTGATTATATGTTTGTTGAATGTGAAAATCTTACTCGCGTTTCATGCGAAAAAGCGGTATTCCGGAGATAAGAAAACTGATTAATACACTTTAAAAACTAATTGGAAAAGTTTTCAAAAAACACGCGCAATAAAAGGAACTTTGCTTTTAAAAATGTTTCTTTAAATCTCTAAAATATTATAGATTCAATAAAGTTATTGTAAGACATTTTGCGGTGACCAGATGAGTGGTTTAGGAGAAAAGATACATTTTGTTAGCATGCAAAACACCCCAATAGGTTACGCCCTTAAGCGCTGCCGTCGAAATACTCAAGGCCAGAAGACACGAGTGTGACGTCATGACTAACCGACCGAATTCTCACAAGTGTTGGAATTCACACCGGAAAATTTTGAATACGAATTTTCTTTTATTTTATTTATGGACGACGATGCGAAGAGTCTTGGCCGAGGAGCCCGGGACCTGTGTCCTACATCCCCGGATACTGGACACTTTGATTATATGACAAGGTGGTATTCGTTGGACAGCCGTGCACAAAAATTAAAAAAAGGGGGTGGGGCATTAAGACTTAAGTTCTTGAGTTCAATACAAAAAAAAAGAAGAAATAAAAAATTAAGAGCAAAATAAGAAGTTACTTAACCCCTTAACGCTCGAATTAAATTACGGTTGAATAATTCAAATTGCTTATTGGCACCACTTTTATGAAAAAGAAATATTCACCTTATTTAATGACAGTAAAAACGATACTAAAATATAGCCAATTTAACTATTTTATAAAACTGGTGGGAATCTAACAATTTGAGTAAAAGACACAGCCCGAGAATATGACGGAAGCGAGAATTAAGGGGTTAAAAAGATTAAGGATTACAATAAATAAAAACTGTATTAAATTTAATATAGAGTATTGGGAAAGGAGGACTGATGTTCTCCCCGTCAGCGCAGAGCTTAATATCTATCATCTTATAAAACAATAATTACTATTTAAACTTACTGCCGAGAATTTGTTATCTCATAATGAAAAAACTGAATTTTTATTTAGAGATTGCGAATTATCACCAGCAAGTTTAAAAAGTTATTATTGTTTTATAAGATATATATTCCACTAATAAAATAAAAGAAAATTGCAATTCAAAAGTTTCCGGTGTGAATTCCAACACTTGTAAGAAGTCGGTCAGTTAGTGATGACTTTACACTCTTGTCCTCTGGTCTTAAGTATAGCAGCGCCTTAAGGCATGACCTCAGAAAATTTAATTATTTTCTTACTAAACTAGCTGTTCGCCTCACACTACAAATAATAATAATAATAAACATAAATTAAAAATAAATTTTGATGACGTTCTTCACTATTTCACCATTTTATTTTAATGCTGAAACGTCAATTTTTTCCTTCCTAATAAGAAGACAATTTGAAATTTAATTATTTTATAAAAATCAGATTACAACTTCTCCTGATTGGATAAATGTACTTTAATGTACATAATTTTATTAGCAAATAATGATCAGATTATTAAGATTATAGAAAAGTTTTTTTGTTATGAATTTTCTTGTGAATTTTAGAATGTAGCATAAAATTTACTTCTAAAAAATACTTTAATTATCAGTTTTAAGTCGATAGAAAATTTTCCGCTTGCAAATTTTAAAATCTTTTCAAAAATTTAAAAGCATTTAAACTGGTAAATTATAATACATTAATATACATACCGGGTGATTATAATTAGTTACGATTTAAAAAATCGATAATTTTAAAATTACTGATCAGAATGACTTGATATTTGAGCAGAACAATCGTGAGGCAATGAAATTTTGTTTGGCGAAGGAAAAAAAAACAGTTCCAAAATGTGCCGATAGATGGCGCTATCAGGGCTCACATTGTCTGGAGATATGCAAATTACTAATACGTGATATGCGCACCGCAGACATAGCTGTCATAAAAATGCAGAGCACTAGCTCTTTGCCTGAATGCTTCATCATGACTCTGACTGTGAAGGATTGCGATCTGCTCTTGAAGCTTTTTTATAAGAACGATGACTGTGCACTTACAGCTATTAGGAAGTTCCGGACTTTAAAATCGATAAACAGGGGTCCAATAACCACAAATGGTCTGCTAAATTCGAAGAGACCGGTTTATTTGACATTAAACGGGGTTGAGGAAGGAAACCAGTTTCGATTTCGGCAGTGAAAGATGTAGCTACAGCATTACAAGAACAGACTAACAGTGAGGCTGGAATCAGCAGTACACGGGGAATACTTGATATATCGAACAGCACTGTACATAAAGTCCTACGGAACATCTTGCGCTGTTATCCGTACGAGATAACTCATATGCAGGAGTTGCTACCTGCTGACCTGGAAGCACGTTAATCTTTTGCACTACAATTTCTTGCCCGGATGGAAGTGGACAACGGATAGCCATGGAACATTCTGCGGTCTGACGAAGCCCACTTTCATTTGCAAGGTTCTGCAAATACACAAAATTGCAGGATATGGGTGACCGAGAATCCGTCCCAGCCACAGCCATTACCTGTTCAGTATGAAAAGGTCACTGTGTGGTGCGGAATAACGGCAGCGTTTATCGTCGGTCCGTTTTCTTCGAGGGGATCACACCTGCGGGTCCCGTTATATCGGTATAGCGGTATCCCGTTATAGTGGTATGAAGCACTTTTGCGTAAACATGTCCTTCCGGCACTTCAGCAGCATCAGTGTGTGGATCGCACAATATTCATGCAAGATGCCGCTCCTCCGGACATTGCTACTCCTGTGAAGCAGCTATTGAGAGCTAATTTCGGAGATGATAGGATCATAAGCCGCCATTTTCCAACAACGTGGCCGCCACGTTCCCCCGATTTAAGCCCGTGTGATTTCTGTACCTGAAGAATGTTGTTTACAGCGGGCGGATTCAGAATCTAGCCGACTTGAAGGCAAGCATCACACACCACACCCATTGCATCAGTACAGATACCCTCCAATCTGTTGTGGAGCATGCCGTTTTGCGCTTCCAATTAGTAGCGGAACAAGGTGGAGGGCATACCGAACAACTTATGCCTTAATCATCAGTAAGGTCTTTGTTCCATGGAGCTCTTGTTATTGTTTCATTTTTTGTAATTATCGCTGTTGTCGCTGTAAACACGTATTCTTGTCCCTTCGATAATACATTTTTAGTAAATCCTTGAACTCTTTTTCTTTTGGCTAACAACATTCCTGTGTTTCAGGATTACATTTTTGGTCTTTCCATGACATTACTCTTACAACGCCATCTATCGGCACATTTTGGAACTATTTTTTTCCTTCACCAAACAAAATTTCATTGCCTCACGATTGTTCTGCTAAAATATCAAGTCATTCTGTCCAGTAGTTTTAAAATTATCGCTTTTTGAAATCGTAACTTTAATTATAATCACCCGGTATTTATATATAGAATTATGTATATTTTTTTCAAAAGATAAGATTAAAAAATATGTCAAGTATACATTGTTAAATAAAGGAAATTCTGGTATTATGGAATGGAATCATCGCGCAATATGGAATTCTTCAGTTAGCCCCTATATTGCTGCAGCTATGTTTTATACTACTAAATGGCTTCCCTAGTACTCCCATTATATACTGCGGTGAGTTTTGTTTGGATACCTGTTTTGGGAGTGACGCGGTGAAATAAAATTTTATTTTAAATTACTGTAGTTTTTTGCAGGTAAGTTTTAGGAAATTCGTATTAATTATCAGACTTCTTCGTCAGTGAAGTTAAGCAAGTTCAGTATTAAGTTGAGCAGTTATATTATAGCTGTCTTAGTCAATTTACCCGTATCTTAACTTGTTGACGAGTGAATTCGTATTAATTATCAGACTTCTTCGTCAGTGATGTTAACCAAGTTCAGCATTAAGTTGAACAGTTATATTATTACTGTGGTTGTCAGCTTACCCGTATCTTAACTTGTTGACGAGTGCAGATGTTATTTGTTCCCGATGGCGTGTCGGGTAATATGGAATACACTCTAGACAACAGTTTCCAGACGAGTCTAGCAAAGATGAAAAATCATTGAACCCTGACGTATCATCTGTGATTGGCTTTTCCATGTTGTACACCAGATAAGGAAGATGCAGTGTGTCTATTTTGTAATGGAAAATAGTCAGAGGAGGAAGTAGAGAAGAGGGATAAATTGGCTGATGTGTGTGATGTGGACCCATGTTGACTGTGGTTTGGCCGAAACATCAGAATACATTTGTGGTTTTTGTAAAAATTAAATAAGTTTTGAAATAATCTGTTGATTCGTAAATAGTGTATACTGTTTACTCATTAAATAATCTTATTTATTCTCATAAATCATGGTTTTTCTTGCAATTGTAACCCCTAGCTTACTTGTTGACGAGTGAAAAAGTTTTTTTTTCCAAGATGGCGTGTCGGGTAATACAGAATACACTCTAGACAGCAATTTCCAGACGAGTATAGTAAATATGAACAGATTCAACTCCGCCGTATCCTCTGCGATTGGCTTTTCCGGGTTGTACACTGGATAAGGAAGATGTAGTGTGTCTGTTTTGCGAGGTTAACATGCCTGATGTGCGTGATGTGGACTTATTTAGACCGTGCTTTGGTTAAAACAACAGACAACATTTGTGATTTTCGTAAAAATTATATAAGTTTTGAAATAATTTGTTGATTTGTAAATAGTGTATACTGTTTACTCATTAAATAATCTTGTTTATTCCCATAAATCATTGTTTTTCTTGCAATTTTAAGCTCTATCTTAACTTGTTGACGACTGAACAATTTTTTTTCAAGATGGCGTGTCGGGTAATATAGAATAATACACCTAGACAACAGTTTTCAGACGAGTCTAGTGAAGATGAACACTCATTCAACTCCTCCGTATCATCTGCGATTGGCTTTTCCAGGTTGTACACCGGATAAGGAAGATGCAGTGTGCCTGTTTTGCAATGGAAAATATTCAGAGGAGGAAGTAGAGAGGATTGTTAACAAGCCTGATGTGCCTGTTTTGCAATGGAAAATATTCACAGGAGGAAGTAAGAGAGGTGGGTTAACAATACTGATGTGCCTGTTTTGCAATGGAAAATATTCAGAGGGGGAAGTAAGAGAGGAGGGTTAACAAGCCTGATGTGCCTGATGTGGACCCATGTAGACTGTGGTTTGGCCGAAACAACAGACAACATTTGTGATTTTCGTAAAAATTAAATAAGTTTTGAAATAATCTGTTGATTCGTAAATGGTGTATACTGCTTACTCATTAACCCTTAAATGCCTGACTTTTTAAAAATCAATTTAAAAATGTTTTTCGGCTCTCATTTCTTAAATAAATCATGGGAGAAATACTTTTAAAAATCGTATTTTGTTTTAAGTATGGTTTATGGCTAAAAAACGGTTTGTTGCCAATCGGCAACACTCGGCTTTAATTGAAAAAATAATTCTCCTTGATAAAATTCTATAATATTAAACACACATGAATTTTAAGAACTATGATAAGGAATTTTCACAAAGTGCTTTATAAAAGTAATTAATTCTTATTACAAATACAAAAATTTATGGTAAAACATTATAAAAATCAATGTGGAATACAAAATAAATTGTTTATTTTATGACACTTGATAATATGAGTACAAATTATTTAGTTAGACGATTGTATGGAAATTTTTGAAATAATTATTATTTCTATTAAAACACTGTCAAATACCACATTTTTCCTATTTTGTTACGATGTATCCTTTGCAATTTGGGAATTTGCACCTCATCTTTTTCTCTGTATATAGAGGCATATGTCCTGTTTGGTCGAATCGACATCTTTATGTGAGTACTGTGATGGACCTCTATGACTTTTCTTCCCGAATTTCTTCTTCAACCATTGATGAGTGTCTTCCACACTTAGGGATGTATTTACTTCCCACCATGCATAATGGTCTTGCAGATTCTGGTCTGATCTTTGATTGAGGCATTATCTCCGATTGATGATCATTAGCATTCAAAACTCTTTTGTAGAGAAGCCGTGCGTTTACTGTAGTGAATTCGCGCAAATGGGAAAATATTCGTAGATATTATTTGCGACTACGATGATTAATTTTGTAGTGGGCCGTTAAGTTATCCAAATCGGTCAACTCCTCCGATATGTTGCTTTTATTCCTTAATTATGTATGGACTATCTATTTTAATTATCTTCTTTTTGGCTCTTGTCAACACGACTGACTTTTTTTTACAGGATTTGTTCCGGCGAAAGAAGATACAGCGTCGTGACAAATTTATTGTCTTTCCAGACTAGTGATGAAATGTCGATGCCACCTACAGCTGTAGTATATTCGAATCAAGAACCCCGATCTAAAACTTTTAAGGGTTTTTCATCGGGTAGTTTGCATCAAGGAATTCTATTTCTTCTGACTGTATACCCAATGTATGGATTTCAGTGTTTGCCAAATGTACAATCAGCGGCAAAGCCGTATAATAGTTGTCAAAATGCAACTTATGGTTTACTAATCTTGGTATTCTTCTTCACAGTCTTTTGAATACATTGCTTGAAGGGCTAAAGTCGGGTTCAGTAATTGGTCCCGTTAGCATATTTTCTTGACCTGACTATACTTCCAAGTTACAAGCATTCCCAGAAATACCAGCAAGTACAAAAAGTTTTAATCCCCATCTATGGGTTTTATTTGACATATATTGCTTCATGTAATGTCGAACTTTCATATTGCACCTTTGCTCATCAATTGGAAGATTTTGGTTAAAAGGGTTAGAAGCAAAATGATTGTTTAAAATATCAATGATAGGTCAAAATTTGTGTTAATCTATCATGTTTCGTATCATCTCGAGGTAGATGTTTTTGGTTGTCATTGAAATGAATAAATTTTCGGTCTTTTTCAAACTGATCTCTACTCATTGTGTCCTGAGTTAAAGGAAAACCAAGTTCATGACTCCAATACGAAAACTGGGCAAAACTGGGCAAATGCCCTAAAGACATGTATAATATTATTCCCATAAATTGCCTCAAATCTTGTGATGTGAAATTCGTAGGTTTATAACGATCTTTTTGGCAGGCTTATTTAATTGCGTTCACTGACAATTTTTTCTATAACCTCATCTGAAGAGATATATTTGAAAAAAGCTAGTGGTGTATCCAACTCATTCACGTTTGATGAATAATCTCATTTCCACTAAACTTTATCTGGTTTTCATTTACCTTTATGTTCTCTTTTTTTCGAAAATCTACCTGTTTGGCAGTTTAAATTACTTTGAAATCTCTTTACTGCATTTCGGAATAGCCATTTCAATATCATTATGAGGGTAATTATGAACCAATTCTTCTATTTTGTTTTTGAGTCAAATACTTTTTTGGAGGCATTCTAAAAATGATAGAGTAAAATTTGTAGAAAATAAAATGTAGAAAAATATCTTGCATACATTTAAAAAAAGGTGAACTACAATTATAAACAATTAGAAAAATAAACTACTTCTATTGAATATAGAAGAAAGTAAAACTAAAACTGTTCATTGTTCCCCAGGCTTAGTGGAACACTTAATGCCTGTTGTTGCCAATTGGCAACACACTCAAAAATCTGCTTACAACAAATATATTACAGTTAAATATCCAAAAGTAATCATAAATACGGTCGGTACCTTACTTTTCCAGGTAATAAATTTTATTTGATCACCACAGAACAAAATAGTGTATTTCACAAGCTTCCAAACAAAACAAAAAGATCATGTAGCAGCAATTGAAAAAATAAATCTATATTTATTCTTAAACAACACTAGTGCTGCCATCGGCATGTTGAAAATTGATTTAATAATATTTTCTATATGTATTTTATTGGCAACATTAGCCATTAGAGCTTCAATATTATTCTAATAGTATTTTAGAAGGCTAAATTGGGTATGCTGCCGAAAAGCAACACCAGGCATTTAAGGGTTGAATAATCTTGTTTATTACGATAAATCATTGTTTTTCTTGTCATCATTGTTGTTGTTACTCAATTTTAAACCCTATCTTAACTTGTTGACGAGTGAAGAATTTTTTTTTTCAAGATGGCGTGTCGGGTAATATAGAATAATACTATTATTTTAACACAATCAAACTGATTGGTAAAGTTATCATACGAATTGAATATTTCCAACTGAGCGAAAAAATGCCCAGTCTGGGAATCGAACCCAGATCCTTGGCTTACGAGGCCAATGCTTTTCCGTTTAAGCTAACTGGGCCGACAACCAGCCAGCATATTTCGCTCAGATAACCTTATTGGTAATAACATCTGGTCTGTCATGTAGACAGCTCAACAGAATAAACCGCAGGTAAAGGAACTCCATATAAACGATGGATACGTAGATTAACTATTATTTTAACACAATCAAACTGATTGGTAAAGTTATCATACGAATTGGATATTTCCAACTGAGCGAAAAAATGCCCAGGCTGGGAATCGAACCCAGATCCTTGGCTTACAAGGCCAATGCTTTTCCGTTTAAGCTATCTACATGACCGTTATCAACCGTTATCTATCTATCAACCGTTTGAGCTGTCTACATGAGAGACCAGATGTTATTACCAATAAGGTTATCTGAGCGAAATATGCTGGCTGGTTGTCGGCCCAGTTAGCTTAAACGGAAAAGCATTGGCCTTGTAAGCTAAGGATCTGGGTTCGATTCCCAGCCTGGGCATTTTTTCGCTCAGTTGGAAATATTCAATTCGTATGATAGAATAATACATCTAGACAACAGTTTCCAGACGAGTCTAGTACAGGGTTCGTACTGGTCCTTTAATTTCCAGACTAAGAAATTCTCCGGTACCAGTTTTTTCTCATAAAAAATACATCCTCAAATAAGGTGAAATTTCGCGCGTTTAATGTAAGATTTATTTTTCTATAAAAAACTACTGATATTTGGCCTTGAAAATAACGGTACCCGTACGAACCCTGTAGTAAAGATGAACAATCATTCAACTCCTCCGTATCATCTGCGATTGGCTTTTCCAGGTTGTACCCCGGATAAGGAAGATGCAGTGTGCCTGTTTTGCAATGGAAAATATTCAGAGGAGGAAGTAGAGAGGAGGGTTAACAAGCCCGATGTGCCTGTTTTGCAATGGAAAATATTCAGAGGAGGAAGTAAGAGAGAAGGGTTAACAAGCCTGATGTGCCTGATGTGGACCCCTGTAGACTGTGGTTTGGCCGAAACAACAGACTACATTTGAGATTTTTGTAAAAATTAAATAAGTTTTGAAATAATCTGTTGATGTTCTTTCAACAAAGGGCAATTTCATACGCGTACATTATCTAAAAAACTATGTATTTGCATTATCTTTTAAAACATGCATTATTTTTTAAAGCATTTAAACAGCCTTAAATTAGAAGCGTCATGTTTTGTTAAGTAGTTCATATGATATAGTGTCACTTTCCGGATTACAGTCTACTTGTAGTATTTTTATAACGTCATCGCATGATAACTCTTTGAAGAGCGTTTCCTGAAATGATACAATGACACTAGAATTTTGAAATTAAAATTTTCTTTAATGATTTATGCGAAGAAACTCTTTTGTATATTTTCAAAAAAATGTTTTCGTAAATCCTGGTGTCATTCAATTAGCTGAAAATTTTATCAACTTATGTTCTCTGCCCATGAAAGGATTAAAAATAGTAAGGTAGTCTAAATATCGTTTAAATATCTGTAAATTACTGTAAATAATTATGAACAAAAACCAGGTTCAGATAGAATTGAGGTTTCCTGCATTTTTAACTGGATAAACGGATTTTAACCATGATTTCCTATACAAAAATATTTACTGCAGCGTGCTTATCATTCTTTAAAGATTTTACCATGACTTCTGAATCACCCTGAATATATATATATATATACATATATGTGTGTGTGTGCGTATGTGTATGTGTATGCTCGAGTGTGTGTGTACGTGTATGCGCGAGTGTGTGTGTGTGTGCATGCTTGTAAGAAACTTTTCACTAATGAAACAAGCACTATATAATTAAAATAAATGTAATTCGCTGTTGATTTAAAAAATAATAACTATGACAATTCAAATTTCAGAGTTTTTCATATTTTTAATGTCTAATTGCACTTTCAACACAATTAACATATTAAGAATGATTAAGAATTGTATTTAAAAAGAAATATATATTTCCTGTTAGTTTTACTAAAAAAATAAAATTATAATGATTCAAATTTACCAGTTTCCCATAATTTTCATGTCTGACTGTAATGTACACCGCACGTGAAAGTAACTTCTAAATAATTATTAATAGGAAATTTTGTTTAAAAAATATTCCTGTTAGTTTTAAGAACATAAATACCGCCAGAGTTCAAATTGATGAGTTGTCCGCATTTTTCATGTCTAACTGCAATGCATTTAGCTCGCAAATTGCCTTATTAATAATAATTATTAATAGGAATTTTCCTTTTTAACATCGTCATAAATTGCTTTAATAAATGAGCTCTATTCTTCAAAAGGTTTCAACAAACTGAAAGCATTAACACATTAATTAAGTCACTTTTGAAATTGCACTGCGTGCGCTATTTATTTCGGGTAAAGGACAAAGTCCGGTTTACGGTCAGAAAGGTTTGCGCCGGAACTTGCAGCTTAGGCACGCGATTGCATATATTTATTTTAAAAGGCTTTCAGGTAGAGTTAGGGTGCCTATGTAATTGGGTCGGAAGAAAACCATGCATCACTGGTTGCTTTCTCTAAGAATGGTTGCGGAAAAATTGTGAAAAATGACTATTTTATACAACTATTCTCATTAATAAATTTATATTTGCATTACTTTTTTTACTCGTGGATGCTCTACACACTTAGAAGTGAAATAGCTGGTAAAGTCTATTCTTTGCCTATAATATATATTTTTCCCTTTTTAGGCAATTTTCAATGTCGTTTTATTAAATCCCGGATATGTATTTTGGATATATTTATGTTAATAAAGATGTATATACATACTTTAGAGTGATTTGAAGTAGAGTTATTGTACTTGTGTAATTAGGTTGGAAAAAATCCATGCATCACTAGTTGTTTTCTCTAAGAATAGTTGCTTAAAAATTGTGAAGAATGAATATTTTATACAAGTATTCTCATTAATAACTTTGTAATTGCATTATTTTTTTTACTCTTGAATGCTGTACAAAATTAGAAATGAAATAGCTGGTAAAGTCTCTTCTTTGTCTATAACATTTATTTCCCTTTTTTTAGATTTTCGGTGTCGTTTTATTAAATCCCGGATATGTATTTTGGATATGTTTAATTTAATAAAAATGTATATACATATTTTAAAGCCACTTAAAGTAGAGTTATTGTCCCTATGCAATTAGGTCGGAAAAAATCGATGCATCACTGGTTGATGCATCACTGAGTTGCCAAAAAATTGTGAAGAATGACTATTTTATGCAACTGTTCTCATTAATAAATTTGTATTTGCATTATTATTATTTTTTACTCGTGGATGCTCTACAAACTTAGAAGTGAAATAGCTGGTAAACTCTACTCTTTTCCTATAACATATATTTTCCTTTTTTTTAGATTTTGGGTGTCGTTTTATTAAATCCCGGATATGTGTTTTGGATATATTTATGTTAATAAAAATGTATATGCATATTTTAAAGTCAGTTAAAGTAGAGTTATTGTCCCTATGCAATTAGGTCGGAAAAAATCGATGCATCACTGGTTGATGCATCACTGAGTTGCCAAAAAATTGTGAAGAATGACTATTTTATGCAACTATTCTCATTAATAAATTTGTATTTACATTTTTTTTTTTTTTTTTTTTACTCGTGGATGCTCTACAAACTTAGAAGTGAAATAGCTGGTAAAGTCTATTCTTTGTCTATAACATATATTTTCCTTTTTTAGATTTTGGGTGTCGTTTTATTAATTTCCGGATATGTATTATGGGTATATTTATGTTAATAAACACGCATATACATATGTTAAAGTGACTTAAAATAGAGTTTTTGTCCCTATACAATTAAATCGTAAAAAGCCGATGCATCGGTTTCTTTCAATAGGAATAGTTGCCAAAAAAATGACTATTTTCTACACTTACGTAGATTAAAAAATGCTTATGTGCATTATTTTTTAAATTTTTGAACGATGCAGAAACTTCAAAGTAAAATGGTGTTAAAGCCTAAAAGATGCTAGAGAATAAGATACTAATAGATACCCTAAAGTATATTTTCACTTATTTAGAAAAAAATTGGGTGTCTTTTTAATAAATTTTGTTTATACATTATCGATACATTTATATACAAATGTATTAAAATTAATATATTTAATGTTTATATTTTATATTTTTATTTTAAATATAAAAAATATTGAAATTTAAATTTTAAATATAAATTTTATTATATTTTATAATTAATATTAAAATTAATAAATACAAATTTATTTAATATGCTTAAACGTTTAAGGGAGTTTACATTTTAAAAATTTCTAAACAAGTGCGAAAAATCATGTATCCAGGATATTTTATGAAGCAGTTTGCAGCACATTCAGAATACTGTAACCAAACTTCACAGTTTATTAAGGTGGTATATGATGTCTAAATAAACGAGCTCTAAATGAATTTGAAAACCCAAAACCTCCGATTTTTTTGTGCAGCCCTGTATATGATCTATAGATTTGTATTTATATTATATAGTATTCTAAATGTTAGTTCATTTAAACGAATAGCACAGTTGAAAACGTCCATTCAGCAATTTCATTGAATAAACGGAAATGTACTTGGAAATTTTGTACAGTTCTGTATATGATCTATAGAATTTATACACACCAAGTCCTTCTATACATAAAAAAAAAGTTTTGATTTGGAAATGGACCAATGAAAATCTGCGTAGATATTCCCGGTAGATCGGCATCCAATTTGAATGCTTAAGCATGGCCTTTCTTCGTTAATATTAAAAAAACTGTTGCATACAAAAATGTGAAAATCGGTAGTATTATAGAGAAATGTTTGATAAATACGCTGATGCAGACAGTTTTCAAATCGAAGAATTATTTTAAGAGATATTTAATGCCAAAGTTGGACAAAATCGTTCCATTAAAAAAGTTTTATAGGAGCAAAAACTGTACATAGGAACTTGATCATTTTATGCGTAAGAATTTCCCGGTGTGCAGATTGCATTTAGTTTTTTAATTTGACTCATTTTTTGAGGTTTTATTTCGATTTTAAATTCAAATTTTCAGCATTTCGAGAGATATTTTTTACATATTTTAGAAAATTGTATTAATTTAAACTGTTGCCAACTGTATAAACAACGCAAACAATAATGTTTGCTTCAAATTAAAAATTTATTTTGCACGTGACTATTATAAACAGAAAATATAAAAAGCAGGAATTTGAAAATGACGTCATAAAAACTATATTGTCACGTGAATTTTAAAAGAGAAAGAATATTGTAAAATAATAAATTCATTAACATGCGTTAGAAGCTTAAATGGGAGAATTTACGTCACATTACACTTATTACGTAAAATGAACAAAAAATAATATTGCAAAACAGTTTAAATTTAAAAACTGCACGAGACATTCATTTGATATTTTAAGTTGATCATAATATTTCATGTCTAACAAAAGTATTTTTACGTGAATATTAAAAAGAGAAAGAAAAGTTTGGTGAAAATTACGTCAGATTATAATTGTCAGATTCAAATTATAATTCAATCTTCCGAAATCTTTTTAAAGCCGATCAAATTAGCGTGCTGTTAGAGTCTGCGGTGTCTGAACAGGGGTTGACGAGCGTAGCTCGTAGGGGGCAGAGGCCCCTAGTAATATTTAAAAAAATAATCTATGTATATATTACGCTATTGTACGTGGCATAGTAAATCGCAATTATTTGTTAATTGGTTAATGGCAGCGCCCGAATGAAACGCATATCAGTGGTTATCGAACAGCATTTAAGGCATCGCCATACCTATAAGGGGAGTTACCATAGGAGGACCCGGTTCTGTCGCCAACATGGCGATATCTCTAATATTTCGCGCAATTCTCATAAACTTCCATTGCAAACCAATAGGGTTTACTTGCTTACATAAAATCAGCAAATTGAGATACTTTAATGCAACAAAAACTAATATTAGCTTAAAGGATTATATTAATTATATTTAAGGGAGTCCAAGTAAATTAAATTATGAATAAAAGCAACATGATACAATGCTTAGCATGCTTTCCCAAACCTAAATTTTAAGATCGACCAAACTGGTCGCCAAGGGCGGCTAATTAAATTTAAAAACGCATATAACTGAAAACGCACTTCCAGTAATTATTGTCCATAGGCTTCAATAGTTTTATTGTTCATTTTCTTTTGTAATCAAATCCTTTTTTGTGCCCTTTAAATGAATAAGAAATTCTACTCACGCCCTAATCTACAATAAACGCATGGTAGCACACCTCAGTGATACATATCATTTTAAATATGTTAAATATAATTTAATGTCATTAAAATACATTGCAAACGATTTTCCCCCATAGACCGTAATGTACCGGAATTCTTTTGAGTGGCCCTGTTAACCAACCATAAATGCTACATTCTTCATTTTGAATACCTAATATGCCATTTTAAAACCCAATAATACATATCAGTTTCATTCCCATCTGACTACAGTTACGCGAGTTAGAACCCGGAGAGACGAACAGAAAAGATAAACCGAATTCATAAGGCTCAATATCTAAAAATTGGATAATTTGCGTCCACTGCCAATAATATTTCATTAATTATAGTGAAACTAAAAACTGAAAAATGCAATATATTGTAACATTTGTTATAACAATTACCAATGATAAATGGACATATAATGATGTAAAAATAATTAATTTTAAGATTTAAACAAACGAAATCATCATTTCAGCTCCTGTCCCCAGGTACAAATATCCAATATTAAATGGATGCTGTAAAAATTTCTATAAATATTATTAACTTTTGCTATTGTATATTTATACCTATATACACTGCTCAAAACAATTAAAGGATATTGCAGTTTTAGGTGGATTTTGTATCTGGTAAACTGTTTAGCTGATTGATACATGGTCGACAGACATAGTAGGTTATATGAGAATAAATTACACATGTTTGGCAGAAAAAAATGCATTTTATTGCGCATTTGTGTACTAAAGGAAAAAAACACAATTTGTGCATATGAGAAAAAAAGAATAAGAAAAGGTGTTTTCTTCAAAGAAAATCATTTTCAGTAGGGGGTATGATTTCCACGGGCGGCCAGCAACGTTGAATACCTTTGAGGCATGGACTCAATGAGGCTATTAATGACGAGTTGGGGTATTCTGCCCCACTCTTCCAGAAGAGCTCTTTCCAGTTCTTGGAGAGTTTGTGGGGGTTGTTCGCGGCCAGAAATTCGTCTTCCTAGAGCGTCTCAAACGTGCTCGATTGGATTCATGTCTGGAGAACACGCTGGCCATTCCATTCGAACGATTCCTTCCTCGAAAAGGAAATCCTCCACCAGATTTGCACGATGTGGCCTGCAGTTATCGCCCATTAAAATGAAGTTATCTCCGATTGCTGCAGCGTAAGGGACTACAATAGGTCTGAGGATTTCATCCCTATATCGGCGACCAGTCAGAGCTCCATCTCGAATGATGTAGAGGTCAGTGCGCCCGTCAATGGAGATGCCACCATACACCAACACTCCTCCACCGCCAAATCTGACACTTTCGTGCACGAACGCAGGATTATTCTTACTGCCACAGTCCCTCCAGATGAAAATACGCCTATTATCCGGATGCACAGAAAAACGGGACTCGTCAGAAAACAGAATATTGCTCCATTCATTTCTCCTCCAGTTGACATGCTCGGTTGCCCACTCCCTGCGGTCGCGACGATGCCTTGATGTTAATCTAACACATACCATCGGTCGGCGAGCATACAGACCTACAGCATGGAGCCGGTTTCGGACAGTCTGAGTTGTAATCGTGGTGCCTGTAGCCGAGCGAAGGTGTTGTTGGAGAAGAGTAGTGTTCATGGTTCGGTGTCTCCGAGCTGTTAACGCTAAATACCAATCTTCATTGGGCGTTGTTGCCCGTCTACGACCTTGCCCTGGTCTTCGGCCTGCACATCCACTCTCCAAAAAACGGTTCCAGATCCTGGAAATGACACTTTGTGACACTCCAATGGCTTGCGCTACTTCGGCTTGAGTTTGGCCCCCTTCTAACCTACCAATAATTCTCAAAGCTTCTGAATCTGTCAAATGACTTCGCTGAGACATCGTACTCATCGAAACAAAGCAATCACTGAATGCCGATCATCCTTGTCTTCATTCTCTTTTATCCAGTTGAAAGTCAAATTTCATTCGCTGCCGCTGAAGCGACGTTTTTGACGTCGAACTCAAAATTTGCATACTCCACAGTTTGAAAACCAGAAAAATTTGCATTTGTGATTCTCTTCTTCTATTTTCGGCAAAAAAAACTTCGTTTATATCTTTATTTTATATAAAACTTCAAATATCCTTTAATTGTTTTGAGCAGTGTATATACAGTACTAAATTCTCCTTTACTAGTATAGATTGCATAGTAAAATATTGTAGTAAATATATTTGCCCCTTAGGTTGACCATCATCTCAGTCCCCCTAAACACACATTTAAGTTAACAGATATTAGTTAGCGCTGGCAGAATTATTTCCATTGCAACAGCAACTAAAGTTCAACTAGACACCATGGATGAAGGTAAGTTGTTCTTCTCTTTGTTTCATATTTTGAAATATTTAGTTTTTGTTCTGAATAGGGATGAGTATTTTTTTATAGCATCATTTATGTCCCCATATTTAACTTTTTAACACTTTCCAACAAAGTTGAAAAGTGTTTATGCATTAGGTTTGTCTGTCCGTCTGTACGCGCTCTAACTCCCGTAAATATACTCGGATCGTTCGGAAATTTTTGGATGTTAGTGACCTCTACGATAGCACGAACTCTTTTGCAAATGAAGTTTGTAGCATGTTTAGTTCATTTACAGGGACAGTCAAATTTTTCCGTTACATTACGGCCTATGGGAAAAAATCGTTTAAAATTATTTTTAATGATGTTACATGCTTTCAAACATGATAAAATTGATATGCATTTATCAAGTGTACTAAAATATGCATTCCGTAGGATATGCGGTGCAAAGAATAAATATTATTCATTTGCAGGGCCACACAAAATAATTCCGTTACATAATGTTATACGGGTGGAGGGAATTTTTTCCGGCATATTTTAATTATGTTAAATTATTTTAGGTATAATGAAATTGATATACGTCGCTGAGGTTTACTATAAATTATTTCATGTATAATACGAAGTGCATAGCATTTACAGGGACACACAAAAGATTTCAGATACTATATTGTATCCGAAGTACTGTACGGTAGCTATGATTGCTGGAAATGCATTTTTATTTATGTTATGCGCTATTATGCTTCACTATATTTATGGATTGTATACGGTGTTTATAAATGCTGTAATTCATATACTACTACACAAACTACACAAATCTACTCAAACTACACAAAAGTATTCGTAATGGTTACTGGTTATGATTGTAAATTGCTTAAAGGTGGTTTTTAAATGAGTTATGCATTTTTACGTTGAACTGCATTTAGCTTATTAGGAAATGTTTGTGGAATATAGATAAAATGATATACAGGGTCACGCAAAGAATTGGATACATGGCCGTCTATAAATGATAATTTCTGGAAATGTGATTCCAGTAGTTTTAAGAGTGTTTTACTTTGAATTAAACTTTAGCTAAATCATGGCGTGTAATAAAGGTACTAGGTTAACTACAGGGTTGTACAAAAGTATACAAGTATGTTTCCATCTATTAGTATAAATTGCTGAAAGAGAAATTTCAACTTGTTATTCGTTTTCTTGCTAAACTAAATTTCCCCATTATATAGCATATATACGAACCTACAGATCAAATACAGAGCTGCTCAAAAGGATTTGAATACGTATTTGCTATGGATTGTAACTACTGAAATCAGTTTTTCAAATGTTTTATGCCTTTTCTTAAAATGGCTACTTAGTTCTGTTATATACCTTATTTCCCTAAATAACGAAGTTTTGATAAAGCATTCAGGAAGTGTTGTAAAGTGTTTCATAATCTATGCTTAACGCATGATTTTCTGACTTTTTATTTATATATATATAAAAAAACAGCTTATTGCAACTTTATTTATGTAACATGCAAATGTCACATGGCATATTGAATAATTTACATGTGTACAAAATGATTCAACAAAATGGCTGTGCAGCTGTTAAAACGAAAACATGACATCAGTCCCAATTATTAGACACTGATTATGATGTTAACAGACACTTTCTTCCATGAAAGTTTATCCTACGTATAAAATATACAGCCTTGATCTCAAACACTACTGGATTTAAATGACAAAACATGTATTATAGTATATAATTGTATGTGGTAGTTGGTACATTGATTTAAAAAAATAAAAATTTTAGAATTAAATTGTCCGTTTTTCAGATACTCATCCACAAATACTTTTCAACTATGTTTGAAAGTGTTAAAAAAACGATGTTTTCAGAAAGCCATGAATCACTGTTTTCTCTCTCTGTGAACATTTGATAAAAAATGGTAAAGAGCGATTACTTTACCCGCCTGTTCTCATTAATAAATTTGCATTTTCATTGTAACGTTTTTACTTATGAATAATACAAGAATTTAAAAGTGGAGTACATGGAAAAACGTATTTTTGATCTGCAGTCTGTCCCAAAGCGATTTAACGCACTTTTATGTTTTAACTGTTGGAGATACATTTTAAAACCAAAAGTTTTTAGATGCCTTCGATATTCATAAAAATTTTCATCCTTCTATTAAACCCTATCCTACATAATAATTTCAATGATATTCCATGATGGGCAATGATTCCAGGTTGCCACAGTGATGCCATTCCAGCGCCGAAACCAGCCTTTTTTGAGCCCGGCGCAAACATGGATTTTGGCGCCCCCCCCCCCCCTCCTCATGCACAATAAAAGTTATTGACCGCATGTCCCTATTCAGAAAAAGAAAAAAAATTCTTAAAAAATAAAAATAATTTAATAATAATTAAAATGCTAGCAAGAAATATGTAAACAACGCTCCCATAGGATTAACATTATCTTGAGCATTAAGAGCCTACACTAGTCACGCGAAGAAACTGGTTCGGTAATTTTGAACCTATGCGAACGTTCTTTTTAATAGTTTCAAATGATTTTTTTTTTTTTTGCTTGGAATAGCTGAGATTGAATTCTAACCGAATTAGTGTTTACTTTTCCATTTTGGTTACAGATTTTTTTTTTATCCACCCTATATATATAAAATCCTAATGAAACGAATTTATGAAACGGATATCATGAAATGACTGAAATGTAACGGATTTATGAAACGGATATCATGAAATGACTGAAATGTAACGAATTTATGAAACATATATCATGAAATGACTGAAATGTAACGAATTTTTGAAACGATTCAATGAAGCGACTGATTAAACAACTGATTATGTTTCACGGAGATTTCTTCTAAAATATGGAATACTTTGCGATGAAATTAACACCAAAAATTCGTATTGATCCGCACATCTCAAAACTGGTATTAGAATTTTTAAATTCGAATTAGTTTTCGAAATATTTATTTTTTTCTAATTTTATATACTTTTCTCTAACGATGGCAACTCAAATTTTAATCATAACAGATATTTTTTTCATATTTTAGAAAAGGTTATTATTTTAAACTAATTTGGCGACCAGTTTGGCCTCCCATAAATGTATGCTAAGAAATGTATCATGTTGCTTTTATTCATAATTCAACTTGTATTTTATTATCATGTTATTTAATACAAAACTTTCATTTAAAACTGATACATTTAAAATAAACGGCTTTCACTTCTTCTTTTTTTTTTTTTTTTTTTTTTTTTTTTTTTTTTTTTAACGAAACGAAAAGAAAAATATTAGGCACAGATGTCATATACGCAACGCTGTACATAATTGGTGCCAAGGCGTTATTTTGCCTGACATGGTAACCCAGCTATTGTTGCTTACTTATTAATGAATGTTAGTTTGAATTTATTTTCTTTTTATTTACTGAAAATGCTATAAATTGTTTTGTTCTATAGTTATTAATTAAACTTGTTTTTATATATTGTTATTTCATTTTAAAAATAACAGAAAATAATTTAAAAATGCATATGTAACTGGTATTCGAAAACGAGGCTTTCGCCAAATTGTCGTAAAAAAAAATGCACGTCAAACCCGGAACGTATATGACAATACAACAAATCATAACATTTAATTTCAGCTTCAAAGCAACGTTTTTATGGTACTACTTCTTCCGTCGACCAATTTCGCCAAATTATATAAATTGCCAAACCACTCGCCAAATTATACAAAATTACATAATTTTTTATTTTAAATAACGAAAGAACAAATAAATTAGTGTAACATTAATAAAAATACAAATAAGACGTCGAAATAAAAATCACTTGATGGTGCAAACATGTGTAACTTCCTTAAAGTCAAGTGAATGTCACATTTACGATCAACCATCATTGGCATTTAATCTTATAGTTTGGCGACAGATTTTAGATATAAAAGGCAACAGATTGTGAATCAAACACGAAAACAACCATTGGATGTCTTAACAGCAACTGATTCTGCCTTAAATTTTTGCAATCAAAGCGAATTTGGATGAAATCCCGTTTACAGTGAAATTGCTACAGGTTTTTTCAGTATGATTCAATCTTCTCTAATCTTTTTAAAAGCGATCAGATTAGCGTGCTTTTAGATTCTGCAGTGTCTGAACTGCGGTTGGCGAGCGTAGCTTGCAGGGGGCAGAGCCCCCTAGTATATAAAGTTACTTTCACTTTCACAAGTTTGAAAAGAACGCTCTTATAGGTTTAACATTAGATTGCGAGTTTCTTTGTATCTCATATATATATATATATATATATATATATATATATATGTGTGTGTGTGTGTGTGACCTGTGGCAACAGTCTGTAAGAGACGACGGCAGCGCCACGAGTCGGCGTAGAAGAATACCTTTTAGAACATTCGACAGACGCGGGAAAAGAAGGTAAAAGAGGTGGTTGCAAAACACCGAGCTCTCAGCGACGTTTCATTAAGACGAATGAGTGTTTAATTTCATTGATGTTCTACTTAATTGTAATTGTATATAGTGTAAATAGTTCATTTAATATATTTAATTCTTAAAGTTAGCAAGTGTTATTATTCGAGTATGAGTGTCCTTTTCCCCGTCACATGAGGGCTTGAGCCGGATTGGATTATTTTTGTTTTCAATTCTCTACCCTAGACAAGACAAGTATCATTTTTATAACGACGCCAAAATTCTTTCAGAAAGTAAGCCGGAGCTGTAAATTTATAAAGATCATGTCGTGTGTGAAAAATACAATTTTTTTTTTCTACAGCCTTGGCGACTGGCCAACTCTTCAGTTATTTTGAAATAACTGCAGCAATATATTATTCCAAACTGGAAATAAATTGATTCATCTTTTTTCAACGACAGAAATTAGTGGGTGAGTACTGTTTACTTTTTTTTTCTCTTTTCATCATGATTTTAAATGACATTCCAGTCATCGCTTTTGCATTGAAAAACGAAAAGACGAATCGGATAAAATTATTACATAAACTTTTGTTTTCATCTGAAGGCGATCGTTTAAATCGATCTCGAATAAGAGCATTTACGGGATTTCCATTCTGTGAAACCGATGATGAATTTACGAGTAAAGTAGAGGAAACCGCTAAAAATTTTTCTTTACTTGAACTTATAACTATTGCCACTATTTTACGCATCGAAATAAATGGCACAGAAACTGAGTTATCTAAACGCATAATTTCATTTTTAACTAATTTGGAATCCCTCCAAAAACATATTGAAACTAATGTCGATACAGATGGCGAATCGGAAGAAATGTTCAACAATTCGCCAGTGCCAAACGATAAGTCGAATATTAAAATTTCTGAATTTATCAATAAATGTGCTATTAATGCTTCAAACATTGCTCAGAATTCTATGTTTATGCCATCAGTAAATTTTCGCGATGTTGAATCGCTGGTACCTACATTCAATAGAGAGAAGTATGAAAATGTTCATTTATGGTTGCAAAAATTCGAATCCTTTTCTTCCTCTTTTAATTTAGGCGAAATGCAAAAATTCATTTTTGCGCAAAGAGCGCTCGGAGGCATTGCTTCTTTAATCGCTAAGAGTGAAAGCAACATTCGTTCTTTTCCTGAATTGAAACATGCCTTAGTTACCGAATTTGGTTCGCAGATTAATTCGGCTGAAATACACGAAATGCTTAGTCATCGGCATATTAGACAAAAGGAATCTTTTTTTGAGTATTTCTTAATTATGAAAGAAATGGCTGGACGGGCCAATATTGATGATCAGTCACTTATATGTTACATAATCAATGGCATTCCTGATTCTCCTCAAAATAAGTGCATACTTTACGATTGTTCTGATTTGCATGAATTTAAACAAAAGTTGAAAATTTACGAAGAGATTACACACCACTCAAAAAATGATTCTGGTAAAAATATAAATCATTGTCAAAATATGAAATCGAAACAGAACTTTGACAAATTTGTTCACGAGAATGTTCCTAAATTTAAACCAAAACATGCGGATGCTGAAAAGCCAGCATTTCATTCTAATAATTCAAGAAATCAGAACACTAAAATCTGTTTTAATTGTGGGGAAAAAGACCACATTTCTAAGTATTGTTCTCACAAGAACAAGGGATTTAGATGTTTTAGATGTAATTCTTTTGGGCATAAAGCCTCTGATAATAAGTGTTCTACTGAGGCACGTAACCCTAAAATACAAGTGAATAATTTGGATTCCGAGAAAAATTCTCGACAAGAAATGCATAAATTAGTTAAAATTTCGGGTGTCGAAATTGATGCTCTTATCGATACAGGTAGTAATCTTACTTTGCTTCGTGAAGATAAATATTCACAGATGAATTTGCCTACGTTAACATGGGTCGGTTTAACATTAACTGGTTTTGGTAGTGGTAATACCACACCACTTGGCTCGTTTCAGGGTGATATAAATATAGATGATAACATTTTTTCAACAAATATTTATATAATTAGTAAACATCATATGAATGTTCCTCTTATTATTGGTACTGATATAATTACGCAAGGTAGTTTGCTTTATAATAAAAATGGTATTTCCCTTAGTAAACCAGCATCTGATGATAATTTGTTTGTATACTTAGTTAATTCAATTGAAGATCCTCTTGATGTAGATTTAAGTCATATTAGTAAGAAAACATCCCCCCAAGAAGAGAAATTACACAGTTATGAATTGGAAGTTCTCGCGGTCATTGAAGCACTAAAAAATTTAGAGTTTATTTGCATGGAACTAAATTTAAACTTGTCACTGATTGCGAGGCCTTTCAAAAAACTATGGATAAAGCTGAACTTAGCGCAAAAATTGCAAGGTGGACTCTTTTTCTCCAAGATTTTGATTTTGTTGTCGCTCATAGACCTGCTAAACAAATGCAACACGTTGATGCTCTCAGTCGATATCCAGTAATGTTAATAACACATAATGAAATTACGCAAAAAATTATCGCAGCCCAAGCAACTGATGATTTTATAAATAGCATGAAACAAGCGGTTGAACATTCCCCAATTGATGATTTTTTCTTAAAAAATAGTGTATTATATAAGCTTCTCCAGGGCCATGAATTATTAGTTGTCCCTCAAGCCATGTACACTCAAATAATTCAAGACGCGCATTCCAAAGGCCATTTTTCGGTACAAAAAACTGAGGATCTCATTAAAAGAGATTATTACATTCCCAATCTCCATAAGTTAGTACAGACTGTCATTGCGAATTGTGTACCATGCATTTTGTCCTCTAAGAAGTCAGGAAAGCCCGAAGGATTCCTTCATCCAATCCCTAAAGGCGATACTCCCCTTGACACGTATCACGTCGATTTTCTAGGACCACTACCTTCCACGAATAAAAACTATAATCATCTTCTTACCGTTATAGACGCATTCACAAAGTTTGTGTGGATTTATCCTGTTAAATCAACGTCTGCCCGTAATGCTTTAGACAAGTTAAAACTCCAACAGACGGTGTTCGGCAATCCACGCCGCATTATTTCCGATAAAGGTCCTGCTTTTACATCAGCTGATTTTCAAACCTTTTATGAACAAGAACAAATAGAGCATGTTCCAATTGCTACTGGGGTACCACGTGGAAATGGGCAAATTGAAAGATTTCATTCCACTTTAATTCCGGTTCTCACAAAACTATCCTTAGACGATCCTACCAAATGGTACAAACATGTCCCCGCTGTTCAAAAAATCATCAACAGTACCAAATCAGATACCATTAAATTTTCCCCTTTTGAATTAATGGTTGGTGTTAAAAGGAAAACTAAGGATGACATTCGCATAAAACAACAGTTAGAAGAAGAACATACCAATTTAGTAATGCATGACAAAAACGAGGAGCGAGAGATTGCTAAAAATAACATTCTCCAACACCAACAACAAAGTAAGCGCCAATATGATAAACGTCGAAAACCACCAAGAATATATCAAATTGGTGATTTGGTCGCGATCCAGCGTACTCAATTCGGACCTGGACTGAAACTTAGAATAAAATATTTTGGCCCTTACAAGGTTACATCTGTCAAAGCTAACGACAGGTATGAAGTGGAAAAGGTTGGACACCATGAGGGTCCAAACAGAACATCCACTGCAGTCGATATGATGAAGCCGTGGTCAACCACGTAAAATTTGACATTCAAAGTGTTTTTCTTCTTCTTTTCTTCCTTTCCGTTAGTGTACATATTGTGTGGTGCTTCAAGAATATGAGAAAAAAAAATTCAAGAATTCGTCTTTCTACAAAATATTTTCTTTTGTGTGTTTCTTCTTTTTTTCATCACCTGTGTTTACATCAAGAATAATTTTAACAAAAAGTTAAAATTTTGTTTGTGAAATATTGTGATTGAACTATCCCCGAGATGTCATTTTTTTTGTTTTCTTCAATGCTGCTGAAAAGTGTGTTCGTAAAGTATTGTGGTTTTTTTTCTGTGAACTACAAAGACATATTTTTTTTTTACTTTTTTGTGCTTTGCATAAAGAACTTTAGAGCTGTGGACAGCTCCTTTTTTTTTTTTTTTTTTTTTTTTTTGTTATATGAACATTCTGTGACTTTATTTTATTACAGACTCTAATTTTTTTTTCTGCATGAAGTTTCAATTTTTTTTTTAAAAAGGAAGAAGACGATTAGAAGATGCCGATTTGTGTTTTTTTTTTCTTTCTGTTTTTCAGACGTACCACTTTAAGACGTATATAGGTGGGTATATATATTTTTTATTATTATTTAAGACGAGTACGAAGTAAAGACGAGTACGAAGTAAAGACGGGTACGATTTAAGACGAGTTCCATTTAAGACGAGATGGAAGACGAAATGCCAACGGCATTGACGACGATTTTAATTTTTTCTCTCTTTATTTATTTTTTTTCTGTTTTATTCTGTGTAATTTTTTTTTTTAAAGATATGGTTTTTTTTTTTTTAAGTTTGTGTTTAAGTGTATGGTGCGCACGAGGTCGTGCGTATCAGGATGGACGAGTGTGACCTGTGGCAACAGTCTGTAAGAGACGACGGCAGCGCCACGAGTCGGCGTAGAAGAATACCTTTTTAGAACATTCGACAGACGCGGGAAAAGAAGGTAAAAGAGGTGGTTGCAAAACACCGAGCTCTCAACGACGTTTCATTAAGACGCATTAAGACGAATGAGTGTTTAATTTCATTGATGTTCTACTTAATTGTAATTGTATATAGTGTAAATAGTTCATTTAATATATTTAATTCTTAAAGTTAGCAAGTGTTATTATTCGAGTATGAGTCTCCTTTTCCCCGTCACATATATATATATATATGTATATATTTGTATGAAACGACAAACAAAATCTTCAATTGGCGCCCCCATTCGCCTTTCGTTCTGGCGCCCGGGGCACATGCCCCCTCTGCAACCCCCCATCCCCTAGTTTCCGCCTGTGACGTTCTACTTATCATGGAGCCCTATTATTTCCGTATTACTGAATCACACAAACTATTCACACAAACTACAATTATCACATAAACTATTGAGATATTTCCTTTTTTTCGGTTGAAAAAATCTATTTTTTTTTTTTTTTAATCATTTGGAAAAATGGTTATTGTTCTCGTCAGGGTAGGAAATCAAAAGCATATCTCAAGGTTTTTATTGGTTTAATCCGCATTTTATTCGTTTTATGATTGGTCTATACAGTAATATGTATTTCCCTTTACTTTCAACAGAGATGGACAACAGAGTGTTGCCATTATGACAAAAAAGTAATAAAAACTACCAAAAAAAATTAATAACTCAGAAACAAATTGAGATACAGTTTTCAAACAAATTGCATTTAAAAGCACATTTTTTTCTCTATACGACGGTGTAAAAAGTAATTTTTTGGGATGTTTAGAAGTTTTAAGAAATAAATTTCATTTAAAATTGACCGTTAGATTTCACGGAAATCTGACGATGGAAAAGCCTTTTCCCGAACAGCCAACGAAATGCTTGAATAATATGTAAGTTTCAGGTGGATAATGCGTACGAGTCGCAGGCGATTTCTGTCGCTCGCAATTTTTACGTGTAATAACACTATTAATGTTTAATTCATGGCGTACGTAATGTATGATCAACTCCGTGCTATTTTTTATGTCTTAAATTTTAGTCTTTGAAGAAATCATTTTCCAAATGGTCGTTGTAATTTGTTAAATTGCATTTTTTGTCCCCCATTTTGCTTCTATTCACCTTTGTCTGTAGATTATCCAAGTGAAACCATTTGGCTGAATTCGAAGTTCTTTCGTATAGTTAATTAGTGCTTTAGGACAATGCGTCCGTAGGGTTTACACTGTTTTGGAGTACTGTAAACGCATTTTACGCAAAATGACTTTTTTCTTTCTGGGCAGGATCAAAGCGCAAAAACTTATAAACCGATCTGAGATGATTTTTCTGAAAAATTAAAGCTATAATTTATTGGAGCTTAGACCACTTTCAGCCATTTTTGTAAAAATAAATAAATAAATAAATAAATATTTTTAGAAACACGCTAAAGTGCGAAAAAGAGGATCAGAAATAGAATTTTTCTTTCAAATCTCTGCCATTTTGTTGATATTCAACTTTTTGACCTCAAAGTGGTTAAAGCTCCAGACAATATTATCTACTTTCATAATCCTTCGCGAAATTGATTGCAAATGACTCTGGTGATAATTCGGATCCAGCCCAATTGGAAATACACGGCGCGCACGCTAAGGCATCCTCCCACGCAAGTCGAGTTTCGTCATCAATTTTTTATTAACTTTTTTTTTTTTTTTAAATGTTCTACAAGCGATAATAAATAACAGGGAAAAAACCCGGAGCTAAAATCTTTATTCATATTCCAGAAAAGAAATACTAAAAGACACCCTTTTTCGGCCTTCTAGAGGGAAATGTAACTTTAAGGATTTTTGAAAAGAATAAATACTTTTATTTCACTGAGGTTTAGAAAAAAAACAAGTGAGTAAGAGAGATCACAAATCGCACAGAGGATTTCGTTTAATATTCCTTTCAAAACACTTTATCCTGTTGCAAAATCTGTTAGTTTCACATTTCGCAACCAGGAGTCGCAACCTAGTCTAAACAAACCTCTATCCGAACGAAACTCCGTTTTACAACCCATCCGTAGATATATTAATTGAGGGGTTCGGGTCCAAAGCGCCCGAGATAGGTAGGCGCCCCATAGCGGTAAAAAAGGAGCTAAAATATATAAGGCTATGGTGCATAATATGAAAGACTGGTCAAAGGGCTGTGCAATGATATTCTACGTGAGAGGTGTCGGCAAAAGTTAGAAAAGTGCCCCCCCCCCCCGGATGAAAAGGGGGTAGGTTAGAAAAATTGCTTAAAATATACAAGTTAGAGCCCAGTGGAATAAATAATATAGACTTTTTGATTTTTTTATGATTTTTCGTGTGATCACAAGTGCTTAGCTGAAAGTATGTAAAATTCAAAGTCTCCTCCTTAATTAGGGGCTGAGTTTGAAAAATTACTTAAAATACACATGTTAGAGACCGGGGGGGGGGGTAAATATAAGACTTTTTGAAATTTTTATGATTTGTCGTGTGATTGCAAGTGTTCAGTCATAAGTATGCAAAATTTGTTGTCCCCAACTTAGTTAGGGGCTCAGTTAGGGAAAAAATGCTTAAAATACACAGGTTAGAGCCCAGAGCGGTAAATATGACTTTTTCAAAATTTTATGATTTGTCCTTTGAGGTATTCAGCTGTATGGTTCATCATATATTCAGTATGTAAAATTTCAAGTCTCCAACATGTATAGTTTCCGAGAACGGGCTCTGTGATAGACGGACAGACGGACAGAGTAGTGAGCCGAATAAGGTTTCGTCAGATGAACGAAACCCTAAAAACGACTTTTAAACTGTTTTGCAGTTTTAAAAAAATGAAGAAATGGTTTATTTGAAATTCCCTCAATAAAAATGACCAATGACACAAACTAACAGAGAGAAAAAAATTACTACGATAGTTATTATGGTTTTGGAGGAAAGGTACAAACTGTGATAAAAAATGCTAATTTTCAGGAAAAGGGAAAAAACATGTGTCCTATTTTACAAACGAATTTCGGGTACTTCTAGAGCCCACATATAGATGGGAATTTTTGCATTTTCTGCAGCACATAGTATAATACTGTGCAAAATAAATATCTTAATTAAATTTAAAAAATCAAAAAACCTGACCGCGTAAAAAGCGAACTAATTAATTATTTCTCATCTATGTGAAACTATTTTTTTATATTACTTACCTATTTTAGGTAGCTTTCTTTACAAAAAAGCTACCTATTGCAGCCGTTCGGAGGAAAGCGATTTCAAAAAATTTTGGTATATTTTCATCGATCATGACCCCCAGACCCCGAAACCACCCTCCGTTCAAAATTGATATATATATATATATATATATATATATATATCTATATATATATATATATATATATCTGACCTATGTCACACTGTAACTCCCGTAATTATGAACCGATTTCGATGTAATTCGGTGTGTACATAGTACATACCAATGTCTCGACCGAGTTCGTTGGCCAGCTTCATCCGCCGTTTTATTTCAAAATGGCGGCCATTTAAAATTTTTAAAAAAATTTAAAACTTGAAATGTGGTACCAAAAAATTAAAAATGGAAAAATATTTTTTTCTTATGTATTTGACCTTTATACAAAGATTCCGGAGCAGTTTTTGTTTCGTCTATATCTTAAAAAATGGCTGAGTTATAGCATTTTGAATTTCTAGCGTGGCTGACATTTTGAAACGTCCTGAATTTTGCCACGCAATAAAAGGCGTATTTATGAACCGATTTGGATGTAATTCGGTGTGTACATAGTACATACCAATTTCTCGACCGAGTTCGTTGACCAGCTTCATACGCCATTTTGTTTCAAAATGGCGGCCATTTAAAATTTTTTTAAAAATTTAAAATTTGAAATGTGGTACCAAAAAATTGAAAATGGAAAAATATTTTTTTCTTATGTATTTGACCTTTATACAAAGATTTCGGAGCAGTTTTTGTTTCGTCTATATCTTAAAAAATGGCTGAGTTATAGCATTTTGAATTTCTAGCGTGGCTGACATTTTGAAACGTCCTGAATTTTGTCACGCGATAAAAGGCGTATTTATGAACCGATTGGAATGTAACTTCGTTTATACATAGTACATACCAATGTCTCGACCGGGTTCGTTGGCCAGCTTCACCCGCCATCTTGTTTAAAAATGGCGGCCATTTAAATTTTTAAGAAAAATTTAAATTTGAAATCTGGTACCAAAAATTGAAAATTGAAAAAATATTTTCTTCTTATGTGTTTGACCTTGATAAAAAGATTCGGGAGCAGTTTTTGTTTCGTCTATATCTTAAGAAATGGCTGAGTTATAGCATTTTGAATTTCTAGCGTGGCTGACATTTTGAAACGTCCTGATTTTTCTAACGTAATAACAGGCGTATTTATGAACCTACTTGGATGCACCTTGGTGGGTACATAGTACATACAAATATCTCGACCGAGTTCGATGGCCAGCTTCATCCGCCATCTTGTTTCAAAATGGCGGCCATTTAAAAAAATAAAAAAATTTAAATGAGATACCAAAAAATTGGAAAATGAAAAAGATTTTTTTTTGTATGTGTTTGACCTTATTACAAAGATTCCGGAACAGTTTTTCTTTCGTCTATATCTAAAAAAAAATGGCTGAGTAATAGCATTTGGAATTTCTCTTGTGGCTGACATTTTAAAACGACCTGAATTTTGTCACGCGATAACAGGCGTATTTATGAACCTATTTGGATGTAACTTGGTCTGTACATAGTACATACCAATGTCTCGACCGAGTTCGTTGGCCAGCTTCATTCGCCCTCTTGTTTCAAAAGGGTTGCCATTTAAAAAAAATTAAATTTAAAATTCAAAATGAGGTATTAAAAAATTGGAAAATGAAAAAGATTTTTTTTATGTGTTTGGCCTTGATACAAAGATTCCGGAGCAGTTTTTGTTTCTGAAAATTTGTTCTTTTGTTGATATCTTAAAAAATGGTTGATTTATAGCACTTTGAATTTCTAGCATGGCTAACATTTTGAAACGATCTTGTATTTGTCACGCGATAACACACGTATTCGCCTATTTCGATGTAAGAAGGCATGTGGATAGTATACATCAACACCTCGACCAAGCTCGCTGGCCAGATTCATCAGCCATCTTGTTTCAAAATGACGGCCATTAAATTAAAAAATATATATATATTTAAAGTGAGGTGCAAAAAAATTAGAAATTGAAAAAGGTTTCTTTCTTAAGTATTTGATCTTGATATAAGGATTCAGGAGCATTTTTTGTTTGTCTTTACCTTAAAAAATGGCTCAGATATAGCAGTTTCAATTTCTATTGTGGGTGACATTTTGAAAAATCTGATTTTTTGCATGCGACAGCACTCCTATATATTAACCGATTCCGATGTGAGTGAGCATGTGCACAGCAATTACTAAGGTCTCGACCAAGTTCACTGCTTAGCCTCATCCACCATGTTGTCTTAAAATGACAGGCACTTTAAGAAATTGCCGAATTTGGCAGCCAAATATATGTTACTTTAAAGAAAAGCAGCTTGGATAAAGCTGACTAATTTCGCGAAATTCTCATTCATTATATTGATAAAAATTAGTATTGAATCTCCTATATTCGGTTTCCACTAAATTGAGCTTCGTGTGTTTGCATGATATAAGTTGGCTTTTTTTAAATAAGGATTATGAAAGCTACCTCTTCCTCCCGGCACTGGCCGGAAGGACTTTTTTTATTTACTTATATTGATGACTTTTAAGTTGTGTTTAATTGTTAGTTTCTATCTATAAACACTGTTTTGTTGAGGCCTATAGATGTTTATGATAGTTAGAGATCCTACGTACTCAACTTCTAGGTTGTGTAATATTTAAACGGAGCTTCTGACTGTAAAATAGTCAAAGAAACATCGCCTCCATTTTGATAGACCTATCCAATGATATGCTACCCAATATGGTGCATAAAAATTTGTTTTCGTCTCTACCGCCCTTTTGTATTTTACGGCCGCTGTTTTGAATGTATAAAAACAAAACCTAGCCTATAACCATTGGACAGTTAAGACGAATCGATAGAGACCTCATTCATTAAAATCCATCCAGCCGTTGGGATGTTTCGAGTGTATAAAGAAATCTACATACCCAGATACGTGTGAAACACATAACCCTTCTTGGCAGTCAGGTAAAAAGGAACAATTATTTTTTTTTTCATTTTTCGAGTAAGTTACCATTATACCTGAAAATTTGCTTCAAGCGCATAATTGTAATTTGATCTTTAATTATACAGAAATGAAGTTATGCATAATAATGCGTTTTATCTGTATGATTGAATTTGTTCACTCATATCAAAGGGTGTAAAATTTTAACCCATATGATTACAATCGTCAGTATAAAGATTCTTCGACGCTTAATGTTGAAGAATCAGTCTATATCTCTGTAAAGGTCAAGTATTTAATCCCTTCGAGACGAGTGTCTTTTACAGAATTTTTAATCTTTAATCACCGTTTTATTTAAACAGAAATTTTTGGCTAATTATATCGGGAAAACGCTCGGACTAAGTAAGGGAAAATTTACTATAAAATTTTACTGGTGAAAATAACACTCGATTCTGAACACCTTACACGGCACGAATACCGGTCGCTCGTTCACAAGGGGTTAAAGGCAAAGCATTTATGGACAAACATTTAAAAGTAACCCCCGAGACATTCATGAAATTTTAAAGTATGTTATTGAACAAATGTATTATAAAAATGCAGATTCAAAAGTTTTTTAAAAACCCAAAGTAAATAACTAGAAAACAGGAATTCTGCTTTTTCAGAATTTAGTGTCGCCCCCGACGAAAAAAAAAAAAAAATATATATATGTCTATATAAATAGTACAAAACATATTTTAATTTTAAGATTTAAAACCCTTTGAGCTCTGATGGGTGAATTTCTTCCCACTTAATTTTAATCTCCAAATGTCACATTGGCACCGGAATATTCAACAAAATTTATTTGAAAATAGATAAATGCATTTTTTCGTGTTTATTATAAGACAGATCTTTTGTTTACAAAATATTGGTGCCAATGTGGTATTTGGCCATTTTTAAGATATTTACCCCCAGAGCTCAAAGGGGTTAAAGCACACGCTTTTATTTTATGTAAAATGACGTCATTCGCAACCGCTTAAGAATTCCACATTTACGATCCACTCTTAAACATCTACAGTAAAGCATGAATGGGACGTCACTATTGCAAAATGATACACAAATGCAGCAAAAAGATGCTGTCATTAAGGAAACTCGACAAAAAAAGGTCTAAAAATGATTCACAGGCCTTCATTTGTTTGTAACATTAATATTGATACTTAAAATTAAATATACTTTATAATAGCTCCATGTTTTAACAGAAATTATTCGTTTATATTTTTTCAAAATAGCACGAATTTTAATTACATTTTCTTTCGGTTGTAATGAGAAAATGGCAACAAAAAGATATAATTTCTATTTTACATCTATTTTCCCTTTACTTTCTACAGAAATGGACTACTTCCGTTGCCAATATTAAGCGAATGGCTGTAAAAACTACAAAAAAATTAATATTTCAAAAATAAATGGATATACAGTTTTCAAGCGAATTGCATTTAAAAGTACTTTTTTTTTTTTCAATACGATGGTAAAAAAATTGAAAATGTGCGATGCCTAGAAGTTTAAAAAATTGCTATAGAGTATTTAATCTTACAATGATACATCTGCTTTTTTTTTTTTACGGCTGTCTTATGCAACGTAACGTTATTTTTTGGAGACGACACAAAATAAGCTGGGAGCAAGAAATAGCATACCGGGGGCTAATTAATAATCAGAGATAAAATTATTTAATGCAAATTGATACTGCTCTAAAACGATTATTTGTTGTCAAAAATATTATTTATTTGTTAATCTACATAATACGAAATTTTATAAAAATATGTAAAAATATATAAAATAAATATATAAACATATCTATACTAATATTAGAAAGAGGTAAAAATTGTTGATTTGTAGGAGGTAAGTTCTGGAACTACCGAACCGATTCCAAAAGTAATGGTATCAAAATGGTGGTGTTTGTCCAACTTAGAACATAGGCTATATCTTATGCCCGTGAAACTGTCCAAAAGGCGGTGCAGGAGCAAAAAAGTTCTAAAAATGCAATTTTTGTGTTACTGAAGGGCATAGAAACATGAAATTTGGAATGGTAGTTACTTATAAGATACCAATGATCTCTAAGGACATTCCTTATAAAAAATCGAAATTAAAAAAGGGTGAAAATGCGCGAAAAGCGCTCTAAAAAACGTTCTAAATGGCGATTTTAACGCAATTTCAGGAATTACCAAACCGATTTCAAAAACAATGGTGTCGAAATGATGGTGACAACCCTAGCTGCAACATACGCTACATTTTATGTCGGTACCACTACCCCTAAAGGGAGTGCAGGAGCAAAAAAACGTTCGAAATTGCGATTTTTGTGTTACTGAAGGACCTAGAATCCTGAAATTAGGCATGGCAGTTATTTATAAGATACAAATGATCTCTAAGAACATTTCCAAAAAATTGAAATTTAAAAGAGATGAAAATGAGCGAAAAGCATTCTAAAAAACTTTCTAAATTGCGATTTCTACTCAATCGCAGGAAGTGCCGAACCGATTTAAAAAATAATGGTGTGAAAACGATGGTGACAGCCTCGCTCCAACATAGGCTGTATTTCATGTCGATGCCACTACCCCAAAGGGGGTGAAAGAACTAAAAACGATCTAAATTGCGTTTTTTGTAATACTGCAGGGGCTAGCAACTTGAAACTAGGCATGGTAGTTAATTATAAGATATAAATGATCTCTAAGAACATTTCCTAAATAATTCGAAATTTAAAAGGGGTGAAAATGGGCGAAAAACGTCCTAATCAACGTTCTGAATTGCGATTTCTGCGCAGTCTCAGAAAGTACCCAACCGATTTCAAAAGAAAAAGTTGGAAATTGATGATGACAGCCCTTGCTCCAATATAGAATCTATTTCATGTAGGCGTCACTACCACCTTGCGGTTGCATTTTAAAAGACGTTCTAAATTGTGATTTTTGTTATATTGAAGGGGCTAGCAATTTGAAATTTGGCATGGTAATTACTTATGAGAAGTAAATACTCTATGAAAAGAGTTCCTTAAAAATTTGAAATTTAAAATGGGTGAAAATGAATGAAAAGCGTTCTAAAATCGTTCTAAATAGCGATTTCTACGCAATCTCAGGAAATATAAACCGATTTAAGAAGTAATGATTTCAAATTGATAGTGATAGTCCCCGCTCCAACATAGCCTGTATTTTACGTTGTTGTCACTACCACCTACGGGTTACAGGAGCAAAAAATGTTCTGAATTGCATTTTTGTGTTACTGAGGGGGTCTAACATTTTAAATTTGAATGGTAATTACTTCAAAGATGCAAATGCTTTCTAAGAATTGTCGAAAGAAAATTTCAAATTTAAAAGGATGATGTGAGCGAAAAGCATTCTATAAGCGTTCTAATTACGATTTTTATGCAATCGTATGAAATTCGAAAACGATTTCATACATGATGCTTGCAAATTGATGGTCATAGAACCTGCTCAAACATAAGCTATATTTCAAGCCGGTGGCACAACCCCTAGAGGGTTGCAGGAGCAAAAAATTTTCTAAATTGCGATTTTTTTCGGTACTGAAGAGGCTTGAAACATTACATATAGCACGGTAGTTACTTATAAGATACTAGCAAACCCCGCGGCTTTGCTCGCGTAATATTTGAAATATGCCAAGTGATATTTATATGTCTAATTTTTATTAAAAGGTACTAACTAAATTTTTATTTTATTTAAAGGTAATATCTTATTTTATTAAAAGGTACTTATTACTTTTAGGAATAATTTTAAAAAATTACTATTTAAAACACAGTTTGATTAAATATCATTGTTACACTGCATAAGGCAGAAATGAGACTTAAATTAATAAAACAAATAAAACTAAATAAATAATAATTTAGAAAATATTTTGAAACTTTTATGCTCAATTAATACGCTCATTTCAGTATTCATTTGAAGTTTTGAATTTTTTAGAAACCATCTTCTTACATCTTAAAATTAACCATCATGTCAAATTCCAAGTCCTACCACCTCTCTCAACATAAAGGGCTATGTTGAAATAGGAACTGTCACCATTAATTTGCCAACATTAATTTTAAAATTGATTTGTTATTTCCTAATATTCCACAGAAACGTAATTTAGAAAGCTTTTAAAGGCCTTTATTAGAGCGTTTGTTGTTCCTGTGAATCCCAGGTGGTAGAATCATCGGCATAAAATATAGCCTGTGTAGGATCAGAGACTGTTACCATTGATTCGCAACTATTACTTTTATATTTGGTTTATATTTCCTGAAATAGCGTAGAAATCGTAATTTAGGACTTTTTTAGAATGCTTTTTGCACCTCCCCTTCACTTCATCCCTTTTTAATTCGAATTTATTTTCGACAGTCCTTCGAGGGCATTTATATTTTATAAGTAACTACCATGCCATATTTAAAGTTTCTAGCCTTTTCAGTATCACAGAATTCGCAATTTAGAAAGTTTTTAGCTACTGCAACCCTCTGGTGGTAGTGGCACAGACATAAAATATAGCTTATGTTTGAGCAGGTTCTATCACCAACAATTTGTTATCATAATTTTTTTAATCGGTTTGGTATTTGAAAAGATTACATAAAAATTGTAATTTATAACGCTTTTCGCTCACTTCTTTTTAAATTTGAAATTTTCTTTCGACAGTTCATAGAAAGCAGTTGCATCTTGTAAGTAAATAACATGCCGCACTTCAAAGTGTTAGACCCTTCAGTTATGCAAAAAACGCAAATTAGAACATGTTTTGCTTTTTCAACCCTCAGATGGTAGTGACAGCAACATAAAATATAACCTATGTTATAGCAGGGACTGTCACCATTGATTTGCAACCATTACTTTTGAAAAAGCTTTGGAATTTCCTGAGATTGAGTAGAAATCGCAATTTAGAACGTTTTTAGAACGCTTTTCGCGCATTTTCACCCCTTTTTAAATTTCCAATTTTTTCGAAACTGTTCTTAAAGATCATTTATATGTAATACATATGTACCTTGCCTAATTTTAAGTTGCTAGCCGCTACCGATCACAAAAATCGAAATTTGGAACGCTTTTTTGCTCCTGCAATTTCTAGGTGATAGTGATACCGACTTAAAATAGCATCTATGTTAGAGCAGAGGCTGTCAGCATCAATTTATTAACATTATTTTGAAATCAGTTTGATTCTTCCTGAGATATTGGTGACAAATCGGCATTTAGAACGTTTTCAGAACGCTTTTCGCTCATTTTGCTCCTGCATCTCCTCTGGGTTAGTGGAAACATATATAAAATATAGCCTATCTTGGAGCAAGATCTGTCACCATCATTTTAACACCATTATTTGAAATCGGTTCAGTATTTCCTGAGATTGCATAGAAATTGCAATTTAGAACGTTTTTTACAACATTTTTGCGCATTTTGACCCCCCTTTTAAATTTGGATTTTTTTAGGAAATGTCCTTAGAGATCATTGATATCTTATAACTAACTAAATTTCACGATTCAGGGCCCTTCCGTCACGCAAAAAACCGCAATTTAGAACGTTTTTCTCCTGCAGCCCCTTTGGGGTAGTGGCACCGACATAAAACA
The DNA here is from genome assembly GCA_963932465.1 of Maratus speciosus. Classification (NCBI taxonomy): domain Eukaryota; kingdom Metazoa; phylum Arthropoda; class Arachnida; order Araneae; family Salticidae; genus Maratus; species Maratus speciosus. The sequence goes on from CAWVRF010001324.1 coordinate 642,239, forward strand.
TAGCCTATGTTGGAGCAAGGATTTTCACCATCATTTTGACGCCATTATGTTTTTAAATCGGTTTGATATTTCCTGAGATTGTGTAGAAACTACCATTTAGAACGTTTTTTAGAACGCTTTTCACGCATTTTCACCCCTTTTAAATTTCGAATTGTTTAAGAACTGTTCTTAGAAATCCTTTATATCTAATAAGTAGCTGATACTAGAGATGCAACGAATATTCGGCCGAAGCCGAATAATACACTGTAATAAATGTTTTTATATTTACACAGTATAACTTTTTAATTTGACAATTTATATTCATCATATATAATGAAAATTTTATTTGAAATTAACTAACACTTTTTTTTCCATTAACTTTCATACTCCGAATGGGTTTTATCTACCCATTTTTATATAAGAGGCTAATTTAGGAATCATGTTAAAAAAAAATTATGCTGTATCAGTAAGTACAAAAAGTATCTGTAATAAGCTAACATAATCTGTTAAATTTAAAATTAATCTATTCAAAATTGTTTTAATACAGCTGTAACAAGCTAATTCATTTTTTTTTTTTTTTTTTTTTTTTATCATAATGTGAAGTTTAACATTTAACCCTTGTTACATAAAAAAAATATTTCTTTCAATAATATTTTGAATTATACCTATAAAGAACATAAATATATGATTGATTAGATATAGATGTATTATATGTATAAGATATTTAAGTCGTATATGTTGCAATAGTTAAGTGTTTTTTTTTCTTTTTTTTTCTTTTTAAGTAAAATACGCTTAAAAGTCAAAAATATAATTGTCTGAGCGAAGCGAAGGCTAATACTCAGTGAAATATTACTGTCCGAACACATTACTACTACGATGGATATTAACGCCATGTCCTACTAAAAAATAAGCCTAATAAAAACCTTTCGTCAAGCATAACTCAAAAAATATTTGTCGGATTTCGTTTCTGATTGCACCAGAAGGTACCTATGAGGGTCGCCTACTGAATGCACCTACTATGAAAAATAAGTTCCAAACCGTTTAAAAATTATATAGAAAAAACTGATAAAAAAGCACAATTTATCTGCATACGTCACAGAAATTTGGTGTGCGTCACTTTCACCGGTTGATGTTTTCGTAGACAACTGGTTTGAACACATGGAGCAAATAAAAAAAATACGCACGCATTAATATTGAATAGATCAGTTTCAACCACGTGATCACAAACCTTGCAACAACCCGTGGCAACCAGTTTTGGTGGGCAAACAAATAATAATACAGTACTCCGTACCACGGTGATCGTTTTTAGCCTGTTGTATAAAATCTGGCCTGTTGTATGACGTACAATTGTGGATGATTAAAACAAAAGTCATGAGTGTTTATTGCTCCGGGAGGTTATCTTTCTCTGGATGTCTGTCTGTCTAACATACGGCATGCAATTTTCTTGTAAAGGATGATATTATTATGCAGTAATACCTCCATAACGGACACACCCGATTAGTGGGCACCTCTATTTTGTGGGCATTTTTTTCGATTACCAACCCTTAAATAACTGTGCATTTTTTACTCTCAGTAGCGGACACCTCCAAATAGAGGACAAATTCTGCCCTCCCGAGGTGTTCGCTAGTCAGAGGTTTTACTGATAAAACCTCCATAGCGGACACATCCGATTACCGGATACCACTATTTAGCGGACATTTTTTCGATTACCAACTCTTAAATAACTGTACATGTTTTACTCTCAGTAGCGGTCACCTCTAAATAGAAGACAAATTCTGCATTCTCGGGGTGTCCGCTATTCAGAGGTTTTACTGTATATAATATTGATAGTTATTTTACAGGGCTACACAAAAGAATAATAATATATGAAACGAATATAAACTAAATTCGGGATTGGTAGATCGCTGATGGTAATGTAATTTTAGGTTGTTGTTACAGTCATCCGCAGCATGTTTTTAGAGTTTCGTTTATCTAACGAAACCCTACCTGTCTCACTCCTTTGTCTGTCTGTCCGTCTGTCAGAGAGCCCGTTCTCAGAAACTATATATGTTGGAGACTTGAAAATGTGCATACTTATAGCTGAACACCACACATCAAACGGCAAATAATAAAAATTTGAAAAAGTCTAATATTTAACCCTCTGGGCTCTAACTTGTGTATTTTAAGCAATTTTTCTAACTCAGCCCCTAATTTAATTAAGTTGGAGACGTGAAATTTTGCATACTTATAGCTGAACATCTCACATCAAACGACAAATAATAAAATTTTGAAAAAGGTTTAATATTTAACCCTCTGGGATCTAACTTGTGTATTTTAAGCAATTTTTCTAACTCAGCCACTAATTAAGTTGGAGACATGAAATTTTGCATACTTATAGCTGAACACCTGACATAAAACGGCAAATAATAAAATTTTGTAAAAGTCTAATATTTAACCCTCTGGGATCTAACTTGTGAATTTTAAGCAATTTTTCTAACTCAGCCCCTAATTATGTTGGAGACATGAAAATTTGCATACTTATAGCTGAACACCTCACATCAAACGATAAATACTAAAATTTTGAAAAAAGTTAATATTTAACATCTAATATTTTGTCTCGCGCAATTTTTAAATTTAAACTGTTTTGCAATACTATTTTTTGTTCATTTTGCATAATAAGTGTAATGTGACGCAATTTCTTCTATTTCAGACTTCTAACGCATGTTAATGAATTTATCTTACAATATCCTTTCTCTTTCAAAATTCACATGTAAATATAGTTTTAATGGCGTAATTTCCAATAAGTGCCTGCTTTTTGTACCTAATTATTTAATTCTAATTTGAAGGGTTTTTTTCTGTTCTGTAACGTGTAAATAATTTTTTTATTTGAAGCAAACATTATTGTTTGCGCTGTTTACACAGTTGGCAACAGTTTAAATTAATACTATTTTCTAAAATATGTAAAAAATATCTGTCAAAATGCTGAATATTTGAATTTAAAATAGAAATAAAACCTCAAAAAATGAGTCAAATTAAAAAAAAATTAATGAAATCTGCACACTGGGATTTTCTATTGAATAAAATGATCTAAAAATGAATAAATTCACATGTATAGCTTTTGCTCCTATAAAATTTTTTTTTAATGGAACGATTTTGTCCAACTTTAGCATTAAATATCTCTTAAAATAATTCTTCGATTTGAAAACTGTATGCATTAGCGTGTTGATCAAACATTTCGCTATAATACCACCGATTTTCATATTTTTGTATGCAATAGTTTTCTTAATATTAACGAAGAAAAACCTCCGGTCACAAAAAATTCAAAATCGGCGGCGGCGGCGGTGACAGCGTTAGTTACTTTTTTTAGAATAGAGAGATATATAAAAATGAAAACTTGTCTATCTGTCTGTTTGTAATTCTATACAAATCCACAATTTGTAAGCCAAAATTGTGAAAAGAAACGTACATGTGTATTAAAACATGGCCGAGGCAACTAAAGTAATCCGGAATCGAAATAATCTATAGTTAATTTTTAATTAATAAAAAACCACCATTTTAACAGCAATTTCTTATCAAATTTAATCATTTTTCGTTATAGCAGCTGCCAACAATTAAAAAACACAATAAAATTATTACTACAACAATTGATTTTCTACTGCAAGATTTCCAAGTGAAAAATGAAAATGAAAAAAATAGTTTGACGAATTTAAATGAAAGTTAATATAACTTCATAACTTTTCTATTTCAAGGTTTCCACGTGAAAGAGGAAAATATTACGTCATAGTGGAAATATAAAGGACGTGGTGGATATAGTATAACGTCATATGAGTGTGAAAAATGTATTGAAGCATGATAAAAACCCGATTAGGGAAATATTGGCCCATTTTAACATTATTGCTAGAATTATAAATTGAAATAAATTCATTTATAGCTGTATTCTTTTGCGTCTGTTATATACATTTATACATTTTTATATAGCGTTTTCATATGATTCATTCATACAACATTTCGACTGCTTTTTTAATGTTTGTTTTGTGTTGTATGTTAAATTTTGAAATTGATTTTTCAGAACAAACATCCTTCAAATTCTGGGCAACGCCGGCACTTTAGTTTGTAACAGATAAATGGCTTTTGTATCTTTACATCTAATGCTAATATTATAAAGCGTTATAATATTATAAAGTATATAATATTATTAATGCTTGTACGTTTGTGAGGTGTTATCTCTGAAACTACATATCCAACTTAAAAAAATGTTGGTGGCCATCTCTTCTCCGAAAAAAAGACTATTTTATGTCAGTGCAAGAACCTACATAGCTGCAGGAGCAAAAAAGTTCTAAAATTGCGATTTCTGTGATATTGATTGGATTAGAAACTTTAAATTTGGTGCGGTAGTTACTTTTAAGATGTAAATACTCGTAATGAACGCTCTCTAAAAGGTTCAATTTGACGGATAAACGTAAAAATTTCTAGAAAGGTTCTAAACTATGATTTATTTGGAATACTGAGATTTTTGGGATACTGTTGTGGTTAGAAACTAGAACTTTGGCATGGTAGTAATTAATAAGATGTAAATGCTCGTTGTAGAACGAATTCTAAAAAATAGAAAGACTAAAAAAGCGGAAAAAGATCTAAAAATGATCCAAGTAACGAAGTACATGGAATTGTTAGAAATATAAACATGAAAATTGACATGTCTGTATTTATCATGACGTAAATTCTCGCAATAGACAATTTCTAAAAATGTCGCTGTATAAAACAGTGCAAAAACAAAAAACTTTCAAAATTTTTCTATTTCTTTGTTACTGCTGAGCCCAAAATCTTGAAATTTTGCTTCGGGTTAGTTTTAAAATATACAATTGTCTCTATGAATGGTTTCTAAAAATTTAAAATTTAAAAAGATTGAATTAACGGAAAGCGATCTCAATTACCATTAATTTGGAATTATTAGGTACAGCAACTTTAAATATTTCATAATGCTGCATTTCTCCGCAAAACATGCGATTTAAATGCAACAAAACTGATAGATACCCACCTAGCATTAAATAAATTGTGTAAATATTGAATAAAGACCTGTATGAAACAGTGAGTAGGTTGCCCGAAAGTACTTGTTAAAGTGTTCCTTCTCTAGGCTTTTCTCTCTCTCGCCAAGGCCACTAACAGAGGGAAGTGCCGTTTTAAATGTGATATGAATTTTTTATCCGATTTATTTTTCTAGACATTTTATCATAAGGTTATATACTCAATTATCATTAGTAGCTTTTTTATATATTAACTTATTCAGGTGAAATTTTATAATCGGGTTCATATTGGCGTATGTTAGCTTGCATGATTTCCTGAATAAATATGTATGGATTTGTAAATTACTTCAAATGACACTTTGACAGCTCAAAAGTTATGCAGAGGATATATTCAGATCTTGTGTCATACTTTATGTTGTAATCATTGCCGATTTCTTTTATTTAATACATGCTAAATATAGCTCCACTTGTGCAGAATATGTTTGAAAACAAAACAATACAGCGTATGTAGTGGCCAGCATACACTCATCATTTAAATCCGATCGAGCATATCTAAAACTCACTCTAACGAAGCATTGCATGCCACTGTTGATGAATTCGGTACTTTGATACTATATTAGATTTTGAGGAGAGAATTCCTTAAATGTTATCGACAACCTCACTGCATCCGTGGAAAACAGATATTGTACAATATTAACTATTCCGGGGGAGCACACACCATATAAAGTATAGTCCATTCTTTTTAAACATCATATATTTATCATTTAAAGTTACTCAAATTGGTGCGGAGCGTCTGATTATACTCTTGACATCATTTAATACAGTTAAAATTCCGATATAAGTAATTTAGTGTTTCATTTTCTATTTTACTTTTAATATATTGCGTACTTTCAATTTTATATACAAGCATGGCTGTCTTGAATGGTTTGATTTCCCATTTTTTTAAACAGTGTATACGAATTTATATATAAGATTTTGTAATTCTACGATTCGTTTATTTTCATCATTTCAGTTTATCGCAGTATATGTACAATTAAAGATAACATCTCATTTTCTTTGCTTCCACATGTTATTATTAAATCTATGTTCTCAGTAATATCGCTCAGACTAATCCCTCTGAGGGAAGTCCTAGTTTAAGTGATTTTTTTTTAAGCCTGTTACTATTTCTTATTAAATAATGAAAGAAATGTAAATACTAAATTCTTTTAATTAGTATGCATTTACGTTTTAGATATTTTTTTCAAGAATAGCATTGTAATGCCTTAAAAAACAGTTAAAATGTTTTCAATAAACGTAGATTGTGATGCAGAAATAATAATAATCAGCATTCTCAGATGATAGTCTTTTTTTTTTTTTTTTTTTTTTTTCGTAAATGTTACCTGCTTCTAAAAATAACCTCTCTCTATATATGGTACTTCCTGGTGCAGAAAAGTATTTTTTAGCTAATTGTGAAACGTTTAGAAAGTCTTCCGAATTTTTCGCGCACCACCCCAAAGGACGCTGTTGTCTTTCTAGTAGTGGCTGGGAAAGAAAATTACTAATTTCTTTTACTCTTCACATTGAGGCGCACTTTCTAAAGAGGCTTCACTGCTGACAGCAAAAAAAAATAATAATAATAATAATAATAATAAAGATAAACAAAAATTTTGTTAATTGTGAGCTTTATAAAGTCTACCTACAGTGATTTCTTTCCACCATTTTAGAGGATATTCCTTTCACCCTTTCTATCAGTGGTTTTTCTTAAGATATTAAGATTTCTTATTTTTTATTTTATTTCATCTGAAAGCTGAAACTTATGTTTCCTAGTACTTTTAAAATTTTGTCATTATTTTAAAATGTAACAACAACACATATAATATCTATTAAAATGTAACTAGACAGTACCTGATGAGAAACTTTTGCTAAGAATATTTTTTTTTTTTTTTGGGGGGGGGGGGGGGAGGGGGTCTGAATTATATTATTGAGGCAATTTTTAGGCCGAACATGGCCGAATATTTTTTCAGAGTAAAATAATGCTTTAAAAAATTGAAAATTTGTATATAAATAATTTTTTAAAAGAAAACAATACATTTTAAATGTGAAATATACAAGAATTGTGCATATAGTGCATACCATATTTTGTTTTTAGGCAAAAATAAGTTCATTATTCGGCGGCCGAATAGGCCGAATATTCGGCTGCAACTTGGCCGAATATTCGGTATTCGGTTATTCGGCCAAACCACTATTCGTTGCATCACTAGCTGATACTTCAAATTTCATATTTCTAGGCCCTTCAGTAACACTAAAATCGCATTTTTAGAACGTTTTTTGCTCCTACACCCCCTTTGGGGTAGTGGCACCGACATAAAACATAGCCTATCTTGGAGCAAGGATTTTCGCTATCATTTTGACACCAATATTTTTTAAATCGGTTTGGTATTTCCTGAGATTATGTAGAAACTACCATTTAGAACGTTTTTTAGAACGCTTTGTGTGCATTTTCACCCCGTTTAAATTTCGAATTGTTTAAGAACTGTTCTTTGACACCATTTATATCTTATAAGTAACTAATATTCCAAATTTCATATTTCTAGGTCCTTCAGTAACGCAAAAATCGCATTTTTAGAACGTTTTTTGCTCCTGCACCCCCTTTGGGGTAGTGGCACCAACATAAAATATAGCCTATGTTCTAAGTTGGACTAACACCATCATTTTGATACCATTACTTTTGAAATCAGTTTGGTATTTCCTGAGATTATGTAGAAACTACCATTTAGAACGTTTTTTTAGAACGCTTTTTGTGCATTTTCACCCCTTTTAAATTTCGAATTGTTTAAGAACTGTTCTTAGACACCATTTATATCTTATAAGTAACTAATATTCCAAATTTCATATTTCTAGGCCCTTCAGTAACGCAAAAATCGCATTTTTAGAACGTTTTTTGCTCCTGCACCCCCTTTGGGGTAGTGGCACCGACAGTGCACCGACATAAGATATAGCCTATGTTCTAAGTTGGGCGAACACCATCATTTTGATACCATTACTTTTGGAATCGGTTCGGTAGTTCCTGAGCTCATCTTCGACAAATAAACAATTTTTCCCTCTTTATAATATGAGTATAGATAGATAAATGTCCTCTAAGAACACGTCGAAAATAAATTCGAAATTAAAAAGGGGTGAAGCGAAGGAAAGGAGCGAAAAGCATTCTAAAAGAGTCCTAAATTACGATTTCTATGGAATTTCAGGAAATATTAAACCGATTACAGAAGTTATTGGTTGCGAATCAAGGCCCTGATCCTATACGGGCTATATTTTATGCCGGTGTCACTACTAAGTGGTTGGCAGGAACAACAAGAAAGCCTTTAAAAACATCTAAATCCGTTTTCTATAGAATATTAGGAAATACCAGCCGATATGAAGGTTAATGTTGGCAAATTAACGGTGACAGTCTCTGTTTCAACATTTTTCGAGACATTCTATTTCAACTCTGTTTCGGCATTTTATGTTGGTGCCACTAACACCAGAGAGGGGGTAGACTGTTAGACAAGAAGCTTGGAATTTTCTATGATGGTTAATTTTAAAATGTTAATGTGTAAAAAATTCAAAACTTCAAATGAATACTGAAATGAGCGAATGAAATGAGCATAAACGTATCAAAATACTTTCTAAATTATCATCTATTTAGAATTAGTTTTAGTTCTTCTAATTAATTAAAATCTCATTTCTGTTTATTGCAGCTTTATGATGAAGTTTAGTTGTAATTTAATTTTTTAATTTGTTAGCTTAATTTGTAATTTCTGAATTATTCCCAAAGTTGTTCTTCTAATAAAAAATAGTAATGCAAATATCATATTGGCATATTTCAACTATTACGCGAGCAAAGCCGCGGGGTTTGCTAGTATATAATAAAAATATAAAAATATAACACATTATATTTCTTTTAATTTGTAAGAGTACAAGTTTTTGAATTATGAGTGAATTGAGGTATTAAGTTTTTTTTAATATAAATACCCTCTCACCGCCGCCGCCGGTTTTGAATTTTTTGTGACCGGAGGACTTTCTCCGTTAATATTAAGAAAAATATTGCATACAAAAATATGAAAATCGGCAGTATTATAGAGAAATGTTTGATAAACACGCTGATATAGACAGTTTTCAAATCGAATAATTATTTTAAGAGATATTTAATGCTAAAGTTGGAAACAATCGTTCTATTAAAAAAGTTTTATAATAGCAAAAACTATACATGGGAATTAATTCATTTTTAGATCATTTTATACGCTACTATTTCTCGGTGTTCAGACTGCATTCACTTTTTTAATTTGATTCATTTTTGATGTTTTTTTTCTACTTTAAATTTAAATTTTCAGCATTTCGAGAGATGTTTTTTACTTGTTTTAGGAAATGGTATTAATTTAAACTGTTGCCAACTGTATAAACAGCGCAAATAATAATGTTTGCTTCAAATTAAAAATTTATTTACACGTGACTATTATTAACAGAAAAAAAACCCTTTCAAATTAGAATTAAATAATTACGTGTGAAAAGCAGGAACTTATTGAAAATTACTTCATAAAAACTATATTTACACGTGAATTTTATAAGAATATTGTAAAATAATAAATTCATTAACATGCGTTAGACGTCTTAAATAGGAGAAATTACGTCACATTTACGTCACATTATACTTATTAAGTAATATAAACAAAAAGTAATATTGCAAAACTGTTTAAATTTAAAAATTGCGCGAGGCATTAATTTGATATTTTGAGATTATATTAATAAGATTAATACTAATTTTATTGAACGCGTTTAGAGTGCTTTCGAGAGATTATTTAGTAATGTGATAAAAATAAAAAAGATTATAAGCTGAAAATGAAGTGTCATCAACAAAAAATATGATTTGAAAGAGAAAAATCTGTGAAGCAGAAAATAAAGAAATTGCTTAAATGTTTTAGTTAAGATTCGTTAACCTTCTGTGTCGTTCCCGTCAAAAGAAGGCATTGGTATTTGTAAAATATATTTGCATTTTGATGCAGATTTGCTTATTATATTAGCTTATTTTGAAATGTTTAACTGATTTTATTTAATCAAAGACGAAAACAGCCATTGTATCTTTTAACAGCAGCTGATTTTTCCTTAAAATTCTCCAATCAAAGAAAAAAGAATAGAAACTCATTTATGGGGAGATCGACACTGTTTTTTAAATTATAATTCAATCTTTCAAAATCTTTTTAAAGCCAATCAAATTAGCGTGCTTTTAGAGACTGCTGAGTCTGAACGGAGGTTGGCGAGCGTAGCTCGTAGGGGGCCGAGCCCCCTAGTACCATAAAATAAAACCATTTAAACACCATGCAAGAAATTATAAATGTCTCTAAGCGTTGAGGTAAACATGTGACTTTTTTAAAAATGAAGACATTTTGCTGCCTTATAAACTCTATGAGATAACGTGGTAAATAATAACACAGGCCTGCGATGAAAAAAATACAAGGGAATTGATAGCTGAACTTAATGTATTTTTGGATGCTAATTTAAAAAAAAGTATTGAAAAAAACCAATCACGTCACGTTTTCTTGAAAAATTCACTTTTATTTGGATTTTTATGAACAGTCCACCATCAATACGCCCCGCTCCTCATAGACCTGCTGTCCCAGTGCTTTTGCCTCCAATTGAATTGCAAAGCTCCAGAGTCTTCAGACTCGTAGCATCCAGAAGTTCAAAGCTCCGATTACGGAATATAAACCCTCTGGAAGCGATTCAACTCAGTCTTTCTCTATGGTTGAACTTAGTGATCTGACTAGAGGTGACTAGAGAGACTTAATGATCTGGACTTTTCGAAAGAGGCAGCTGAATTGTAGGGCTCCAGTTTGAAAGAAAAATCTTATTGGCCAAAGGAATATTTTTTATTGGTACAGGAATCGAGAAAAAGAATATGTTAAGTACTTTGAGGAAGAGAAGAATCTGGTCTATTGTTCTCATGTTCCCGGATTGATGAACAATTTTAATATCACCTAAGATAAAGATGAAGGAAAGCTATTTATAGATTCATCGAAAAGGTGCCTTAAAGCTGTCCTTTTTCATCACGGAAGCCAGTATGTATCTGTACCAGTTGGACATACTGTGCATTTAAAAGAACGCTATAAAAACCTGGCTCTCGCCATCAACAAAATTAAATATGCCGACCTCGGTTGGACCGTTTGCGGTGATTTGAAAGTTATCTCTGTGCTTCTTGGTCAACAAGGAGAATACACAAAGTACCCATGTTTAATTTGTGAGTGGGACAGCTGTGATAAGACTCAACACTGGGTCAAAAAAGAAAGACCGAAAAAACAAAATCTTAAACCAGGCACCAAGAATGTGATTCGGATCATCTTAGTTGAGCCAAAAATTGTACTGTTTCAAAAGATTGCGATTGTTTCAAATACCAGTGCAAAAAGTTTTCAGATTTACCCGAAGCGAAGTTGAAAGAGAGAATCTTTATTGGTTCAGATATCCGCAAGCTTAGGAGTATAAAGAATTTGAGACTAGCATAACAACATAGGAAAAAAAGCTTGGTTTGTCTTCAAAGATGTCGTCAGGAAATTTCTGTGTAATTACAAGAATCCTGACGATAAACCAATTGTAGTTAATATGCTGGCCAAATTTCAAGCGTTGGGTTGCTGCACGAGTGTAAAAATACATTTCCTTCACTCACACTTGGACCTTTTTACCCGGAAATTTAGCATCAGTCCGAGAAGAGCAGGGTGAAAGGTTCCATCAAGTCATCAAAGATATGGAGAGCAAATATTAAGGAAGATGATACATCACAAGAACATGCTCGCCGACTACTCTTGGATGTTAATACGAGATAGACCTGAGATTGAACATAAAAGAAGAACGTCAAAAAAGAAGTTTCAAAGGAAAAAGAGTACGCACTTAAACATAAACTTTGTTTTGTTTTGTTTTATTTATGCTCAGTTTAAAATTTGTTTGAAACTTTCATGTACACATACATAATATTTGCTCCTCTTGGTCAGTCGTATGTTTTATGTATGTTACCTTAATAAAAACAAATTAAAATAGATGTTGATGATTTTCTTGAAACTGCACCATAATTTGACGTGAAAAATTTAAACTCAAAGGAACTTTTTGTTTTTCTGTCGACTAGAGGCGCCTCGTGCGATCTGGCAACAGTGGTTTTTATCCATTTAACCACTTGGGGACGAGCGACACGTATACGTGGCGCATGAAGCGCTCAAAATCCTTGTTTTTCCTCACCAGAAAAATTTTACAGTAAAATTTGCCTTATTTAATCAGTGCATTTTCTCGATTCAAGAAGACACAAATTTCTGTTTTTAAATAACGGTGACAAAAGATTAAAAATTTCGTAAAAAGCTCCCGTCCCGAAGGGGTTAAACCTATAAAAATAATCGATTACTGAAAAACCAATTTTCCTCACCAAGAATCGATTAATTTACATAGATTTAAATGGATAAAAATCTCTGTTGCCAGATAGTACATGCAAAATCGTTCCAGAGAAATCCTTTTCAAATAGCATTTTAGGAAAAATATCGATATCGATTTCACAAAAAATCCTGACGTGATGGGAAAAAATGGAGGCTATTTTCGAAATCAGCACACCAAATAATATAAAAATCAGCGAAAACTTCTCTTGTATTTTTCAAAAAGTTCAATTTCGTAGGCCTGTGTAATTAATGTAGTGCCTACCAGTAAAAATAAGCCATTTTGTAGAAGTGGTGGGTCCAAAAATCAAGCATTTCCATAAAAATCTCTCTATTCTAAAAAAAAAGTAACTACCGCTGTCACCGCCGCCGCCGGTTTTGATTTTTTTGTGACCGGAGGCATTTCTTCGTTAATATTAACAAACATAATGCATACAAAAATATGAAAATCGGTGGTTTTATACAGAAATGTTTGATAAACACGTTGATGCAGACAGTTTTCAAATCGAAGAATTATTTTAAGAGTTATTTAATGCCAAAGTTGGACAAAATCGTTCCACTAAAAAAGTTTTATAGCAGCAAAAACTATGCATGGCAGTGTAATCATTTTTAGATCATTTTATGCGTTAGAGTTTGCCGGAGTGCAGATTGCATTATTTTTTTTATTTTGACTCATTTTTTCAGGTTTTATTTCTATTTTAAATTCAAATTTTCAGCATTTCTAGAGATATTTTTTACAGATTTCAGAAAGTTGTACTAATTTAAACTGTTGCCAACTGTATAAAAAGCGTAAGCAATAATGTTTGCTTCAAATTAAAAATTTATTTACACGTGACTATTATAAACAGGAAAAAAACTTTCAAATTAGAATTAAATAATTACGTATAAAAAGCAGGAACTTATTAAAAATTACGTCATAAAAAGTATACACGTGAATTTTAAAAGAGAAAGGATATTGTAAAATAATAAATTCATTAACATGCGTTAGAAGTCTTAGGAGAAATTACGTCATATTTACGCCACATTATAGTTATCTCTCTATTCTAAAAAAAAGTAACTCCCGCTGTCACCGCCGCCGCCGCCGCCGCCGCCGCCGGTTTTGAATTTTTTGTGACCGGAGGTCTTTCTTCGTTAATATTAAGAAAAATAATGCATACAAAAATATGAAAATTGGTAGTATTATACAGAAATGTTTGATAAACACGCTGATGTAGACAGTTTTCAAATCGAAGAATTATTTTAAGAGATATTTAATGCTAAAGTTGGACAAAATCGTTCCATTAAAAAAGTTTTATAGGAGCAAAAATTATACATCGGAATTTAATACTTTTTAGATCATTTTATACGTTATAATTTCCCGGTGTGCAGAATTAATTTATTTTTTTAATTTGACTCATTTTTCGAGGTTTCATTTCTATTTTAAATTCAAATTTTCAGCATTTCGAGAGATATTTTTTTACTTATTTCAGAAAATTGTACTAATTTAACCTGTTGCCAAACTGTATAAACAACGGAAACAATAATGTTTGCTTCAAATTAAAAATTTATTTACACGCGACTATTATAAACAGAAAAGAAAAACTTTCAAATTAGAATTAAATAATTACGTATAAAAAGCAGGAACTTATTGAAAATTACTTCATCTATAATTACACGTGAATTTTAACAGAGAAAGGATATTGTAAAGTAATAAATTCATTAACATCCGTTAGAAGTCTTAAATAGGAGAAATTACATCACATTTACGTCACATTACACTTATTACGTAAAATGAACAAAAAATAATATTGCAAAATAGTAGTTTAAATTTAAAAATAGCGCGAGACATTTACTTGATATTTTGAGATGAACTTTTCAACTATTTTTTTTTTGGACAGCGCAAATAATATTTCATTTCTAATAAAAGCATTTTCACGTGAATATTAAAAAGGGAAAGAAAAGTTTGGTGAAAATTACGTCAGATTAAAACGATATATTTAAAATGTTTTATTTAAAAGGACTTTCTTTTCGCTTTGTTAAAAAATACCGGGAGGCAAAGACTCTGTTTACTTAATTCCTTTTATATTAGATGATTTTGAAATGCCATTGTATCTTTTAACAGCAGCTGATTTTTCCGTAAAATTCCCCAATCAAAGAGAAATGAATAGAAACCCGTTTATAGGGAGATCGCCTTTGTTTTTTTAATTATAATTCAATCTTCCAAAAAAATTCAATTAAAGCCGATCAAATTAGCGTGCTTTTAGATACTGCAGTGTCTGATCGGGGGGTTGGCGAGCGTAGCTCGTAGGGGGCCGAGCCCCCTAGTTACATAAAATGAACACAAAATAATATTGCAAAAAAGTTTAAATTTAGAAATTGCGCTAGACATTTATTTGATATTTTGAGAATTAATTTAAAATGTCTCATTTAAAAGAACTTTCTTTTCGCTTTGTTAAAAAATACCAGGAGACAAAGACTCTCTTTACTTAATTCCTTTTATATTAGCTTATTTTGAAATGTTGTCACACGTGTATACGTCATCAAGTTATTTTTATTTCGACGTTTTATTTGTGTGTTTATAAATGTTGTACGAATTTATTTGTTCTTTCGTTATTTAAAATAAAAATTATATCGATTTGTATAATTTGGCGAGTGGTTTGGCGATTTATATAATTTGGCGAAATTGGTCAACAGGATAATCAAGTAGTACCGCAGCGGATTTGGCGTTAAAATTCCCCAATCAAAGAGAAATGAATAGAAATTCGTTTATAGGGAGATCGCCACTGTTTTTTAAATTATAATTCAATCTTTCGAAATCTTTTTAAAGCCGATCAAATTAGCGTGCATTTAGAGTCTGCGGTGTCTGGACGGGGGTTGGCGAGCGTAGCTCGTAGGGGGCCGAGCCCCCTAGTTTTGAAAAAAAAAATAATGTTTTGAAATTGATCGTTTGAAAATTATAGATTTTCATGAATTATTTTACTGAATCAAAACAAATATCTATTTAAAATGTCTTTTATTTATTTATTTATTTATTGAACAACAAACATATGACTTGTGTGCTTGACATGAGAGCCCGCTTAAAATGTCTTATTTAAAAGAACTTTCTTTTAGCTTTGTTAAAAAATACCGGGAGACAATGACTCTGTTTACTTAATTCATTTTATATTAGCTTATTTTGAAATGTTTAACTGATTTTATTTAATCAAAGAGGATAACAGCCACTGTATATTTTACTAGCAGCTGATTTTTCCTCAAAATTCCGAAATCAAAGTGAAATGAATAGAAACCCGTTTATAGGGAGATCGCTACTGTTTTTTAAAATATAATTCAATCTTTCAAAATCTTTTTAAAGCCGATCAAATTAGCGTGCTTTTAGAAACTGCGGTGTCTGAACGGGGTTTGGCGAGCTTAGCTCGTAGAGGGCCAAGCCCCTAGTAAAGAAAAAAAAAGGGAAAAAAAAAGGAAAAATGTGAAAATTAATCAACCATGTTTACCCGCGAAAATGAACTCTGAAAGCATTGCAGGGAATATAACTATTGCATAATACTGAATACACAGAATGCACATAAAAGAATATCACAAATTTACAGGTCTATTAAAAGAATACAAATAAAAGTACAGCTTGTCGTTCATTGGCACTTAGCTGTACGTGGGTTTTTAAATGACAAATTGCCGCACCGGTGGATTGGTCGCCGAGCACCACAGGACCTTGCTCTTCATCGATGGCCTCCTCGCAGCCCTGACATCACTCCATGTGATTTTTTTTATGTGATTGGTCTCCTCAAAGATCAGATGTTTGTTCCACCGCTACCAACTAGCGTTGGCGAAGTTAGGACACGGATATCTGCAGCCATTCAAAGAATAACACCGGACATGCTGAAAAAAGGTGTGCGGTGAGTTATCGTAACGCCTCGATTCTTGTTTCGAGAGGGGCTCACATTGAACACTTATAGCTGCGTTGAATTTAAACTCTAAATGTTATTTTTGATTTCCGATTAAGAACAAGCTTGTACTTTTTTTTTTTTTTTTTTTTTTTTTTTTTTTTTAAGAGCCCTGTAAAATTGGGACATATTCATTTATATATGTTCATTTATATATTCATTTATGTATGTTCATTTACATATTCATTTATGTATGTTCATTTACATATTCATTTATATATGTTCATTTACATATTCATTTATGTATGTTCATTTACATATTCATTTATATATGTTCATTTACATATTCATTTATGTAAACTCTGTATATTAGATGTATTAAACAATTTAAAAGCTATCTATTCAAAGAAAAAGTAACTAACGCTGTCACCACCGCTGTTTTTTACTTTTTGTGACCGGGGGTCTTTCTTCGTTAATATTAAGATTCTTCGTTAATACTGCATATAAAAATATAAAAATCGGTGGTATTATAGAGAAATGTTTGATAAACACGCTGATGCAAACAATTTTCAAATCGAAGAATTTTTTTAAGAAATATTTAATGTTAAAGTGTGTCGAAATCGTTCCATTAAAAAAGTTTTATAGGAGCAAAAACTATACAAAGGAATTTAATCATTTTTAGATCATGTTATACATTAGAAGTTCGCAGTGTGCAGACTGCATTTATTTTTTTTTAACTTGATTCATTTTTTGAGGATTTATTTCAATTTTATATTCAAAATTTCAGCATTTTGAGAAATATTTTTTACAACTTTTAGAAAAGGGTATCATTTTAAATTGTTGCCAATTTTTAAGCCACAGAGAATAATATTTTCTTCGAATTAAAAATTTATTGACACGTGACTATATAAACAGAAAAAAAATTTCACATTTGAATTAATGATTCGTTTTAAATACAGGAAAATATAGAAAATTAAGTTATAAAACTATATTTACACTTGAGTTTTAAAAGAGAAAGAAAATTGCAAAATAATAAATTCATTAATATGCGTTAAAAGTCGTAAATGGAGAAAATTACATCATATTTAAAATGGCCAAACAATAATATTGCTAAACACTTTAAATTTAAAAATATATTTGCGCGAGACATTTATTTCACATTTTGTGTTAACACCTTTTAAACTATGTATTACTGTGAATTCGAAGACAGCGCAAACAAAATTTCATCTCTAACAACAAAAGTATTTTCACGTGAATATTAAAACGAGAAAGAAAACTTTGGGGAAAATTATGTCACATTTAAAACGATTCATTTAAAATGTCTTATTAAAAAAAAAACTTTCTTATAGCGTTGTTAAAAAATACCGGGAGACAAAGACTCTGTTTACTTAATTTTATATTAGCTTATTTTCCAAATTTTCACTTATCTGATTTAATCAAAGATGAAAACAGCCCATTAACAGGGAGAACGCCACTGTTTTTTAATTATAATTCAGCCTTCCGAATTTTTTTTAAGCCGATGAAATTAGCGTCCTTTTAGAGTTTGAGGTGCCTGGACGGGGGTTGGCGAGCGTAGCTCATAGGGGGCAGAGTCCATAGATTAAAAAAAAATAGAAGAAACTAATGTTTATCTTTGAAAGGGAGCACTCTTACAGACTTATCTAGTCAAGTCCTTTTTAAGCATTTAATGTCGGACTAATTTGGGTGTAAATACGCATGTTCGTAGCTTTAAACTCTATATCAACAATCTATTGCTAATATTTAATCAATGATAAATTTATACCGATATATGCAAATGCTTTATACCAAACTCAGTCGACGAACTTCTAAAGGTCGATCTTCCCGATACATTCGACATAATTTCCAAGCATATACAAACTATATTTCAAATTTCCATAAATTTGATAATTAGTGTGGAAAGTCGCAAAGAAAATTATGAACACTAGAAAACAGGAACTCTCGTTTTTTTAAAATGTATTGTCGTCCCCGATGAAAAAAAATATAGATATAGATATAGTTATAGATAGTACAAAGCATATTTCAGTTTGAAGACTTAAAATTCAAGCTTTCATTCCATATAAAATGATGTCATTGGCATCCGCTGAAGAATTCCACATTTACGATCCAGTTTTAAACAACATCTATTGGAAAGTATGCATATGGCGTCATTATTGCGGAATAATATACAAACCCATCAAAAGAAACTCGACAAAAAAATCGGGTATCTGTTGATTCATATGCCTTCATTTGTTTGTAACATTAATATAGATACTGAAAATTAAACATAGTTTATAAAAGTTCCATCTTTTATCAGAAATCATTCATTTATATTTTTTCAAAATTCGGAAAATGTTATTACACACAGATTAATAAAATTGCTTTATTTCAGCTCTTTGATAGGAATTAGATAAATGCGAAGAAAATAAGTTACAGAAATATTCTTTAAAATACATTTTTATAGCAGAGAATATTCTTGGGATAGCACGTATTTTAATTACAATTTTTTTTCACTTGTTATAAAAAAATGGCAACAAAAAGTAATCTTTTACTTTCTCTTTAATGTCTACAGAAATGGAGTATTTCAGTTGCCATCATTACAGAAATGGCGTTAAAAACTTCAAAAAAAAAAAAAAAAATCTCAAAAATGCAGTTTTCAAACAAATTGCATTTAAAAGTACTTTTTTCCTTTAACAACGGTGTAAAAATTTAAAATGTACGATGTTTAGCAGTTTAAAAAATTGCAGTAGATTATCAGTATTTAACCGTACAATTATAAACCTGTGTCGTTTTACGGGTAGCTTATGGTTACGTGTAACGTTATTTTTTAGTGACGACATTTTAATTGTTAAATAGCATATCGGGGCTAATATAAATATTAACTATAAACAAACAAAATGTGAAAGAACTTTCAGTGCATCACCCTGTATAAAATATGAAATATCGGTATTTAAATTAACCATCATAGTGCGTTATCTTTTCCATAAATGATAAATATGTGTGGAGTTTTGGAAAAGATTTATCTAAATCACCCGTAATTCTTCTCAGAATCAACGTGCCCGGAATGCTTGTGAAAGTCGTAACTTACAATTACCTCCATTAATGTAATTAGCGCACATTTAATGACAATCCAAATAAAGGAACATTCTATCTCCATTACCAAAGTTCGAAGAAGGGATTTTTAAGAATTAGATTAGATAAATAAATGAGAAGGGCGAGAATTTATCACTTTTCAAACAAACTTTCAATTAATTACTATACTAACTAGATCTGCTTTAACGTGTAATGCAAGCAGGTATATTTTATCGCTTGAGTATTGATTACGTAGTTATTTAAATGTTATTCGACAATGGTAATTCAACCATTAAAGGGTCCCTTTTACGGTTCATTAATTCCCTATTTTTATCCTCATCAATCAAAAATAGCCCCTTTTTTACGTAAGCAATTCGCTGATAAATTTAGGAACTATTTAAATCAAGTGCGTTTTCCATAAAAGCCATTTTATGTGTAAAATTAGTTTAAGTCAAACTAGAATAATTGATTTAAAGATTTTTTTTTTTAATTCTGAAAACGACAATTGTTTTGTGTGTATTGAATTGACTTATTCTTAAAATTTAATTTTACACAGTTACGTTTTATTTATGTTTCTAAAAAGTAGAAACGTCAAATTTTCTGATATATTCAAAAATATGCGTTTATTAATACAGCCAATAATATTATAGTAACATCACATGATAAAAAACCTAATTATCAGTTAGAAATATCAGGTAGTTTTTGATATGGGCATTTGTGGGACCAGTATTTTATATGGTATAGGAATTTATCAATTTTCAAGGAAAGCAATTCCAAAAACTTTTGGTATATTTTAAGCGATCGTGAATGACCCCCAGACCCCGAAAAAACTCTCCGTTCAAACGTTGATATATATATGATCTTTGTCATGCTATTACTCTAGTATTTATGAACCGATTTAGATGTGACTTAGTATGCATAGTACATAACAATGTCTAGACCGATTTCGTTGGCCAGCTACATCTACCACCTTGTTTCAATATGGCAGTCATTTAATTTCTTTTTAAATGTTCAAAATGCAAAAAGAAGTTAAAGAAATAAAAAATTTAGATTTTTTGAGTGTTTGACCTTGATACAAGAATTCCAGAACAGTTTTTATTTTGCCTTTATCTCAAAAAATGACTGAGATATAGCAGTTTGAATTTCTAGGTTGGCTGACATTTTGAAACATTCTGATATCTGTAATGCTATAGCACGCGTATTAATGTACCAATTTGGATGTGACTTAGTGTGTGTATAGTATATACCAATGGCTCAACCGAGCTCGATGCTTCATCCACCATTTTGTTTAGAATTGGCGGCCATTTAATTTCTTTGTAATTTTAAAATTTATAAAGGAATTAAAAAAAATAGAAACAGAAAAATATTTTTTCTTAAATGTTTAACCTTGATATAAAGTTTTCATAACATTTTTTTTTTTTTTTTGTCTTTATCTCAAAAAATGTCTGAGATATAGTATTTTGAATTTTTAGGATGGCCGACATTTTGAAACAATCTGATATTTCTGCCGTTTTTAATTAAAACTGAGCATGGTGCCGAGTTTTACAGATACAAAAGAGTGTGCGCAAATATGGTTGTTGAGGATTGAAACAAAATTTTCATTACTTTTAAATTCAGAAGTAGGTATTCACTTTTTATGGAGAACCAAGAGGTTTTGATGTGGATGATTCTAATTTAGCTTTGAGACTGACGTTGAAAGATACGTACGGGTTGTTTTCTTTTAGTGTACGCTTAAATTGCTATCTTCAATGTTTCCAGCACCTACTCAGCCCAGTGGTTAGCATCGTAACTGCCAACAGTTACACTTTCTTGTATCACAAAATTTAATAGAAACTAGTTGTTTAACCCGTTCTACGCATAGGAGTTAATGAATTTAATTCTAAAACCAAAACTAAAAATAACTATTCGATTTAGAAAAATATTTTCTACTACTGTGCATTTTTTTTTTTTTTTTTTTGAAATTTAATTTATCATGTTGCTGTGGCAGCAGACGTTAAAACGATATCTTTGGATTAAGGGAATAAATAGAATAAAAAGTTTTGTTGATGTCTGTGATAAAGCGTTTTACTTTATTT
Organism: Maratus speciosus; assembly: GCA_963932465.1. Classification (NCBI taxonomy): domain Eukaryota; kingdom Metazoa; phylum Arthropoda; class Arachnida; order Araneae; family Salticidae; genus Maratus; species Maratus speciosus. Next base: position 663,643 of record CAWVRF010001324.1, read on the forward strand.
TTTAATGTGATAATTAAGCGTAATTAAATAATCTGTAATTATTTACATGTGAGGTAAAAGAATTATCGTAATACCCGCTACAGCTTCTTATTATTGCCGCGTGGCGTACGTAATATGTATATCTCATATTGCAGTAAACATTTAGAAACGGTTAAAACTCGCGCGATTACGAGTTGAACATAAAAAAAGCAAAAATTCGTCAAATACATAACATTTTCGAATTTTTTGTCCCAATCGTTCATGGGCCTCCTATAAGCAACCCGTGTGCCAAATTTCGTATCCCTGCGCCCTGTGATTTCCGAATTTTTGAGGTTACATAGATACGCGCACGGATTTCAATAGGGTAGATTTTTGCCTTATGTAATCCGCAGATTATGTCAATTAAAGAAGGTAAAATTTACTATTAAATTTTTTCGGTACAAGAAAGCGTAAGTGTTGGCAGCTATGGTTAAAATACTGGCCACAAAACGAGAAGTTTGGACAGATGCTAGAACGATCGATGTCAGCAATGTGTGAGGTAATGATTAAGCAAAATGTTGTTATTTTCCTTACACGAGATTGGTAATGCAGACGAATTTCCCTTCAAAAGTCCTCCCTAAAAGCATTTTCCCTTATAAAATATGGCAAAAACCGGCATATGGTCAAACATCAATAACCATGAACTCCAATGTTTTCTGCGAATGCAGAGCTGCCACTGGTGACTATTTTTGTGTTTTATTTGCATCACTATTTTTATAAAATAAAATTTATATTAAATTTATCTTACACATGTTGCCAGAGTTTATGTGAAAGATTTTTGTTTTGGGAAAGTGACGCGAAATCTAATTTAAAAATAGTTGTCAGTAGTAGCCCTTCAAATGGTTCTATTATTCATATATTTCCATGTCTGGAATCTTCTTTTATTTGTTAATAACGACCGATTTATTCTATGAGTTATTTATTGTAAGTGCTGCTCAACAATGGTTGATATCATTCTCTCTCATATACTCCTGAAAATTAGCAGATCTTCTGTCAATCACCAGAGTAATTTTTCTTTTGTACACATATATTTTACTTCAAAGTCCTGAAATTGTTTTATAAATACTAAATTGATTCATTTATCTGTGAAAATATCTACTAGGTATGCAAGCTTGGCTACCCGCTCATCGTCAGATGAGAGTTCTAGAAATGTCGGATTATTTTACTGTGGAAAAATGATTTTAATTTTTCACGCATGATGAACAATCCAGTTAGTATTTTTCCCAACGATAGTCATCTGAATTCACTGTATGAAGAAGAAGGTGAGTATATTGCAAAACAATTTCTTAAAAATATGCCTCAAATGTTGAAGAAATAGGTACAGAGAATTATTGTTTCAAATATTCGAGAAATTTTAATTTGTCCTTTCATTTTATTAATTAAAATTTACTTGTTTAGCAATTGAATGACAACTAATAACATAATTATCAATGCTCTTTTAAATTAAATTTTCAAAACTAAAAATCTTAAATTTCCTAAATTATTTGCAAGGCAAATATTATTCAGATTTTTGTGAGTATAGTTAAAATTTTCACACTGGTTAATGACCTCTGATTTGATTTATGTAAAAGAATTTGAAGCAAATAAAATTGTGGAAATTAAAAATAATTACTAAATTTTTTTTGTGATCTTTACATATGCTTTAATTTTGTGAGATGCACCTGTAATGTAGGTTGGTCATTTGTTTAGATATGGTAACATTTACTTACGAGAATACTGACATTGCGAACATTAGTGTGACGATTTGTAGCTCTCTTCTTTTTCGATCTTGATTACGAAACCAAACTTCTCTTTTATTCTGCACCATGTCTTTTTGGAAGGGCATCTTGCATAGTTACCAAGACAACGGTAATTAAATCAAAAATCTCGATTCTATCACCAAAGGTAAATTTATGCGAATTTTTGCAAAAGCTTTACACTTGAATCGTTCTGGATTCTTCTAAGAATCATCCTACCCGGAATATTTGTGCAAGTCGTAACTAACAATTATATTCATTAATGTAATTAATGCACATTTAATGAGAATACAAATAAAGGAACATTCTATATTTATCTCCATTACCCAAGTTCGAAGAAGGGATTTTCAAGAATCAGTTTAGCTAAATAAAAGAGAAGGAAGTGCATTTATCACTACTCAAACAAACTTAAAATTAATTACTGCACTAACTAGATTAACACTAACGTGTAATGCAATGTGCGTCGATTTTATCGCTTGAGTATTAATTAAGTAGTTACTTAAGCGTTATTTGACGATGGCAATCGCTTTTTATTGATCATTAATTCCACATTTATATCCTCATCAATCAAAAATATAGTCCCGGTTTTTTGTACGCAAATCTCGGATAAAATTGCGGGCTATGTATATCGAATGTATTTTCCATAGAAGCTACTTTCTGTACATAATTAGTTTTAGTCAAACTTTATTAATTGATTTAAATAAATTTCTTTGGATTACGAGAACTACATTTGTTTTATGGTCTATGGAATTATCTCATTATTATACAGAAGTTTCATAATGTTGTGTAAACATTTGCGAATTGCAGAAACATCTGATTTTTTTTTCTATTTTTAAACGTATTCGTCCAATTAATACAGAAAATAATATGATTACTAAAGAATATTGTAAATACGAATACCTTCTATTTATATATATATGCTTTTCTGATATCAGTAATTTATATATTTTATTACTCTAACAATTTAAAATGCATTAAGTAAAAATAAAAGCTGTTAAAGGGTCATAAAAGAACAACAGTACCTATGAATTACTTGAAATATAGACAGCATCTTTATTTAGAATATATAATACCTAATTTATATACAAGAACTCAAAACAGATGAAATTTCTTAATTCAAAACAATTATTGAAATCTATTTTGTAATTGCCATAGACTTTTGTGATGCACACATTAAATGCCTGTCGGTTCATGAGCATTCAGTATATTAACTAAAACACCAGTAATAAAATCAACAGTCATTGGGAATTTTCTTGAATTACTTATCTATCATCAATGATACATTTATCCAAATTTGCACAAAATATTTGCACCTAAATCATCCAAGGTTCTTCTAAAAATCATCGTGCTTTGAATATTTGTGGAAGACATAAGTTACAATTATTCTCAGTAATGTAATTAATGCATATCCAAATAAAAGAAACATTTTATCTCTTATATGTCTTATCCAAGTTCGGAGGAGAGATTTTCAGGAATTAGATTAGGTAAAAAAAAAAAAGGAGAACAAGAAGAATTCATCACCATTCAAACAAACTTTGAATTAATTAGTATACTAACTAGAATCACATTAGTGTATCGATTTCATCAGGAGAGTATTGTTTAAATAGTTATTTAAGTGATACTAAACGATGGCAATTCACCTATTACGTATCGCTTTTTAGGGTTCATTAATTCCGCATTTTTATGCTAAATATTCTAGCGCTTGTTTTCATATAATGGAATCGTTGATAAATTTGGATACTGTTTATATCGATTATATTTACCAAAAAAGTACTTCATGTACTAAATTAGTTTAATCAAACTGCAATAACTTATGTAAAGGAATTTTAATGGTTTCCTAGAAATACATTTGTCGTCAAGTCTGTTGCATTAACGCATAGTATAAAAATTTTCTGTTCAGAAGTAGTTCTATACCGGTTATTTTTTAATTTATACACTGTAAAAAAAAACTCGGAAACGTTACTCTATCTGGTGGGGCAGCAATGTGGCCCACCAGTTCTGTTACGTTTCCGCATATTTCGGTCAAATGTTCACAAACGTTTCCGCATATTTCGGTCAAATATTCACAAATATTTCTGTGTATTTTGGAAACATTTACATGCATTTCGGAAACGTTTCTTTATATTTCAGTCAGATATTCAGTAACGTTTCTGCATACATCGGAAACCTTTCTGTATATTTCTTAAACGTTGCTGCATAATTCGGAAACCTTACTTTATATTTTGGAAACTTCCCTGTATTTTCCGTAAATGTTACTGTATATTTCGGAATCCTTCCCGTATTTTTCTGAAATGTCTCTGAATAATTCCGAAACCTTCCGTTATATTTCGGAAACTTTCCTGTATTTTTCGTAAATGTTCCAGTGTATTTCAGAAATATTACTGTGTATTTCGGAAAACTTCCTGTATTTTTCGGAAAACTTCCTGTATTTTTCGGAAATGTCTCTACATAATTTGAAAACATTTCTGAAAAGATTCCGCGTACTTCGGAATCGTTTCTGCATTTTTCAGAAATGTCTCTGTATATCTCGGAAGCCTTTCTGCTTATGTTAATAAGGTTTCTGAATTTATATTTAAGGCTTGTTATCAGTCAAGGCGCAACTTTCCCTCTCTAATGCTAAACCTATGGGCTTGAAATGCATCCATATTTTTCAAATTCTCCCCAAAAAAATTAAAATGTTTACCTTCTGCTTTCAGTATGCTCTTCTTGAAGAATGCTTCTTTCTTTTATATTTGCCAAAATGTTTCTAAAATTTATATTTAATTTTATATTTTAAGTATTAAAATCTAAGTGAAGCAGGTAAGTTGTAAGTAAGATTTTAGCATTTTAAATAAAACTAACAATGTATTTTAAAAATATATTGTCAAATAAAAAAGAAAGAAACATCCTTCAAGAGCATACAGGGAATCGAAGGCAAAATTTTTAATTTTCCGTGGAGATTGAAAAATATAGATGCATTCCAAGCCCATAGGTTTAGCATTGAGAGGGAAATTTGCAGCATCACTGATAAGGAGCCTTAACGTTTCCAAATATGATTTCGCTGTGGCTTCTCCAAGAATGGAAAATTTCTAGATAAAATACTAAGCTTTCTGAACACATTTTGAGAACAATATTATGATTTTCATATCCAAGTGTAACGGTTTCAGAAATTATTAATAACATTTCCAAGTACTAATATTTTCCGAAGAAGATACTATTATTTCTTAATTTATGCTATTAGTGTTTCTGATTCCAGAAACACAATACCTAGACTATATTCTAGGTGATGTACATATGTAACATTTTTTCTGGAGCTATGAAAAGATATTGGATCATCCTTGGTCTGAATCTATCATCAATGTTTTATTTCTTAAATGTTTCTTGCAAAACAGACAATGTGTCTGATCTGGTAATGTTTCTATGATTCGCTTTCCTAAGCAAAACAATTGCTAAATTTAATCTACTGACAACTAATTCAACTTTTCCAAATACTGTAGGTCAAAATTTAGTCCTATATTAATGACCAGATTAATCCCTGAATTTAGTAGAAACACAAGTGTTATTTTGAAGCCCACCTATCATTTGACAATTTTTTTTTCATTTTACATACATGGAAAATCACCAATGCTACTAATATTATTTACCAGAGGGCTTAGCAGAGTTCATTTATGGTTCACTAAATAGCTTTTTTATATTCAGATACTTTTAGTAGTATCTATTTTGGAATATGTGACATTAACAGATTGTGCCCAACAGATACCTTCGCAGACTGTCTTGAATTATTCACTTCAAACAATTCTTGATCAAATTTTATGGTATGCAAATAGCAACTGATAGACTGGAGTCATCGAGAATCAATAAAAACATCCCGTCTATGTTACATATACTAATTTATAAAAGGGACTGAAATGTTCAAAATGTAAAATATTTTTTATACTTACCTGATAAACTTTCATCATTCATGCTTTAAAGAAAATAATGTAAGCTGTATGGAAAAAAATCAGCGATGCTTTCTAAAAACTAAATAAAATGCCTAATTTTATATTTAAAATATTTACTTTGAAAATAATGCAACTGTAAATATTAAAATAAATGTTCTGTTTTGCTTATTAATCACTCATGCTGTATTATTACAAAAATAAACAAAAGATGATGAGCATAAAAATTAAGACTTCATTTTTAACTTAAGAATAATCAATTATTTTGTAAATTGTTTTTAACTATTATTTTAAGATCTCGTCCATGTTTTGACACAATGGCAGCAGACCAGTTGTGTTTAGCTTATTTTAAACTCTTTTCTTGTAAGGTTTATAAGTTGAACTTAGAAGAAACTTAACAATTTTTTTGCTATACCACTTGTTAGATATATTCTTAAAATGAAAATGGCAGGAAAGCTTTTCAAATTTCTTTCTATTTCATTCGATATATGTAACTGATTTTTTTGCTTCTTAACACGTTACTGTCTGGAAACATAAAAATATCTTTTTATAGATTGATGGTAGAAATTATAATTTATAACTGAATAATTTGTAGAGAGAGAAGGACAAAGTGTAATCTTAGGATAATTGTTCCTGATTAGTTGTGGGCAGGTTAAATTCATAGCACACATAAATTTTAGCTCATATTAAAAAAAAAAAAAAATTACAGCAAACACTTAAGTAACAAATTGATAGGAAATTTCTTCATTTACAGTAGATTTTACAATTAATTCTTTCAGCCTTGTGCATCCTAATGCTATAATATGTACTTTTTAATTATAAGTTAATTACAAGTTTTATCACTTATTTCAATATTCTGCACCACAATAACAAAAAGTGTATTCCAATTTCCCCTATCAATAAATATATATATAGCTACATTGATGAATATCCAATGAAATTTACATACAACAGAAGTTATGCTATTCATTTGTTCCGTATGTGCCTTTTTATTATTTCACACACCTCAAAGGATTGAAAAGAGAATCAAATACTATAATAAATTCACAGAAACACTGATATGTGATATGTTTCTTTCAATGCTGAAAACACAAAAAGCTTCCATCATACAGGAATTTATATTATCAAACATTTGAACGTGAATCTAATATACCCCACTTCCAAAGTCTGCCTTCTACTTTAAAAACCAGGCTTGCATTGATTTTAATCATCCTGTTCAAAATATTTTTACCATCAGTTGTGAAAACTCGTTGACTAGGGAAAGAAATTATTATTATTTTTTTAAATGGTAAACTTAGTACAATATTTGGAAGTGTTTGCAAATATTTTACTTAACAATATAGTACTTTAATTTTCACTACCTTTTAATTTAACAGCACATTTTATTTCTTAAGACAAGCAATTTTTGTAAATACTGAAATATTTTAATTAAACGTTTAGTTTAATATAAAAAACGAAGGAAATTAAATCTCATTGAATGAAACAAACATTTTTAAAATTGCATTAAGAGATCAAAGAATTTTTACAAGTATCATTGTATTAAGACAAGACCATTTCATAATTTATTCTGGACAAGATCAAACATGGAAAATAATCTTACTGTTGATAATGAGTTAGCACAACCTATCATCAGGGGCATTGTGAAATTAACAAATCCAAAATCAATATTTTCTTATTTTTATTACTGTCCAGCAAATACTGTAATGTATTTGTTACACTTAAAGAATTTTTATAAAATGCATACTTTTATATTATTACATAAGACAAAAACATTTCATCTACATTTTTAATAATTATTAAAATATTAATTATTATATGTACATGTTATACAATATGGTAATAATTGCAATTTATGTAAGTTAAAGTTATTTACTTAGAGTTTTGACCATTTTTTGGGCGGTTAAAGCCAGTTTTGAGCACTATTATACAGTTTTAAAAAATTATTGACAACTACTCAGGTTAAAGTTAGTTTACTATATTTAAAAATTATTAAATACAGATGGTATATTTTTGCCTTATGTAATAATATTTCATAGAAAAATATACATTTCACATTTAAGTGTAACAAAATACATTATGATATTTAGTGAAAAGTAATAAAATATGAGAAAATATTGATTTTGAGTTTGTAAATTCCACAATGCTCCTGATGAATGTCCGTGCTTTATTCTTCATCAATAGAAAGATTATTACAACCCTGTTTAAATCAGAACTGCGTAATTCAGAAGCAAAAAGATTTATAGCTTCTAAATCTTCTTTAAAAAATTCACTTTTATTCTTTGAAATTAAAAGCAAGAAAACAGATCTCTGTATGACAGATTTGTATTAAAATTCCTCTTTTTAGTAGTTCTCCTTCTAAAAATAATATTTTTACAAAATAATAATAATAATTTAATTACAATAAAGCTTATAAAGTGCAGATTTTTAACTGTATGAGAATCTGTACTTTAATTTTTGGATTAAGTTGTATTTTGTGTATAATTAATGCAATCATACACTTTTAAATTATATTACACTCCCAATGAAGACAATGTTCAAGAGTACCACTGATTGCAATAAATAAGTGCAATAAAATGATAACTGTTTTCATTGATAAAGATTGCATGTTAATTCTAAAAGCTACAGTAATTTGGTAATTACAATATGAAATCTTTCAGTTTAGAACAATGGAATTTTCTATAATACTTTTGATATTCAGTTTTAAACAAGGAAAAATAATAAAAATATGCTTCTTTCAAAATCTCATTTGACACTTTTGAATGTTAAGGTTAAACCTTAAAACAATATTCACTTTTTATAACTCATGGCATGTTTAAAGTACTTCACTGGAAAAAAAGTATGTAAAATTAAAAAATATTATGAAAGTCATAAATACTACATAGATTTAAGTTTAAGAATTACGCATAGTTTAAGACCATAGTTGTCACATAGTTTAGGAATTAAAACCAACATATTATGTATCAAAAACAGAACATTACATTAATTTTTAAATGCATTTTTCTTTCTAGAAAAATTTTCAATAAAATAAAAAGGAAAATTAAACCAAATCATTACAATGCTTTCCTGTAAAACATTTTACATTAATTATTTTTAACACAATCAACTGATTGGTAATGAAATCACACAACTAATAATTATTAATTGTGTGATCTACAATAATTTTCAATTGAAAACCCAGCCAAAAAAAGTCGTTTATAAAAATCTACGAATACAAGACTTTTTTTTTTATAATTATTATTTGTAATGAAGATTTCTAAAGTAAAAAAGTACAACAATCCATGATATTTATAAGGATTTTAACTAAAATAAATATATTTTAAAACTAAGCAGTTAATCTTTAATTTGCAACCAGTAAGAGGAAAATTACACATTTAGATTTCTTGGAGGGAATGAAAATAAGTAATTCTCACCGAAGTTTTAGTTAACTATTTATTATTTTTCATTTTTTATTAAAAATTTAAAAATAAATAAATAAAAATGCATTATTAATTAGCAATGAAATATCGGTATTTTTATCAGTTTTATTTTTTTTAATTGCATTTAAAAGTTAAAAACCTACCTGAATATAGGTATAAAATCTGAGATATTAACTAACGAAAATTTAACACCCTCACCCTCATAAATTGAGGTTTCAATTGAAGAAAATGTTTATGAATGGAAAATCGAGAAATGGCAAAAACAATATCAATACATAACAACAACAAGAAAAATCTGTTTACTTAAATAAAATGTTTATTAAATCGAAGATTGTACATCATGAATTAGTCATATAAATATGTATTACTATTTTAAAAATATACAAACAAATGTGATGCATTCCAAATTCAAATTTTAAGAGAAGGTTCCTTGTTTGTCTTCATAAATTATGCCACTGCTAGCTAAAATGAAAAATATTAAATAACAGTTAATTTACATATTACTCTACAGAACAGGGAATTAACAAATACTATTTTGTCTCTTAAATTACAGATAAAACATTGAATCAAATTAATCAAATAAAAATGAAATAATAAATTTTCAATAAAATAAAACCTGCAATATTTGATTCTTTAGTTTCCATATCAAGACAATCTCTTCTTACACATTCAGTATGTAAATTTTATCAATGTATGGGCAGTTTTATTTTTTCACCGATCTCATAACTTAAAATTACTAATTTATTAATTATACAAAATTTTTCGAACATTATGTAATAATGTCACATATAAGGTGTAGGGCAGAGCTATCCAACATGGCGCCCTTCTGAATGTTTCTATTATTAGACTATTTAGAAATAAAATTACATTATAAAGAATGCTTTTTTTAAATCCTGAATATTTCCATCAGAGATATTTTGAAAACCTGTGAAAACACATTAAAAACCAGAAACATTACTTAGAAAATTTATCATGCATATTTTCATGATTTGTAGTTATTGTTCATGAAGTGTAATTATTATGGTTCAATTTGGCAATATTGGAAATAGCTCTTTTTAATACTTAAAGAAGTAACAGATAGATAAACGTTTTACACCTCCCACCCTTTTGAAGACACATGTGCATGAAAGTTTAGTTTTTTTAGGTGTGTTCGTAATTACATAAATACGTAGTACCTATAGTCAATGTTCGGTCCATCCGGTCCGCATATAACAGAGCAAAAACTACCCAACCGAAGTCTTAAATTTTAAATATATAATTTTTGCAAAATTTTGTCGAGTCATTTCAAATTTTATGAAAATCGGATGTATAGTTTAATTACAGGGACAGTCAAAAGTTTTCCGTTACCTTACGGACAATGGGAAAAAATTACCTCAAATGCATTTTAATGATGTGACAGCCTTTCGAACAGAATGAAATGGATAGGCATTTATGAAGTGCACTAAAATATACATTCGGTACAATGTGCGGTGTAAAAAATATTTATAAAATTCGTTATTAGTACGAACGCACCTCATTTGCCACGTTTAATGTGCAATTTCCAACTTGTTTCTTTTTGCTGTTGTCACACTGGCACATTGGCTGCTTTAAAGGAGGGATAAAGGGGCATAAATTTTCCTTCTTGACTTTTGAAATTTTACGAAGTTTTTTTCTGTTTTTCTTTTTTTCAATTTGCTTAGAAAAATTAATAAAAGAGTGCAGAATTATTTCCATCTATGTAAGCACTTCCAGACTGTTTCTCTTGAACCACCCATATGGATTGGTCACTATCATGTGTTTGTTTTTGTACTTTTTATAAAACTAAATTCGCGAATTCAAAATAAGTCAAAGCGTATTTTCACATCCTAAAAGAAACCTAGCAATATCTCTGATTTCCACGTTTATTTTAATTATTTGTTATTGTCGTTATTAAAGTTTCTGGCACCTTACCCTAGAGATCTGCACAAGCCGGCCCGTGGCCCGGCCCTATTTTCATTCACGGGCCTAGTCACTACTCTTTACGGGTCGGGCCTAATTTATTTTTTCTGCACAGACCCGGGTACTGGTTTCATTCCTAATCTTCACGGCCCAAAATGTTCATTCCTAGTTTTGACCCAGCCCGTATAAAAATCATTGTCTCGGCATGGCCCTGGTCCGTTCAAAGGTTAGTAAGCTTAGGCTTGATACAATTTTTTTTTTCAAATAATGCATACATTTTTAAATTGCCATTATTATACAATTAAACATTCAAATTCATTCTTTTTAAAGAATAGTAGATTTCTACATTTATTAAAATATAGTTAAATTAAAATACAGTAAAATGTGTGAAAAAGAACCTGTCTATGACGGAATCTTGTTTTAAACTGAAAAACGTGTTGATCCATGCAAAATTAATATACTACTACGTAAGAAAAGAATATATAATACATTTACACTTGCTAAGAAGGGAACTTGTCTATACCGCATTTTTTTTTCTTTTCTATGCAATTTAGTCTTAGATTTTACTGTATAGTATTTTTCAGATTTTTAAAACTTCAATACATGGAATATGGATTAACAATATTAATGATAACTGAAACATTTACATACAAGAAATAGAGATTCATAAAAAAAATAAACATCGCACCCTGCGGCACTTCTATAAAAATGAAGATTATAAACATGAAAAGTTAAGATAAATATTTTTCGCTTGAACTCCTCGTACGAGACAAACTTTTAACCAAATCGACGTAAAAATCACTGTTTTGTAGAAATTCACTTGGGCTGAACTTTTAACTCTTTTACAGAGCCGGGCCGGGCCAATATTTTCTTTGTACGGACCGGCCCGGAAATGTCGGCCCGTGCAGACCTCTACCTTACCCTTCAAACATATACCTCTCATAGAAAAATGTATAATTTGAAATTTAGTACATGTAACTAAGAACTGTAGGGGCCTTTTGTCTACTGCTGTAAGATTCATTTACATTATGTTAAGACGTGCGTGTAATAAATACTGTGCGATAATATTGCCGTATGTTTTCAGTCATGTGAATAATGCTGCCCTCCACTGAGTGCCAAGAGCCCTGTATGCCCCGCCCCTCTTACTGAAAGATTGGATAGAGGCCTCGTGTAGGTTACTTTTTAAAAAATCAGATATTTACATATTTTTATTTAAAATTTATAATTTCTCCCCCAACTGTCATATTTTTATCCATATTTAGTTGTTTCTTTTACAATTCATGGATGTTAATTTCTCTGCCCAATGGTACATAAACTTTAAAAAAGTTACGAATGGCAATCTTGAAGACTTAAACAGATTTCCAACACAGAAGCTTTTTATTTCTTTTTACAGCTTTTTACGTTTCATCATCAGTAACAAAGTATATATGATCATTTTTGCATAGTTGCTAGTTGCATAAAAGATCTTGCTAAAAAAAAAAACCTCATATTGCATCCACCTCAATATAAGATAAATCAGGCTGTTTCCATATTTATAAAAATAAATGCAGGCAATTTAAGAAAAACAACAATTATATATAGGGGAGACCAGGGTACAGTGGACTACTTTTGCAGTTAACATTTTTTTTCTTTTTAATGGAGAGACCAATCTACCTGAAAATATTTTTCAATATTCTTTAGACATTTCTACATGCCTCATAATTTTCGCAGAACATAATTCCCAATATATTTTTCCTTTTTTTTTGTATATATATGCACCCGTAAATTGGACCAGTGTACCCCAGAAGCGGGGTACACTGGTTCACCCACTGGGGCACAGTAGTCCACTATTAGTTATTGTCTAAAATACAATATAAATCTATTTATAATTAATCTAATCCTTTTTTATTTCCTCTTTAACTCCAAAATAATATAATACAAATTTGCAAGTAGCATTTGAAACAAAAAACATAAAACTAAAGAATTATCAAAAACTTTATTATATTTTTAAAATACCAATATAAAATATATATAGGAGTGATTGCAAATAAGTTATTAAGTACAAAAAAAATCAGCAAACATTAAGACAAATATGATGATGAAAAATTTATCAGAAGCTCAAAATGGTCAGGATAAAATAGTTCATTATGGGCTAATCGTGTGCTCTGAAGTTATAAATAACCAATCAAGCACAGGTAATCTATTACTTATTAGGTTACAGTTATATTTTTCAAAGACAGTAAATACAAAACAAAATATTTCTTACTATGTTAACTCTACAATGCATGATTTTAATTTCTCTCCTTCTTCCCCCCCCCCCCCAAAAAAAAAAAAAAAAAAAAAACTACTATATTGAACAAGAAAACTTATTTTAAAAATCACATGTGAACTGTTATCCATAATTTAGGGGAAAACTAAAGTGTCGGATGGCTACTACATTATAATCTGAACAACATATAACATGAAATTTAAAGTGTGCCAAATGGCTACTCTATGCATTGTAGTGTTAAATAAATTATCATTTTTCTTTGTTTACTTTATTTTATAGTTAAATAACTATTTTAAAACAATATTTCTTTATAGAGACTAAGCAATTATTAAATATTTTGAAAATTTTTCATTACAGGAGCAGTATTCATTGCGGACCACTGTACCCCATGTTGAAGTTCAATACATACTCATAAAAATATTATCTAAAGTTTTCTTTTAAGCATATAAACTTTTAAATTAAACAATATAAAAATTTTGTTTTTAAAGTCAATTCCTACTTAGGTCATCAAAAAAAAAATTAATATAATCCCTTAAGCTAATATTAGTTTTTGTTGCATTAAAAGATCTCAATTTGTTGATTTTCTATAAGCAAGTAGGTTTACAATGGAACTCTATGGGAATTGGCGATAGAACAGGGTCCCCCCTATGGTAACCCCTTAATGAAAATACTTTCATTGGCCTTCAATAACCAATGGCCGCCATTTTGTTTCCCATGCAAAACTAAAATTAATTAATTAATTAATATTTGAAAAAACTGTATTAACATCAATTGTCATCCAGTACAAGTTTTAAAAAAAATATTTAAACTTGATAGGATGAATAATGAGTATTTTATTAACGATTGAAAATTTGAACAAGATAAATATATAAATAAATAAATAAATATAGGGAGAGTGTGAGCTAATAGTATGAATTGAATAAAGACTAGTGTCTTATCTTTTCAAAAAAGTTGTTTTATCTTATTTATCTATCCGTAGCCTGTAATTACTCAAAGAAAAGTATGATGATGAAAAATTTTACTTTGAGGAGCTCCAAAAACGACCAGTCAGGATAACAGGGTTCATTCTGAGCTAACGATGTGTGCTGAAGGCTATAAGTAATCAATCCAGTGTTATCAATTGTTAATCCAGTGGTATCAAGCTGTTATCAATTAGCCTAAAAGAAAACTTTTAAAAATAAGTAAAATATAAGGGGTGGTCCACTGTACCCCGCTCTCCCCTATATAATAATAATATATGCAATTATATATAAAATATGAAATTATGTTCTTGAACATCAACTAAAATCCAATATGACAATAACGAACACATGCTGTTTCTTTGAAATTGCAAATAATTTGACAAGACTTTACAGCATATCTTGATGACATATCTTTTACTATAAAAAAGAAGTACCAAAAATATTACGCCACTGGGAATTATAATAGAATTTTTAATTAAATGCTTTCTATGCCTGATAAAAACTTACAGTAAAACCTCTAAATAACGGACATCTCGGGAGCGCGGAAACTGTCCGCTATTGGAAAAAACCTCAGAGATTCAAAACCTGCTAAGAAATGCTTAATGTTTCATTAATTTATTTATATGGCCGAAAATCTCTATTATTTATATGATTAATCAGAAATTAAAATTGTTTTTTAAGCAATAAAACTGATATAAAATTGTGCATACCTCGCACATTGTGCATAATTGTGCGTTTTCTTTCTCGGATGCGGGTACTGTTGAATTCAGACATTTTTCTCCGAGAAGGATTTCTGTGGCTCCAGGGAGGGGGGGGGGGGGGCATTATAGAGTTCCGTGGGAAATTGCACTTTTTGACCATTAAAACATAAAATCTCATATCATCCAGGGAGTGACATTTTAATGGTCCGTGGGGAATGTCCCTCCCGGGCCACCCTCTGAATTCAACACTGGACGTGGGAAGGGCGATTTTCCCAAGCTCACATTCCACATTTATCTGTGATCACAAAATTTGTGACACATTGCCCTGATAAATTTAGAGGCCTTTTTGCTTTTTTTTTTTTTTCATTTTTTTTTTTTTCATTTTTTTTTTCTCGTTAAAAAATAATTTTTGATCATTTATCGATCGCCAAAATTACTGTCCGCTATTAGGAGTGTACGTTATTCAGAGGTTAAACATACAAAAATTTAGGTTTTGGGAGTGGGAATTGGAAAACTGTCCGTTAAATAGAGGTGTCTGCTATTCGGAAGTGTCCGTTATGGAAATTTTACTGTAATTACAAAATTAGTGTATTTTATTGTTTTCAAGATTGGGAATGGATCTAGTAAAACAACTATTTAAAGCTTCTTTCATTATTTATAATTAGGTAAAACATTTTTAGAAACAAGAGTATCATCTTGGATTTAGTAAATTTTCATATTTTAAAAATTTAAGAAAATTTATGATTATAAAAACAGATTTTTATCAAGCAATTAAGAATCTTGACACTGACAGAATTTCGATGAAAAGATTGAAATGCACTTTAATTTTTTACTTGTTGGAGATATTTAGACAACATGAATTACAGAAGTTTTTTAAATAAGGCAAGAATTTTCAAAAACTTACACTACATAATTTTTTATTTTGTACATCAATCCTATTAAGTTATATTTAGGAAAAAAAATTCTCCATTCTCTGACAAATCAAACAGCAAAAAATTCATTCTTCTACAACCAAAACTCACCAAGTAATGATACTTCGAATTTTATAAATTTCAGATCTTGGACAATTCCATCGTAACAGGCTAACTAATCATAGAGGGGAAAATGACGTTATCTTATTTAAAAAATAATAATCAGGTAATTAAAAGATGGCTACAATTTGTATATGATATTATAAGATAAATTAATATAGGGGCTGTGCATATATAACGTTATCATTTTAGGGGGAAGGGGGAGTCTGGCAAATGATATCGTTAAATATCTCTAGGGGGAGGGGGTTCTTCTTTTGATATTGTTATCATTTTTGATCCAACCAAAATTTTCTCTTTTTATTTATAACTTAGCCTTTACATCAAAATAGAATGTTATCTGTTTTTAGTCTGCTATCTATTTTTATGAAAGTACAAAGTTATTATTAAAATCATTAAATGATTATAAAAATATTTAATTCCAAATTTCCTATTTCTTCTGTCATATGTGTACGCCCATGTAATTCGCTGTTCGAGAAACCACATGCGAAGTATGTTTCAAATGATACCTGTGTTTACTAATAAATAAAAGAGAAAGAATGTTGTCCACCTGTTTTGGTGATAAGAAGCTCTGTCTCTCCTCCCCCCCCCCCCCCCAACGGGGTCAAGTGCAAGAAAACATTATTACTGTTGAATGTATTATGTAACAAAAAGCTATTATAAAATACTTTTAAATATAGTAACTGTTTCTTTTAAGTGTTATTTGAAAAAAAAAAAATTTCATATATAAAGTGATATTTTATTGAGTTCTCTTCATATGAATCAATGAAGTATGCGAAAAATAAATGTAACCATATTTGTATATCACTCCAAGCAAAAGAAAAAAAAAATTCAAAAATGAAAAGAATTTTTAGACATTGATAACGATATCATTACTGGGGGGTCGAGGGATGATAACGTATGATATCGTAAGGAGGGGGAGGGGATTCAAAATTGCCAAAAAAAGTGATAACATTATATATGCACAGCCCCATAGTTATTATGAATAAATTATTTAATGTGAATAATTATGATTAAAAAAGTGGTATAACAGACAAACAGGAATTACCATGCTTTCCGGACACCTTAATGGTTTTCTATATTATTTATAAAATAACATACAATTTATTATAACAAATACATTTTCATTCAAAGGCAGTTCAGAAGCATTGAACTTCCACAAAATTTGACTGCTGCCACAATATAGTTATGAAAAAAGTATGCAATCTTACCTGTAACAGACCAACATCCAATATATATAATACATCCAATAATATCCAACACATATAAGCACTTAAAAAGAAGCTATGCTGATTATAATGGATTTTATTGATTTTGACTATTCAACCTTTTATAAAATACATTGCAAATATAAAAAATATAGGTTTAATAGTATCAGAAAATATGTGTATTACCTATTTGATGTAAACAATAAAATACTAAAAATGGTAACATTTACTTAGAATTGCCCTTGTGGGAATACAGTAGACTCCATCAAATCCGCACATCATCAAAAATGTAAACAATGAAACTTTCAGTTTAGATGTAGGGACAAAATTACAGACTTTTTTAGTTTTATACCGTTATTTTGCATGTATTTTAGTATGTAATGCTTGATAATATGACTCAATTTGCGGTTTTTCATGAAGGAAGTATACATTTATTCCCGAAAAAAATTCGAGATATGGCTAATATCTAATATCATTGGTAATCAAAATCTTTTTATCAAATATATTTGTATTAATCAAGCTTTTTTGTTTATTAAAATTGGCTAAAGCTGACATAAAACTTCCTTACTTTACGATTTTGATGTGAACTAATAGAGTACCTATTTTTATGAGGGAAGTTTCATTGAATAATTTAAAGAAAATGTATTTCAACTTTATTATGCATATTTAATTATACATTATTATTATTTATTTTATTGACCTTTACTTTCAATAATTTAATTATTTTTAAAATTATCTTACTTTTTATGATTTTAGTTTATTACTTTACTTGGTACTTCTTAGTTATCCCGTCGACCAATTTCGCCAAATTATATAAATCGCCAAACCACTCGCCAAATTATACACATTGACATACTTTTTATTTTAAATAACGAAAGAACAAATAAATTAGTAAAACATTGATAAAAATACAAATAAAGCGTCAAATTAATGGTTTTACTGGCCATTATTGGCATTTAATCGTACAATTTGGCGACAGTAATTTGGTCGACGGGATAACTAAGAAGTACCCTTTACTTAATTATTTTAATATTTTACTGTATTGCAAGCATTCATTTTAATTTTGATTGTATTATTACATTCAAATTACTGTTTAAAAAATGTAAACAATGCAATGACCAGAAATCTGCAAAAATTCTAAAATCCGCACAAATTTCTGGCCCCAAGCTGTGCAAGATTTGAAAAATTCGTCAAAATGTCATAAAAATCTACTGATAACAAAAGACTCAAAATAAACCATTTCAAAGTATGTTTAACAAAAGTTTAAAATAAAACCACACTTTATAAGATCATAACCCCAAAACAAAATTAATGAGCTAAAAAAAAAATTTTGGCTCAAGCTTTCAGTTCTACCTCCTGCATGTTGTCCATTAATTTCACAATTTAATTTCAGATTCCAATGAAAAGTGGCATTAATAAAAAATGAATACATAATCATATGTTTGATAAAAGTTTGAAAAATCATTTTAATTTTAATTTTAAATATATATCAAATCGAGACTATCCTCCACACCACTCCAAGAATAAATCTCATAAAACACCGAATAGAGAAAAATAAAAATAAAAACTTTTCAAACTCAATATCGAGGCAAAAAACAATAAAACATTCTGATAATTTTTAAACAATTTTAAAATACTATAGCTGAACTTCATTAACGCGAACACTCAAGGGGAAACTTTTTCGTTTGTGTTATACGAACTTGAATACATTACTTACAACTGGATGGGGCAATCGGAAATAGTTTGTGCTAAAAGTATTTGCGTTAAGCGTATTTGTGTTTAACGATGTTTGACTGTATTAGCTTATTAGCTATAGTTTTATCACTACCACAAATTTATAAAATTGGAAAAAAAATCGTAAATTTCTACAAACCAGGTAACATTTTTCAAAATTAAAAAAAGAATTGCTTGCATAGTAAAAACTAGGGATGCACCGAATAGTGATTTTGGCCGAATATCGAATATTCGGCTAACAGACGAGCCGAATACCGAATATTCGACTAGCCGAATAGTAACTGCTAGACATGATACCGTATATTCGGCCTGCCGAATAGTAACTATTCGGCCGAATACTGAATATTCGGCTTGTCAAATACTTTTATATTTCATAGTTTAAAGGCATTAAAATCTTAAATTTTAAAGCAATTTTACATAATATTTAAAACAGAAACTTTTATTCTAATAAAGAAGAGCTTTTTTTCAAGTAAACTTTACGCTGAAAAAAAATCTGCTTTGAATTATTTAAGAAGAGGATAGTTATAATTTTTTTTAATTAATAAAATTTTAAATTTCATGGCTTCTTCTGAGAATTAAAACAAATGAATAAAATCTTCTTAAATTCTAAAACAAACATTTTAAAATCAAAGAGAAATTGTGAAAAAATTGCACAGGATCATATATTTGTTTGTCAGGAAGAGACTAAAGTAAAAGTAAATAAATAATACAATCTATTAAACTTTATATGGTGGCAACTTAGCAAGAATAACTGTTCTACTCCCTTTGATTAAGCAAGGAAGTTTTTAAATGCATCCTAGATCACTGTCTGGAGTAAGCAATCATTTTCATTGATTGTAAACATTCTTAAAATCTTAGCAAGAAACATATTAGGACAATGTTCAGGAACTTGCTTTTGTACATAATTAATTGCTATGAAAATTCTCATGATTGGTTAATTTTCTTAAATAATAGGTACTTAACAAACAGCAAATAAATAATGTAACAACTTTCTCTTTTGCTTAAATATGATTCTGTTTCTAGTTATTCTGAATATCTTTATAAGTTGACTGTTAAACTTAGAAGTTGTATAAGGTTTTTAAAAATATTTTTAAAAGTTTTTTTTTTAATATTCGGTTCAACTGAATAGTTTGCTATTCGGCCAAGCCGTCGGCATATCGAATAGTTTGATATTCGTCCAAACAGAATATTCGCTAACATGGCCGAATACCGAATTGATACCGAATATTCGGTGCATCCTTAGTAAAAGCTGGCTCAAATATTCCCTCAAATGACTCAAAAAAAAAAAAAAAAATTGAAAATAATGGATTTAAAAAAAAAAAAAAAGTGCCCAAAAGAATCTGAAAAGTGCCCTTAAGAATCCCAAACATGCCCTTTAAAATTAAAAAGTGCCTTTTCTCACCAGCAGCACCGTGCTCTTTTTTAAACGTAGGGTAAACTCTGATTGAAATTATTAAAAGTAAAGGTCAAATAAATAATAATGTATAATTAAATATGCATAATAAAAGTGGGATGTGAGATACATTTACCTTGAATTACTCACTCAAACTTGCCCCATAAAAGTACTCTACAAATTCACATCAAAATAAAAAATAAGGAAATTTTATTTCAGATTTAGCCAGACTTAATATAATAACGAATTTGGTAAAAGATTGTGAGCACCATTGATATCAGCAATATCTTGATTTTTAGCAGAATTTAATTTATACTTCTTCCTTCATGGGAAAAAAAAAAAAAAAAAAAAAAAAAATGAGTTCAGTCATATTGACAAGAATTGCATATCAAAATAACTACAGAATCATATGAAAAAAAAAAAAAAGGCTGTAAACTTGTTCAGCTACATCTAAGGAGTCTACAGTATATATAGGGGACAGTGGGGAGGAATGGGGCTCTTTTTACAAAAATAAGAAAATAATCTTTGTTTGACACAAAAACAAAAATTTCGATATATAGAATACAAGATGAAACACTTTCTAATGTTCTTGAACAATACAGAAACAAAAATTGAAGAAACAAGATGGGGTCTCTGGGCGAATCCGCTAATAGTACCAATGATATATAATCACAAATAAGTTCTATAAATATTGAAAAAATTGCTTGTGTATATGAGACAGTGAATAGGTTACCAGAAAATATGCATGAAAAAGGCCCCGATAGGTACCTAGTTTGCCATAAAAAGCATTTCATTTAAAAATGATATATGCTAATTTGCAGTTTTTATAATTTACGCAATTATTAACTAATAATTATAATTTTATTAATTAAAGTATAAAAATATAGATTATGCTACGAAGAGATTTAATTGTTTTGGAAATATAAAATTGTAGCTATTCTGTATGTAACACAGCGAAAAAAATCATAAAAATTCAATTTAAATTTTTTTTAAAATCTAATTTTAACAAAAAAAAAATTAATTTTGAATTTTTAAATATATTAATTTTTTTTAACACATTAACTTATACGTGCTTTAACAGAAATTATAATTGAATATAGTACGTGTAGGGGGGAGGGGGAGGCAAATAAGTCATTTATTGGCAGCTAAATATTATTCCTGATAGCAACCAGATTTTCGCCTATTTGTAGAGACTTTATAATCCAAATCACGTTTGTATGTACATCGAACAAACGTTAAATTGCGTTAATGAATGTCCAACACCTAAAAAGTTAGTTAAATTTATTGTCACCGATATACTGCTATGATTTTTTAAATACAATAAATTACAATTTAATGTAAACAGATTTATTTTGATTTTTTTTCTTTTTTTAATCTAATGTAATTTTCAATGTCATAATGAATGGCTGCCAAAAATGGAACTTTTTAAAACAATTAAACCTGTTATTAGACAATAGTAAGGAAGGAATTCTTAGTAATTTGAGAAAGTATAAAAACTGCAAACGACACCAAATAGAAAAAGAATCTAGTTACTAAAGGTGACATTCTAATCAACTTCAGTTTGTAAACAGCAGCTGAATTCACTTGAATCAAATATCTGAAATACCTACGTTTGAAAACTATAATATAAAAATCAATAGTCATAAATAGAAAATGAACTTACATACTGATAAATAAATAGAAAATGACTTACCGTACAGCATTTTTGGGGAGCCTGTTGTCAACTTCTCACAAATAAAAGTTCGTTAAATCAAAATCATGTTTCTCAGTTTGTAAATCCCACGGTCGCCACGCATTGCATAATGGCGTCTGTTTATTTTTCACCCCGTGTTCTGAATTTTCCACTGCGCACGCGCGTAAACTTTAGAGCTCGCGTGATTGTTGATTTGGATATTGTACTTATGCCGTATTGTTTTTTATGCAACACATTTTGCCGTCCGTAAAAACTTAGTAATTTACGTACTTTTGGAGGAAAAATAAATTAAAAGAATATAGTATGCTCTCTACCAAGGATAAGATATTGGAAAATATCTAATTTCTCAAAGTAATAATCGAAATATAGTTAACTTTCTTTTAATTTAAATAAAAGCACGCCCCACCCACCGTCGTTTCAGATAACGTTTTAAAAATGAACATAAAAGAAAAATAGAACTAAAAATGAACTTTTACGGTGGGGTTAAGAATGGGGGGGGGGGGTTCTGCCGACGAAAAATCTTAATTTATTTTGGTCTTCATGTTTAATCACCTGAAAAAAAAAATATTTTATTGTCCTTTTTTTTTCAAAATCTATAGAGATTAGAGATAAACAATTTTTCTGTTAATTAACTGTAAAAATCCAGCAAGGGACAAGGGGGGGGGGGGGGTGTCTAAGCTTACTGTCTAGAGGCACCCCCCCCCCCCATCTCATTTCCACAGACCACATACTCCACCGCTGAGAGATACCTAAAAGAAATTTCCATCCGGAAGTTTTCAAATTTTTTATTAATTAATTTTCAGAAAGCTCTATTTCCCCGTAGCAGTAAAAAGGT